>OY987326.1:124901211-125537593 GCA_963920685.1 Polydrusus tereticollis
AAATAAATATTTGCTTGAACTTTGTATTCAGTGATTAATTCCAAATAAAAAGTAATTTGTACCAAATCAGATAATACTAATTGAGGCAAATAATCTCTGGGTATTTTTCAAATGCATATTTGTTTGGCTAGTAGGAAACAAATATTTATTTGAGTTAATGGAAAAATGTTTAATTCAAATAATTAATTTTATCAGTGTGGTTTAGAATGACCATAACTTTTTTTTATCAGTGTAGGTTTTTCCCTTCTTTTGCTAAGAAACTAATTTTTTTAACATTTTGAAATCATTTAAATATTCCGGTGCGGCACCGAACACTAAAAACCGAAATATCTCAAAAACGGCTTACTTCAGCGGATTTTCACAAGAGTACCTTTTTTACTTCGGAATGTTCAAAAAATTAGTTCCTTAACAAAAAAAAGGAAAAAACTACACTGAAAAAAAAGTTATGGTCATTCTAAACCATAAGAAGTTCATTGTGAAGCGCCCTCTAATGGCCACAGTGAAAAGGTGTTCGTATTCGGGTTTCGCATCTCAAAAAAACTCCGGGTATCAATAGTAAAAGTCGCCCAGATAGGCCCCAGTGGCGTGAAGCGAGCGTTCCCGTGCATATTCCTGTCATGTCCCCTTAACTGCTTTATTTCAATATAAGCATTTGAGTAATCATATTTTAACTTTATTATAATAATTAGAATATATTCTGCTAGAGTTAATGAGATATGCAAAAGACGAGGAAAAAAAATCCTTAAGCTTAAATTATTATGAAGAAATTTTTCCTCGGTACCGAATATTTTGAAAATTATTCGGAGCCCAAGACCGTATCAACTCAAGAAAAGCGACTTACCCTAATAGATAAGAATATAATAAAATAAAAATATATTACAAACAATTAATTTTTCTTATGAACATTTTTCATAACTCTTACAGTTTCCGAAAAAAGGTACAGGGTCATGGACCACCATGTGACCTAGAAACTGGACGATAATCGCCGCCACACAACAACAAACGATGTTTTCCAGTGACTTCTGTAATACAGCAAATTATATTTGGCAACAAGTAATTGACAATGATGTTGCGTGTCCAAACTAAAATTTCTATCATCCGGGTTTAAACCGTATTTCGATACTATACTTGTGAAGCGTATGTCAACAAGGCTTTAATGAATGCTGAAGGTATTAGTGCCGCCTTCATTATAGTCAGTGCATTTTAAAGTCTAAAACGAAAAAGGAGATGGTGGAAAAAAATTCAGTCAATCTCAACATTTGTCTTTTTCATCTTTTGCCGCCAGATCCGAGAAACATTGGTTTTTGTTGTATAGCGACGAATATATTCCGGCCTTTACTCAGCACGGGGCACGGTGATCTGCCCCAAGGACAATACGCATTTTAAATTACAATGAAGTATGACATGTAGTGTAGAGTAGGTACCACTTCATCGAGTGATCTTCTTTTAAAAGTCAACTTCACAATAGAACTTCTTTCTATTGTCTTCAGAATATGACTTTTCTTGCGACGGTTGTTTAAAATCAGCTCCTGCAGGCGTTTAAGCTACTCTCGGACACTAATGTAGTTCACCAGCATATTCATGATCGGCAATTGTTGGCAGGTAAACTGTATACAGGAGGTATAATATTGGTTCCAGGACATTTTTTTGAGAAACTCCAGAATGTATGGAATGCCGATCTGTATGTATTCATTGCCTGCTTCATGAAGAAACAATAATAAAATTTGTCTATTAAGCCGCACATGCGGCGATGCATGCGTCGACCCCATCGTTTCAAGGCTCATAGTGTGTGAGCTGAAGTCGAATGAGTTGCTTCTGTTGCAACAAGCTACGCCCCGACATCTAAAGTCTCGTCCTGTATGATAGGCAGAGATGCGGAATCAGTGACACAGATGCAGGTTTCAGCGTGTATGAGCTTAAATCGATGGTAGATCAATGAACTTCAGTTTTCTCCCTTGTAAATCAGTTAACTATGGTTAAGTATAAGTTCATATCCTACCAATGATATTATTACGACCGTAGGAACGCAAATTTCATTTTTTCAAAAAAGAAAACCTTGTCATAAGAAAACATCTACATGGACTGCATACTATTTCAAGAGTAATGATTCTTGGAAATCTATGCTTCGCCACATGCTTCTGCGTGTGTCGACAGACCGATGCTGCTGACCAGTTTCATGACTCCCGGAGTAAATGTATGCATTCGCCTCATGTTTCAGTATATATGGGCTGCTTTAGGTAAGCTTGGGGAGAAGCTTCTTTAATGTGACATAAAGTCCGCTGTGTAACACTTTCTCGAAGACTTGAGATATTTCATGACAGGCTGGTGAGCTATATCTTTTGCTATTTTTTATATATACCAATTCCATAACACTTCCTTCCATTCCGGGTGATGCACAGCGCCGTATAGAGTTCTGTAACTGGTATATACAAAATATCATCAGGGAAACAATTTTGAACGAACCGTTATATGGTCCGATGAGGCTCATTTTACCAATGCTGGTATATTTAATTGGCACAATACGAGATTATGGTCTCAAGAAAATCAGCATGTAATATTTCCACTCGAACGCAAGGCAGGTTTGGCTTTAACGTTTCATGTTTTATACTAGGAAGCAAATGGACTCCCATTCTCATTATTTATTTCATGATATATGTCTCTTGTATTTACAAGACTACATATTATTGCATATTCCGAGATATGGCAAAAGTGAAAATCGAGGTGAAAATAAATTATTGAAGAAACGACGAGATAAAAACCAAGTGGAAAACAATTTTGTAATGTTATTATTCAGGAATATAAGTTTTGAATATCATAGTTTTTATTGAGATTTCACGAGTAATTAACGTTTCTTATTCCTTTTAGTACTTTCATGCGATGTAGTATTTCGTATTTCTCGCCAGCAATGTAGTATGAAAATATTATTGTTTTCACAATATCACTCCACCCTACACCCCTATTACCCCCTGCGGTTCCATAGCACTTAACAATCATTATGTAACCTTGGTAATACGTCATTGCATCTAACGTCCAACAAACAATAAAAAGTTATGATATATGTGCTTACCTGCATTTGAGCCAGTTTCGACATTTTTGATACTTTAGAATCCCAGTACAATTTTCAAAACCGTTCTTGATGCTCCCTGCAAAACAAAGGTCATATAAATAAAGAAAGTAAAATCTACAATTGTTGCCACCTCTACAGACAATCACTGGGATGCGCAATGTGCATGTGGAGAAGCCTAGAAGGCTTCGGAAGAAAAAAGTGGAAAAAGCGAAATATAAGCATCCAAATAGAAATTATTCAAAAATAAATATTGTTCATATTGACCAGCAGATTAGCATTTTACGTCGTAGAAACAGAGAGCTCGCCCACATTTGTCTTGTTTTTCTAAGCATCCGTTAATACTTCATATAGTTGTTGGCAAGTGATTAAACAATTAGCCGCTAAATGGGAAGAAAATAGAACATAATAGGCACCAGTTATAGGTTAAACAAAGAAAAAGAAAAAGCCTTATTGTCGCTTGCAACTTAACGCGCGCTGCTTTCTCCTTCCACTAGTTTAAAATTTTGTAACTAGTAATTTAAAATAATCATGTATTTTTTTTGTCAGCTAGTAACATTAAATTTGTCTTGAAAATGGTAACTACCTTTTTTGCACTTTTATAGATCCATGGTTACTAGATTTATTTCGAAGAAATATGATTAGTTTGGATTAAGTTTTTAAGAAACAACTAAAGCGATTGTCATCAACAAAAAGAATTTAAACCCCAATAGAAATGTTCAGTAATATTTAGGGTGTTATTGGCAAGATAATGATAAAGTAAGTCCATTTTAAAATTTCTCTTGAATATTGACGCAGGTTCGTCTGGTAATGCGCCTGCATTCTAGTGTTATTCTATTTTTGTGGTCTTCAATAATTTCAGGCGGGGTTTTTTTAACTTGAGGTTTCAAGTGGGCCCAAAGGAAAAAATCAAGAGAAGTTAAGTCGGAAGATCTTGGCCACTCGCTCGTATACTGTTGAGTTCCTAAGTTAGCCTTCAAATGGCTTTTACTTGCTGCAGACTTTTCTTTTCGGATACTTTTTTGAAGCTTTTTTGTTTCTTCTTTTTTCATTACTGTTTTCTTTATTCCTTCTTCTTTCTCTTGTAAGTCTTTGTTCTTTTCTAGTTTTTTGATGTCGATTTTTTGAAATTTTTCTTTTAATCCAGCATTCAGGGTGGGAGCCAGCCTTTCGGCATTTTGTTTGTGTGCTGTGGCTATGATGTTATGTGTGAATTTGTTATTAGATTATTGGTTGATAGGTCTGTCCGTCTGTGGTATTCTCTGATTGTCTTTGTCATGTATTGTTAAATCATTTCAATTTTCATTTCGTCATGTAGTATTCTGGTACGTGTCTTTGTACGTCTAGTGCAATTCTTATTGTCCTGTTTTATATGATTTGAAGTTTTTTAAGTCATGTTTGCTGTACACCATAATGATATTTTGTAAGTTAGTACTGGTCTGCTAACTGTCATGTATATTAATAAGATGTTTTTAGGAAATTTTAGTTTGTTAAATTGTAGCTTTATCAAACAAATGCATTTGTTTGATAAAGCTACAATGTAGCGAAACATGTCACATTAATATATAATCATATTAATAAATACTAGAGAAAAGTATGTAAATAGTATTTTACATTATTATTTCCTAAAAACATCCTATTGTTATGGATCTCCAGCAAGTATCGGCTAATTCAATAAAATTGTCATGTATATTGTCATTTTCGTTTCGTTTGTGATTTTGCTCTTGGTACAAATTATCGGGTATACTGCACCCAATTGTCTCTGTGTCTCTTTCGTCAACATTTTCGTTCCAGGTCAGTATCTTATCGAAGACAAGGCCAAGATACTTTACTTTGTTTGACCATATAATTGGTTTCTTATTAACTTTATCTTTTGTTTCAGGTTTGCCTTGCCTTCAAAAAGAATATTGCTGGTGTCTTCTTCTCAATGAGCAATAGTCTCCAGGCTTCAAGCCATTTTTGCAGCACAAGTACATGCTGTTATAAACTTTCAGCCACTATCCAGGGTACTCCTGAGGTGACAGTTATAACAGTATCGTCCGCAAACAGATGTCCGCTGTATAAATATTATAAAGAATTGCAACTAGATTTTGATTTGATTATTAATCTTAGTACTAATCCGTCGTGCCAGACTTTATCAAAAGTTTTAGAAACGTCAAAAAAGACTGCTCCTGTTGACATGTGACGATTAAATCCTCTTAGGATATTGGATGTCAGTCGTGTTATCTGGCGTACCGTGCAATGAGCAGCTCGAATACGGGTGGTAATATGTCGTTGTTTGATACAAAATCAATTACTCGATTTAGTATCAATTTTTCAACTACCTTGCCTAAACACTATATAAGACTTATTGGTCTGTAGCTGGCAGCCAACGTCAGATTTTGTAATTAATACCACCTTGGACCTTTTTCCAGTAAAGAAACATTTGTTAAACTGGAACACGAGGCATCTAAAATGGGATTAAGGAAGGCAAGACCAAATACATGCACATCTCTAGGACAGGCAGAGGGAGATTGGGACAAAATGTGGCAATGAAAGAGTACAACTTTGAAAATGTCACGCAGGTCAAGTACCTGGGTTCGATCATTACAGCCGACAACGACATCAGCGAGGAAATAAAGTACCGACTTAAAACCGCAAACAACGGCTTCTACGCCCTTAAGAACGTATTCGGATCCAAAGAAGTAACCAGAAGATCCAAAATCAAAATATACAAATCTGTCATCATGTACGGCTGCGAATCGTGGACGCTATCGGTACGAAATGAGAAGGTCATCCGAAGATTCGAAAGACGAATACTTAAGAAAATATACGGCCCGACAAAGGATCCACAGACGCAGCAGCATAGAAGTAAAACGAATGCAGAACTGAGAGAGCTATACGACGAGCCAGATCTTTGTAACTTCATAAAGGCTCAACGGCTTAGATAGGCAGGACACATACGTAGACCGCCTGAAGATAGGCTAATACGAATGGTATGGCAAAAGGCCCCAGAGGGGAAAAGGCCACTTGGAAGACCCAGATTGAGATGGCGAGACAACATTGCTGCGGATTTAAGATAACTGGGCGTAGAAAATAGTACGGAGCTTATGACCGATTGAGTGAAATGGAGGCAAGTCGTCGCGTCAGCCAAAGCCCACCAGGGGCTGTAGCGCTACGGAGTAGTAGTAGTTGGCCCTTTTTCAAGTGTCCACTGCTGTTTTCTCTGGCAAATTTTTGAGCGTCTTGTTTTTTATGCCATCGAAGCCGGGCGCCTTTTTTGCACCAGTATCATTATAGTATGGAGTGAACTTCCTTAACGGATATACGTGGAAAATCCATCACGTGACTAGCTATATTTTCATAGATTTGTATTGTCCTGGATTTACGTCCTCTCTTTGTCAGGGATCTTGTGAACTTAAAAATTGTGTTATCCTCAATTTTAATATTTTCAGTCTTTCTCTGCTATACATCAGATTTCTTTTCTTTCAATAAAGCCCTTGTATTGGCTGTTGCCCTGCTTGCCTAAATTTTGATGCGCCAGTCCTATATGCTTGCCCTAATAGCTTATTTTATCTTTGATTCGTTGAGCGACCTCGCCAATGATGCCCCACTTCAAAAATCTAGATGTAGTTGTCATCGAGGATTCAGTCATTGCTGAGTCTATGTTTGCAGTGCGCTCTGTGCTTCTACTTTAATACGAATATGGTCAATTGATTTTAAGTCATAAATCCTTTTCCTTTTCCTAGGCAGAAGTACCAGAGGCGTTTCCATCTCATTACCCTCGAGGGAATGAGGCCCAACCCTTCCAAGTCGGCTTTAACTTTGTCCTCAGATCAGGTCTCAAGTACCCCTTTGAGGACAACATAGAGTTCTCTCTCCTCTGCGAACTTTAAGGAATAGTGCAGAATATCTTACTCCTTGAATAGGAAAATGTTTTTTCTATAGTTATTTGTCGTCGGGGGGTGGAGCCAGGGCCGCGCCAACCACGTGTGCAATGGGTGCACCGCACACGGGCGGCAAGTCTAAAAGGGCGGCGCGCGACAGCCGCCACCCGATAAAAACCAAAAATGTTTTGTCTATATAATATAGCAATATCCCGGCGTCAATAAAAATAAAAATAACACCGGAAAATCAAGTAACTACTTATTTTATAAAGGCCGCGCCGCGATTGCCTCTCATCGTTTGCCCTTTAGAAGTTTTGCAATATATTTTTAAAAGTTACTTATTTGATACCTTCCCTAATATTTCGATTGCTTTAAGAATCCTATTAACCCTTCCAATATCAGTTGCAAGCGGAGAAAGATCATTTTCAAAGCTAAACCTGATTAAAAATTACTTAAGATCCTCGATGAACCAGGAGAGACTTAATAATTTGGCATTCATTTCGATTGAATTCGAGTTATGTGAACAACTAAATGTAGACCAAATTATTAAGGATTTTGCAACAATTAAGGCAAGGCAAGTGCCTTTTCTATAAATACCTACGTTCTATGCATAATATTTTTTTTTTCAGTTGCTTAAGTGCTTAAATGAAATACACAATTTTATAGTTTTTTATTAAAACTTAAAAGTATAAACGTCTTTTTCTTTGAACTTCTATCACCGTCTTTCATATTCAATAGGGGCAGTGGCGTAGCCACAGGGGGGCGATCGCCCCCCCCCCCCCCGCCCCTCCTGGCCTGGCGCCCCTTTACTACTTAATAAATAATTCTTAAAAAACAATATCGGTCTTATTTTATTTTTAGTAAAGGAAAGCAATCGGAATAAACTTAATAAAACCGGCTTTGAGAGCGTCCCATCATATTTAATTTATTTCTTTTTATATAGCGGATTTTAACTTCATTTAGGGCCAGACCCCTGTTTCCTAGGGAGCATGAAGAAGATAAATGGGCGTGGTCCCCAAAAATTTTTTCCCTGCGGCGCTTTAGCTCCGCAGTCTGCGCCCCTACGATAGTTCGCCCCTCCCGCCCCAAAATGCTGGCTACGCCACTGTATAGGGGTAATAGGGGGCGGCCACTTATCGTTTGCACACGGCGGCAGAAACACCTGGCGCGGCCCTGGGTGGAGCTTCACTTCCTATTTTTAATTCTTATCGCATTTCCGAAATAGATAAATAACTTCCTCCTCGATATTAAAATCCACATGTTTTTTTGTCAAATCTTATCTCCCTCAAAATCGAGAGATATTTCGGGTGGCTCGTTTTGAAATGAAAGCCCTGTAAGTAGAGTAACCCATTTAAAAAACCAAAACTTTACTTTATTTTTAAAGATGATATTATTTAGAAAATTCTACGTCACTGAAATCTAGTAAAAATTCGGCATAAATGCCAATTTATACCGTTTCGATAAATGTTGCCGCTTAGTCGAGATACAAGGAGTGCGCAAAAACAAAGCAAGCTATCAAACTTCTGTTTATCCTATCTTTTATTTCAAGAAAAGTTGCGCCATGACGTGTAAACCGCAACAATCTGTCTTTCTCAGCAACTGAGCTGACCCACAATATATCGAAATCCGAACGCCTTTACATCGGGGTTAGATCCTGGGTAGTTGTAAATTTAAAAAAAAAAACGTTGTTGTATGCATTTAAATGATGTTATGAAGCACCAAATAAAAATTTAAACCAACACAATTTTTTTGTATCATAAAACCACCAGTCGTATTACTCATGCAAATTATTGTAAACAATACTAAACTTGATTTGTATGCTATTGTTTATACAGCACTCACCAGAGAATGTTCATAATATGAATGGCTAAATATAGACATTATTAATGTATATCAGCTAGCTAGAACATTAATTCGGAGAATACCATTTGTAGTTTTCTAGGGGTGTAATTACCATCTGTGTGGTTTATCATGTTATGAAAGTAAAACAATATACAGGGTGTTTCCTAACCTCTATGAAAAAATGAAGGCGGTGAATCCTCACCTTATTTTAAGACGAAAATGTCGTATAAAAGTTTTTCGCATGTCGCTTAGTTTTCGAAATATTTCGAAAAATTGTATTTTTTTTTATTGATTTTATTAATTAATGCCAAACGATATTCTAATGATAATTGTTAAACATAAGAGATTAGAGCACCTTACTTTGGGTCAATTTTAAATTTTACAATTAGTTCATTGGCGGGGATCCGCGTAAAAGATTACCTTAATTTTTTAGTTATTTTTCGTATTTTTATCATTATGTTGCGTCAAATGATACGAGTAGGCTTTGCTTCGTTCTATGGCAACCACATTATTTGTTTTCTCCGTAACGGAGGACGACATTTTCAGCAATTTATTTGACTTTTGTTCATGTGAGTTCATTATTAAAAGTTTTTAAATCAATTATTAAAATGATTATTATTGCTTTACTAATTTTTTTTTAACACCCTGTATTTCGAAAAAGAAGCGACATGCGAAAAACTTTTATACCTCATTTTCGTCTTGAAATAAGGTGAGGATTCACCTTCTTAATTTTTTTAGAGAGGTTAGGAAACACCCTGTATAATTTTTATGCATATACGGTTTATACATATTGCACTCTACACTCTACATACCACCGAAAAAAACTGTTCTTTACGTCTAGCGAAGAGGAAACTCTTTTAATTACTTATAACTACTTTGTGAAACATCATATTTTTGTTATAATTAAGTATGCCTATACCCTTAATTTTAATTTTAACGGATAAGCAGCATAATTTTCATCAACAAAAATGTGTGTCTGAAAAAATCGATTATAAAGAACAATTATCAACAGTAATATAATTACCAATAGAAGAGGCGTCTTATCGATAATACCTCTGTTATTCGCAAGAAAGCGATTTTCCGAAAATTTCTACGAAATAAGAGAGATGAGACATAATAAGAGAGGTAAGACTCCTCGAGCTTCATATCAGATCATAAATCAGGATACTATTGAGTATAAAAATTTTACGGGAAAATCGAGTTCCAGTGAATAACAGAGGTATGAATATCAGACGACGATTCTAGAGGTATACAGGGTGTTATTTAATGTTATGTGCCTTGAGGCATGCTCATTGGCGACTGAGGGTATCATACGCCGAGTAACGCACTTCGCTTAACAGCCCACGTCATTTACGTTCGCTCTCCCTTCACCCCTTTTATCTTTTGTTTTAACCCTCCGCCACCCTCCTTTTCTATATCTTATTTTTAACATCTGGACGTCCTTCCCTTACCCCAACTTTTCCTTATCTGTTTTCAAGCAAGTTGAAAATTAAGAACACATCTACATGTTTAAAAAATATAGAGTTTTATTACTAATAAAAAATATTCTTGACAAAAGAAAATAAATACTAATAAATATTATTACACATCTGAGCGGTAACTTTAAATTATTTTTCTTCGCTTAACTGCAGCTGAGGGCCCAGGTTTATCTACGTCACTTTGACAACGCTCTAAAAAGTACTGAGACTTTTGGGAACATCAGACTCTGCATCGCGGAAAAAAATCATCAGAAGGAGGATATTCTTGTTTCTCGTAAATTTTACTCCTGATGTCTTCTAAAATTATGCTAGCTGCTGCTAGCACGATTCGATTTGGCTCTTCCTGCCCATCGGCACATTTCTCCTGGTAAAACACATCATTAAGAATTTTGTCTCCTGAGCTACGAAAAGTGGTACGAGTAGGCTTTGCTTCGTTCCGTGGCAACCACATTTGTTTTCTCCGTAACATTTGTCTCCTGTTTAACATCTTTCAAATAATATCCTTTTAAATTGTTTTTTAATTTATTTGTACTACATTACATACTTTTCATAATGGCCGAGTTTACCAATCAAGAAATTGCTCAAATTCATTTTATGTACGGTTTAGCAAATGGAAATGCGCTAGAGGCGAGACGTTTATATGCAGAACGTTTTCCTAATAGACGAGTACCGTGTTCGGAAACATTTAACAGGTAGCTTTGCAAAAAGCAAAATAGGCGGCCGACCACTTACAGTTAGAACCGTACAACTTGAGGAAGAGGTCCTAAACATGGTGGAAGAATCTCCAGGCACCAGTACGAGGAAAATCGGGAACGAGTTGAATTTGAGTTATAAAACAGTATGGAATATCTTAAAGGACTATTTACTTTATCCTTATCACGTACAAAGAGTGCAAGCTTTGTTGCCTAGAGACTTTCCAGCTCGAGTTAATTTCTGTAACTGGTTTGCGTGGCCATACTTTAAGGGGTGTCATTCTTTGAGAGATTTAAAGATGAAAATTATATATAAATATAAGTCCTGTAGTGCTTCGCTTTCAAGATACAGGGTATCAAACTTCAAACAGAAATCGTTTTTTCGTAAATATCTTAATAATCCTTTAGCCGATTTTGTTGAAATTTGGCAGTGTTATTTAGGGTAGTAAGAGGCTAATTTAGTCCTGACTAGATTAAAATTTTTAAGTCCAGTGGAGTCCCGGAAGGCACCTTAACTTAGATTTTTGACAAAAAAAAATGTGCGCCGCAGATTTTTTTGCAATTTTTGTATTTTTTTCGCATAGGCAACTAAAACAACAACTTTTTTATTTTTAGCATTTTTTCGTACCCTGCTTCGTTTTTGAGAAAAAACATAAAAATCACTTTATTGCAATAAAAAAAAATTTTGTGTTTTATAAATAATTAAAAACTGTTTTCTTGTTGTCCATGGACATGGAATAAAGCGATTCTTATTTATGATTAAGCAATTAAAATTAAGCAAAATTCATCTTTTCAATTTTCTCGCTTAGATTAACTGTTTTCGACAACACAAATAAGGTTATTTATTACTGCAGTGTTTTGAAAGTAACAAAAAAGTAAGAGAGCTATGGAAGGAAAAACAATTGTTCAAACAAATTTGTTTTTAAAAGTTTTAGCTATAAAATTGGTTACTGATATTACAAAATTTTAAAATTCAGTCTACGAACTCAGGAATGGCCGATATGCATTTTGTCTATGTAATGGTCCAAGGACATTTTCAGCAACTGTTGTAAAAAACAATTTTTTATTATGTTGTCCCAGTGACATGCAATAAAGTGATTATTATATTTTTTCTCAAAAACGAAGCAAGATACGAAAAAAATGCTAAATATAAAATGGTTGTAGTTTTAGTTGCCTAATTCAGAAAAAATAAAATAATTGCAAAAAAATCAGTAGCGCACATTTTTTTTTTTAAATCTTAGTTAAGGTGCCTACCGGGACGCCACTGGACTTAAAAATTTTAATCTAGTCTTACCACCCTAAATAACTCTGGTAAGTTTCAACAAAACATCAGGATATTTACAAAAAAATGATTTTATTTTAAAAGTTTGACACCCTGTATCTTGAAAACGAAGCATTACCGGACGTATGTTTATATAAACTATTCACTCAAAGAATCATCCCTTGAAGTTTGGCCACGTACTTAAATAACACCCTGTGTTTTATTGGATAATTTACTTAACGATTCTGTTTTGCTTTCAAATTTGTATAGGTTTTCACTTTTTAGCAACGTAAGAATTAGTAAAATAATGGTACTAATCGTATAAGGTAATAAAATTATATTAACAAACAGCAAGAATAATTTCCAATAATAAATAACACATTTTACATTGCATTTTTATTTAATATTAATGTCATTGTTTTCCATGAGTACAATAGTAACTTCTTCAATTTTATTCGTGGCAAAACGACTTATTATGGTTTTAATTTGCAATAAATCGAGCAAAATTGAAACATGACCCTGTCATTAGCGACAAGCGAATCAATACAAACAAAAACATCCAATGCGTTTTAATGGAAACAAAGCCAATGCTACTTTTTATTTTTGGAATTTGTGACAATTCGATATTTTGACACGATTTTAATGTTAAAATGTATATTTTAAAATAAAAATTATCGCAAAAAAAAACAATTCAAATCGATGTTTTATGAAAGTTTTCAATTATCATATTTCTACACGAAAATATTTTGATTGATATTTTTTCTGAAATATGTCTTGTATCGTAAAAAACGTTACATGAGGTCTTATCGAGATAGAGAAAGGTCTTACCCGATAAGACCAAGTTACGATGATGATTGATATGCAAAAAAAGAGTTCTGATTGCTTCAATAAACGCGATGTAAATTGCCATAATATCATCATTCTCATCATTTGATCTAATCCGAGCTTTCGACACTGTTAATAAAAATTTTGTAATGTAAAATTGAAGGCAGAAAAAATGGTTAAATATGACCCCCATCTTCACATTAGCTCACCGAAATGTCATGAAAATATTTCAAACAATTTCGAATTATAACCCTATAATACTTTACAAAGCTCACCATGCTTAACATGCTTAATTATGAATTTTCAAAACTTAAACTAATATCTTATAAAATATAATTTTAAATATTTTCCTGATTACACCGCCTCTATCGTACGCTACATAAAATAATATCGTTAACAAAGTAACATTTCAACCTCGCGCTCAACGCACCCTTCAAAGTAGGTGAGGCACACCCCATACTTCCGCTGATGGTGCGTTAGCATGTTAGCTTCCATTAGACCTTATTAGAAGTTGCTACACATATCCGTTTTCACTACTACATTAATGCCGTAATTATATATTTTCCTGTGAGTTCTTGCTAATTACACTGGTCTGCGAAGTAAAAGTTGTCTCGAATATAATCAGTGATTTTTATAGCAATTTTAGATTACGGGAAAAATAGTAAAAAAATTCCATCACGTACAGTTGTCTTACAAACAATGTGCCCAGTTTTGACTAATTTGCGTATTTTTTTTTTAAATTATGTTAGGCTTATAAGTTAATGAAAGATTCCAAATATCCCCAAATAAATTTTTTATTTGGTAACAAATACTTTTGAAAATTAATGTTGCAGATCCTAAGAAGGTATTACTTCCACCACTTCACATTAAATTGGGGTTAAGGAAACAATTTGTGAAGGCATTGCCAAAAGAAGGGGAATATATTACATATCTTTGTCAACAGTTTTCTGGTTTATCCGAGGCAAAACTAAAAGAAGGAGTGTTAACTGGACCTGACATCAGGAAACTCATGAGGGATGCTTACTTTGAGCAATAAATGAATACAAGGGAAAAAAGCAGCACGGGTATCTTTTAAACTAGTTGTAATTAATTTTCTAGGAAACAAAAGGGACCCAAACTCTCAAGCAATCGTCGCTGACATGCTGGACAACTTCAAGAAGCTGGGCTGCAACATGAACATAAAAGTCCATTTTCTCCACTCGTACCTGGACTACTTTTCTTCAAATCCTGGTGATGTCAGTGAAGAGCGGGGCGAAAGATTCCATCAAAACATCAAGGAAATGAAAAGAAGGTACCAAGGAAGATGGAATGTCAACATGATAGCGGATTACTGCTGGATGTTAAAACGGGACGATTCTGAATGTGCCCACAGTAAGAAGAGCACTAACAGAAGCATTGATGGGAAGCGAAAACGTTCCTACAAGGACTTTTGACTAATGAGAATTTAACATTTTTCAATATTCTGTTGTGTAAATATAAACTGTGACATCTCTTATCTGTTTAATAAAGGCCAGAACCTTAAGAGCAACTGTAGAAATTGCGTTAAATTTAGTTTTTTACTCAAAGTATGTCCCTTTTTTGTGGGACTAACCTCACGTGAGAGAAAAAAAATGGATTTTATTTTTGAAATCAGCACTGGAAATTACATACAAATCAGCTATCAAAACACAAACAATTTTCAAAAATTTTTATTTCGCAGACCTGCGTTATTAAACTCTCTTATTTCAACATAAGCTTTAAAATGTAGAAAGACTTTTTACGCTTTAAAATAATGTTCATTTATATATATTTTTTATAATATACAGGGTGTTTCAGAAGTACGGTAGGTAACTTAAGGGGGCGATTCCTTATGGTATTCTAAGAAAAAAGTTCATATTATGAACATGTGTCCAGAGTTGCCCCGCCCCGTTTTTGATATACAGGATGTTAAAGTTATTTTCTTAAAAAGTCGGTTTTTATACCTTTTTTAAATATCCTTTTCCCGATTTTATTAAAATTTGTTACCGTTATTCACAATGATAAGGGGCACAATTAGCCCTAACTAAATAAAGTCCAGTGGCGTCCCGGGGAGCACCTTAACGAATATTATTGACAAAAAAAATGTACGCCACTGACTTTTTTCTAATTTTGATTATCTCGGATTTACTAATGGCACAACTTTCTTGTTCCTTAAATTGTTTTCATATCTTGCTTCGTTTTTAAGAGAAAAAATAAAAACCACTTTATTGCATGTACAGGGTGTTCGCGTATATTTTGCCCAATAGATATCTCCATTATTATTGGTTTTAGAGAAATTGTTAAATTAGCAAAGTTATAGCATTTTCACCGAACCTTCAGGAAATTAAATGAAAAAAAACAAAGAAGTATCGGAAGTGACAGTTTTTTGACAAGTGACAGTTTTTACAAATGGAATACCCCCTATTTTTTCAATGTATTCGTTAAAGAATTTTATCCTCTTTTTAAATATTTAATGCTTGTAGGAGGAGTTTTTTTCCGTTTTGGAATTATACGAAAATATAATAAAATTATCATTATCCTCATTAAAGTTTTGTAAATGGCTCATGTTATTCATAGCAATACCTGTCACCTTGCCTAAATTGCTCTTGGCAACTTCTGTCTTCTTAACAAATCTTAATAAACGTTGTCAAAATCAGGGTCTAAATGGGATACTCTGAAGAGCAAAAGTTCGAAATTCTTAAAATATATATTAAATATGGACACAACAAGCGAGAAACTCAACGCGAACTCAGAAGGCGACATCCACATTTAGTAATTCCTAGTGAAAACACTTTCCGAAATGTGTTTCGTCAACTTTCTAAGCAACAAACATTACAAGCAAAGAAAGGCATTGTCGGATACTTGAGGATAAAGAACTTGCTGTTCTTTTATATTTTCAAGGTAATTTTTAATTGTTTTATATTCGCTTCGTATCATTTAGAAGCTAAATTTGTTTTCATAAATTCCACGACTTTAAATTCAAAAAAGTTTAAAAATTAACAGAAGAACAGAAGCAGAGACGTTTGGAGTTTTGTTGACACATGAGAAATATCCTCAATAATAACGCAAATTTGTTTGAGAACATTATATGGACCGATATACGGCTTCAGCTCCAAATCCCAAAAACACACACTTCTGGGCACCGCAGAATCCGCATCTTACAGTTGAAGTGATACGTTCTGAGTAGTTATCAGTGAATGTGTGGTGCGGCAAAGTGCAAAATAGAATTATCGGTGCAATTTTCATTGATGGATCTCTAGATGGAGTTAGATATCGTGAAAAGCTTGCACATGACATAGAGGATATTCCTGAAACGTTTCCTCTAAACGCCGCAAGGAATTTTATATGGCAGCAAGATAGTGCTCCATGTCAGTGTTCTTCCAGAATACCCCAATGAGGATTATAACATTTGGATTGGTCGTGCATGGCCTCCCAATAGTCCCGACAACACCATTAGACACATTTCTTTGGGGCGAGATATCTGCATCCAGACCAAATAGTGTTGCCGATTTGCAGGAACAAATCCACATTGAAATTAAATTTTTAACTTCGGTAGACCAGATATGATTGTCAATGCAATTGAAAAAGTAAAAGAGGGTTACCAATCCTTGGGTGGCCATTTTCAGCAATTATAAAAATAATTTATAATATGTTGTGTTATGTTTTAATTTCGCTCCAAACCGGTAAAAAATAACCCCAACAATCACTTTAGGTATATTTAAAAAGAGGATATAATTCTTTAACCTATACAATGAAAAAATAAGGGGTGTTCCATTTGAAAAAACTGTCACTTCATTTTCTGAAGGTTCGGTAAAAATGATATAGTATTGCTAATTTAACAATTTCTCTAAAACCAATAGTAATGGAGATATCTATTAGGCAAAAAATACGCGAACGCCCTGTACAAAAAAAAGACCCATGTGTTTCTAAGTTAATTAAAACATTTAAATTAAAAACAAAATTGTTTTTTTAAATAATGATACAAAAAAAAATGCAACAGTTAATCAAAGCAACTATTAAAAATGGCCACCTTCTTATAAAACGCACGATTTCAACCAACTCTTTTTAAGCAAGTTTAATACCCTGTATATCAAAAACGGGGCAACTCTGGACACCTGTTCATATTAACCTTTTCTATTAGAATATCATATGGAATTACCCTCTTAAGTTACGTACCGTGCTTCTGAATTACCCTGTATATCATAGGATTTATCTACTGGATTCCTTAAATGGCGTAGTTGTAAATGCTATAAATACAGTTATTGTTTCAGCCTGAGTTTTGAAAAAGGTAAAAATCATATAATTTTAAATCACTTAAAAGCTTTATTGTATTTACTCTGGCGCGAAATCTATTTGAATTTTGACTGTAATTTAAGCCCGTTTTAAAAATTTATTATTGCAGACACAGATTTTACGCAATTTATCTTGCAGACGATAATAAGAAGGAAGCAAGGTTCTTTTACTTTGATGAATTCCCAGAAGGAAAATATTTAGTAATAAGAAGTTACAAAAACAGGATGTTTTGAAAATCATAGACAACATGTAACACTTTCTACACAGTACTAGAACAAGTAAGATTTGGCGAAATTAACTAAGAAATTTAATCTTAATCTATTTTTACGGTTTGGTGATTCTTAAAACAAGGAAGATAATGGCCAATCCTTTTAACAGTAAGTGCATTTTCTAATTATTCTACACAATTAGACATCCGCGAGAAACATAGACCAACCACAGGAATATCTAAAATTCGTTATTTCTTAACCAATAAAGGGTCGTACTCTTTAATTACATTAATATTAGAATATACTAATTAATGCATTGCCAATTTGTGTTAATTTCATTTATTTCATTTTGTTACATTTTTTCAGTTCCATAATTTTATTAACTGGTAATAATAGAAGAGGGGAGGCACACGAACCTAGCCAGAAGATCAGAGGTGATCTTTTTCCCCACCCCTTAGTCTTCCCCGTCCACTTATCTACCCAGACCCTCGTTAAACCTGCCTGACCTTCTTATGAAGGTTAGGACGTCATTCCATGCAAGGGTCCTTTATTCCTCTGGTTGAATCGCTACTGCCTAGAGGCTTGCCGTCTTAGTCTTCTCATGGCACAGGAAGTGCGGTGTATCTTCATCTTCCCAGCATGTCGGACAAATCGGGGCCTCCTCCGCACCCATCGTATGTAGGTGTTTCCTCAACTTGCAGTGCACTGTTAGAAGTTCCACCAGGGCCCTCTTAGAAGTTCTACCAGAGGATTCAGGTTAGTGTTAAGAGTCCACTCCAGCTTAGCCTTAACAGGCCAAGTTATGAAATCTTTGGCCTGTTTGCAGCCTGGGGTCTGCTGCCACCTTTCGTTGGAGAGGTTAACAACCCATTCCCTCAGGGTTGCCCCTGCCTGCTGTTTTGATATGCCTATTGATATTGCAAGTTCGAGTCCTAGATAGGAAGCTCCTGCTCCAAGTCTGGCTAGCTCGTCAGCCGTCTCGTTACCATGCACTCCGCAGTGTCCAGGGATCCAGACCAAGAAAACCTGTCTCAGTTCTGCAAGCCTCTTAAGTGCATCCTCCTCACTGCTGTACCAGGGTCGAGCTGGTCCTAATCGATGCCTTAATCCTATTTAATATAAGGTGTATCTTATTTGACCAAGTTTATCTAATATGTGCCTGTTTTAATATATAATAAAGCTTTTCCAAATCATTGGATAGGTAGGAGAGGGACGATTGAGTGGCCACCCAGATTGCCAGATTTAACTCCTGCTAATTTTTTCTTGTGGGAAATACTTAAAAAGTAAAGTATACGTAAATCGTCCAGCGAATTTAAAAGATTTAAACGCACGAATATACCAAGAAATTAGAAATATTCACGCAGATGTCATCGACAACGTTTAAAAATAATTGGTTAATCGCCTTGGCTGTGGTTAGATTATCAACGGTACTCAATTCGAACATTTAGGTACTTTAGATACATATTTGCACATTTTTAATTTTTAAGAAATTTCTCTTCAAAATTTCCTTATGTAACGACTACCCTTATTGACCTTGTCGTATGTAAAAAAATGTGCCCTTTCTAATTCTGCAAAAAAAAAAAATTGGGGTTTTCATTAAAAAAAAAAATGAAGACGTCATATCTCTTTTTTGATATACCCTGTAAGAGGCTCTGCGGGAGTTGCTCGCGAAATGCATCTCAGCAACTCCACGTTATCCAACTGTGATGATATTGTCAATGCTTTTGCCGATTTCTTTAGTCGCTCGTATCTGGTATCCTCTGATGCGCCCATAGATGTTGAGTTGAATTTGTCCACATCAGTTTCTCGTATAGCCATCATTTTTTACATTTAATATCATTTAATCAGTATTTTAAAAACAAACATATTTCAATTTCCTCTTATACACCGCACTTGCTCAATTTCAAACAAATTATTAAGGTTTAGGGGTATGAAAATTTAAAAAAAAAGCGATTTAAATTCCAGGCCAGTACTCCAAAAAATTTAGTTAATAATGATGGCCCGAAAACGGGACGTCGGGGTTGAAAATTAATTATGTCAACTTGTAGAGAAGAAAACGCGACAATGGAAATGTGACATTTGTTTAAAATTATTTCAACAAATGTAACTAGGAAAAAATAACATTCGAACCACCTATCAGAATTCATCATTTACTTCTACTTACTAATATTAACTTTAAGGAGCAGAGCAACTCTAGTCAATCATTGGTAAGTCCATTTTATTGTTATGCTTACTTGAGCTTTTTATTGTTTGTATGATATTCTTTGATTGTATGACCCTATGACGGTTCCGTTTAGTTACTACCAGTATATCCCTCTCTAACATGTATTTTACTAAACACCAGGAAACATGACAGACAAAATAATATATGATCTACCTATCAAAAAGTATTTTTGTTTATGTTTTGAATTAGTTTTTAAAAATTTGTGGTGTGAAATCCTAGTAACTTTTTGTCTTCATTTATAGGCGGTTAGAGTGTGCTGACATGAATTCTCAGCCATTATATTGCAGACTTACTCACTATCAATATCAATATGATAATCCTATAACGCCCTTTTTCATAGTTTTAAAGATACACCAAACCAACCAAAGATCATGCAGTTTACAGATTCATATTGTCTTTATGTAATATCTTTTGGACATGATATAAATTTATAAAATATAGGTTATGTTCGTAGGTATACTAGGTCCTTGCCATTGGTTATTTATTTTTTAGATAGGTATATTATCTAATATTATTGTTAAATTACTATATTTATTTCCATTTTATCAATTAAAGATGTTCATAAATCATTCGTTTTCGTGTTTAATTACCACTTTGAAATATTTAAAAAATAAACAAATATGGGAAGTCCGGTGGCGGTGCATACGCATGCGCATGCTGATCCTAATTATTGCCACCCAGACGCACTCCCAACGCTGTTTATGACATTTAATTTGACATGCGCGCTGCGTTCCAATAACTGATTTTTTTTTAACCTTTGTCTTTTTTGAGTGTTCCCTCTTACCATTGTGGAAACATAGATTCATTGCTATTCCTCTGGTAGTTTCTGCAATCTGAGTTTGTATTTTAGTACTAACCGTATAAGTCAAATGATGCTTTGTAACATTTCATTAATCCTTACTGTATAAGTGGAATAGAGAACAAAGTTCCTCACATTTATACATATTTATGTGTCATGCTACTGTTTTTCAATTTAGCATTTAGTATGTAAAGCATGTTCCATGTTAAACCGATTTTCAAACCACATTAATAAAAAATATCATTTTTCTATTTAATTTTTCCTTTGACAATAACATTTAGGAAAGTACCTACTGCCTATAAATTGCTATTTGCATTATCACCCCTATTCCGTGATCTGGGACACCTGAATAAAGAGGGTGAATGACTCATTGCGACGAATACCGATGTCACAAACAGACACGAACTATAGATTAATAATTTATTAAATTTTTCGATTTATGCTGTCCACTATATGGGTCACTAGTAATAACTATGTAGTCATTGGGAACATTGGGGGAAGGTCGTTAATCGAATGTATCGTGTTAAATTTATTCTTTTTTGCAGGGTGACTACTAAAAATGAATACTATTTGAATACATTGGAATCGCCTTAATGCACTACAAATAGTTTTTTTTTACTAGAGCGCAGTTTTCCGCACGCATTTAAAACTTTCCTCAAAAATGACCCAACTAGCAAAGCAGAACTTTAAAAGAAGCAAATTGTTTTATAATCATTGAATAGCGTTGCCATAAGAATAGTTCTGTTTTGTACCGCATGCCATTGCGATGATTTTGTTCGTTAAGATAAGTACTTGCATCAAATTGTCTTATAACGCCTTCTACAACTTTTACTATAGAACAAATGGTTCTTGTTTGTTTAAGAATTTTATAAAAGTATTATAATACGAGATGCAACCCTTAAAAATATATATCTATAAATATTGCAACCATATTGTGAAAGAGTCTTATACTTGCATAAATAGCTTTTAATTAGCACCTTATAAGATACTTGTGAATACATGTTTTATTAAGGTTATATAAGGGAAATGATAAAATTATTATTTAACGTTGATACAAGACGCTGGCCATTTGGTTTTAGCAGAGCAACAAACATACATACATACATACATACAATGTTGATACGCGCTTATTTATAAAATCGCTTTATAGTTAAGTTTAATCTAGCAAAATGCTTAGTATTTTATAAATATGCTTTTCTAGGTTAGGTTTTGAATTTATTCATTTATGAAGTTCATTAAAACTTTATTGAACAGAGGGATTGGATAGTGCGCATATCCATGTATTGCAGGACAACCATTTTCTGTAACAGTTTAATTATGCGTTATATACCTAGTTTTACCGAACTTCTAAAGACGGTGTTGCCAGATTTTGCAACATGAAATATTACTTTAATATTAATTTTAAAACGAAAGTCGAAATTTTAAAATTTCGTCTTATAACACGACTTATTTCGTCTAATAACACTAAATCTTACTCCAAAATTTCGAGTTATAAGTCGAAAATTTTAAATTTTCGAGTTATAACTCAAAATTTTAAAATTTCGTCCTATAGCATGAAATTTTACTTTAAAAATTCGACATATAACTCGTAATTTTCGATATTCCGAGTTATAAGTCGAAATTTTAAAATTTCGTTTTATAACACGAGTTATTTCCTCTAATAACAATAAATTTTACTCTAAAATTTCGAGTTATAAGTCGAAAATTTTGAATTTCCGTTCGAGTTTTACACTATGCTTTTTCTACGACTATTATAATATAGGTACAATGTAAGCAGAAAAAACTACTCACGAGAAAACAAAATAAAATAGGGTTATTTCAACGAAATAATTCAAATTGTCATTTATGCTTGTACCAGGTTTGTATTATTTGTGTGGTTTCGGTAATTTTTGTTTGTCTATGCCACCTTTGTCATCGTGACGAAAACATACCCGTGCCTTCTCTAAACATTGTGCACTAACTGTTAGGCAACAAACGGAGTATTACAATGTACTACATTTACAAATTATTATTAAACATACTTATAATACATACATTTATTGCCAGCCGTAGCAAAAAGTCTTTTAGCACGGACAGGATATGGGTAAACCGTACTCCCTTATTTATTAAAAAATTTGCCACAGCTTTTTCATTAATTGCGTTATTGTCACTAAGTACACAAAAATTTTAAGATAAGAGATACATTGCAGTTCTTGTGCTAAAACATTATTGTCTACCTTAAAGTTTTTTAACAAATCTACAGAAACGATCTCCCCCGTTTTCGTGCTCTGTTGGGAGATCTGTCAGATTAAGACTCACATACTCTGCTTTTCTTCCCAGGGCTAAAAGTATCACGATGGATAGCATTTTTCCGTTTTTGGCGACATTCGTCACTTTTGGGAGAACGAGATACGCGCACTCTTGGGTAATTTAGGTAGTTACCTTTACAATCGACAACATAACATTTATTTGGCATTTTAATATATTATCTATACCGCTAATGCACTGTATTCTTACAATAAAACACAAAGGAATCTCTCGAGGAAGATTATATTGATACAATTCACAAGAAGAAAAAGATGTAAAAACTGTTTAGAAGCGAAAATGCACCTTATTTTTACGCACAAACATATCTGTCGATTGGCAGGGGAAAGCCCGCAAATTCCCAAAGTAATATTGACAGATGGTGCGACGTTGCCAGTTCACCCTTAGCGTTTCGCTTAACTACTTCACGTTTTCTAAATTTTGAAATAAGTATTGTTATTGTTTTATTTAACTTCAAAATAATCCAATTTAAATACTGTTCTGACCTGTGTCAACAACTAAGTTATAAACAAATGGCTTCAGCTTAACAATGGCAATTTTTCCTATTTTCATCATCATTCAGATAAAAATGCGCTTCGTCGCTCATGAAGAGGTAATTTTCTATACCTGGATGATTTTCCTGCAAGGTCATCGAATTGCGGCATAATTCAATCCTAGTAATCTTATCTTGTTGACTAAATTCCTGAACTAAAGCAATATATGTTTAAGAAGTTTTTTCAATATTTTTCTCATGCTCGTGTCTGTCAATTTAAGGTATGCAGCATGTTAAACAATCCATCTTGTTGGGCTAGCAGTAACAGCTTATGTTATTCTTTCCTGGTTACGCTCATTGCAAGCAGATCTTGGCCGTTCACTTGATTGTTTTCCTAAAACCCGAAGTTTTTCCATTTACGATACCAAGACATAATGGTTTTATGTTGGGGGACATCGGCGAACGTCAAAATTGTGGCGAAATCGACTTTGAACAACAATAACTACGAAGGCGTATAGAAGGGCCCCATAAAATAATAAAATAAAAATTTCTTAAAATTTCGAGTTATATGTCGAAATATAAAATAAATTTTCGAGTTATAAGACGAAACTTTAAAAATTTCGAGTTTAATCACGAAAATTCAAAATTTTCGACTTATAACTCGAAATTTTAGAGTAAAATTTATTGTTATTAGAGGAAATAACTCGTGTTATAAAACGAAATTTTAAAATTTCGACTTATAACTCGGAATATCGAAAATTACGAGTTATATGTCGAATTTTTAAAGTAAAATTTCATGCTATAGGACGAAATTTTAAAATTTCGTTTTATAACACGAGTTATTTCCTCTAATAACAATAAATTTTACTCTAAAATTTTGAGTTATAAGTCGAAAATTTTGAATTTTCGTGATTAAACTCGAAATTTTTAAAGTTTCGTCTTATAACTCGAAAATTTATTTTATATTTCGACATATAACTCGAAATTTTAAGAAATTTTTATTTTATTATTTTATGGGGCCCTTCTATACGCCTTCGTAGTTATTGTTGTTCAAAGTCGATTTCGCCACAATTTTGACGTTCGCCGATGTCCCCCAACATAAAACCATTATGTCTTGGTATCGTAAATGGAAAAACTTCGGGTTTTAGGAAAACAATCAAGTGAACGGCCAAGATCTGCTTGCAATGAACGTAACCAGGAAAGAATAACATAAGCTGTTACTGCTAGCCCAACAAGATGGTTTGTTTAACATGCTGCATACCTTAAATTGACAGACACGAGCATGAGAAAAATATTGAAAAAACTTCTTTAACATATATTGCTTTAGTTCAGGAATTTAGTCAACAAGATAAGATTACTAGGATTGAATTATGCCGCAATTCGATGACCTTGCAGGAAAATCATCCAGGTATAGAAAATTACCTCTTCATGAGCGACGAAGCGCATTTTTATCTGAATGATGATGAAAATAGGAAAAATTGCCATTGTTAAGCTGAAGCCATTTGTTTATAACTTAGTTGTTGACACAGGTCAGAACAGTATTTAAATTGGATTATTTTAAAGTTAAATAAAACAATAACAATACTTATTTCAAAATTTAGAAAACGTGAAGTAGTTAAGCGAAACGCTAAGGGTGAACTGGCAACGTCGCACCATCTGTCAATATTACTTTGGGAATTTGCGGGCTTTCCCCTGCAAATCGACAGATATGTTTGTGCGTAAAAATAAGGTGCATTTTCGCTTCTAAACAGTTTTTACATCTTTTTCTTCTTGTGAATTGTATCAATATAATCTTCCTCGAGAGATTCCTTTGTGTTTTATTGTAAGAATACAGTGCATTAGCGGTATAGATAATATATTAAAATGCCAAATAAATGTTATGTTGTCGATTGTAAAGGTAACTACCTAAATTACCCAAGAGTGCGCGTATCTCGTTCTCCCAAAAGTGACGAATGTCGCCAAAAACGGAAAAATGCTATCCATCGTGATACTTTTAGCCCTGGGAAGAAAAGCAGAGTATGTGAGTCTTAATCTGACAGATCTCCCAACAGAGCACGAAAACGGGGGAGATCGTTTCTGTAGATTTGTTAAAAAACTTTAAGGTAGACAATAATGTTTTAGCACAAGAACTGCAATGTATCTCTTATCTTAAAATTTTTGTGTACTTAGTGACAATAACGCAATTAATGAAAAAGCTGTGGCAAATTTTTTAATAAATAAGGGAGTACGGTTTACCCATATCCTGTCCGTGCTAAAAGACTTTTTGCTACGGCTGGCAATAAATGTATGTATTATAAGTATGTTTAATAATAATTTGTAAATGTAGTACATTGTAATACTCCGTTTGTTGCCTAACAGTTAGTGCACAATGTTTAGAGAAGGCACGGGTATGTTTTCGTCACGATGACAAAGGTGGCATATGCTTACATTGTACCTATATTATAATAGTCGTAGAAAAAGCATAGTGTAAAACTCGAACGGAATGACCAATTCCTGCTTGTCATATATCATACTGTTATTTTACTTGTTTGAATTTGTCCATCTATTTTAATCTCATTACAGTCATAATTAACTTAAGGAGAGGCGCCTTGCACTATCCTAGAGATCATGTACCAGTAAAAGTACCTTGTTGAAATCGTTATTTTTAAAATTATTATCTACCTACTTATGGTTGCCCTGATTTACGTATTTAGCCATATTAACGCATTATTTGCTTATATACAAGTTTAAATACTTAAATAGCAATGGCGTAAAGTGCATAGGTAAATTTAGAAATCACACAAAATCATAAATCCACCAAAAATCATATAATATTATATCGTGTTCGTTTATTCGTTGGCCGCCGGGTGATGACATCACAGATGAGCGCTTTGTCCTTGCATCGTAGGAGTTATTGACTGAGAGCATGTTGGTTTCAGCAAGATTAGTTATACTGTGAGAACCAATATGATTATTTTAAGGGAGGCTTTTCAAAACACTAATAACTCCTGATCGACATCCTACGAAACTTTTATCGAGAGAGATTGATAAATTTATTCGAAACCTCTCGTTATTCGTATTTTGTATTTATTTAAATAATTATTGTATAAATGGAATAATTTTTCGATATATTGGGTTAGGTTGGAAATTTCCGCGCCCTCCTCAAGTCAGTTTGTCATAAATATTATATTAAAATGCTTTTTGGGTTATTAGAGCAGCGTCTACGCCTTTGTGTGTCCATAAATCGTTATTAATTTGGGACACAAGCTTTAGCTATCAACATAAATCAATGGCGTTCTACATTTTTTTTATCATTACGTAGAAAACAGTATTCTTAGTAGACAGAATTTAAAAAAAAACTGCCTACTTGTTAACCGAATAGAATTTATTTAATTAATTAATTGTTATTATCCAAGGTTCAGGTAGGTATAATATACAGGGTAAGAATTTTAAACTGTTGCTATGCAGAATCCGAAAAAAGGCTGGAAATATTTTATTGAAATTTTAGGACGCCAACTGATATTTAAACCCTCTACAGATTTTATCTGGCTGATGATACATTTAAAATTTCAAATGGAAAGGTGTTTCTTTTCTTCGATAATTCGATTCTCCGTCAACAACTGCGTAAGTAAGCAGACCACTGTTACATTTACTCTACTGATTACGACTTTTTGAATAAACGAAATTAGAACACATAAAACTATCATACCACTCTTAATTAAACGACGATCCTGCTGTAGCAGATGATCGAGATGACCCCCATCTACTTCTAAACATTTTAAATTATTTTTGGACATTAGTAGCGCACACGATTTTAATATTTAAGGAGTTACTTAATTACATGCTTGTCGAATACGATCTTTCATGTTTTTTGGCGTGGTCGGTGGTATAGCCATAACTTTATAATTTGTAAAATCCCACAAGAAAAAAATCCAATGAGGTTAAATTCGATAATCTTGCAGGTCAGTTCACAGGACTACCACGACCAAATCATCTGTTTCCAAAAATTTCATTTAGTTTATCTCGACCTTGTCGCGCAAAGTGTGGCGGGGAACCATCTTGCTGAAACCATAGTTCTTGTTGACTTGCATTATCCTGAAGTTGTAGTAAATTGTTCCTTAAAGAATATTGTAAGTTTCCCAGTTTAGGTGACGTTAAAAAAATTCAGTGAGTATTTTGAGGTGCCCAATAGTGTAAATTTGGCCGGTTGGCCTTAAATAATTAAAAGTAAAATTGATTGCCTCAGTACCAAATTGAAACTCAAAATAACCTACATTAATTTAAATAATTGCCTGAGAATTGGCAAATGTTTCTTCATCAGAAAATACTATTTCTCGTAGATTGTCTTTACCAGTTGCAAAATGTGATCCAATTCTGTAAATCTTGGCCATTATTTCTGATAAAGAGATATGTAATAAGGGTGAAAATTGTGCTTATGTAAAACAGCCAGTACCGATTTTTGCACATTCCCGAATCGCGAGCAAGTTCCCTTGAACCAGCGTGTCGATTTATAGCTACTACGCCCAACACTCCAACGGCTATATCCCCATTGGTTTTTGTTTGTGTTCGACCTCTGTTCTTATTTCAAAGATTTCTGGTACTGCGTCCTCAATCTTCTAATCGCTTAAATGCCCTATGAAATGATTTAATGACGAAAAACCTAATAGTCCACAAGTGGCCAGCTTCTTGGTAGTTCCATCTACATTTTTCCAAAATTAATAACATGGCTATTTTAATGTCGTATGATTGTTCCTTAATTGCGCTGAATAAAGCTGGATTTATAAACTCGAAAAGTTGGCAAGGTTGAGGTTCAGTTGGTGTTGGAAATAAGAGTTCAATTTAAACTAAAGGGAACACTCAGTTCTTTTTATACACTCGTTCATGTTGTTCATGTAAAGCTCATGTAAGGTTCGAAAACTTCCCGGGTAGTTCGAGATAACCAATTTTTATGCTTGGAGTTCGGAATATCTAACCTCACAAACTTGATCATAACTTCAACCTCACCAACTTTTCGAGTTTATAAATCCAGCTTAAAAACTATCAAACTCAAAAAATATTTTCGAAACACATTACTAATTTGTCAAAGTCAATAGCAATATCCTAGTAATATATAATTAATTAATATATATCAATATAATATATATATAATATATATCGCTTCGCTCGTCCTGCAAACCACAAGAGTGTCTTAAAAATATTTTTGACAGAAATATCATACAATATTTTTTCTACAAACGGCAATAAAAAGCATACAACAATTAAAAATTAAATGTCAGAATCTCTTACATCCAGGTAGTCTCTTATAGCATCGTATATTTATATTAAATTAGTTCACATTTGTCAATAAAACCTAGCAACCATCATTGTTGGCTGATTTGTTTACAGAAAAATTGAAAATTTGAAAGGTCCTGTTAGTTTTTCTAAAACGCTAGCGCTGGCTGTTGTGATTTGACAAAAATGAAAAAAATACAAGAAATCGATCCACTTAAAGACATAGAAGAAGCTGCTAACAGAGCTACCTTGGATTTACTGCCACGAAAATCAAGAATTCAATATGAGATTGCTCATAATAAATTTATAAAATGATGTGAAAACAAAGGCGTTTTTGGAAAGTATTCCGAAAAAAGATTCCTGGCCTATTTTGAGGAAAAGGCAAAGGTATGGAAGTCATCTTCTCTTTGGTCCCGTTATTGAATGATCAAAGCTATGCTACGTGTAAATAACAAATCAAATCAAATCAAAATATGCTTTATTGTCATAAAAAATTATTTTTATCGACAAAGCCTTTTTTTAAAATTAAATTAACAATAAAATATAATAATATAATAAAACTTAAAATATCGGAATAAACAAAAAAAATGCAAATAATTATGACAGAGTATCACCAAAATATTCATCTAATCTAGAGTATAATAAGCTTTTTGCAATAATATATTTTTAACATTTTTTTTTAAATATAGATAGTATATATTATCAGCAAACATTTTAAATTGATTGCCTACTTGACGCATCAAGGAGAGGGTTATCAGGCAAAAAAATTAAAAAAGTTTACTAGAGACCAAATTGAACAGTTTCTGAAGTGCGCACCGGATGATGAGTACCTTCTGATGAAAGTAGCTTCGATTGTAGGAGTATCTGGTGCCTGCCGCAGGGAGTTGACTCTTGACAACGTGGGAGATATGGAGGCTTCATTACTTATTAAAATATTAAATACCAAAACCAAGGTTCCACGAAATTTCACTATCGTTGAAAAATTTTGTTTTGATTTTTATCGAAAATAAACTGATCTTCGTCCAGCAGATATCGTACATCAGCGGCACTTCCTAAAATATGTAAGAGGTAAATGTACCAGATATCCGGTCGGAATTAATACGTTCGGAAAATTTCCCGCTGCCATAGCAAGATTTCTGCAACTTCCAAATATAACACTTTATACGGGGCATTGCTTTCGCCGTTCCTCTGCGAGCTTACTTGCCGATGCTGGAGCAAATTTAACGACAATTAAGCAGCATGGGGGATGGAAATCCTCAACCGTTGCGGAAGGGTACATCGTGGATTCCTTGGAAAATAAAAATTCTATTGCTCGAAAATTGCTTACAGTACAAACGACATCAGCCGATGATGCTTCAACATCAATTGGACATGCTGCTATTTCTGTTCAATCCTCCTCAACCGCGAAGAACAGCAGAACTGAGGAAGGAATTCATTTTTCAAATTTTTCAAATTGTACTATTAATAGAAGTGTAAATAAATAAAATAGAAATGTTTTTTGACGATTTTTTGAAAAAATTGACATTTTACTTTTAACACTAAAGCTTCAAGGTAGGTATTTTAAGGCACTAGTGCCTTAAAGTAACATTTTTATGTCTAGTAGACAGTGTTAAAAGTTCCATTTTTAACACGTTTGTAGAAAAACAGTTGTATTATCAGTGGAGGTAGGTATCTTAGTTTAAAATGTGTAGTTTAAGTGCCGGGTTTCTTGAGCACTGATTAACTCATTTTACAGTTCATTAAAATAATCAGGGTTTTGAATGTGCCAATGTCAATATGAATTTGTAACATTTGGCACATTCGAAACCATGATTATTTAAATCGTCTATCAAATAAGTTGATCAGCATCAAAAGTACCCGCACTTAGTGTTCTAATTGTGTTTATTCGAAAATTCGTAACTAAGCAGCCAGTAGAGTAAATGTAAGAATTGCTTACTTACGTAGATATTGACGGAGAATCGAGTTATCGAAAAAACAAACACCTTTTCATTTGGCATTTTGTCAGCAGCCAGATAAAATCTGGAGGAGGGGGGGGGGATGTCAAAAATATTTTAAAATATGTTCCCTAACCTTCCTATTGACGTCCTAAAATTTCTGTGAAATATTTCAATATTTCTCATCGTTTTTCGGATTTTGCATTCTAATACTTTAATATCGTCGCCCTGATAATGTTTTCTTGTGATTGTTTCTGAATGTAATTTCAATTTGTATATCTGTTTCTTGTAGCTAGTCATCGCCAGACCATATCATGTTTTTGTAAAATATAAACTGAAGTAGTAATAATAAAAACATATCGACGGTGTCAAATAAATTTGTCATATTAACAATTTCAATGGAGTATATCGGCTGTCTAATATGTGTTCTTCTATAATATGTTGTAATCTATTATTCGCTTGGAAAGTCTTAACCAGGTTAACCTAAATCGATTAGAACCAGACTGATGCCATTATTGTCTATTGAATTGCGTCACACTCGGTAACTAATCTTTACTTACAGGTGCCTCTGCTTAGAATAAGAAGTACTCCGGAAATTAGTTGATTGATTAAAATTTCGTGCTTTTACTAGAACCAAACGGTAAATCCTACGATTTGTAAATCTACGAAACATAAATTTAGCATTAAACGCTTTAAGTAACATGTATAGTATTCATTTGTCGCTTAAAAAAAGGAATTTTTGTTCGTACCGGTTTTAAGATTATAAGTTTTCTTTTCTCTCAAATAGCTAACATGTTCAGAACAAAATCATTTTTTTTTGCACAAACATTTAATAAACTATTCAAATTCCTAATCAATTACGCAATAAGCCTCAAAAAGGTTGAAATTATTGATATAATTAAAGTTGTTCCTATGAAGTGCTATTGTTTTATTAACAGGCATCAGAAGTGGTGAAGAGGAACGTGTCGATTTCGGTGTTTTTTGCGTATGACTTTTTTTACAAGAAAACTGGCCCGTCATAGAAAGAAAGAGAAAAAGCGTTGTTCATCCTCATCCGAAAACAGTTCAATATCGAGCGATTAAGGCAATACCAGACAAATTGGTAAGAAAATGAAAATCAGACGACGACGTAGAGAAATGCACATCCACTGGCAGAATCAAGCCTAAACTTTTTTGATTGAATTGGATTGAGCTAATCCAATATAATGCCAACAGTTACGAATAGTCAGAAAATGTGATAATTTCTCAAGCGCTAAACAAATTAGAAAAACACCGTATAACGCAATACTCGCCCGCAGAGCTTTTATTCGGCTTCCAAATGAGAACGAACAGCGACTTGTACAATATATCAGACGAGGAACAACTGGATGTTACTAAAATCCGACGTCAGGTGACTAAGAATTTCGAAAAAAGCCAAATCATACAATACATTCAGAACGCACACCACCCAAGATATCTCAGTTGGTGATCTGGTACTCACCAAGGTTACAAGCTTTCCAGCCAACAACAAAAGCAAGAAGCTACTCCCAAAATGTAGGGGTCAATTTCGCATCTCAGAAGTACTACCCAGTAACCGATACCCAGTAAAAGAAGATATCCACACAGAAATATCCAGAAGGTCCTATGACCGAATCATTGGCTTGGAGGATATAAAGCCCTTCAGAATTCAAAACCGTTAAGGAAAATAAAAGCGATCGTCCCCATACAGGTACGAATGATCGACATCTTATAAGAACCAATGATCGCTATCTCAAAGGCACAAATGATCGCCATTTTAAAGGTACAAATGATCGCTGTCTTATGGACATAAATGACCGCCATCTTAGGAATAATTGATTCGCCATCTTAGGGACAATCGGTGTTAGAAAGAAATGGCAATCTGAGGTCGAATTGCTGCCATCTGAGCCATATTGGCTGCTGTCTTAGGCATCATCTGAACTAATTTTTTTGAATATTTGATGCAGCTATTTTTTTTTCTTTTATTTCAGGTGACAGTACGATTTTGGGGACGATGCAGGATGGGCATGCTGACCGTAGCGTAATATGATACTCGGCATATTTCACAACAGAGGGGCTACGACGAGTCATCTTGTTTATATTACTAAGAAAAAAGGTTTATGTAGTACCAGGGTAGATTGATGAGATTTATTCCTTTTTGTGCGGGCTATCAGAAAGCATTTAATTTGTATGTAACACGATTTACGGTTCAAAGCATTAATATAATTATTAGAGGAGAAATTCGCAAGTATAATACTACCTATAGATGATCATTTTTCTGATCAAGAGATACTTCAGTTTCCAGACCTCAACCCTCTGGATTATTTTTTAGGGTCAGATTGTGTAACATTTTCTATGGTAATAGAGTAAATAGCAGAGAACAACTTTTGGAAATGACTAACTTAGCTGGCAACCAGATATGTTAAGCTATAATACATGCTTGAATTTCAAGTGATCCGAGATTATTAAAGTGGTCCATCTATAGGGCCCCACCAGTAAGTGCCTATTAATTTATTACTATTACTAAATTCGTAAATGAAAAGAATATCGGCGTGCTTTCCAAACCATTATTCTTTCCCAAATTGTAGCAATTCCGAAACAACTTTTTGTTTTTCGACCTTACTATAGATTTAACTAGAAAACGAATATTGGACTTTTCGTCTCTGTATTGGGCAGCGTGATTTTCAAATCCATTTCTTTCGATAACGTTGTACCCTTATTAACCTTTCTACTCAAATATAATATCAAGGTTAGATTAAGTACATAAACCTTACTATTATAATATTGGAGTTTCTCATTTCTACCTTAAACAGATTCCTCGATAGTTAAATCTGCATCAATATCATCTTCAGAGCACCCTATTTGAGGCACTGTAGCCACCTTGGGAGGCAGATTTTGATGTCTTTAAAGAAAAATATTATTACTTACACCTTAAAGTATTAACCCACGAATTTTTCACATTTAATCAGTGCAGAGATTTCGATTTAGCAGGATGTGCCATATCTTGGCACGGAGTACATTCACTTTCCTTTAAGTAGGGCAATTTTATAACCGTTGCGTGTTGTATTTATTTAATAGGTCTAAAATATTTAAGTATCCCACTGTTAATGGTAAGTGGTAGCATTTTTCATAAGCTGTTAAACGAATATAATTAAAGTCGGTAGATGCTGGCACTAATACCAAACAAATCCCACTTGCTTTTATGGATCATTTCAGTAGAGGGACACATGCATAATAAAGAAAAATTATAATGGAATATTGTAAGCAATCTTAGCCGTATTTTCAATTGCAAACTGTTCGTCTTTGTTGTTTCAATTGAGTTTGGTAAAGTAAGGTGATATCGCGTCTTCGATTACACAATATATTTTTAATGGGCGATTTTAGCGTGATAATATCGTCGTAAGAGATACGAAAAACCCAATAACTTCGAAACCTCACGCGTTTTCAACTAAGTAAGCCATATTAGGATATTTTTCCACGGCGTGACGTGCGACGTAACCTTTTAGGAATAACAACTTAGTCAGAAATATCACTTCTTAAAAATTAGGCAGTGTTCGGAGACTAATAAATAAAATAAAAACTGCTGTAGACATTGTAAATATTCGCATCCTAACTACAATTTTAGTAATTCAATATAATTATTTATTAAATCTTTATAAGGGGATTATTTTTAACTAAATAATAAATAATAATAAACCTACAAAATCGCAAGTGGCTATTATGGTTGCAACTTGGAAATTTTTCAAGCCAATCAAACAACGCGCTTAAGGGGCCACAACCGGAGACTTGCAAAGGAGAGATGCAATAAGCTGCTTCGAAGAAACTTCATCGCCAATCGAGTGGTGTACTGTTGGAATGGACTGAAGGAAGACACTGTTAACGCTGAAACAATAAATCAGTTCAAGAATCGCCTTGACGTAGAGATGAAAGACTGGAACAACTTTTTCATTCATTACCTTTAGTTTCACTATACTGGACCTACATTGTGACACTCGTGCTTAATTGTTAAAGTGAAATTTAAACATTTCTGATGACTAACATACTGACAACTAAACTAACAGGAAAATCGACTCAATAGTCTCATCGGGTTCCTAACCCGCCTACTATTGATACACAGAATAATAATAATAATAATAATAATAATAATAAATTTAATACACACACTGTATAGCCTAATGGAATAAATTCGATAATAAATACATAGGGGCGTGTCCGAAAAAACGTTCGGACACGTCGATTGGTATTTCTAGTTGCGCATTTTTTTCAATAAAAATTTTTTATACAGGGTGTGTCATGTAACAGTGGCCAATACTAACTTTCTTATTTTAAATGCAACACCCTGTATATTATTCATTTTTTGTATTCTTCTGAAAAGTTTAGACATATGTCATGTACAATATTTCGGAAATATTAAGTGTTTTCAGATTTATTGCAAAAATTAACAACACACTAAAAAACTAATAAGTAATACTGTTTATTTCTTAATAATCTAAAAAACAAAAAAAAAGCATTAATGTAGGAGATGTTAAAAATGCTCGCCGCAAACATCTTGGCAACATCCTAATCTTAAATAGAAATTTCTTCTAACGTTACTGAACATCTCAGGCGTGACCGATCTAATCGCAAGCGTTATTCGTCTTCCTAAGTCAACTAAGTCGAGGGGTTTGGTTTTGTATACAATATTTTTGACATAACCCCATAAGAAAAAGTTTAATGGCGTCAGATCAGGGGATCGTGCTGGCCATTCCATCGATCCACGCCTTCCTATCCACCGATTTGGAAATACTCGGTTAAGGTACTGCCGGACATTGATTTGGTAATGGGGCGGTACTCCATCTTGCTGAAACCATATCATATTCGCTGGAAGTTGTGGGTTTGCTGGATCAGGATATACGTTTGTCAAAGTTGGCAAGACATTATTTTGGAGCAGTGCTAAATAATTATTGTCATTTAAATTGCCATTTGCCATTAATGAAAAAGGGACCAATGATATGATCTCCAACAATTCCTGCCCAAACATTAACCTCTTCAGGATATTGCGTATGTTCTTCTCTCATTCAGTGAGGATTTTCCCTAGACCAATAGCGGCAATTCTGACGATTAGCATGACCGTGAAGTGTAAAGGTTCACTCATCAGAAAACAAAACATGTTCTAATTGGATCACATTGTTATCTAACATTGCCATTATTTGCTCACAAAAATACGTTCTCCTATCAAAATCGTCTTTCATGTCCTCATGAGTATGTATCATTTTATAGGGATACATTTTATTTTCTTGTAATGTTCGAATAATCGATGAATGGCAAACATCGAACATTGGGGCTGTTTTTCGACTAGAAGTATGTGGGTTTTCCTGAAACTCAAGCATAATATCTAATTTGGTATCATCACTTATTGCATTGGCAGGTACTTCTTTTATCTGCTTTACATGTCCAAGCTGGCGAAACTGCTTTTCTATTTTACTAATTGTCCCTTGAGTTATAGGCGGCAAATTTGGAAATTTTTCATGAAATAAGCGAGCAACTTCCATTTGTGTCCGTGTTTTATCTCCATAACCAATCATGTGTAGAATTGTTATTTTGTGCATTTCTGTTAAATAAACCATTTTTCTGATATGCAATTAACGAAATTCAAACGACTATAAAACTGACAACTACTGTCATGCAGACAGACAACAATTTGCTAAGGTCAGGCGTTTTAAACAAAAGTAAACGAAACTATTTATACCTTTTTTTTATTTCATATCAGTAAAAACATTTTAACATCAATTTTCAACATCTACTACATTAATGTTTTTTTTTTTGTTTTTTAGATTATCAAGAAATAAACAGTATTACTCATTAGTTTTTTAGTGCATGTGTTGTTAATTTTTGCAATAAATCTGAAAACACTTAATATTTCCGAAACAGTTGAAGATAGGTATAGGATATTGTACATGAAATATGCCTAAAATTTACTGAAAAATACAAAAATTGAATAATATATAGGGTATTGCATTTAAAATAAGAAAGTTAGTATTGACCACTGTTACATGACACAAACTGTATAAAAAGTTTTTATTGAAAAAAATGCGCAACTAGAAATACCAATCGACGTGTCCGAGCGTTTTTTTGGACACGCCCCCATGTATTTATTATCGAATTTATTCCATTTGGCTGATACACACTGTATATTATATCTATTAATTGGAACCAATAATAAAGATATGTACAATAATGATATTATAAGTAAAGCAGGGATGGCGACCTTTTTCTATTATTAATTGTTTCGGGTTTTTATGATTGTAAAGGGGAAAAAATAAGGAAGAATACCTACCACAGATAAATCAGTCATGATAGTATTGTACGCTTTATCCTTCAGTTCCTATAGCGCTATTGATGTATGCCAATGCATTTTTTTAACTAATAAAATAATGTTGTATGTTCCTGTTTGCATATTATGTGGGAGATTGTGTTAAGTGTTATTTTTAAAATCACTATTGACAGAAATTCTTACACCTTAATACCCCCAGAATAGTCCTTCTGATGACATCTTTTTAAACCCAACAGAGTGTAGGAATTATTTTTGCATTAAAGGACAATCCCTACTTACTACTATTAATGCGAGAAAGCTTGCTGTCTGTTGCTACACCAATTTTTGGCTAATTCTAATAGTTTCCAAGAAACCTTATTAGTGTTTTCAATATTGGGCAGAACTTGTATTTCATTAATTATTTTTTAAAACAAATTTCTATTAATAAATTTATGTGTTAATAGGCTTAAGTCACATAAATTATTTAAAGTAAAATTTATATCCATTATCGTTGCTTGAATATCAATATTAATTTAAATAATACTTTCAAGAACATTATTTGTTATTAGCTTAATCACGGTTTCACAGTTTGCATAAGCTGTACATTGCACATGTTTAATTATTTAAATTCTAACATGCGACTGTACCATCGGTTTATTTTACTATGTCCTATTTAGGAATTACATCATTATTTTTTTAAACAAATTAAAAAATGCGGAAATTGATAAACTAGTTATCAAGTTATCGTGAACGCATAATATTTCCTGTTGTTTTTTGTAATGCAATATATTATTAGGTTAATATCAAGAAATTGAAAATACGTTAGAACATTTTTTATTTTGATAACCAGTGAATGCTCATTTCAATGGTCATCATCTCACATTCGGTTCGCATAATATACCGGGTGACAACGAATTACCACCCAGCTTGTCACGTCCTTATGAAACAAAACATTATTATGAATTTTTGGTAGGTTATATTTTTGAACTGTGCATACATTTTTCGTATTTAAACGTCTGAAGTCACTTCCGGGTGAACTAGAAGTGCACACAACAATTCTGAGTATAAAACATGTATCATATCCTATACCTATCTAAACCTTTTAAATCTAATTTCCAGAATTATCTTACTTTTCTAAATATTTTTTATTTATGCTTCCCTATGTCTAAACTTATAAGTTTTTAAGATATAAGCAATTAAAAGTTTAGTTACATTCTCCAACATTCAACAGCTGCTGTTATTTTATTCATGGCTTCATCTAAGGTAGGTACTGTTTTACGACGTCATCGCCATATTATTTTTAAAATTTGGTCCTTAATTTCTCATTTTAAGCGACTTATTTCTAAGAAAAGTTAAAAATACGCCTTTTTTACGCGCGAGCATCAAATTGACATGCTGCTAATCTACGAAGAGGTTAGAAAAAAACAAAAAGAGGCTTGTACTTGTACGGAGATTTCCCGAACACGAGCACCCAAGCGATAAGTATTTTCCATGGTTAGAAAATCATTTGAAACACGAGAACGAAAATGAAAATGAAAATGGTTTTATTATTAGTGAAGGGGCAGAAACAAATATCCTGGCTTCTGTGGAAGCTCACCCAACGGCATCGACGAGTAAAAATTAAGAATGATATAAGCATGAGAAAGAGTGCTAGGAAAATATTGGAAAAGCATGTCCACAAATCCTTCAAATACCAAGTCCATCACCATCTTTATGAGGACGATTACATTCAAAGATTGGAATTTTGTAACTGGTATCTTGAAGAGGAGCAGCAACAGCCACTTTTAAAATTACAAATTTTGTTTGCTGACGAATCCCGTTTTACCAATTTGGGCATGTTCAACAAAAATAAAAGGAAATATTTGGCATCAATGTATGGCTGGGCGTTATAGGAACACGTATAATAGGTCCCATATCTTTTGAAGAACAACTGCTGCCCAATACCTGGCTTCTCTTCAGAACCACAATTTTCTGGAAAATTTACCTGTTAGGCAATACGCACAAATATTTTATCAGCAAGACGGCGCACAGTGCTAAAATAGTGACAGCTTATTTGAATGCGACTTTTGAAAACCGTTAGTTGGGTACTAATAACCCAGTATAGTGGCCAGCAAGGTCCCCTGACCTAACATCCCTTGATTTCTTTTACTTGGGTCCACATCAAGTAGAAGGAGTATAGAACAAATTCTCAGAACTTCCAAGATATAAGAGACTTTTAATTTAAGCAGTTTACGAAATTGTACCAATACAAATGAACAATGTTTTCCGAGAATTCCAAGGAAGAATTCAATTGTGTCACTAATCAAACAGCCATCGATTTGAGAATTTAATTTATGATTGATTCATTTGTAATTAGTCTTTGTTTTTTGCATAATATTTTATTAATTGAGGCATCTAATTCCAAAACTGCTTTTATCCATAAAAGAAAATAAATGAGTTAGCGGTGGCGCTTCTTCTTTTTAAATGACATTTTTATCTACGTCTAAAATATGGTTCATCAAAACCTCTTAGATTCCATTAAAAATTGCATGTAAACCTTGTCTATAGTTCCGAAACTATTTTAATCTATCACACGTACTGTTTTAAAACTATCTACATTCAATTATAAAATTTGTTATCAGAACTCTTTATATATATATTGCAATTGTAATGCGCTAAATTTAGTACATTATCAGAACTGCTTTTATCCTTTAGAATATTTTGCCGCCCAAACTGTTTAAATGCGGAGACCAAGACTGAGCTAATATGCAATAATTTGAGTGCATAAACCAAAATCAAAGGCATTTTATGAAATGCTGAACTACCAGAAGTAAACGTAATTAAATTAAGTTTTGATTGCCAAAACAATATGGTACTATCTCGTATTCCTGACCAGGCAGCATATTACTCAAGGCAGTTACACCTGTACAACTTTACAAATTGGGAGGGGCATTCTAGTTCTAATCGATAAAACATCAAATAAAGAGTGCCATTACTATACGTAGACAGAAAATATAAGATGAAAAGGATCTAATGAAACTTCATCAATATTATATGCAAAACTGACTTCTTTAAATCTTCAAAATGTTACAAGCTTAAAATTCTTTTACGATGGCTGTCATGGGCAAAACAAAAATATTATTATGATTGGTATGCTTATGCAGTAGCTATATTTAACCAACTCAACCCTCAGAGAGATTCATGTAACTTTCCCTATTTAAATTACCTAGTCATTAATATTTACCGCCTGACAGAATTTCTGGAAAAGTTGCGAAGATAGTACGGTGGTAGGTGAACCCAATAAATATAGAGCAATTTTTTTGAATATGCAACAGTGTTAGACATGCATTAAGACTGGCATTTTTGATTGGAAAAAAGCGGTAGAAGTATTCAAACTTCCTACTCAATGGCATTCTCAGTTCTCATTAGCTAAACGAATCTCAATTCTCAATTAATAAAATCGAGAAATCAGCGGCAAAAATTGTAATGGTAAAAGGTAAGGTTAATTATTATCGAAGTGACTTAGGACAACACAAGTCGGTACTTAAGGAAGGAAAATCCTTTGCATTCATCAGTCCGGATCCTCTCCAAAGAAAGTTCAAGTTAAACAATCTAAATGATGTAGATAAACTTTTAAAAACACACTTTGGACCGAATTGGAGAAATCTTAGTGACGTGGATTTAACGCTCTAAAAAATATTATTGACAATGCAGGAGATATGGATGATTGCGAAACTGAAACTTTGGATGACGGTTTCGATGCCATGGCCGTGGAAGAGACGATGAACTTCAAATTTAATTTCAATGCAATAAAAAAATATTTAAGAAGTGGTTTTATTGAGTTTTATGTTGCACCAAATAATTTCGGATAAAAAACTATTTCAAAACTGTTTTATCCCATTTCGACATATCAAAAACTTTCTTAATCCACTGCGTGGTTATAACACTGCTTTATTTCATCTTTTCTTTTTCTTAATGTTGAAGTTCTGCTGATGCAGTTCTTTTTCTATTAGGTATGAATCAGTGTTGATCGGTGCCACGATGATATATACGAATTTGGAAGTCCGTCGGTCAGCTGCGAAACGTTTTTTTTGTGTTTTTCTGAAAATGCCCTTATTGTCAATTTAACTAGTTATGGAATTAAGCGCCTCAATTATAAGGTTAAAACATTTTTTTTCGGAAGATACTCTGTTATGATGTATTCTACCATAGTTTCCTAATAACGCCTGATTTATGATTGCATGTATCTTGAAAACTAATAAGTTTAGACATAGGGTAGCATAAATGAAAAGTATTTAGAAAGTAAGATAATTGTGATAATTACATTTAAAAGGGGGTGTCATTAATATTATTAGAGAAATTTGTGTTTGAATGTCAAATTTTGCAGAGCACTTTTGGTTAAACCGGAAGTGAAATAGTTGTAACCCATTCATACGGAATACCTAAAAGTAAGTAAGTAAAAGACTAACATTAAATTTCTTACTTACTCATTTGTTTTTTGTGAAAAGAATAAAATGTGCTACTAATTTTATAATTTCCAACGCCATTTTCTCGGAAACTACCTTAGGATATGATACAAGTTTTATGCTTAGAATTCTTCCTAGAGTGCATATTTTTAATAAAATATAGGTTGTTCTATTTAAAAGTTGTGTGCACTTCCGGTTCAACTGGACAGTCAGACGCTTAAATACTGAAAATATGCGCATAGTGCAACCATTAAACCTACCAAAATTTCATAACAATGTTTTTTCTTATAAGGACGTGACAAGCTGGATATTAATTTCGTGTCACCTGGTATTCTTGGAAAGCAACGATTTTTACCTATAATTTATATAAATTACTGATAATACGGGATTACCGAGGGGATTACATTTTTGAGGTACTTTTAAAAGCCAAAAGATGAATATTTTCTACTCCTAATTATATTATAACCGAGATAAAACCTCTAATTTTACAAAAAAAAAAATGTTTTAGGTTTGTAGTAGCTAAAAATTTACTGTTGTTTATAAAAATAATAATTGCCGAATATTCATGGACTTACTTAAATTTTGTAAAATTGCAATGGTGTCGGCAAACATCCGGTGCGCAGCATTTTCCATCCTTTTAAGACTATTATAAAATCTGACAATTATGTGATTAAATGTTTGACAACGTTAATTTCTTCATGTTTGGTGAAATACTAATATTAGTATGTTTAAAATATAATATCAAATTAACAAAAATAAGTTGTTTGCTACTTTTCGGTGTTCCATTTAAATGTCTAGATTTTAAAGCTTAATACCTTTGGTACTAGTTATTCTAATTTAAATACAGTATTGTAGAATACCTGCCAAAATTTTGTTACTTACATATAATATTTATGCCGGACTGACCACAAAGCTAGAATAAGGCCAACTTGCATTTTTTTAAATGAAACACGTTATACTGCTATCTTTTCTATCCTCTGTGAATTCCCATTTCAAAAATATATCACACCACAGATAATAACCTGTGTAGTCTCTAGTCACACTTATTACTTCTTTTGAAAGGTAGATTTTAAAATTGAACTTTTTATTCAAAAGAAAATACCCAATACCCACACCAATTTTTATTGAAGGTAAATATAAGGAATGGATCCTTGACATTAACAAAGTCATACCTCGGGGCATACCTTACTTAACCTTTAACGGTGTCACTTCATCTATATATTGTTTAGATTATCGAGGTATATTAGGATGTATTAATTAACTCTTTCTAAGCCCAATAGAAATAATTTGGAACTTTAATTTCTTATATGGATCCCTCTTTAAAAAAGGTTCTCTATATTTGTTTCGATAAAATTCGCCGTTTTCGTATAACACGTATAAGCATTGGCTTTCGAAATTTATTTAATAATCAAGTTTATTAAGATCAGTTATTTATACCCCAGGGTTCTGTGTTGGGCACTATCTTATTTTTATTATACCGGGTGTTGCATCGTCGAGCGGGACATAGGAAATCCCATGTAATTTTAAATGGGGTCAATTATTGGCTTCCCTAATTATTTTAGAGAAAAATTCTATTTAGGTTTATTAAAGAGCACTAAAACCCACATTCAAAAGAATAACTTTAAATATTTTTGATGAGCCCGTTTACGGGTTATCGCCGATTTCTTTTTAACTATTTCTCCTTTTTATGGCCCCGTATTTGCGGGCACCAGTCAAGGTAAAAGATGACTGTCAAATAAAGTTGTCATTTTGAAATGTGTGCTTTATTGTTATAAAAACTCGTACATCGAAAATATTAGCCATGAATTATACTTCTGAAGAAAAAATATTGATGATTGAATGGTATTATTAAGGAAATAGTTATCAAAATGTGTCAGACATGTTTGCTGCTCTGTATCCGAATAGACCGATACCTGCAAAATCTACAGTCGAAAGGACTATCAAGAAATTTGAGACAAAAGGCACTGTAATAAATAACTGCAGATGTGAAGAAAGGCAGGAACAAAGAAGAGATGCAAGAAATGATAGGGACTTGCAAGTTTTATTATGCGTGGAAGAAAATGATGGGAAGATCAGCACAAGGAAACTTGAGGATGACATAGGATTAGATCACACAACAGCGTTACGAGCTTTGAAACGACATAAATATTATTCATACAAATATGAAAAGCACCAAGAGCTAAGAGATAGGGACGAAATACGACGACAGGAGTTTTGTTTTGGTATGATGGAAAGAGCAAACATGGATAGGGAATTTTTAAAAAACATTTGTTTTACCGACGAATGCACATTTACCTTAAACAATAAACCCCATGTTCAAAATTATCGATATTGGAGCAAAGAAAACCAACACAGGTTTGTGGAAACAAGGACGCAATATCCACAAAAAGTTAATATATGGGCTGGGATTTTCGGAGAAAATATTATCGGGCCATTATTTCTTACACGAAATTTAAATGCAGAATATTTTTTGGAACTACATACTTGAAGATCATATTTTACCTACTTTACATGATGCCGCCAGGGAAAATCAGGAAGTTTGGTACCAAATGGATGGCTGCTCGGCACATAGTACCCTGGCTGTCCGGGAATATTTAAACCGTGCTTTTAATGGAAATGTTATTGGCTTAAATCATACAGTAAATTGGCCAGCCAGGTCTCCTGATTTATCGCCAAATGATTTCTTTCTCTGGGGCCATTTAAAAAACAGGATATACAAAGATAAGAAATACCCAAATCTAGACGAGTTAAAAAATGCTATTTCTGCCGAATGCAATAGAATTTCAATTTACCAACTAGCGAATGTAAGAAGAGAATTTTATGATCGCCTCGGTTATTGTCTAGCAGTCAATGGAGGAATATTTGAACATCTTCTTAAATCCTAAAGTTCTAACAATTTAATAGTACCTACCTATTAATTAGTAAAATATTGAAACATGTAAAATGTCATAATTAACCTTGTAATTGGATACTTTATTTTAGTTTTATTCAGATTAATTTGTACTCATAAATACACCTTTAATATTTTCGATGTACGAGTTTTTATAACAATAAAGCACACATTTCAAAATGACAACTTTATTTGACAGTCATCTTTTACCTTGACTGGTGCCCGCAAATACGGGGCCATAAAAAGGAGAAATAGTTAAAAAGAAATCGGCGATAACCCGTACGGGCTCATCAAAAATATCTAAAGTTATTCTTTTGAATGTGGGTTTTAGTGCTCTTTAATAAACCTAAATAAAATTTTTCTCTAAAATAATTAGGGAAGCCAATAATTGACCCCATTTAAAATTACATGGGATTTCCTATGTCCCGCTCGACGATGCAACACCCGGTATATAAACGACCTTACAAGTATAGCAATTAGTGGCCAGTTTACATTTTTCGTGGATGACACCACTCTTCTGTGGCATTCAAGCAGTGGTGAACTCTCGAAGCGTGTCATAAATTAAATCTTCAAAAAATTAAAACTTGGTGCGACTCTAATTCTCTTTGTTTGAATGTTAAGAAAATTAATATTTTGACTTTTGGCTTTGACTATAATGATCTTGTTTTGAATAACAAAGAAATTGAAAGTAAAGTAACCATAAAATTTCTTGGACTATTTATAGAATTTATAGCGCCAAGTCCAGAGTATTTAAAAAATCGCTTATTAGCTCTGTAAAATGACACCTGTCAAAGTTTTGACCCAACGAGTGTAGTGGCAAGTCCGTTCTTAACTTCCCTGACGGTGTTAAACATCTACTGCAGTATGGTTCTATGAGTCTCTATAGCCTACATAAAATATTAAAATTTTATTAAATTATACATGTCGGTTCAAAAGTTTGACCTGTGCATGGGACTCTGTACCTATCTCCGTTAAGGGGCACTTTTCATCCAATACGTAAAAAGAGGGTCGTAGACCGCGCAATCAACAATCTACTTGAAAATTCTTAAGAAATTTCAATTTCTCATCCAAAAAAACCTCTAAATAGTACTAAATTTCGTGCAAAACGTGTGTATTTTGTTTAATCAATTTGTTATTTATTTTGTCATCGCCACCTGAGGCACCAGATTTAAGGAAATCAACAATTTGAATAGGTTTATTGTTAGATATGGGGCTTAAGAAGAAGGATTCCTGTAAGTTGTTGTCAGGGTGGGTGGGCGTCTCAGTACTGCCGTCACCCTACCAATGTTAGCAAAGAATTCATTAAATTTATTGGCCATTCTAGCCCCACTGTTGAAAATCTGTCCTGTAGTATTTATTATTTTTGTAATCTTTTGATTTTGTTTGCACCCCACAAAGGCTTTTTTAATTGTGTCTCAAGTTTTTTTTTTGGTCATTACGGCAGTCATCAAATAGTCGCGTGTAATAGGTAGATTTTGCTTGATTTACAAGTCTAGATACCTAATAGCTTTCTATAGTTTCTAAAGTTCTCCAGTGCTTCATTGCTATGAGGGTACAAAGCGGAAATCTTTTTTAATTTATCCCTATGTCTAATAGCTGTAATAAGTCCGAAGGTTATCCTATGCATGGCTTGATCTTTCTTTTTTTACATGTTATATAATAAGAATCAAGAGTTAAGTATGTGCTTCTGTAATATAATAATAAAGCTGTTAACACCAATATCAAGGTCAGCCTCAGTCATAACCGAACTCCAGTATCAATATGTACCTAAAAGCTTTGCCAACCTATCTCTATCCAACCTCTGAATGTGTTTTTTATTATCAGATGAATTATTCCTTTTTGCAGTACTTAATTCAATGTTCAGTATTAAATTTACATTCGTATCACCTGTTAAGATTTCAATATCACAGCCCTGACTGTTATTAGTTAACACTGTTTTAAGTGCATTAACATAACAATATTAACTTTTTAAAAGAAGTAATAAGTATGACATGTTTTTGGAATGGGAATTAACAGAGGATTCGAAAAAAAATAACAATACCTATAACGTGATTCATTAATTTAAGAAAAATGCAAGTTGACCTTATTTTTACTTGGTAGTCACGTTTGAAAACAAATTATTTTTGTTTATTTAATGTAATATTTTAACACAGTATTTTACTTCACATGAACAAATTAAAATTGTAAAATTTTTAAAATAAAAGCATTTTTTTTTTATTGCGAGTGTGTCCACCAGGACATTTTTCTATCGCGTTAAAACCCACAGATGCCGACCTATACGGGGTGTTTCTTAACTACGGTACAAAACTTCAGAGGGTGATACGTGAGGTCGTTTTAAGGAAAAAAGTTCCTATGAACATATGTCCGGAGTTGCTTCGTTTCTGAGATAAAAAAAAAGTTAAAAAAAAACGGTCATTAATATCCTTATACCGATTTGGTTGAAATTTGGTTCAGTTATTTGAAGTACTAAGGCGCTTATTTAGCCCTAACTAGATTGAAATTATTAGGTCCAGTGGCGTCTCAGTGGGCACCACAGCCAATTATTATTGAGAAGAAAAAGTACGCCACTGCCTTTTTTTTTAGTTTTTTTATTTGATCAGATTAAGCAACTACAAATACAACTTTTTGGTCTCTTGTGTTTTTTCATATCTGGCTTCGTTTGCGAGAAAAAAAATAAAAATCACTTTAACCCATTCTAAAAGCTATCCATGGACAACATAAAATAACAACCAAAAATAAAAAATAAACAATTTCGACCTTACAGTAAATGAGCAAAATGTCCACCTTCTGATAAAATGCACGACTGGTTTCAATAGGTTTACTTTTATTATCACATTTTTGGCTTACCACATCTGCTATTTATAACAAATTATTGCCAAGGCCAAATGAAGTACCTAAAAGATCAAACAGTTGTATTTGTAGCTGCTTAATCTAAACAAATTAAAAAAAACTAAAAAAGGCAGTGGCGTACTTTTTCTTCTCAATAATAATTGGCTGTGGTGCCTACTGAGACGCACGCCACTGCACCTAATAATTTCAATCTAGCTAGGGCTAAATAAGCGCCTTATTACTTCAAATAACTGAACCAAATTTCAACCAAATCGGTTTAAGGATATTTATGACCGTTTTTTTTTTAAACTTTAACGCCTTGTATCTCAGAAACGAAGCAACTACGGACATATGTTCATAGGAACTTCTGTTCTTAAAACGACCTTACATATCACCCTCTGAAGTTTTGTACCGTGGTTAAGAAACACCCTGTATATAATATTCTACTTTTTAAAGCATTTTATACCAAATTTAACCGAAAATTCTATAGTAGGTACATATTTGTCTTAACTAGACAATAATTTATTGTTGGGTATTTGATATAAACAGTAAGTATTGCACCAAACATAAGAAATTAGATTTGAGAAATTTTGAATAAAAGCGTTTTTAAATTTTTTAAACTTACAAAGGGGTGTACTATTTTCTGTCCTATAAGGACTTCTGATAAATCGTGTTTACATTTTTAAGACCCTATTAGAAAAGGTTAATGTGTATTTTTCTTCCAAAAACATTTAACGCGACTTTGACCGAAAATTCTGTGGTGTCGGTTCGGAGTAGCCCGACAATCTATTATTGTTTATTTCATAATAAGTACCTATTCAAACATAGAAACATAATATCGTTAAATTTTTAAAATATTTTTTTAAAATTTTGTAAAATTTTAAGGATTTACATCCTCTTAAAATTTTCTAATATGTCATTAGATTTATAAGGCACCGTTGAGAAGTTCAAGTTGACATGTCTTCTACTTCTCAAAATATTTTGCTCCAAATATTGCAGAAAATATTACATTATCTAATTCGAGTAGCCAGGAGTGTATTTTTGTTAATTTGGATTAATTAATGAAACGAATTTTATCGAGGAAAACTTACCAAAAAAAAATCCTTCCTAAAATAATATTATACGGCGTCCGATTTAGTTGATTCTACGGCAAACTACGAATTATATTTCCCGTCGTTTTAATCGCACTGAAACAACCGCAACATGCAACTGAAACAGAACTTGTTGAGGTTAGCTTCGTCCTACCTCTCCTTATCCTGCAGACATAGGCGCAGGCTTAAATTCTTTACGCAAAGAATAATTAAAATTTGCGGTATTAGGAAATTTTGGGCAATTTTTAGAATTGATCCTATAATATAATTGACTGTAAGTGGTGTTAATAACTATGTAGGTAGTTAGTAGAGCTTGTTCTGTTTTATGATCAGGAGCAGCGATACAAGAAAAATACTTTATGGCGCTCTGCGAGCGGTACTTGTGCAGAAGGACCGATTATTGTTGATCTAGAAGTTTTTAGAGATTATACTCGTTGAGAGCACGACCTTGGGAATGGAAAACTCTAAGCTGAACCACGAACGAGTGGTCTGTCCTTGTACTCCATGGCCGTTATTTTCATTCCTATGGCGCTCGTGGAACAAAATCACCTAAAGCTGATTTTTGCGTTAATGTTTTACATTGGTCGTCCTGATTAACATACTAAAAGTCCTCACCCCTCCGAGGGTACAAACCGCCCCAAAACCACCCCCAAAGGTACATTTTTTTAGTTTTTGCCCATTATCTCGAATATGGTTAATTTTTTTGAAAAAAAGCTAGATATTAAAATTAAAGCCAATAAAATTATCTACAAATTAATGTATATAAGTCTATATTTTTATTAACGCAGTGGCGTGCACTAGGCGTTTAAAATCGCTATGTTTTGGATTTCTTTAAAAATCACGTTTTGCTTAGAGAAAATGTGTAGTTAAAAATAACGTTGAAATGAAAAAATAACCACATAAATAGGTACATAATATTTTATTTACATTTTATTTAGATTTGTGTGTGCCAAAAATTGTAACCTGTTTATAACTACATAGAAGGCGGATGGAATCCAGACGGGCTGGATAGAATAACACTGCGGTACGCAAACCGGGTTTTAAAAATAACAGCTAGTGTGCAAAAATAACGTTGAAATGAAAAAATAACCACATAAATAGGTACATAATATTTTATTTACATTTTATTTAGATTTGTGTGTGCCAAAAATTGTAACCTGTTTATACTACATAGAAGGCGGATGGAATCCAGACGGGCTGGATAGAATAACACTGCGGTACGCAAACCGGGTTTTAAAAATAACAGCTAGTGTGCAAAGATTTATTAGTTGATGTGCTTTTAATATCAATGAAATATCATTAATAAGTAAGTATAACTATTGTTACGTACATTTTCTTTGCTCTTTGTGATTTCCCATTTTGCCGAGGTTATGTTTATAGTCTTTTCGCAACGGACAACATCTTTATGTTAAGACCTGGCCAAACCACAAAACCAAATAAAATCACTAACATAAGTTCCCTGCAGAACAAGATAGGTGTGCTTATATCCTCTATCCTATTTTGCCATGCCATTTCTGGATGTGATACTACATCAGCAATTTATAAAAAAGGAAAGTTGTCAACCTATAGGCTTTTAGAAAAAAATCCGGAATTACAAACGAGAGTAGCAATTTTTTTAACACCAAATGCCAATAAAAAGTGATCTAATTTCTGTAGGAGAAGAATTTCTTTTATTTTTATATGGAGCCGGTAAATCAATAAGAACATTAGATCATCTCCGGTTCGTAAAATTCCACAATAATGCAGCGCGACAGAGCCTAAATTCAAACTTCTCCTTAGCATCTTTGCCGCCAACATCAGACGCTGTCAATAAGCCCATTGCACCAGATTTTATTTTAAAATTGGTTTTCTGCAACTGTAGGACGGATTGTGGAAAACTGTGCAGTTGTAAGAAAGCTGGCTTAGATTGCTCCAATCTCTCTGGGCAATGCCAAGGACAGTCCTGCAGCAATGTCGTCGTCCCTAAGCCGACTGAAAACGAGGATGATCACGAAGAAGAGTTTGTTTAAATAAGATACCTATTAATTTCGATTCTTGCTCTACGCCTCTGTTTTAATTAGAGTGGCAGTTAAAACATTTACTTTTTTTTTCATATAGAGGGTCATGGAAATCTAGTGACATTGTGGTTAAACTGATTTTTTTTAAAAAAATTTCCCAACACGTTTTGAAAGAACCATTTTTTTGGTTTTCTATGTGAAAAAAAGATTGTAAATGGGTATTATATTGTTACACCAATTTTTAAGTAATTTTATTATTGTTTCTTCCTTTATAATATGCAAAATAATGTCCGTTACCGCGTTTACGCTACACGATGGAAAATATTATTACCACCATAAAAACCTTTAGTGTACGCCACTGTGTTAATTTAAATATAGACTTATATACATCAATTTGTAGATAATTTTATTGGCTTTAATTTTAATATCTACTTTTTTTTTGAAAAAATCAACCGTATTCGAGATAATAGGCAAATACTAATGAACTTTTGGGGGTGGTTTGGGGTGGTTTGCACCCTCGGAGGGGTGGGGATTTTTTGAATGTTAATCGGGGCGACTAAAGCTAGACATTAACGCAAAAATCAGCTTTATGTGATTTTGTTCCACGAACGACCTTAAATGCACTGTAGTATTGATGTTTAAAGCTTTCGAGGAAGTTTGTCAGATCATGATCGACGACTAAGCGAATGGCTTTATTTTAATTAAATTCAGTAGTCTCAAAGTATGTTAAGGAGCAGAGCCCCAAATGTGTAAGCAGTATTACGCCGATCGATGGTTGAACTTGAGATTTATAGAGTACCAAAACCTCGTGAGGTGAATACAAGATTCTTGATTCGAAAACGTACCTCAGGCTTCTGCGTGTCCCTCCTCGGCTATGGTTGCAGCTTGACTAGTGTTCATGTGAAGGCATATGTTTATTCAAATTTACACCCAAAAATTTAATTAATGAAGCGAGGCGAATCGAGTGCCCCGCTATTCGCCATGATTGGTATATTAAACATGTACAACAAACAACTTATGTAGAAAAAACTGCCGCCCCGGTTTTTTTGGCATTAAAACATTATACAAAGTTTCAGGTCACCACCTGTCTCAGCTAGCTCAAGCTTGTGGCAATTGTAACCGGGGTGATTCTATTCTTCTTTCCAATAAAACAACAATGCGTAAAGTCTGTTCAGAGATATAAGAAAGTGACTAACTCATCCCTATTTGGAAAGACCCGGGCCAGCTGTAAAATTGAAATATGGCCGAACAGGTCCTTATTTTGCTTAGAATTTAATCATGGTTTGTAATAAAATAACTAAGATATTAAATAATATTTTATTTATTTATTTATTTAAACACTACAATACACTACAGAACAAAGTTCCAAATGGTATATTCTAAAAAAAAAAAGAGTAAACAAGAACTAACAGTACTTACTTAAAAAATGAGTTAAACAAAAAAAAAATCAATTCACACAATTAACAATAATTCAGAGAATCATAAATATAGTCTTCCTTTTTTTTGCCTCATGGGCCTAGCAGTAAGTAAAACCCCCACCAAGTATTCAAAATCCCTCAAACGGCCCTATCGTCAATAAAATGTCCAATTTTGTTTTTAAAAGAAAGCGTGGAACAATTGATATTAAAATCCCGTGGCACAAACAGGTTAAAATTGCCCATTATATGATTTGCAGGGCTATTCCTTCCGATGTCAGTACGGCTCTGATTCACAGAAAACAAATCGGCCTGTCTCGTCAAACGACATGGTACTATAAAGTTAAGCCAGAACAAAAGTTCCGAGCAGTCCATCAAGTTGTTTAAGATTTTATGGCCGAATAACAGGGTGAGCCTTATTCTGCGTATCTCCAGGCTATCCAACCCTACAATGCTTAAGCGATCCCTATAAGATAGCGTAGAACGATCAATCCCCAGTCTATGCAACAGAAAGTTCATGAACCTCGATTGCACCCGCTCAATCCGTTTAATGTGGACCTGATATAGAGGAGCCCAGACCACACAACAATATTCTAGATGACTTCGAACCAAGGCATAGTATATTCTCTTTAAAGTCTCGACATTTTTAAACTGCCAGCATTGTCTCATGACAAAACCAGCCATCTTGAAGGCCTTTGCAATTATGTTATCAATGTGGCTGTTAAATCGTAGACTGCTATCAAACACAATACCCAAGTCATTAATCAGTTCAACTCTGTGAATTCGTGCTCCATTGATCCGATAAACAACATTCAGAGGTTGCCTCTTTCTTGAAAACGATATTACTTTGCACTTTTCGCTGTTTAGGGTCATGCTATTATTGAGACACCAATCACACATTATTTATGTTTAAATGTCAAATTACGATTTTATTATTAAAAATTATATTTATGATTACAAAAATATACAAATTATTTGGTACTGATAATAATTATTCACTTAATATATTAATATCACTATCGCTATCATCATCTGTTCTAATTATTTTTTGTAAATTCTATTACGCCGTATTATATCTTGATCACTTCCAACTATACCTTCGGGAAAATGCCAGTATCGGTTTTTTTTCCTCGCTAAATAGGGATTATTCAGAATTTTCCATACAGTTGATGTTGGAATTTTTGTTAATGTGGCCGTTTCTTCTAACGCTGCTTGCTTGCTGACCGCACGTTTAATGAGAGTTGAATAAATATTGTTTATAACTTCCTTAGTTTCCACAGAAAAGTGTTTTCTGCTTTTCGACGGGGTTATCTCCTGAGATACATTGGGCTCGCACATATTTTCCATGACTCACACACGATTAAACAAACGCTGTATTACACACGAAGTAAGAATAATTACTAAGCTTAAAACTAACTGGAGTGGCTATCTATACAGTCTCTAGAACATAATTTGTATTATGGGATTAACCCTCCCATTTTGAATCAGGTAAAAATCGGTTTAAAATCACCAAACTATTACACTAATAATGAAACTACGTCTTCCGGATTTGCAGTTTACTTTAAGACATTTTTAAGTACGGACCATAATTTACCTACATTTATTCATTCAATCACTGTTTGTTTATGGCCACCCTTGGATATTACCATTCAAAGGCAAAGTGTAACTTTCTTATATCTCTGAACAGGCTTTACGTGTATAGTCCCCAAAGGATGCTGCCGTTCAAACCAAAATATAATGATTGGGTTTTGAGCGCCACTCACAGCTGCTTGTAGCTCTAATCTGTCACAATAACACCAATTTCCAGTGAGTGAATAATGGGTCCCACACACATTGCCAAAACAAACACAAATAATTAACAAAAAGTATTTTTGTATTTATGTATTTAATGTTTGTTAAAAAAAAAGGTTATTTTAAATCAGAAATTAACAAGTAATTCAACACCTAATAATATATAAAAAAATAAACAAGATAATAAATGGTAAAAAAAACAATTTTACACTTTCCACAAATATATAAGGTTTATTATTTAACTCGACATGTTTCGCAACACTGTTGCTTCTTCAAAGGAGTACAAAAGAGTGATACTTTTTAAAACTAAATAGGGTATAAATTTTAAAGTAAGCAGGTATACAAGTTTAACTGAGGGAAAAACCTATATTTACAAACTAATTAAATAGATTCAAAAGAGGTGATTAGTTTAAGCCTAATTGATCATTAAGTAGAGTATTGCGATTTTTAAGTTAGTTTATTTCCAAGGATTCAAGCGGATTTAATTTTAGCTTTTGTTTTCAGTATGTAAAATATCGTAGTTAATGTTAGATGTATGGTTTTCTTCATCAAATGGTTAGAATAACTTGAAACAGTTTTGTTTTTTATGAAACTAGAGTAATGTTCGTTGACACGTTTTTCATAATTTCTGCCAGTTTGCCCTATGTAAACTTTAGGAAAATCGTTACATTTTAATTTATAAACACCAGATTTCTTTCCATTATTTAGTTTAGTTTTATTATTTTTAATGTGTTTCCCTAAAGTACTATTTGTTTTGAAGGCGATATCAATATTCAGATTCTTAAAAAAGTTTTTTATTTTAGTACTTATGTGGCCAATGTAGGTACGAGATAACTTTATAATTGTTTTTGTTCTCTCTTAGTGTTGGAAAAACTAAATTTATATCATTTTTATATAATTTTTTATTTAGTATTTTATCTATTGTTTTCCTGGAATTCCCATTATTTACTGCAAACTGTTTAATGATGTTTAATTCTTGTTGAAAGTTATATTTGTCTAAAGGCAATGTTACTAATCGATTTATCATACTAAAGAAATAATCTAATTTATGTTGTATTGGATGGCAAAACGTACTGTGTATAGTAGTATCAGTATGAGTAGGTTTATGGTAAGTAGAGATGTCATGTTTATTATCAGATTTCTTAATAGTTAAGTCTAAAAAGTTAATTGAGTTGTTAATTTCTGTTTCTATTGTAAATATTATGTTGTTATGTATGTTATTTATGCTGATCTAGTTGTCTTTCTGTACCTATAAAACAAGCTAATACATCGTCCACATATCTATGCCAATAAAGAAATTTACCGGAGAGTGGATGTTTCGAAATAATAGACTCTATATAGTCCATAAAGATTTCTGCCAAGAGAGGACTTAAAGGGTTACCCATAATAAGGCCTTCTTTACTTGTATATAGTTCGTTATTAAATTCGAAATAGTTTTGTTCTGAACAAACCTCTAGGGTGTTTATAATTTCCTCTTTTTTAATAAGGTTAACATTATTTTTTAAGTATAGTTTTTCGACTAATTTTATAGTGTCGATTACAGGAATATTAGGAAATAAGTTAATAATGTCAAAGGAAACAAACTTGGCGTTACTTGGTAGGATAATGTTTTTGATCTTGTCAACCAACTCGTAAGAATTCTTAATAGAGTATTTTCCAGAAAAATTAGTGTTCGTTTTAATGATATCAATTAAATGTTTGGAGAGTTTGTAAGATGGAGCTGAACAAAATGAGACCACAGGTCTAATTGGGTCACCTGTTTTATGAATTTTTAAAAGTGATTATGGCTTAGGGGGTAAGGCATTCATTCATGAGTGTTAATTTGGGTAATTCCTTTTCAAGAAATAAACTTTTACAAATATTAATAGTGTTTTTAATTTTTTGGTATTTGTTTGTAGGGTCTATTTTTAATTTTACATATTTAGTAGGATCTAAAAAATCTAAGGATTTTTGAATATAATCTGTTTTATTGATTGCTATTTCCGTATTTCCTTTATCAGCCTTAGTAAATATAAGATCGTTAGATTTATGTTTAATTTGTTTTACAATTTGCGTTTCTTGTTTTGGTATAGTTTCTTTCATAAATTCTTTTTTGAGTTGAAGTTTCATATTAAAACGGCTTACATGCCCCTATCTTAGTTTCTTGTTATCTTCCTAAAAGTGTCAACTTCCGGTTAATCCGGATGTAACTCAAAAGGGGGAAATACAGTACGTCCGATTTAACCGGAAGTTGATGTTTTTGGGGAGATAATAAAAAAGTAAGAAAGGGACATGTAAGCCGTTTCACTCTAAGACGTACCGTTAGTAAGCTAGAAGCTGTCAAAGTTTAAAAATATCATTTTTCAAAAGTCGATATCTCGGAAACTATTAGGTTTAGACTTATGATGCACTTAATAAAAAATAGTTGTTATTTCATGTAAAATCAAAAATATTCTAAGATACAGGGTGTTCCATTTAAAAAAAAGTAACTTTGCTTCTCTACGGTTTTCTGACTCATACTGTATACATATTTGTTTAAAATTTTAATAGATCTTAAAAAACCCTAAAACTTTTGTCTAAAATATTTCTAGCTAACTGTTATACTTTAAGAACTAATCGACCGTTTCTATGCATACCAACGACCCTGTATGATTGCATATTTGGATTCTACTCGGTAAATTCAAACAAAATAAAGAGCCTAGAAAATTGAACAACTTAACATCGGAATAATAAACAAGTGAAACATTTTCGGTTGATCAGAACGACCACCATTTTCTGTTAAGCAGAACGCCAGTCCAGTCGATCCCTGGACCTGTCTACAACGTTTAAAAGCAAGTCCTCTGGAATGGCCCGAATTTCAGCGCCAATTCTGACTTTTGAAGATTCTAAGTCATTTGGACGGTTAACGTCGATTTGGTTCTTTGAGTGTCCCCACAAGAGGAAGTCGAGCGGGGTTAACACCGGTGATCGCGCTGGCCAGTCAATAGCACCTCTCCTGCCTTTCTAACGTCTTGGAGATTGTTCGCTTATGTATTGTCTAACTTTTGTCGTATAATGCGCAGGTGCTCCATCTTGCTGGAACCATACCTGCTTGTTTATGCCATTATTCACACTCGGTCAAACCATTCTGCAACAAGAAATTATGTGATTCCTGAGGAGGTCCAGATATTTTTCGCCATTCGAATTACCATCTATGAAAATAGGTCCCACAATATGTCTACCAACCTACTATGCCCGCCCAAACATTAACTTTTTCGGGCCACTGAATATGACCTTCCTGGAACCAGTGAGTATTCTCAGCAGACCAATAATGATAATTGTGTCTATTAACAATGCCATTTAAATAGAAAGTAGCTTCATCCGAGAAAATGATATTTGTTGCGAAGTTATTATCGTTATTGCATTTTTCCATCATCAGTTCACAAAATTCAGCTCTTCTATCAAAATCGTCCTCGTCTAACTCGTGCACGAACTCTATCTTGTAGGGATGCAACTTCTTCTGCTTAAACAAATTTTTCACTGACTGATGAGACACATTAAAATCCATTGCCATTGGCCTGGATGATTGTGTTAGATTTTCATGTATTGAGAGCATGATATCCAAAACTTTGTCTCTCCCGGTTGCTGTTTTAGATCGACCTGATCTAGCGGCTTCCCTAACGCTGCCTGTTTTTCGAAATTTCCTTACCACTCGACACACCGTTGACTGATTTATTGGAGGCCTATTTGGATATAATTTATTGAAAAGTTGACAAACCTGATGATGCGATCTCTTCATATTTCCGTAACCGCTCATTATTGAAATTTCCACTCGCTGTTTCTCATTCAGGTGAACCGTAGGGTAAACAAATTAACAAATTAGAAATCAAACAACAGAAAATTAAACAGGAACTCAAAATTGACACCTTTTAGGTCGCTGTCAGGAAAACACCTTGACTCAACTGATGGGTATTAGGTAGGAATAATTATAATTAGGAAGTTTTTCATTTTTGAGCTGTCATTATCTCGGAAACGCTTGCAGATAGGTGAAAATTTGAAATACGAAAAGTTCCGAGTTTTCCCAATATAATCCAAATATGCAATCATATGCAGGGTGTTCCATTTAAAAAAGTTAGCGATAGAGACTATGGCAACCAAACCAGAAATGACAGAAAAAAATTCATGCAGGTAGAAATGTGGAGAATAATTTATTGAAGAACTTTCATATAGGTTACTTTCTCGTATATGAGGTAATTCAAAGTTACAAGCATTATGCTCGACTCTTTTTGCCACTCTCTATATATTGGGTATTTGAATAGTTATAATGTGTGAGCATATTCACGTCACTAAAGCATTCTCGCAGAAGCTAGGGATATTTCCGAACAAAAAAACCCCAACATATTTGACTCTCTATAAAGCCCAAATTCGACCACCGCTGAAATGAACAATATTTGACGCTCTGCTCCTAAACATGCCCTAAGAGTGCTGGATTCCATTCAAAGAAGAACCATTTGCCATTTGCTTAATCGGCGAAACAGCCTTAAAAGTCTTAAACATCAAAGATAAACTGTTGACTTGAACCTCTTTTACCGATATTTTAGAGGGAAGTGTTCAACTGATGTTGCCCGCTTCATTCCACCCAGAGCGATGAATCGTAGAATCACACGACGTGTGTGCAGCCTACCGGTACGTTGTTCAGCTTAGTATTTTTCCAGCGACACTGTTTAAAGATGCCTTCATCTGGAGAATGTCGTTACTCTGGAACGACCTCACTGAGGCCATGTTCGCAATGCGAGTATAATCCTAAAATATTCAAAACCAACGTGAATTTGCTTCTGCGCACACGCACTTGTCACAGAACGTCATGAAGGATTTTTCCTTACTATGTAAAGACAATTCATACAGGCTTCGCATGGCGTCCTGAAATATTTTCCTGATATATGTTATAGGTATAGTGCGACTGATTATAAGAAAGTGAATGAAAAAGAGTACAGGTAATATTGTCAGCGATTTGGAGTAATATGTGATACTGTGATGGATTTGAACGAATTTCTTCAAATTTTCATTAAAGAATCTTTAAAATATATTTTATATTATCAAGATTACTTTGAAAAATGTTCCAATATGTGAGAATGGCGTCGTCGGTGCGTCACACATTACTAATTGATATCGATTACAATTAATTATTTACTGTAATCGGGAGTCTAAAGATTGTCAATTTCTTGTAGTTGTAAGTGTTTATGGGGAGATTTAATTACTGACTTCTTAAAAATAGCACAAATTACAGCTGCTTAATTAAATAATTGCTGTTCTAGCTCTTTAAGTCAGTGTTTTGAACTTAATCATTTTATGGAAAAAGTCGGCGGTTATGGTTAATGATTATTTATATCTGGTGCCATGCGTAACGGAATATGCTGGGACAGCACATCTATATTATGCAGAATCGTTTAGGTAGCAACTTTGTTAATGATAAGATGACGGTCAACTACTAAATTACTTGTGATTTCCTATAACAAGTTATTTGCATTCATATACGTGTCCTATAATTTGTTAGTAAATCTATACCTCTTGAAAATCTTTAATTATACGCTGCAACAATACAAGACATAAGGTTTATTAAAAATATACAGAGTGTTCCATTTCGAAAAGTTAAAATCGCAATTTAAAATAAAATAAGCGGTAATTTTTTTTTTGGCAATAACTGCTTTAATGTTAACGAACCCAATAATTATACAAAGGTTAGCCCCATTTAATCTTTAATAACTTTCTTATTTTTGTACCGATCTTGATAAAATTGAATGCAGGTATTGTCTGATGATATAGTTATTGCAAGGCAATTTCTGTTGCACGTCATAAATCGCATGGTAAGAAAACATGAGAAAATTAAATTTGGGAAAAAAAATATTAAAATTTCCTTTGATATTGAATGTAGTAAAAACTTATTCTTTTTATAGCGAATATTTTTGTAATTTAAGTTTGTAAAAATTATTATGATTTTAATTTTATGAGCCGACAGTCGGCATAAAAGCTGTCAACGCCATAGTGGCTGGCCTGTTTTGACGTTATGTTTTCGCTTGGTATTGTTGTGCGTGTATTTTCTAATCAGTACTTCACATCTTTCCATAAATAGGGATAAAAACTGTTATTTTAAGAGCAATAAAGTATAGATACATACATAGTAATTTGTAAAAAATGCCGAAGCATTTAAATAGCCGGTGCAAAGAGCGAAAAGCTTCTCTAATAAGCTATTTTCAGGAAGAACTTAACAACAATGGCCCCTTGACAGCAATTGACCATTTAAGGATGACGTCGCTGGGGGGCAAATTTGACAAATTTAGGTTAAAGTTTATGTCAAAGCCATGAAATTACCATTACATATTTGACAACGGCTATATTTGCTGGGGGGCAAAGTGACAAGTTTAGGTTATACTTCTTGTCAAAATCATATGTTCTTAAATGGTCTATTAAAAAAGTCCCTTTAAGAGTATGTTAAGGTCTATCTACATATTTTATTTCTACTTTACTTATTTATAGCGTGTAGCAGCTGCCCTAAATTTGAATATTTCCACTATAAGCGCAATTTTAATGTCAGTTAAGGAAAATAAACTATTAGCTATGAACGAAAAATTATTAAAATACCTGGAAGGCTTCAACATTACTAGTGACCGCCAGTATGGATTCCGTAAGTCTAGATCAACAGGAGAACTTCTCGCTTATGTTACTCACGTTTAGAACAAAGCATTAGAACATCATGGAAAGTCCCGGGCAGTAGCACTGGATATATCCGAGGCTTTTGACCGAGTATGGCATGAGGGGCATACCGAATGCCGGTTCAATTTTGTTCATGGCTGTCGAGCTTTCTTAAAGACCATTCTCTGCGAGTGGCGATGGACGGATTTCTTTCAGACACATTTAACATTAACGCCGGAGTCCCTCAAGGTTCTATGTTGTCGCCCACCCTCTTGTTACTATACTTTAACGATCTTTTGGAAAAACTAAAAATCCTATATATAGCTTCGCTGATGAGAGCACACTTGTTTCATATTTTACTTTGGATGCTCGGACATCGGCTGCCAATGCACATCTCTATAGGCAGCAATAGGTCTCATATCTCAACAAGGACCTGGAAGAAATTCTGTCTTGGGGTGACAGTAACCAAGTAGAATTTAAAGCTAAAAAGACCCAGGTGGCAGTTTTTTCTATAAAAGTTAATGTTGAAGAACCGGATATAGTTATGGCGGGATACTCTATTCCCTTGGCTTCATCAATTCATTTGTTGGGCGTTAATTTGGATAGTCATATGTCTTGGCATAGTAACGTTGCGGCCATTGCTAAGGCAGCCTCGCAGAAGCTTGGAGTACTTTTCCGAACTAAGAACCTCTATACACCCCAACAACTTTTCATGCCCTATAAAGTCCAAATTCGACCATCGCGGGAGTACTATTCGCATATCTGGGGCTCTGCTCCTAAACATACCCTGAGATTGCTAGATTCCATTTAAAGAAGAGCCATTCGCTTGATCGGTGACCATAATCTAACAAACAACCTGGAAAGCTTTGAACATCGAAGGCGTGTTGGCGACTTGAGTCTATTTTACAAATATTTTCATGGCAAGTGCTCCACTGAGGTTGCCCGCTTGATAACCTATTGATCCACAATCTCATATTGTTACTGTCAACAGTTTTGGGCCAGAATTTCTTTAAATTCGACTGCAAATTCCATAGACAAAAGTCAGGACTTGCTATGGGCTCTTGCCTTTCCCCATTTTTAAGGAAGTCTTCATTGACAACTTAGAAAACCAACTAATTAATAGCCATTTTTCAGACTGCTTAGTATCATACAAACGATACGTGGTTGATATCTGTCTGTATCATTTGGAATGGAGGGGAGGAGAGGTGGAGTCAGTTTGTGGAGTTTGCAAGTTCGTTGCATAATAAAATTACTTTCACTTTGGAGAGGGGAATAAAAGGTAGATTGCCGTTTTTGGAACTTTTGTTAATAAGAGACAATGACCATATTAGTTTTGAAGTATACAGAAAACCGTCAGCTAGAGATAACATTGTTCAATTTTCTTCTAACTCTCCTTATACTCACAAGTTTGCAAAATTCAATTTCTTTTATAGGCTATTTAAGCTTCCTCTAAACAAGGAAGCATTTTCAAAGAAGTTGTGTCTCATAAAACAAATCGCGTTAAAAAACTTTATTATAAATATGGCAACAAATGCAAACTCTCATATAATATCTTATACATTAACTCCAATACAAATAGTCTCAGATGTTGAACATTTTTCGGAAACATCTCATATCAGTTTTTTAGGAAATTTAACGTCTCTATAGTTTTTAAAACCAAAAACACTTTAAAACATCACTTGGTGAAGATTAAGAACAAAGTTGATGTCGAAATCGGGAGTTTATGCCTTAAACTGTGGAGAATGCCCTGCGGTGTACGTCGGCCAGTTTGGAAAGAAATTTTCCACAAGGTTAAAGGAACATTTAAGTTTCTTTAACAAATATAAAAACTTCGATATAACGGAAACCAAATCAGCGTTCGCAAATCATTTACTAACCTCAAAGCATCAGCTTTCTCCATCTAAAAATCTAGACATTTTACACGAATGCCCCAAGGGTGTTAGGTTAAATCTGTTAGAGAAGATGGAAATTAGGAAAGCAGAGAAAAGTCCGGTACTCACTTGTGTGAATGATGTTTTTGATTTCGAGCACCATTTAATATTCAACAATATAAACAAATAATTGTGTGGTTAGGTTCTCCCTTTCGGTACTGTCGTGTCTTATCTTATTTTATTTTATTGTGTTTAATTCCAAGTGTTTTTACAACTTGGGCTAAAGTACTTATCCACGTGTTCACTTCAACGTATCTACTGCTTCATGTGATTCAAGTTTGTCCTTATTCTCTTTTTATGGTTTTGTCCCCCTTTATATAAAATGTCACTTTTGTGTGTATTTTTTGAGCTTGTAAGTATGTTTTTATGGAATTTAACGTTCTAGACCCTAAGTTGGGTAATGTTGCTTTTGTTAATATCTAATGATTATTGTTAATCGGGTTACCTTGTAGGTCTGATGATGCCTATTAAAGGCGAATCACGTGTCACCTAATAAAGATATACACGTAATTTTAACGATACCAAAACTTGGTGTCATTCTCCATCTTTTTAGTAAATTTCTAATTTTGTTTCTTCAAAAATTCATAACTAAGCAACCATAGTAGAGTAAATGTAACAATGTTCTGCTTACTTACATCGACGGATAATCGAATTATCGGAAAAAATAAATACCATTCTATTTGGCATTTGAAATTTGTTACCAACCAGATGAAATCTAGATGGAGGGTAAATGCCAACCCCATTAGCGTTCAGAAATTTGATTAAAATACTTCCAAACGTCTTTTGGTTTTTGCATTGTAACACTTTAAAATCCTCGCCCTGTGTGGTGATTAAACCAAAAAAACCTATATCATTGTGATATAATAGTGGTTACATGAAATAATAGTCACCTAGGCTTAACTAGATTTATATCGAAATAAAATTATTATTTCGACTTTTTCTTTTTTGAAAGGCAAACCCAATAAATACTTATCTTTGATGTTCCTTAAAAGGTAAACAAACACACTGTCCTTTACCAACATAACGGGACCAATTTTTTAAGAATTCAAGATCATTCACATGACCCGATTAAACGGTTCTTTCACTTGATTGCGACCTAACCATATGCTGCGATCTTGATCAAAATAATAATTATTGTTCCTCGGCGATTGAAAACAAACTGATGTGTTTTTATGTTTCAAAAACCAGTTCCAGACGATCAAAGATACGTGGTAAAGAAATATAGTAATCGCAAAATTAGAAAACAAAAAGTGCTTAGGTCTTATAATAGATGCGTTCTGATGATGTATTATCTTTCTCGGCTAAAACTTAGCCAAATTGGAGTTGGTATACAGGGTGATTCACGGTAGGTGCACGTTTATGGCGAACCAGCCGACAGGACGGTCCACGAATTTGATGATGAATGAAGCTGATAAAAACAGTTATGGGATTTGTTTACGCTTGCCTTATCAGTGATAATTAATAAATCAATATACAGGTTGTCCCATACCTAATGGTGCACAGTAAAACAGCAGATTCATTGGGTAAAAATATTGCGATTTGGCCAAAGTTAGCTTAGTTCAAAAGTTGATAAGATGTAGATTGTAGACAGCACTCTATGCGTCACTCATAAGTAGGGTAGAGTGTATTGTATATAAGTATATAAATATACAATAAAAATTATTGCAGCAAGAGGAGCCAGGCAAGTAGGACAAACTTCTTCTGCAGAAAGAGGAATCCTAGTTACCCTATATGCTATAGTTGGTTGTACAGGTAGAGCTCTTCCCCCTTACTTGATTTTCCCTAGAAAACATTATAAAGAACACATGCTGAAAAATGCACCAGTTGGAAGTAAAGGGAATGCAACACCATCAGGCTGGTTGCAAGGCGAATTATTCGAAGATGTTTTAAAACATTTCGTAAGGTGCGAACGACCAAATCCAGAAAACCCTAAATTAATTCTACTCGACAATCACGAAAGTCACTTGAATCTAAGGGCTTTAAATTATGCAAAGCAAAATGGCATAATTTTATTAACATTCCCTCCGCACTGTAGTCACCGGCTACAGCCACTAGATATATCAATCTTTGGCCCTTTTAAAAGATATTATAATGATTCTTGCAATAGATGGATGATCAACCATCCTGGTAGTGTAATAAGCATTTACGACACTGCTGAATTGGTGGGCGACGCATTTCCCAAGGCTTTTACAGTAAAAAATATAAATAGTGGTTTTGCAAAAGCGTATACCCCTTATGAAGATATATTTACAGACGCTGACTTTTTACCATCCTACGTCACAGACCGATCCTTAAATAATGAGACCCTTGTTGTTTCCCCGATAAACGTAAATATACAAACCACCCTTGCAAATGAATCTATTGATGAACCAGAAATGCCTGCAGACCAATTATCAATTCTAAATATCGAAGTTAAACCTGGATGTTCTAAAATTCTAGGTACTAAATCTACTTCGCATGTAGGAAGTAACAGTAATATTTTAGAAACACAGATTATACTTCCCGAAATTGTAAGACCGTTTCTAAAAGCACCGCCCAGGAAAGTGAAGGTTTTAGATAGATAGAAGGGTAAATCTGTGATCCTAAATAGCACTCCTGTAAAAAAGGAACTTGAGGAGCGCGCAAGAGAAAGAAAAAATAAAGCAAAGAAGAAAACTGTTGTGCGTAAGGTTCTAGAATCGTCTTCATCTGAATCTGGAGAAGAGCGTTGTTATGAAGATTCTTCTGAATAGGAACAAGAGCTAGCCGAAGATGCGACGTTATCCAGAAAACCTGAAAATTACAAAAAAGGCGATTTCTTAATAGTGAAGGTAAATGGAAAAAAATCATTTAGAAATTACGCTGCAGAAATAATAAATAGCCTTACCAACGGATACAACGTGGCATTTTTAAAAAGACAGCATCCATCTAATCGGTTCATATACTCGGAGGAGGAGCCTTCTTCTGTTTCCTTTGAAGATATAGTATGTGGTTTACCAATACCACCGTATACGAACAATGTTCGTATACGGTGCCAATACCTACTAAATACTCTGAAGGTCGATATGAGAATTTACTTTATTTTCACTTTGATATGTCTGAATTTAGTGTACAGTAAATTTTCTATTAAAAGTGATTTATTTATTAGCTCCTAAACGGTTACCCATAAAGCTTTGATGTTTTCACTTTTAGAAATAGTTTATATAAAGGTCTGAATATTTTGTTATAATTATTTGAAGTAAATGCTCTTTATTAAATCTGTGTTTTCTTTATTATTATTAGTGAGGTTAACTGGACATTGGGTGTGTCCAGTTAACCCGACTTGTCAGGTTACCTGGTCCATTACTTCCGTTTATAAAAACTTATTTTAACTAAAAAATGTTACAAGTTTTTGATTCATATGCACATAATTATGGTAAAATAAAGCTTAACGAATGCTCTGAAGAATCTCGTATTTGCGTATATGATTTAGATTCTAAATTATAATGATTTCAAGAAAAGCGGATCAGATAACCCCACTCTACCCTACATAGAAACAAGTGTAACTTTCTTGCGCCTTAGCGCATTTATGTTTTTATTGAAAATATTGATTTATTCATTAATTATACGCAATATAGGTATACTTTGTAAATGTAGCTTCGAGTAACGGTTTTCGAGATTTTTACATTTAAAATTTCTAATGCATTTGTTTAAGTTTTTATTTCCAAGTGTGAAATTTTTTAAAGTTGGCTTTGATAAAAGCAAATGCAAAGAAAGCACTTTGAAACTTCATTTTTGTCAAACTCCCTTGTGATTTGTCACATTTGTAGATGTTTTTAAAGAGTTTTTAAAATTGTTATTAAAAGTTAAGTTAAAAATGCCACGACATAACCTATTTTCCAACGAAGAAATGCGAGAACGTGACTGTTTCGTAAACGATAAGTGTATTTATTTAAATTAAAGATGAGAACAGAAGAAGTGGCACAAGCCGTTCCTTTACAAGATGATGGTCGTCCGATTCTGTATATCGTAGTAAGGCTTGGCCATCCACGCAGTACGATATCCGATGCGATACAAGGATTTAAACAAACTGGTTCTTACTCGAGAAGACCCGGGTAGGGAAGACGAAGAGCCACTAATTCAGTTGAGGATCGATTTCTTCGTCTTTAAGTTCTTCGAGAGCGAACAGCCTCTGCTTCGGTTTTAGCCATAAGATTGGCAGATGTTCATGGTACCTTAGTTTAATCTGAAAACGTACGCAGAAGGTTGAGAGAACAGAATCTAACATTTCATGTACCTGCATTAGGACCTCTATTAGATGCGGGTCATCGAAGGCAGCGCCTTGAAGCTCGAACAGATTGGGACATGAACGACTGGCAAAACGTTCTCTTTACAGACGAGTCGCGCTTTACGCGATATTCATCTGACGGACGTCAAAGAGTGTGGAGAAGGCCCGGAGAACGACTGGCAAAACGTTCTCTTTACAGACGAGTCGCGCTTTACGCGATATTCATCTGACGGATGTCAAAGAGTGTGGAGAAGGCCCGGAGAACGATACTCTCAATGTTGTTTCTCTCCTAGAGTGCAATTTGGTGGCGGAGAAGAGATGGTGTGGGGCAGCATTTTTATGGAAGCCCGTACATACCTCATTAAACTTCAGGGTGTATTAACGCTGATAAATACATTAGACAGAAGAACATGTGGTACCATATTCGCATTTTATAGGAGAAAATTTTAATTTAATGCACGACAATGCTCGACCGTACACAGCACAAATAACGAGGCAATATTTGAATGATGTTAGCGTTCAAGTATTAGATTGACCCTCAAGAAGACCGGATCTGAACCCTATTGAGCGTATGTGGGATACACTAGGAAGGAAAGTTAGGCAGATTTTAAAGTGCGCTACACTGTGGTTTGATGTTTGCAGTAAAATATCAAGATCTCTATTATCCGTTTCTTTAGCTCTATTGACATTCTGAGTTGATCATTTATAGTGATTATTACAGTGCCTTTGGACTGAAATTTACTGATGATAAGTTTAATTTATGAAATGGAAGGGATGCTTATCAGGAAATTGAACTGAAAACATTTCAAACACTGCTCTTAAACTATTTCCTGTATAATACCACTTAATCATAGTTACTTCATTCTTAATGGAATAGTTTATATTTAGCTATAATCAAAGCGCCTTTAATGAAAATATTTTCACTGACGCTACTTTTCGTTTTGTCACTGCCAAATAATAATTTGCTGCTGTTAACTGTATTACCTAAACTATGATTATTTTGTAATTTTACCATCACATTTAATTAAATAAGTTAGGATTGGCTTATTAAAATTTAATGAAACTTGTCACATGGGCTTATTCTATCAGCCTATTCAAAAAATTTTAATACAATTTTTCTCTAAAATGTACAGAGGAGCCAATAATTGGCCACCTTAAAATTTACATGGGATTTCCTATGTTCAACTAAGCCCGCTTAATTCATTACTAGGCTGATCTATCTACGTTTACGTGACCAGACAATATAAAGCTTATATTTGGTATATGTAGGAAATTTGAAACCTCATACATATTATTAAAAATACACTCGTATCACCAGAAGGTGATCTGTAACAATTAACAACCATCAGAGAAGTATGACCCAAATCAACATAAATTGTTCAAAGTTCAATTGATTTTAGAAAAAAACGACTAGCAATAATAACATTTGCATTAATCTCCTGATTGAGCTAAATGGCAGTACCGCCCCCCTTATAATTTTGCCGACAGACATAACTACCTTAGTAGAAATTGTCAAAGTTTAAATGATGCATACTGCCCTCTTTGGTCTACGTTTCGGTGAGACACAGAAATTTAACATTACTCCCTACCAAATACTCTAAATTAGTGTTATTAATCTTTTCTAAATTCAGTCTTTGTACGTTAAGTAATATAAAGTAAAGACAGAATGCTAGATTGTCTTTTGAATATTCATTCGAGGCGGGTGAAAAAACTTACTTATGCATGTCCCTTCGGAGGAAAGTTTCGTTGTTCATAGCTCTCCACAAACAAAGACAAAGAACACCGCATAGGCACATTGCCCATTTTGGTGAAGTTACTCGAAATTAATTTCGCAGCAAGGCCACTGATGGCCACTGCAAGCCGCCGAATATTATGCCTGCGGCAGAGCCACCAACTGGGTTGCCAGGTCTACTGATTTTTCGGTAGATCTACTAATTTCACCCTTGATCTAATGATCTACTGAAATAGCTTATCACTCTACTGAAATAAAACTGTATACATCGATACAAAGTTTCCGAAGGCCCTATTTACCGGATTCCACGTTATCTGTATGGTTTGTAGCTGTATGGTTTGTAGCTGTGGTAGTTTCTAGTACTCCTTTAGTTTAGTGGATTTAGTCAAGGAAGTCACAGTTAATTTTGATATTTTAGTTAGATTAGCAGATAGTGTCCGACTTTATTAAATATCAGGTAGGTATACGCATTTGATTAATTAGTTAAAGAACATTAAATTATGAAATAAATATTATTTTTTAGTTCAAGTAGTTGAAGTGAGGAGAGCGTTGAAAACGAGGGTCACTCAAATAAAAAAAAATTAAATATGTTCAAATATTTAAGAAAAGCTGGATCGAAAAGGAACCATTTAAAAAGTGGATAAAACAGAGAGATGCACATCTATGAAAATGTTATATTTATTTTGTTATAAGTAGGTAGGTTGATATAGAATACATATCAGTTTGTTTTTAATTATGTAGTTCATTAAGTATGTAAGGATCTATTTTGTTTCTTTATTTCTAAGAATATACACATTTTTTATTGCCAATATAGTCTTATTTATCCATGTTATCCCGCTATTTTTTTCTATTTGAATAATATAAATCAAATCTACTGATTTCTACTGAATTTCTGGATACGCGTATACTGAAGGAATGAAAATTGATCTGGCAACCTTGACCACCAGGCTAGCCCAGTCTGGTGAAGCCCTGCCTGAGATATTTTTTGCAGTAACCCAAATATCTGCATTTTTAGACCATTCTGTATAGTTCTAGTAAGGTTTGGCCATATCGTAAGAAAGTACGAGTATTGTTTAGCTCCCAATCAAGTTCCAATGCCTTAGTATGTCCTAGTTCAAAAACATAAAAATTTGTTGAGAAATGGAAATTAATTTATATCTCGAGAACGGTAACAAATGGGTACAGGAAAATAATAAGAAAAATTGTCAAATAACTAATAGAGATTTTAAAAGTCAAAAGATATTCAAGGTTATTCATTTAAAATTCCGTTGCTCTCACTTCTGGTATAATCCGATAACACCGCATCATCCAAAATATTTTTATAACGTAAAAACCATCTTTTATACTCACGGCCAAATTTTCAAAATAAAATCTCATTTGATAGGGTAGAGCTGTGTACACTTTTCTGAATTAAGAGAGAGACCAGTAGATTTTTGTATTAAGTGTATAATCTTCGAGAGGTCTGTATTAAATTAGAAGATTATGCACTTAATACAAAAATCTACTAGTCTCTCTTTTAAAATCTCATTTAGTTCTCGATATACTTATAATAGACCACTTTATTTGGTTCACCATGTATAATGAATTGTAATACCATTGATTGGATATCCCCTGATGGTGGATGCCATGGAAATAATTTCGTCACAAAAGACGAGATAAAATGAAGAGGAGATTTAAAATATAGGAATGGCCGTATGACTCTGGCCGATGCGACGCCCCAGATGATGTCACGACATCAATTGGACGTCAACAACACTGTTATTCGTACTCGTGATGGTCAAGATAATTTAGAACAACACACGTTTCTTAATTAGTGACTCCTATTAATAAAATAACTATTTAATTGATTTTTTGTTTTATTATAGGACTGCTCTACAAAATTCCACTGATAATAACATACTAAGACACATTGATTTATAGAGCACATTGTTCTATACAAGAAATCTAACATTCATATCTAAAATCTCTAATAATCAGATAGATACAAATATTTTCATACATCATATAACAAAATCTGAATAAAAATGTTTCTTTTGTAAACGTAACAATAGATGCCCATATGGATATCAATATAATAACATATATTCATATAAATTTTCTAAAATACACGTTATAAATAATTATCTATAATAATTAGTATAATAACATTTTACTTAAAGAACCTCTAAGGAAAAAATATATAAACTATATCTCTCAATACTTTGGTTATGTAGGACAATTTCCAGGTACACAAAAAAAGGGAAAAAGTCAAAAATACACTCCTAAATGAAATAAGGGAGAACAATTTTTTACATGTCAGCCTGTAACTTTCTAAGCAAAAATATACATCTGAAGTGACAATCAAATTCTTAATTAGTAGCTTGTGTATCTCCTTCTTTCTTTCTTCTTTTAAATCTCTTTATTTGTATCACATAATTATATTTACATTTCTAAACTTCTATCTTATTAATTTCTAGGATACAATATTACGTAATCACAATTACAATGACAAGTAATGCCATCCACTTGGATGGCTGGTTGACTCTGAAGTTGGCCTAGGGAAGAAGCGGTTTAAACTGTAGTACTGGAGGTATTTACTGCGTTATCGTACATCAGTCCAGTTGCAAGTGAAATTCCGTTGAAAACCCAAAAGAGGTTAGAGAATCAGTAGGATGAAAATTAGAAAAATGGAATTTCCAGGAACCTGGTTGATGTGCATCAGACATTAAGTTTGTATGGAGATCAGCACGAATAACATATCTTTTGAACAGTTCGGCTTTAGTAGTGAACATTGCACAGTTAGGCAAACAACGAGACTCATGTCCAACTTTATGAAGGGCTTCAATAAAAGGGCGCACACGGGGGGCGGTCTTTGTTCACGTCAGCAAAGCTTTTGATAAGGTCTGGTACAACGGTATTTTACTGAAATTGATAAGACACGGAGCTCCGAACTACCTCATCAAGGTTGTGAGCTCTTAAGTCAAAGGTTTTTACTTGACGTAAAAATATAGTCAAGATCCCATGGTAACATCTCTTTGGTGCATGTTTCCTATTATTTTTCGATATGCTCTTGGATCCCTGGATCTTTCCCTCTTTCATGTTTTCATTGCCTTTAACTTATATTAGTCTGGGATTTTTAATGGTTAAACTTTAAATACGGAAATGGATTTGAGCGAGGTTCTGGATCATTTGAAAGGAGTATGAGCGTATTTTTAGACTTATTCTTCTCTCAGCGCAGAAAGGCCTAATTTGTCGAGGCTTCCATCGTTAGTGCCTCTCCACTATGGCTGGAGGCAGCTAATTCTTAGGGAACTTGTAGGTGTAATCCGGCGGTGATTGCACAATTGCACATGTGAACCTGTAATAAGTGGGTTGGTGGATATTTCCGTACATTTATAATAGTCCGCTAATATTTTGTCATAAAATTCCGTCAGTACCGGTACTTGAAAGACTCTGTGTAGTACTCTATTTACAGTATATCTCGGAGCATCCGTAATTATTTTTACAGCACCTGGAAGCTGTCTTGCTGCCGACGCTGTCCTGCTTATGGTGCACCATGTTGGCACTCCATAAGTCAGAGTTTGATATTAATTAACTTTAGTTCTATAACCTATCTTGCTCCTTTTACCTAACAGATAGTATATGAAGCAAAGCTGATTGACAGCTTTTTTTAATCTCAATTCGGAGTTCTTTCTCCAATTCAGTATATCTTTAAACACAAGTCCTAAGTACTTGACTTCTTGGACCCAGTTTATCTGAATATCGTTCACCAAAAGCCTAGTCTTCTAACTCTGCTCTTCGAAAAGAAAATGGCCTTCGTCTTGACAGGATTCATGCGAATCCTCTACCTCAAAAGCCACTTTTCTAAAACTAGTATGTGCCTCTGCAATCTAGCCATCAGCAGACGCGGTTGATCTGAAACTGAAGTAATTGAAGTGTCGTCAGCAAATAAGAACAGCTCGATAAATCGGTACCTCGGAATATCAGGGACTCCCGTCCTGGTGTGTTTAATCTCAGAAAGCGCGCTTTCTATTGAGAGTGCAAAACTCCTTCTCTCCAAAAAGGAAGCAACAATGGTAACAAGATAACTGGGAGCCCACAGTTTTATCAATTTTAAGAACAGGCCGCAGTGCCAGACCTTTTCAAAAGCTTTCGAGACGTTGAAAAAAACCGCTCCCGTGTGTGCTCTTCTATTGAATCCTTGCAAAATTCTGGTCGCCAGTCCCGTCGTTTGTCTCACTGTATAGTGTTCTTCTCTAAAGCCAATTTGTCATTGGGGAGAATATTACGCTCGATGACAAAGTCAACCAGATGGCTGAGTATTATTTCTTCAATAATTTTCCCAGTCCCAGTAGTGGACTAAGGCTATTTGGGGCCGGGCAACTTCCATTCAATGGACATATTGCTTTATGGTTTGTTTTTCGATTTCAAACATCTAAGTAAAATCAAAATTGACCGCATAGTCTTTAGCTGAAACAGAATATAACGGATAAACATTAAGGTATTTTGATATTTTTTTTTAGAAAAATCTGATGTGTCACACAAGATATTTGGGTACATTTTTTTTGAAACTACAATTTATCTGATATATCAAATTTATATATATATATATTATATATATTATATAGAATATGCAGTGTATATAGAGTTTTCTTAGATGTTATGTTAGATTTAACGAAATTAAACCGAAATGATCAATGTGAACTAGCCACTTCCAAATAAAATTCTAAAACAGATCAACTAACAGGTAACTCTTTTGGGTGACCAAATGACGGGCAATTAAACTCGCTGCAAGTACATTTCTTAGAAACAGCCATGATAAAGTGGTTAATATAATCAAATTACTAATCCGTTTTAAACAAACACTATACCTCACAGAAACAACAAACCGCCCGAGTCATTATCTGGTTGAACACGCATTACATTGTGGGGACACTCCATTGGTACATAATAGAAAAAGCGTTGTGGGGGGGGGCGGGACAACAGGAATTGACAAGCTCCAGCACGCAACAAAGAGCGTCGCGCGGGTCCGCTGCTCGGGTATGTCTTAAATGCGTAAAATTAAGGTTTTTTAAATGATTTGCGCTACCTTAAATTGGTAAATTTTGGTTGTTTTCGTATTCCAACGTATTTATTGGCTTTCTTTTAAAACTTTTTCACCATAGCAGTTTTTTATCTTATTTGTCTGTCACTCTAAAACAAACGAATAAGATCTCTATTTTTTCAATAAATTTCGAATATTCAAGAGCGATGCGCTACCGCCAGATGTAATTTTTTTTTTATAATTTACTAAGCTACCCTAGAGGCAAGTTTAATAAGCGTAAAAAATTACATGTAAAATAATGTGAACTACAAAAAGCATATACCCAACGCAAAATAATGTTTAGTTTAACGGTACAGTACATAATTAGAAGCACCTAATCAGTAATTACTAAGCCTCTGGCTTTTAGTTTTAGCGTATATTATTTTTAGGGGAGCGACGGGTCACACCGTACATCGGATAATACCGTACACAAGATATCTTCTAGAAAGAGAACTGAATTTACTAGTTCTCTCACTTTAATGCATAGTCCCACACTTTTAACTTCGCCAACAAGCGCTTGACTTACTCAGTCACATATCGTCATTGCAAGGACATGGTGTTTGTTAAGATTGTTGTTTACGACACAAGCGGTAAGTAGATATACTTCAATTTAACTGAATTTATATGTAATTAATTTCAAGGCCTCATTATATGACTATTTATTGATATAGGTCTCTTTTATTAAATGTGTTTCTTTTTTTCTTTAATTTTACTTTTTAAAAGTAAGGTTGGGTAAAGATCGTACATTTGACTCATCCCGCTCTATTGCTCTTACTAACACCTTATCAAAAATCACAGAAAAAATAATACTTTACAAACTAAACAAACAAGAATTCCCAGACAAAATACCTGACGAACAATTTGGATTTACATCGAAGCACAGCACTGTCATGGCGGTGGCGAGGGTGCTTCAGGATGTCAAGACAAAAATCAACCAGGGTATGAACACCGTTTTATTATCGCTTGACATCCGGCGTGCCTTTGACATCGTCTGGCACCACGGACTACTATACAAACTTTTTTACTACCACGAGCAACCTTTACATTACATACCTTTACTTCATTCCTACCTCACAAACAGAACCTCCTTCGTCAAGGTGGAAGGTGCACTGTCCGAACCAATAACAGCGAACACGGGGTTACCCCGGGGAACTGTATTATTACCAGTATTATACAACCTATACACTGCAGATATCCCGAAGTACCCCTTTATACAACTGGCGTTGTACGCGGACGATGCACTTATCTATGCTCAATCGTTTTACGCTGAAGAGGCTAAAAGGAAGGTCCAGACGCATGTTAACATGCTCATTGGATACTTCTAGTCGCTAACACAATTAGCATCAGCACAAAATATTCCCAATCACACAAATTCATACACAAAGAACACACATGCACACAAACCCCCTCCCAATTAATAATGGTCCCCATTTTGGTACATGCAAGTGTTACTTAGGTACCTTTTTTTTATATTAGATGTGATTGTCATTACATATTTAAGGTATGGAATAATGTAATGTAATTCAACTTGTATATTATACTAAGTATTAAATGAATGAATAAATAAATAAAATTAAAAATTAAAAATTCAACTATACGCTTTGTGTCGGTTGAATGGGTTTCCCTCCACTGCGTTGTAATCGCTTGCTATGGCGGACATGGTGTTTCAGACTGAATAAAATAAATAGTATTTTTTGGTCAAATGTCAGGCTATTATGTTCTATTGATGATTATGGTGGTGCTTTGCCCAAATACTCAAGTTGAAAGACAATAAACACGACATAATACACTGCCGGACAGTTGTTGAACGTTTTCCAATTGTTAGACGTCTAGTCTTAACTAAGGGTCATAACACCGGGCCCCGGAGCTCCGGCCCCTGTTGTTAAACTTATTGTATATAGTTTTAGGATTAGGTTTAGCCTTAACATATAATAAGTATACATAGAGTAGTTTAGACAATAAGGACCCCTTACAACTAGTTAATACTAAGGTTATAAATACTTTAGAAATTATAATAAAGGAAATTTAAAAGTAAAAGTAGTATAATTGTGTGTGGTTATGACATTGTGGGTTTTAATTAACACATAATATACGCTAATCATAGGGATAAACCTTGTATCTGTAATATTTACGGTATAGAACTAATTAATTTTAAGCCTTAGGTGTACGATTTTACCCATCGCTCCCTAACCCTAGGAACCTTGCCCTTGGGGACTCTAAATCCGCCACTGATATCGTTTCTACTTGAAAATTCATAGGGATATAAAAAAAGTGTTCTCGTTATTATTTTAGTGTATATCATGGAAAAATATAAATTACTTCTAATTTCGAATACCTGGAAACTGACCCATAATATAATATTTGTTTTATTAGTTATTAATATAGCTATAATTCTAGCTAGCACTCTTCATAAACACCCACATATTTACTTTTGAAATATAACAAAAACTAAAGAAACTAAAGGTAAGCAAATTGGTTCTCTAAAAAGAAAATTATAGTCATTGGTAAGTATTAGGTGAGATAGAAACTTGTTACACTCTCCCTCGAATTTTTATATACTAAAGTGAATAAATTGTCATCTTTTAATTAAATTGGACGTTCCCATTTCAATTTAACCAGAGGTCACTTTTATTTTGCTTTTTCAAATATAAACATATCCCTATTGTATCTCATATTTAAATCAAGTAGTTTTAGAAGAAATATATATATGACTTTACTTCTTACCATTCTTCTTGTCATACTAATTAAAAATTCCACTATGTACTAAACAATTACACGATGATAAAGAAAAATTTATTGACAATACACCAATCTTAAAGCTATATGACAAATGATACTAACAAAAAGAAGGGTAAGGAACTGGAATCAAACAAGACCTCCAAATGTTGAAAATGTAATATTAAAACGTATTACGTAAAAATTAGGGAATTAACAAATAATAGGACTACCAATTGTTCACTATGGAAAGCGGCACAGCAATTAAAACGTCCAATTAGTCATAATCCCCCAATTAGAACAGTTTGTGTCCCATACATGATATGGGCTCAGAATAACATACAAAAAGCAGAGCCGTTTGGGAAACATTTGGATAATATATTCCAACCTAACGAAATGCAGGAATCTGGCTCAAAGAAAGTAAATAACTTTAGAAAATCTGAAGAAAGGGTAGAAATACCATAAAATTACCATAAAATAAATACCCAAAAAAATTTTAAGAAACCTGTACAAGAAAAGTTCTAGGATATCACCTAATTACTGGCCTGTTAATAAAGAAATTATCAAAGAAGGATTAGTTAAACTAACCAACCTAATAAGCGTTGCAATACGTCCTAAATATCTATAACTATACAGTAAAATAAATAAAGGTAATGAAACACAATTGCCTAATCATAAAGTTAGTAATAAGTTAATAACCAAGATACAGGATGTCAAAGTTTTAATTTTGTTTTCGACTTTACTCAATAATTTCTCAACGAAGCGACATAGTGGCACAAAATTAGGCTGTTGAGTTTTCAATTTTGTCCACAGTCTTGATATTACTAGTAAAGGGCGCCACCTACGGCATGCCGCACGTCTTTTAAGTGACGTAACTTTTTTTTAAGATTGATATATCAATCTAACTATTTTAAAAATCGATTACTCTGCTTCTCTTATGTTAAAAAGAAGTACCTATACATGTCTATTATAAAGGACTACCTATAGTTGGATTTGCTAGGGGAATTTGAGATCAATACAGCAATTTTTTTTAATTTAAGTGGCACGTTTCGGAAGAAGTGTACAATTTATCCACTTTTGGTACATTAACAATAAACAAGTAATTTGTGCGACTTGAAATAATACAATTTTTTATAAATTTGGCACAAAAAGAATTATAAAATTTGAATACAAATTAATAATAAATTGTTTACAAAAATATTTCTGAAAGTTATTTTGAATAATATTTTGTATTCCGACATGATATACACATAGAATACATATTAAAAGGAATTCTTTACAGATAACCTGTATACCATATTAATGGGTTCGAATTGTTTCACAATTTGAACCACCAAAAAACTTTTTACAAGAAAATTTACAAAATATCATTAAAGCTAGGGATCTACTTTAATTTAGAATATTATACTTTAATTTGTCGTATAGTTACTGGGACTTTCAATACAGATTTTAATATTTTTTTTTTAGGTCAGGTAAAGTCGGAATGGTGGATCTTTGCCGGTTTTTGTGCATTGAAATTCAATTTAACCCTAAAAGTTGTTCTTTTCAGAGCTATTCTTAACGGACTTTTGTGTTAGCGGTAAGTATTTAAATTAAATTTATTTATTATTTAAATTTAAATTATTATTCATTTAAGTCCAACGGCAATTTTGACTTTTATGAGCTTAGATTTTGCTTTGACTTTTTGAGTCTCATAATTTTGATTATATTCATATGGTTTTGGTCACATGTAATTAATGACCAACCGGCACAGATCCACCGTACGACATCTATTTATCAACAAAAAGATAAAGTTATTAAATCTATGAAAACAGGATAGTTCAAGGTGCCGAAACGTAAAAGTAGGAATGGGTTATTGGTCTCTAAATGATGTTAGCTTTAACTAAACTTGAAACTTTTATTTTTAATTAATACTTTTATCTTGCTTTAATAGAAGTAATAGCTAATATTTAAAGATTTATTGAAAACTTTTATTTACTTTAACCGAAGCTAAAAAATTGATGATTCTGTTCTGTACCGGCTGATTCAATAAGATGTTATATCTCAGAATATTTTTCAATAATAAAATCGCCAATGAAAAAGTTAGATATCATTTTTAAGTTCCTACAGCCGCCGCTAGGCGGCATACCCAACTAGGAAAGTAGAACTTTAAAAGAAGCAAATAATTTTATAATTATCGAATGGCGTTGCCTTAAGAATATTTTTGTTTTGTACGCATATCGTTGCGATATTTTTGTTTGTTAAGAAAAATACTTGCATCAAATTGTCTTATGACGGTTTTTACAACTTTTACTATAGTACAAAATATTCTTGTTTGTTTAAGAATTTTATGAAAGTATTATAATAGGAGATACAACCTTTAAAAATATATATCTATATATATATATATATTACAACCATATTGTGAAAGAGTCGTATACTTGTACTAATAGCTTTTAATTAGCGCCTTATAGAATACCTTGTACACGGAAAAAACAGTATTGTAAATTTAGTTTAGTAAGAATTTTTTAGTATATTTCTCTATAAAACCTCTTAATAACTATAAATCTCTATATCAGTCTTTTCCAAAATAAAATTGTAAACTAAATTTATAAAAAAATATGGTTAGCTTTTTTATATAACATAGTATAATTATGCCACTACTAAGGTATATATTACATTTTACAAATGCATTTTGGTTACATTGAATAACCATTTCTCTTAGTTAAAAGTAAGAAACTGTGTTGTGAATTTTACTAAATCCTTTTGTGGCTTTTATAATTTTTTATTACATTAAGAGACAAGCATAAAAAATGGTTATAAAGGAAACTTAGTAAAAATTACTATATTTCCTTACTAAAATTTTTAATAGAATTTAGAAGGGTGTAATTATAGTAAGACTGTTTAACAATAAACTATTTGAATTTTTATAACACTATATTTGCAAAATATCAAAAAATATAGAAGCGCTTATAAAATTTTCGTAGGAAAATTCGTATTTTACTAAATGAATATAGTAAAAACCCTAAATAATTTACAGGAATAGTCAAAGCCGCGTCGTCCGTCGCCGCCGCCGCATTTACAGTTATGCCATCAAAGGGGTCGTACCTCTAACTCTTACTCTTATGTGTTTTAAGTTCAAACTGGTTAATTTTGTCTCTGATTTTGTGTTTATGGTATTATGGTGCTGTTATGTGGAGTTTGGAGGATTTATTAGCAGAATGGAATCTGGAAGACTTAGTTTTGACCACCAAGAAAGAAAGACCAAATATATTTCATTATACCATGTGTAAAAGCAAATAAAAAATGTTACAAAAATATTTAAATGAATCTACAAAAGGAGTTTTAAATATTTACTAAAATATTTAATTAGTATAACAAAAGTTGGTGGTAGAAATTCAACTAAAATTAATAGAATTTACGAAAAAATATTACAAATTTTACAATATTCATTAGTAAAATGTGCAAAACTGCTTGGTAGTTTTTACAAATAATTATTACAACCGTAACAACAGAAGCTAGAAAAAAACAACAACATATTTTTATATTATTTGCACTCCTGTTTAATAGTTTTTACTGTAACGAATTTTTTTATTCCTATATATTTTTGTAGTAACTAATAAAAATATTAACTCGTTTTTACTATAATTTTATAGTCTTCCTTAATATACCATATGGCTGTCCTATATAGAACTATAAAATATAGTTACTTCTATTATATTTTTGGATATTCTTATAAATTTTTTTTTTCCGTGTATATAAATATTTCATTAATGTTATATTAAAGAAATGATAAAATTATTGTTTAACGTTGATATGCGCTTATTTATAAAATAGATTTTTAATAATGTTTAATCTAGAAAAATGCTTAATCTTTTATAAATATGTTTTTTTAGGTTAGGTTTAAATGTATCCTATTATGAAGTACATTGAAACGTTATATAATACAGTGTTTTCAACACATAATGTATAAATACATATGCGAGATGTTACACGTGGCGACATCTCGTAGCAGTCGAGCTATCCACCCAACCAGTAAGGTCCCTTTCCCTTTCGTCAGACTCTATAGCCTTGCCGATGAGCCGTAATACGGCGAAACGCGTCCATGGATTGGGTTTGACGGAAAGAAAAGGGACAGACATCTTTCTTTATATACATAGTTTATCAATAAAATTTTCGGCGCAATGAAGCTTGAGTGGTTAACGGACTCCGAGATTGTTAAAATGATAAAGGTAATAATAATGTCAGTCATTTTTCACGAACGAGCGCCATTTAGTTTCAGCTGATGAATGTTTAAATAAGTAGGTACATATTTATAACCTCCGTTGTTATAAGCCCTTTTAAAATAATTTGGTTCTAAAATTCTGCACTAAAAAACTGAATATTTCTCTAAATTAATATATTATCAGAGTGCATTATACAATCACTGTATAATATTTGTGTAAGACTTTTAAAGTGTCGATAAAATATTGTTGTATAAACATGACAAAATACGCACTACAAAACAATTTTATAGTTGTTGCATTAAATTGCTTTAAAAGTATGGTACACAACTTCTATAGAACTCTTATATTATTAAAATGTTTTTGATCCTATAAATATCATAGAAGGACATTTATTTTAACGACGTTATAGGAATTTTAAGCTTCTATAAAATTTATTGTACCGAAGTTTATGCTACCTTTATAAAATTTATTTTGCTAGTTAGGTAACACCCATGTCCAACCAGAAAAAATAATTTATTTCCGGAATTTGCCCAACAAAGATATATTAAAAATATTTGCATCCTAATACTGAGGAAATTTAACATATTTTTTGTTCAAGCATATGTTTCATTTCTTCAAATAAAGTGATGGGAACGATAATTGTCTATTCTTATTTTGATTGATAGTTTTGGTTTGGCCCCTAAAACCGAATTTAACAAACTTAGTCTCGTTGAAAATACCTTTTTTTGTTTTATCATTTGTATTGTTAACTATGTCTTAATTATTTTTACAGTGGTCGCTAGAGGTCGCTGATTGACAAGTTAACAGTAACTACGATTTTTAGTGGAATTTCTAAAAGGTATGGTATGGTTATTTTTACACAGTTAAATAGAAGCTAAACATCCTAAATAGTCAGTGAATACCTCACAAGGTTAACTATTTTCTAAACGGAGATATGGCCAATCAAATTATAATTGCAGCACTTTACCGTTACCCTTGTTAAATTGCATACCTGCTTATACTCTTTATTAATAGCAGTAATAATAATACAAATTAAAATATTAATAATAATACTAATAATATTTAGGATTGTTAATTAACCTGAACTAACAACAAGATCGGTCACAATAATGTTGCCAGCAATATGTTATTTGAAGCCGCATTCTATTAGTTAGGGCCGCGGTGACAAAAATGCCTTGAAACTCCCAAACGGTTGAGAAGCACGTTTTTGTATAGTTCGAGTGTCATTCTCGAAATCCGTGTTGTCGAGTAGGGGTCTGGCGCTCGGCGGTAAGCGGCTATAATATTTTTTCCAAATTTTGACAAGCGGTTTAAAAAATCATTTCCCAAACGGATAAAAATTACTGGAGGACATCTAGGCAACCCCCCAATTACCGGAAAAATATTTTCATCCGATTTGATCCTTGCCGTAACCTCCAGTACAATTAAATGGACCCAAACTCCGAAATTAAAAAAAAAATCAGCCGCATGCATGCAACCTAAAATGAATCGTTATTATTTATGTTATTAAAAAAAAAAGTTTTCGTCAAAAATGGGCCTGGCTAAACTATGCCAAATAACAAAAGCCTCGCCAGCACGCGTGATTTTGATCCCGGAGTTCTCCGTAAATTTTCTGCGAGATTTAGATGGAAGTTTCGTAAACTTATTTGTCTCTGGTTTAAAAATATAAAACAAAAATGAAATGCTCCTGAGAGGCGGTAAAATGTTGAGTGACTATTCAATGGTAAGTAAAAATTTTCATGCATGTTCTGGAAGATCTGGTCTTGGCCGCAATAAATTTGGATGAAAATAATTTTTCGATGTTCTGTAGGTGTCAAAGAACCTGTGTGCAAATTTTCATCCATGTTGGAATTACTTTATCAAATTTTGCCCATTTAAAGTTTGAAAAACTGTTATGAAGCGATGGCGACAGATGGAGCAAAAAAAATTTTTTTACATAGTCTCAGACACGAACTCTAGCTCCCTTCCCAATTTCAAGTTTAAATGAGCAAATTTTTCCCCCCCTTTTTTTCATTTTTTTTTTAGCTTAGGAAGAGCTCTTTGCAAAGATCAATCCGGATGAAAAAATTTTTCAAGTAATTGGGGGGTTGCCTAGATGCTCTCCAGTAATTTTCATCCGTCTGGGAAATGTTTTTTTAAACCGCTGGTCAAAATTTGGAAAAAATATTATAGCCGCTCACCGCCGAGCGCCAGACCCCTCCTACTCGACAACATGGATTCGAGAACGACACTCGAACTATACAAGAACGTGCTTTTCATCCGTTTGGGAGTTCCAAGGCATTTTTGTCGCCGCGGCTCTAACTATATAGGGGAACTAGGTTATCCGTTAATGAGAATAGTAATACTAAAAAAACTATTTACATTAAAAAATACAGGCTTTGGATCCTAGGTTTTGCAGTAATGTTTTCTTGTAGCATTTTTATAATATACCTATCGGAATAAATATCCATCAGTAAGTTAAAATCGTTTAAGGCATCTAATCATTAAATTTGTTTTTTTAATTTAAATCTGACATTTAACATCGTTAATCATAATTATTATTCATATTATTATTGTTATTATCATTATTATCATTATTATTATTAAGATTTTCTGACAGGTCCAGAGACCTGTCATCTATTTTAGTGTATCAATGCCTTGTTGTGGGGAGATATTTTCTGCATCTTGTCTTGAGTGAATCCTATTATTAGTCATTATAGCTTCTACAGATTGTAGTACTCTAGTACTCTTTCTGAACTAACTCCACTTATGTAAGATTGAAGTTTTCCAATACTTTCTTCTGGATTCTTTACTGCCATGCGGGTATTCGGGGTTAAATTCTTGCCTGGTGGCCATTTTGCTTTATTTTCGCTCCAGTTGATTTGACTACCGCTAATGCTGCACAATATATTACCGTGTGTATATTGCTTCCAATGATTTTAATATTATTAATATGATTGTAATTGTTATTATTACAATTACTATTATTATAATTATTATTATTATAACTATTATGTCATTAATAAAGGGTTTAAGCGGATAAGCGATTTAACATCAACAAAGTGCTGCAATTATAATTAGTTTGTCCGCATATCCGGAAAAAAGTGATAAACAAATAAGGTTCTCACTGTTTAGGATTTTTAGCCTCTATTTAACTGTGTAAAAACAGACATGCCATACCATTTAAAATTTGTAATGAAAATCGTAATTACTATTAGGCTGACAAACAGCGCCATCTGCCGGCCACTGTAGAAAGAACTAAGACATAGTTTACAATGCAAACGATAAAACAAAAAAAAAATCGTTTTTCAATGAGACTGAATTTGTTAAATTTGGTTAAGCCAAACAGAAATTATCAATAAAAAAAGAAAAAAACTGTCGTTTTCCACCACTTTACTTTTGAGAAAATGAAAAAAAATGCCTGAAGAAAAATTATTTCAAATTTTCTCGGTATTACGATGCAAATATTTTCATTACATCTTTATTGGGCAAATTCCGGAAATAAATTATCTTTTCTAATTGGCCCTGGGTTTGGGCGGTCGTAATAATTTCCAGCGACTTTCATTGGCGATTTTACCATGAAAAGAAAGCTGTGCGACTAATGGCTTCTGATATAAAGCCGGCCTTCTCTCTTATTAAATCACCCGGTACCTACATATTATCATTTTATATTAGGTATATTTTCTTAGATGTGATGATCTCAGTGCCATTTGGCAACGGTTTGATACCAATGCTGATCGGTAACCCATTAAAAGCCGATCCTCCCTTGGAACCAAAACTAACCTAAATGCACTCGCAAAATCAGAACTGAAAGCCAAATAGCTCCTATATATCAAACCAGAACCTAAGCTTATGCACTTACTGTTTTGTGAGTCAAAAAATTATATTAATATAACGGAAACCCTTAGATAAAGTGTTTTTGTCGTTTCTATTTTTTGTATCCCTAATTAAGGAAAATATACCTATACTTTTATATGTACTATTGAGATCTAAATTGTTTGATAAATGCTTCTTTTTCTTTTATTTTAAACTAAAATTATATTATCAGTATGCCAGTTTGAGACTGTAGATATAAATTTTTATTAATACATCGAGCTTCGGTAGGAAATCTATAATATTTGGCAGTGTATTTACGACATTTATAAACTTAAATAGTAACTATCTGGTTATGTTGTTGTTGCATATAATACTAACATACAGGTATAGAGTAATTTAAAAAACAATGGTAATATCTGTGCTAAGTCGTTGGTAATATCCATATATTTATTAAATCACTCTTTAATTACTAATAATATTTCTAAAACCATTTATTAGTTATTCAGTCTAACATACTTTAAGAGTTAAATCTATTTTCTAAAATATCATATTAGTATAGTCTCTACTTATACATAATATCATTACAGTCCACTTTCCTAACATTTAGGTTACAGTTTCTGTTAGGATAGGGTGAGAAACGTTCAATCAACTTGCATTTTAAATCAATATTGTTTTTAAAATACCGGAATAATTAAAATTATCAATCCAAAATATAATTTACTACTGTAAAAGTTCATCAATTGTAATTTTTTTCCGATTACGAAATACTGAACAATAACAGGGTGCTACAAATTGAAGTATATGCATCGAGATTTTGAAAACTCTAGAAGAAACATCGTTGGTCAAATTATAACAAAGTTGTGAAATTTAGTGAGATATTTGGAAATAAGTTGTACTTCGGCATGACAACTATTTCTGCTTGACAAGTTCTACAAGTTAATACAATGTTTAAATCCCGCGTTTCATCCACTGGCATTCATCACCAACTTCATTTTTTAAATATTGACCTGTGGTTTAGGTTTGTTCGTGGTTTCCCTTAGAGTTACCCGAATAACACTATTCAAAAATTATTTCATCTGGAAAGCCACATCACTCTGAATCAACCTCCCTGAGGTCGTGTTTCCGAGCGATTATAATCTTCAAAGATTCAAAACCAACGTGCACACGTAACGTTTTACCTGCAATGCGGTGACGGATCATAAATAGAATTTACGAACATGGCGTTTCGTGCTAACGAGCTTTTACGAAAGAACCAGTCGGGCAGCGTTGGGACTTGGGCTTAACCTGTGTCACTAAACAAATGATCCCGGCAGCCGAACGGAGCCGAATGCAGTCACTCGCGTCTACAGACAGGAATATCAGTTTGGCTTCCTGGCTTCCTGGCTTCCGCATGCGCACATAATGCTGTAACTAATAATTATAGACTTTATTGGTTAAACAGGCGCTAACACGGCATCTAATCCACCTTTTTGGTTGCAATTCGGTATATGGTAGATATAAAAAAATTGTAATAATTATAGACTTATATTGGTTAAACAGCGCTAACACGGCATCTAATCCACCTTTTTTGTTTCAATTCGCCTTTTTCAAGTTCACCGGCCAATTATTTACCAGCCCTTTTTGAGTGGATCTACTTAAAAAAAAAATAAAAGAGATAAAAAAAACTAAAAAAAAGTCATAAAGAAAAAGTGCCCGGAACGGGAATCGATCCCGGGACCTATGGCACCAAACCCAGATGCTATATCCACAGCTCCACTGAATTGCTTACAGACTTTGGTTAATCCAGTAACCGTAGAATAAAAGCCAGCGTATCGAGCTAAATGCTTCCGAGGCTGTTACGCATGCGCATGCGGAAGCCAGGAAGCCAAGAAGCCAGGAAGCCAAACTCACGATACACATAAGTTACACGGTATGATCTTTAGACAGACGAAAATACGAAATTTCTGCGCATGACGTCATGTGGGTGACATTTCTGTCAGGTTGTGCATTTGTTGATATGTAAAATATCTGTCGTTTCGAAGTATTTGTGGAATTTTATTGTTATTTGCTTAATGAAACGTATTTTATAATAATATATTGATATAAGCATTATTTACGTAAACGTGAAACTGCTTTTAAGTTGCCTAAATTTGTGATTAACGGCTAAAATGCCGAATTGTGCTGTGGTACATTGTAATCTCCATACCCGAAAGACTATAAAGTTCTTTCGATTTCCAAAAGATCGCTAATTTATCAAGACAGTGGATTATTGCCTGTACATGCGAGGACAAAATTAATGCGAAGAATGGTAAGTTAATTTTGATTTTTTTAAAGATATTTTTATGTATTAAGTAACTATAGTTATTCAACGCGCTCTTATCTTTATTTTCTTATCAAGACTGTTATGTTTTAGCCCGCATATGTTCTGTACATTTTGAAGAGACTTGTTTTGAAGTACCATTAAAAGAACGACTTTTGGGGTACCTATGTACAAATAAATAGTCGACATTTAAAACCTGATGCAGTTCCCACATTAAATTTATTTAAAAAACGTAGAAGACCAAGTAAAGAACGCAAGGTATGATTTGCACAAAAAAGGAGACGAGAGGAAGTTAAGAATATTTTGGCAGAAAGTGTTGTTATACACACAGCATCTCTTGAACCGGAGACCTCATCGTATTTAACATGGATCCGTCTGTCAGCACTAAAGCAACTTCTGTTGTTACAAAGACAAAGGCGTATGTGTAAGTTTGTATTGTTACTTTTACTTAACTTGAACATACATGAACTGCTTTAAGCTGGATTTATAAACTCGAAAAGTTGGTGAGGTTAAAGTTATGATCAAGTTTGTGAGGTTAGATATTCGGAACTATCCGAGCATAAAAATTGGTTATCTCGAACTACCCGGGAAGTTTTCGAACCTTACATGAGCTTTACATGAACAATATGAACGAGTGTATAAATGGAATTGAGTGTTCCCTTTAGTTTAAATTCAACTCCTATTTCCAAGACCGACTGAACCTCAACCTCGCCAACTTTTCGAGTTTATAAATCCAGCTTTAAATATAATTAATTAAGAAAAAAAAAATTCCAACTTATTTATTTATTTTAAGGGAAATGGAAATAGAATTAAACGAGCTTAGAAACAAAGTTAAGCTTTTAGACGATCAAATTAATGAACTCCGAAGAGAGGCCAAAGAAGCAAAAGTTGGGTTTAGAATTGTCCCTAGAATCCAATAATGCAACAATATACAGGGTATTCCATTTTAAAAAATATAACTTTGATCTGTCACGCTTTGATGCAACACCCTGTATCTACGAAAATGCATTTTGCAAAAAGTTTACATTAAATCCTACAACTTTTGTATTTAACAATTTTTTCTTAATTGCGAAACAAAGAAGTTAAAGAACGAAAAGTGAACACCCTGTACCTATTCTGAAATACCTATATTATTATTATTATTAAGAATAAACATTTATAAAAAATCAATAATATTTTTATTATTTTGTGAGAACCCTTTAAACACATATAAAGAAATTATAGGTATTCAACCAGTCACCAATTCCTACATAAAAAAAATTCTTTTAACCAATATGTGTCTTAAAAATATAAAATATTTAATAAAAATATATAAGCTAGTTATTAAATCTCCATTATATAGTAACAACTTAATAGAAATATTAGCTAAATTAAGTAAAAATGTCCCAAAAGTAGCGACATATCTTAAATCTCCATTGCTTTTATATGGCAAGTGTTGAATTTTATCACCCAGCTGACGTCATTATTGTGGGAGAGAGATAGCTATACTATGCGCAAGAGCATACCGTGTTTATGTGTATCGTGGCCAAACTGATATTCCTGTCTGTAGACGCGAGTGACTGCATTCGGCTCCGTTCGGCTGCCGGGATCATTTGTTTAGTGACACAGGTTAAGCCCAAGTAGCGTTGGGGGTCTTTCCGATATAATTTTATCATTGACCTCCGTTGTGTGTTGGCGCGGCGGCGGCGTCGCGGAAGCACAAAGTTTTCACCGTAATTTTGAGTTTTTCTACTTTAGACTTTGGTGAGACCAGTGAAAATAATTAATTATGTCATCAGGCCACAAAAAAAAATTAAATGAATCGGGAGTTTCCACATATATTGAAAAATTAATTAGAGCCATATTTTTTTGGTCTTATAATATACTATGTCTCGTTTATTTTATGCCGCCATTATGAACTAGTTAGAAAACCAAAGTTAAGGGCTCTTATAGCTTATGATTTAAAAATATAGTTTTGTACGTATTTTAAATGACTTATTATGAGGTTACTATAAATAACGTTTAAGAAAATTTGGGCGCCCAATGCTTTAAAATGGATCACCTAGGGTGACCTAGTCTATACTTTAAGAAATTATTTTATTCATAAAATTAAAATCAAATCCTGATTTTATTAGTTTCAAAGCCATCCAGTTACGTCTACGTCAGTGTCAAGTGAATTGTCCGAAATAATAATAACATTATATTTTAAACTATTTTGGTGACAGTAAATTAAGTGTTATAAATACTAAAAAATGTGGTCGCTGTAAAAAAAGCATTTGCTCACAGGCCAAAGAATCTGCACGAGTTGAAAGAGAGGATCCGAAAAGTGCCATAACTCCAGAAATGGTTGAGAACGTGCAAAGAGAGTTTATTGATCGCCTTGAATATTGTAAAGGCGAAAATAGTGCACATTTTCAACATTTAATTTGATTTATTGTTCTGTTCTTTTTAAATGAAAAGGTCTTACTTATGCTCGATCGTAATTTTCTCGTTGAGTTTAGGTATAAGTACATGAAACATACTTAGAATTTGATGCAAAATTTAAAAATGAAATAAAGAAATATTAGTTGTCATTTGAAAAATTGAAGTTGATGGTCGTAACTTATTTTTGGGCTACCCTGTATACATGAATCTACCATGCAAATAAATCACATTAAGAAATAAAAGTCGATGGGTTCGAACGCTTTTCTAAAAAAACACACTGCTGAATTTTAAATGAATTTAGATATTAGGTACTTCTGGCACTCACTGTATAATCAAAACTAGATTTTTAAGATTGCCTAATTACGGTTTTATTTCTTAAAGTTTAAATAATACCAAAGGGCAATATATTCCGACATATCTCTTCAAATAAACCCAGGGGCAAATAAAACATAACTTGTAAAATGTATGTATTCCGGAAGCCGTGGCAACTTTTTAATTATATTAGCGCCATTTTAATGAACACTAAATTGCGTAACTTAGCATGAATTTCTCCGATTTTAGATCTGTTATGATTTTTAAGATCCCAATGCATACACACGAAATTGTAGCACTCAGTAGAGTCATAGCAATTTAGTTTGCGGCTTATTTTATCCTTTAAAAAAGCAGCATAGTGTAGCGAAATACATATATCTGTATATTTACTAATACATGTCCTCCTGCAACATATTGTCCATGAAAAAAGTTAATTGAACGTTTCATTCCTATGCCCAAACCGATAAATCCTTAATTATAGTATTTATTTTTACGTTAATGTTTACATATATTTTCTTACACATAAGAGCAAGCTAGGCTAAAAATTTTAGAATCTATACCTACAAATAGTTATTACATGCACGCACAATTTTCTTGATCATTCTAAGGTTGGCAAATTGACTAAATTTAAAACCTACATTTTAAAATAACTATTTCTTGCTTTCAAACTGGCCATTAAAAAATATGAAAATACCTTTTCTTTAGTAGTTTCGTTATCTATTTACTTCATTTATTTACAGGGTTTTCCATTAGTGCGACAAGATCTACAAAGCGATTTGGCATACACCAAGTGTTCATTTGAAAAGTTACCACCCCCTTTATCTCTCAGATAGAAAAATAGTAGAAAATTGTGTGCAGAAACTAGAACTTCAGGTGGTTCCGTTCATAATAAATTGCACAAATTTTATCCCTATATATTACAAATTCATCAAACATTAGGAAAGGATGATCCTGATTGAAGAATGGAATTTTGTGAAATATTGATCGAAAAACACACCACCCAAAATTTAATGCGGAATATTTTCTGACGAGTGTACCTTATATTTAAATGGATTTGTAAATAAACAGAACTGTCGGTACTGGACTGATAACTTTAGAAAATACTTCAGGAAAATACCATACTCAATGGCCAGAAAACGTAAATGTTTGGGTAGGAATACTGAGAGATATTATTATTGGACCACTATGTTTAAATGGAAATTTAACTAGAGCAATGCATTAAAATATTTTGGAAAAGGCAATCGACCCCATTATTACTGAAACCGTTGAAAGTCAACTAGATACAGGCAGGAATCGTATCCTCAATCTTCTTAATTTTCAGCATATGCATGGTATAACTCCCTATCATGCTAGACCCGTGCAAATCTCGCTGTGCGATAGATTTCCAGGATAGTGTATCAGACGCCGAAGACCTATAGAGTGACCTGCTAGGTCGCCTGATTGATCTCCACTTGGCTTCTTTTTATGGAATTTTGCCGACCAGAAAACTTTCAAAAAGTTAAGTAAGTAAGTAAGTAATTTAAATTAAATTTGTTTAGAAAAACGTAAATTTCAGCAGATGTTATAAGATTAGCAAGATTGCACATTATTGTATGCAGTTTTTCCATAGAATCGGACCCGTTTAAAAAGATATCAAGTATAGGATGCTTATTGGCCAGTCTGCCCGACCTCGATATAAAATTATTTTGCCCATAGTTAGTTCTATGAGAAGATATCGAGAAGGTATTCCTCAGACGTGTTTTCCTTAAAGGTACATGTAACGCTATTTTATTATATGTGTTTTAATAATTTATGTTGAACCCCTCCTACCTTTCTATATTCTGAATGTGTATATTATAGAAAGGATTCCAGACAGAAGAAGAGTATTCGAGATAAGTCATTATTAATGAGCAACATAATGTTTAATTACTTTAGTAATCCAAGAAGTTAAAAAGATGTTCCACATGTGAGGAACAATAGTAAGCTTTAAATCCATAGTCAGACCTAAATCCTTTATTTCGTGATTATTAGTAAGTATATTATTTTCTATTAAATAGGGCTGTTCAAACCCTGACCTAGTCCCAATGATCAAATGGCACTTTGATGCATTCAGCTCCATACCATTGTTCTTGCACCACGCTACCAGTCTGTCCAAGTCGGACTATACTTTTATACAGTCATCAACGGAGGAGATTTTCTTCTATAGTTTTAAATCATCAGCAAACAAATGGGGCCTAAGTGAAACCCTTGGGGAACTCCGGATGGGACTTTTATACTTTTGTATTCGAAATTGTTGAATCGGACTATCTAGGAGCGCCCGGTCAAATAACTTCGTATTCAGGACAGCAACGGACGACCATCACCCAGATCCTCCAGCTTAGACTCTACGGAACACCTTGGTGTAGTCTAAGCGTACCTGAGCGTCACTCTCCAAAGCGTCCGAAATGAAGTCAACGTAGGCCAGCAAGTTGAGTTCGGTATTATTTCTTGTTTGGAAGTCAAATTGCCTAGAATGGGCTTAATAAGGAGGTCGAACACTTAGTTAAAATATGTATGTTCAAATACTTTAAGAATGGTACTCAGTATGCTGATAGGTCGATAATTCACTATAAGGTATTTTTCCCTGATTTATGAATTGGTGCTAGATAACTTAGTTTTCAAAATTCCGGAAAAATTATGTTAGTTAAAGATTAAATGTGAGTATACATCTAATATGGAAATATTGTACTCTGTGGCACTGGTATTGTTGTACAAAAATGTTGTTGTTAGTATTCGCAACAGGGTTACTATAAACTTGAGAAAAATGGCGGACAAAAAAATTGTCAGTTTCTGCTCAGGAGGCACTGCAGTTTCCATTGTTTTCAGAGCAATAATCTATTCAGTGCCAGTCACTTTGAATTCAGAAGGGGTAAAAATACTGTGCAGGGTGTTTTGAACTTAACCACAAAGAAGAATTTAATAAATTCCGATACAGCATAGTATTATTTTGCGATTTAAGCAATGCTTTTGACTGTGTCAATCCCTTCTTTTAAGAAAATTAGAAGCATATCAATTTTCATCAATCAGCCTTAAGCTTATGAGTTCTTACTTGAAGGATAGATGTTAGTCTGTTCGTCACTCTGGGGTGACATAGGCGCGAGTTAAAATTACTGTTGGGTTGTCACAAGGTTCTATTCTGGGCCCAATATTGTTTCTGATATAATATATTAATGATCTTCCAACAGTTGATCCAGTGTCTAAATTTACGCTTTTCACCGATAACTCAACAGTGTGTGTCAAAGCAGATTCTCTGGAGGAATCAATAGAGGTATCTATGGTTGCGCAGGAAACGGTCTTGAGATGATATTGCTAAATAGGGATAAAACAATTAGGTTGGTATTTTCGATGAGAAATCTTGACGAAATGGACCCGGATGTTCAGAATACTAAATTTTTGGGAGTGCATGTGAACCGGCGACTCATATGAGATACCCATATTCCGTATCTTCTTCGTGACCTGGCTGGCAATGTGTCCCTAAAGGTGCTGAAAACAGCTTATTTCTCCTCTATCCCGTACGCCACCCTTGTCTGGGGTCATTTTTCTGGCGCTGACCGTCTTTTCGGTTTGCAGAGGAGAGCCATTCGGATTTTGGCGGGTTTGGGATTTAGGAAGGATTGTAGAGGTGCCTTCGTGGATTTGGGTATATTTACTTATCACGCAAAATCTGTTATACATATAATCCAACCGGTATCTCTACAGAACTCACAAAAATATTCATCAATATGAGACACGAAATAGATGCGCCATTGTGCCAGACTTTTGGAGTCTAAGAAGGCGTCAGGTCGAGCGTGAATACCATATATATATGGTGGATACTGTTAGAGGAGATGAAGAATCTCCCAGTCCATAATTTTTAAGGAAAAACTCGTGGCCTTCTCGCTAAAAATGCTTTCTACAGCATCAATGTTTTTTAAAATTTTTCTTTTAATGTGTAAATAGTTTGTAATATGTTTAGGATAAATTTTTCAATTTTTAAATTTTTTGAATTTTTAAATTCTTTGAAATTTTTGAACATTTTAAATTTTGACGTATGTGAATTGCTGTATGTAATATTAACATGAATGTTGGTTGTCGTAGAACAAACCCCAATAAAACATACATATTTCCATATTTGCTGTAATTCTTCTTCCACATAAAAACTGAAATTAGAAAAATGAAATGTGCATACCTTGTGGGAGAATTACCAAAACGGTAAAATATAGGTAATGAAAATATTTTTGCAATAAAGTCTCCCTCGATCATCCTGGCTGAGCTACTTTATGATATTACTTACGTAAATTTCGTCCCCTTCAATATCAATATCTGACGTGTTTCACCAGTTTTCTCTCACAAGCCTGTAGGCTTAGATAAAGGGGAACTTTTCTGTAGTAATATTATGTTAAGGGATAGGGAAATTATCGAAAATCATTCCGAAGATTTTTTGCCGTGGAAATCGCTCGAGGGCTTGCCCGAGAGCGATTTCCTAATGGCAAAAAATCTGAGAATGATTTTCTGATTATTTCCTAATCCCGAAATGTATTTTGAAGATTATTTACCAAATAAAAAACTAACGATTTCTGACGGGTGAGATTTTCACTTTTGACAAGGGTGATTTTCACCGGAGAGCGAGAGATTATCGCTGGATTTCTGACGGGTGAGATTTTCACTTTTAACAAGGGTGATTTTCACCGGAGAGCGGGAGATTATCGCTGAATAATCAGGTGAAAATCAACCCGCTTTTATAATGGATGAGGTAAATAATCAAATGAATCCGGTAGAACAACATTAAACAAGAACTACCATATAAATAGCTACGTGTCCTAAACTTATTTTAAAATATAAATTCATTTGAAAGGAGTAGATTTAAAAATATTAAAGGTGTCTTATAAAAAGTTGTATGTGTGTCCACAATATTATACTCTTGTAAAAATATATTTTCAATTATTGTTCTAAAACAAATAATAAAATACAAGAAACAGAATTAAGGGATAAAGTAGATTTAAATAAAGAGAGACTGCAAACGTACAAATATGGCAATATTATTCTGATATAAGAAAGTTTAGAATAAATCGTCATCAGATTAGTTTATAATCTTTCAAATTACTTCAACATACAACAATGAAACTCTCGCGTATTAAAAGCGCATATCGTGCGCCTCTTATCTTTAGTACTTTATTGGTCTTGAGGTTGACTTTTGAAGTATTGTCGATACAACTAAAGCTGGAAAAACAAGTGCGCTATTGATTCAGTTCTTGTTTCTCTATAACAAAAGCAATTTAAAGTTTGGCGATCTTTTGGATTTGGGTGCGTTTAATTTTATAAAATAACTTGTAAAATTTATCATGGTTTGTTCGAATTTCAGGAAAAATATTTTGTAAAAATAAATATGGAAGGTTTAGAAGCAGTATATTAAGCCCATTTTTGCACCTTTGCAAATTTCAGATCCGTACGTACTCAAGTATGTTGTAATTGAGCTTATCAACAAGAGCTTTTTAAAACTGTAACCAGAATTAGTTATTTTCTTTCAAAATGTGATCAAACTAGCCTAAGCTTGATCCACTTGTCTTTTGAACACTGGTGGTGCACCACAGCAAATCCCACAAATATTGGATTCCATATTTATTTTACATAAAAATTGTATTAGACTTTTATACTTATAACCTTATAATATGATGAACTCGCACACCAAAATTTATTATTTTCTAATTAACCAATTAACAGTTAGGGTGAAGTGGGGCAAATGCACCCCCAAAATGTGCTAATTTAACTTTACTACATCATATCTTATCTTAGAAATAAGTTGAGAACTTTTTGGCTTTAGAGTATGATATATGAGCTAAAGACTAATCAATTGTATTTATATAACCAATTTTGATAAGTTTCTAAAATATCTTACAGCTATTTTTTTTTTGGTTGTCAAGGGGGCGCATTTACCCCGGAATACGGGGTAAGTGCCCACCGCAGGTCTATTTTATTAGGTGTTTACGTTTCTATATGAATGGGGTAAATGCACAGTTAGTCAATATGTTCGCTATCTATTATGCTATATAAATTTTATCCTATATTTTTTTAAATCTGTGAAATAAATATATATCTGGGTTAAAAAAAATATAAAAAATGTTGTTGAAATTTTATTTAATGTCTTTTTTTAAGAAAATAACAATAAACATTACAGAAACATACGGTAACTCAAAAAATATAGTAGGAAGAATATTTATTCTTTGTGAAAAGGAAATAAAAACTTAAAAACTAATTTCTAAAGCAATATGACAAAGCCTATTAGCTAAGACAAATAATAGGCACCAAAATCAACTTGAATAGTTAGAATGCCTCTTTTTTCAATCGGAAGCGGAAGCTTCCGTTCAATGTCAGCTTCAGGGACAATACATATTTCTTCAACATCTGGCCATCTAAACTGTCCCAATCTTTCATTTTTACATCGCAAGAACTTAATTTCGTAATCGTCGGCTCCCACTTTATTCAAAACCTTCCCAGCGAAGTATTTAATAACTAAACTATATTTAATAACTGGACGCTCAGGTCCTATTTCTTTTAAAAATTGATGTTCGAACCAATTTTCAAATATTTGAGCTGTCATCCATCCCTTTGGGGATGCGACATAGCTCGTATTGGGATATTCACTCTCTTTAGGAATCCATTGATCCCATAAATTTTTTGCTCTAAATATTATTAAAGGAGGCAATTTTTGGCCAGCTGCATTTACACATGCCAATACACTAGTATTTTCACGTCCGCTAGCAGCCGTCACGCGGTGACACATCTCACCAACTCCTGTTACCACTTTGGTTCTATACTGGGATCGTGAGGAAACGAAGTTTCATCGCAGTTGAAAATTAGGTCTGGTCTATCTGCAATACCGAGAGCCTTAAGCTCGTTTTCTAGTAGATCATAAAAACCATACATAACGAATGGATTAGCACCTTGAAGTCGCCGAGCGTGTTCTAGAGGCTCCGGCTTTTTAATTGAAAGGTTATGTCTTTTCTTAAAAGCTAGCCACCAGTCTTAAGCAGGGCGTTTATTTTTGAAGGGTGTTTTAAGGTTGTTAGTTCTAACGTAATCTTGAACAATATCCAAAAGTTCATTGCGGCTTAAACCGAAACCCCATTTGGACATAGCGCGTAAGCAGTTAGCAAGCGTTGATTCTTCTTCACTTGAAAGAGCGGTATTTCTTCCACCACCACCTTTGCTGCTTCCTAATTTACCACGGCGCCCATTTTTATGATCTCTTAGTGTGCTGGCTGGTATTTTGAACATTCGGCTACAAAGTTTTATACCCATATATATTTCCATTTCTTATTCTAGACAAAGCTTCCTGCAGATCCCCATTGCTGTAGTTTCTCCTGATAGATTTTCTCGTGTACGTTCTAGGCATTGTTCTGTAATAATAAAGAAAAAATCGTTAAAAATAATTATTATGGGGTAAGTACGTCCCTGGGGCGCACTTTACCTTATAATGCACACGCATTTACCCCTAGCGAGGACAACCTCGGGGTAAATGCGCCCCCGCGACTAACTGTATAAAAAGAGCTTGATTACTTAAACATTGGTCAAAATCCATGACATTAGCAACTGTTACTTACCTCTATATGGTTTTTTCCAATTATTTTTATTACATTTTAATACTATGTGGAAATTCACACACGTGCCACCAATTTACCTTATGCGCAACTATACGGCCGCTTCATCTAACACCTATTAACTGTCGATGCTCGAATGCGGGAGGCTCCTTCACCGCGAACCGACCGAGGTTACCTCAAAAACGTTGAAGCGCTGTTGCCAGACTGATTAAAAAGCGTAGTGCTTAGAAACATTGGTCGGAGAACGCATTTACCCCAAAAACGCATTTTCCCCAATTCACCCTATTTAGAAAAACCACCAGTAATTATTACGATAATGTCAAATGTTACTAGAGGTTTTATTCTTTATTAGTTGTAACATGTTTTACAGTATACAAGAAATAATAATGATGTATTAATAAACGCACTTACCGTAAAACGGGGTTACTTTGCACCGCTTTTTGCACAATTTTTTTTTATTGAAAGATAAAAATATCTTAACACTAATATAACTATTTTATGATTTTCGGTCGATATCATTAAGCTCATTGACTATGTCTCATTGCATTTTTAAGTTGATTCATTGCAAGATAAGGACAAAAAATCGACTTACATCCTGGTGCAAAGTATACCCCGGAAAGGGTATACTTTGCTCCACTATATTTTTAAACTAGTTTTACCGTCTTATCTACAATTAAAGCAAAGTTACCGCATACGAGTGGTACTTTGCACCATCTCATATATTATAGAGGGTTTTTAAGCATTTTTTTTTTTGAAATAAGGATTGGGGCACCTAAAAAATGCACATTATCTAATTAAAGTTTAATTTCTCTATTAAGAAAACAGCCTTTAAACAAAGCAACATAAATTCTGAAGTATTTTTAACTCAAAATAATATTAGGTACCTACCTATTTTATAACATAAACTTTGTCCTTGTAAAAATTAATTTTTCAAATGTGAAAAATCAGTCCCACCACATTTTGTCACATTCTGGAACAACATATAAACCACGCTTTGATATTTGCTTGGGCGGATTTATTGAGCCAATAATTTTGTCCCATGTGTACCATATTTCGTCACGTACTTGCGGCCATTTCCAAGACTTTAATGACTTCACCATAGCGTTAACCATAGCTCCATCTTCTTTGAATGAAGTTATGACCCCGGGATATACATTATCTTCGTAAATAAATAAAACGTTTTGACCAATAGCCCTTATAACATTTTTCAAAGAACTCTGTTTTATTTTTTCAGGACCGGTACCCAAAGTACCAGAGTCAAGTTTTTTGTTAAACTCAATTTCGTCCTCAATTTCCTGTAGGTATTTCATCAATATCATCATCTGATCGATTTTCAAAACATGCTGGTAGAACGTCGTCATCATCACCAAAATCAGTGTCTTCATCGGAAACATTCGTGTCTTGTTTAGATGATGAGCATGAAGCTCCAATAACGCCAGTAAGGTTCATTTCAAAATGAGCGATACTTTGACCCGCTGGAACTGTTAACTTTTTTTTCTTCCCGCGAACTTGAAACTGGGTGGCTTCTTGCCTTTTTCCTTGTAAATAGTCAATGAAAGAATTTTCAATGTTTGACGCTTGTGGAGTGTTTGCTTCCTCGTTAGTTCTGTCAGTTGACTGAGGATTAACATTTAATCGTTCCAATAGGGGAGTAACATTGCAAGGCACAATTCCACATTTTTTAAAGCTTGCTTTTAAAGTATCCTGAGCATTTTATCCAATTTTCTCCATTAAAGATCGTAATAACGTAGGAAAATGTTGCTTTTCAAGAACATTTGATCTACTTCCTACGTGAGTTTCTTTATAGCGCGTTAACAATTCCCTCCACGCTCTTTTCAAAGGTGCAAAAAACCCAACATCTAAGGGTTGTGTTACATGTGTGCTGTTGGGGGGCAAGCAAACAAAATGAACATCATGTTTTCTGCACAAATCTAAGACGTCCATATTTATATGCGACGATAAATAGTCGCCTATTATGACTTTTTTACCTTGGATTTTTTTAAGTCTTGGTAACATAAGTGTTGTAAACCAGTCCGAGAAGGTTTGAGATTCAAACCATCCGGATGCAGTGTTTCCATAACGTGTACCTGGCGGGCCATTTTCAGTCTACGTATCCCACAAATGTTTGGACTTGTAGAAGACGTATGGCGGGAGAAGCTCTCCAGCTGCACTTCAATCATTAATGAAATACTACTTTTTGAGGAATTGCATATTCTTTCTGGGTATTTAACTCCTCGTTTTGTTATGATTTTTTTTTGTCCAGGGTCGTCGGTCAAATTCGTCTCGTCATAGTTAAAAATCGCGTGTGGTTCTACGTCGATCAATGTTTGCTTTAAATTTTCAACGTATTCCAACATCTGGTCTTTATTAAGTGCTGCTCTACTTCTCTTTATATTTGAAGCTAGCCGTGTTGTAAGGTCTTTATGACGGAGTAAAAACTTTTTCACCCAATCATTACCGGGAGTGTTGTCCCGAAAGCGCGCTATTTTTTTCCCCTGTCTATTCAAGTAAGTTTTAATTATGTTTCGTAATTCTACTTCTGTCACAGGAAAGCCAAAATCACTAAGGCGTTGAATGCAAAATACAAAACGTCGCTCTTCTTCATAAGAAAAAATGGGTGGGTAGCCAGGTTTTTTAATGTGTAATCCTTTTAATTTATAAAATAGAGTTCGCCGTGGTATGTTGTATGTATCCGCAGCAAGTCTTGAACTCATACCGGCTATAATTGCGTTTAAAGATGATTCTAAAGCTTCGGATGTATAATCGGCATATTTCCGTGTTCCTAATTTTCGTTTATATTGTCGAGGCATTTTCTAAAAATAACAAAAGATTACAATTCCCATCGTGTTCAAAAAGTGGGGATACTTTGCACCATGTGCCTAGTGCAAAGTAACGGTGCAAGGTTTTCCCAATTTATATGGAAATTGCCAATGTAAACAAAAAAAATAGAAAAACCTAAATAGGTATGTATTTTATTGACCTATTTTATTACCTGCATCTCTAAACTAATAATTGTACATGCAAATGAACGGGTACTTACCAATATTTAGCAGCTTAGGCCTTCTAGGCAAGAAGATTTTGCACAGCTTTAAAACGTCAAAATTTAAAGGTTATAAGTTATGGCGGGAAATGATTGACAAATGACGGAATGCGGGAGTGTCTAACCGCTTGAGATGATATATTGCAGTGTTCTTTATCGGCACATGACATTAGTAGGGGCATCAAATTAAGATGGAGCACTGTGCTACCAAAAATAATCTTTTACAGCGTTGGTGCAAAGTTACCCTACTGAGTGCAAAGTAACCCCGTTTTACGGTACTTAAAAATAAATAAATAACTATTCTCGAATCGGCACCCTTTGAAAAAAACATTATTATGAATAATATTGATGTGGCTTCAAATACAGATGAAAACTAATAAATAAACAAGAAAGCTCTAAATCGCAAAATTATTGAAGATTCTGTACTGATCTGTAACGCCGGAAAATATAAAAAAAAAATAGAATGAGTTCATTTTGGGAATACTTCTGCTGAATTTCAGCTACTGCAGGAAAGAGAAAATAAAGAAGGGAAAGATAAGAGACTGCAAATAAATGCAGAAAAAACGAAAAGATTAAAAAGTAAAGAAAAATGCAGCACAACAAGGTAAAAATAAAAATATCAGTCGAGAAGTAGGGAACATAAACGGTACCAAAGTATAAAACGTTTAGAAAAATCAAGGTACAATCAATATCTTGTTTTAGGTACTATTGGTGAAATGTAAAGCGGATTTTCTTAAAGAAGAGAAAACACACGTAGAAGAATGCCTAAAAAATAAGGATAAAAAAACATTGTTTTAAAAAAAAACGAAGAAACCTCTAAAAAGAAAGCAATATTAATGCATCCAGAGGCAGACTGCAGAGGTTATGCGTAATTCTATATCAAAACAGGCGAACGACATTTAAATCATGGACTCCATTTCATATGCATCAACAACTTCCTGAATCAAAACGAAGTTGTCCAGTGAATGCCCTATGCACAGCAATACCACATCAGCTGCTTAAGACAGCACGAACTCATAAGAAAAACCTCTTAGCTTAAATGCCAAACTTCCCAAGACTAGTGTTTTTCGCTATTGTGTATTATTTTTGTATTTAATTCTTATAACCTAAATATCCGTGTTCTAATATTATTGTGTGTAAATTACAAAGCCAATAATCATAATTTTGAAGTGTCAATAAATTAGCTGATGGTGTCAATAACTAAATATAGGTACACTACTGATATACATATCTAAAAAAAATAGTGTTGTCTATCTTTTAGACCCAGGCTGTCGAGCGGTATATTTTAGCCTAAGACGCATGAGATTTGTTGAAATAACACTCACAAATACTAAAACTCTGTATAATTACAAACTTTAAATTATTATATTAAAACATATAATAACGATCAATGACTGTTCCCAGTTTACAACAATAGATAAATCAAAATTCGGTGTATATTTTTTCATTTCACAAATGGATATAAAGACGAGCGCATCAAAAAGTGGTGGTAGTCAATAAAGCGTTACAAATATAAAAATAAAAAATACGATTATTTCAGCAAACGGTGTAAATAACTGCATGGTTTACCCTACATATTTTATTTTAATGTTTTACTATTTTTAGTAGTTTAGTAGATTTTGCTTTATAAAAAAAATTAAGGATAATAGGTTTTCACATTTTTCACTACCCTGCATATTATAATATATCATCAGGATTCAATATTATCTACAATAGGTACGATTTTCTCATAGAATTACGAGAAATGCTTATGAAGAACACCTTTTTTTCGTATAATTGAAGTACAAGTAAAAATTTCTATATATTTTAATATTTTTTTTGACACGCTTTAATATACCTAGGTTAAGAAGTTTTTGAGCAGCAGACATTTAAAAAGTATGTTTAAAAATCTAGTTTTTTATTTCCTAATGAACAGTTCATCTAACAAGAAATATTTGCAGCTACTAGGGCATTTTAAAAATGTTGTTTGCAGGTTATAAATTTAAGCATAAAAGTAAACAACCAACCTTTTCACAAAACTTCAATTCGAGTATACGAGTACTGTTACTGTGCATCAAGCATCATTATAAAATCAGTCAGTCCAACATTCAAACGAATTCATTGGCATTTAAAAGGAAGTCGTACGGGAGGAGGAGTTAGAAATCTACATACAAGTTGTATTATTACTATTTTGGAAGCAGAATAAAGAACAAGGGTTTGGACAAAAAATAAGAAACTGCTTAGAAAACTCCACATAATATCATCTTCAAAAATAAAAAAAAGCCTGTGGTATCTTAAAATATGTATAAAATATTTTTTTAATAGCATATAGCGAAAAATACTTCAGTATAGGGTGTTCCACTATAAATGAACCCCCGTCCTCCTATAACTTTTTTATCCGAGGATATAGTCAGAAATGGTAAATACGAAAGTTGTAGGGTACATTGTAAAGTTTTTTTACGAAATAGTTTTAATATATGCAACCTGGCAGAAAGGCATAGAAAACAATTTTTTTTCCTATACCTTAGAATATTTTTGGATTTCAAATGATATTATAATTATTTTTTAATAAGCTTTTGATGCATTATATGTTTAAACTTAATAGTAGTTAGATTGATATTTCTGTGAAGATAATAAAAAAATAAGATAGGGACATTTAAGCCATTTTGCTCTAAGACGTACCGTTAGAAAGCAAGAAGTTATCAAAGTTCAAAAATGTCATTTCTTAAACGTCGACATCTTGAAAACTATTAAGTTTAGACTTATAATGCACTTATTAAAAAATAATTATAATTTTATGTAGAATCCAAAAACATTCTAATATATAGGTTGTTCTATAATAAAAAAATATTTTTATACTACGTCTGCACCTTTTTGACAGAGCCGACACAGGGTGTTTATTAAACATACAGCAAGAATTAAAGGGGTTATTCCCTGGACTGTTCTAAGAATATTGTTGTTTGACGTATATTTTCTGACTTTAATAGTTAAACTTTTGTAAGTCCTCTATCATGAATCGCTATACGAACGCCGAGATGACGGGCATACAATTCATTTACGGGCTTGCTAATGACAATTCATTACCAGCTAGGCGGTTGTACATTGAACGATTTCCTAACCGTAATATTCCTGACAGAAAAACCTTCCAAAGTATTCATCAACGTCTTCATGAAACAGGCACATTAAAACAAAGTGCGGGACCAGGAAGGACAATGACAGTAAAAACGGTAGAAGTAGAAGAGAATATGCTGGACATAATAGAGGAAGATCAAGGTACTTCTACTCGAAAAATTGCAAATGCTTTGAATGTAAGTAATGAGACTGTTTGGAAAATCCTTAGTTACTATTTGTTGTACCCATACCATACACAACGCTGATTTTCCTCCATGGATTGCATTCTGTCAATAGCTCTTGTGCACATTCCCAAGTGTGATATCACAATTTAGTATTATTTAAAGAGCATTGTGATATAATAGAAGAGATATAAAATCAATATTCATATACTTATGTGCTATAAGATATTCTACCATTGCCATAAAATAATGTTTAATAACACGACTATATAAATGTTACATTTTAGGAGCATAGTATATTTTACATAATTGTTTGGACAACATTATTTACATCTCTAATATATCATGGGGATATCAGAAACTCCTTAATTAAATAATATACTGGCTTTTTGATAGAATTCTGATTTACCGATATGCCGTCACATTCGATAATGACATCTAACCTCATCTCTTTTCGGTTTCCCTCCATCTGTCGTATATGTTCAAGCATCTTTATCTTTTTATTATCTGCTTTTTAATAAGATTTTTTGTGTTTTCAACTAACTGTACGATTGGGTATAAATACAAATTAAGGTAAGTGATACATCGCATTACCTTATACTGTAGCTTTTTTGGCCTGATTGCATTCTATTTCCCTATTCGTAGCCAAAACCATGCCACGCCACACCAAAAATTATTTTTCACTTACCAAAAGACAACAACGAAGACTTGCTGCTGAGAATATAGATGGAAGCATCAGAACACAAAATGAAGAAAATGATTAATTGAAGGACAAATTACCTCTAACGGTCATTGATGAATGCCGTGCCTTTGAACAGAGTATTCAGCTTGATATCAACAAACAAATCAGTCTAGTAAGCTTAATTTTGATTATTGAAAACTTGTTTTAAATAAATATACGTATTTTTATTTTAGAAGAAATATTATAAATCAATAGGAGGGAATTCCTGCAAGGAGAAAATTTGCAGGGTTCTTAGAAGAACATTTGGCAATGAACTGGTGTCCCAAGCAAGCTGGCTTGGTCAAAGAAAGAACTTTAGAATAGACAACCTAGTTATAACGGGGATCATAAAAGGTTATTATTATAATAAATATATTATTGTAAAGTGTAAGTAGTGACAACTTCTCTTTTCACTTAGTTGATTTTCTCTAATTTTAATTGCAAAAATGATTTTATTTTTAAAGGTACAAATGATTTTAACTATTTTAGAGTCTTTCTGATGCATTCGATTTTAATTAAAAACTATTTGAGGATGTTATCAGCGAATGGATTAGGCAAGGGAAGCAACGCTACCAAAGGGATATAAAGAAAAATGAAAGGTAATATTTAATTGCTATCTTTTCTTATTAGCAAGTAAAATTTAAATCCGAAAAATATTTTTTTAAATGAAAATACTTACGTAATTTATCAAGTTATTTTTAACTAAGTAACTTCAGTAACCCCCTACTTCTGTTTTAGGGCTCTGCTACCGAATCAAGATTAAATGAACTCGATATGTTTAAAATAAATAATATGTGACAGTGTAGGGTAACATACAGTGTCACCATTAAAGTCCGCACCATATGGAACTTTTTTTTATTAATGAGGTTAGTTAAAATTAAATTTCGGCAATCGTTTTTGCTTCAAATTAGACTAAAAATTATATAATCAAATGTCACCATCTGTCATTCGGTATCTGTCAAAAATTACATTTAAATCAAAAAATGCTGAAAAATGGCATTGTTTTACCGAATTTCAAAAAATTTTATTAGAAAAAGTCGTTTCTAGTACAATTCTTGGCCTTAATACAAAGTTTCAGTTTTCTAGCTCAAAGTTGATTTTTTTGCCATTTTTTCTAATTAACTTTTTTTTTATTTATTGTAAGTTCGCTTAATAGATATTAAACTATTTGCTTATACCATACTCAATATTTTATTTAGTTTGTATGAGCTTTTTTTTACTAGAATGCCAGTTTTTTTCGAAATTTAAAATTAGAGGCAAAAAAATTTGACACAGGTGGTGCAAAGTTATCCTAATTTAAAAATTTTAACAAATATACGTCAGATGTTTCGTTTTTCAAATGACAAATACATCTAAATATTTGATAAAAATTTTATTTTATACTTAAAACTATCATTATTATTAAAAGGAACAAAAAGGAACTTTAATCATTTTAAATAGGTAACACAAAAGCAATATAAATTTCACATTTCAGTGTGACGTCCTTCTCGCTCTATACAAACACTCGTCCGTCTATAAACGTCTTTGACAGCATTTTGTAAAAAGCTTGGTCTTATATCGGCACAACACTGTCTTATCGTTTGTTCCAAATGCTCGATATTTCTAAACGGTCGATTCTTATAAACTTTCTGCTTAAGATAACCCCACAGAAAAAAGTCTAGTGGGGTTATGTCAGGCGACCTGGGTGGCCAGTGACATTCTCTATCACGCCCTATAACTCTGTTTTGAAATAATTGGTTTATGCGTTCTTTTACTGCTACAGTTTGATGTATGGGTGCAACATCAAGCTGATACCATAAGTTATGTCTATGGTGTAAGGGCATGTTATCCAAAACTTCGGTAATCTCGTTATCAAGAAAATTCAGGTACCTTTCACCAGTTAAGTTTACTCTAAAGAAGTATGGTCCATCTTTCAAAATTCCACACCAAACATTGGTTTTAAAATGATACTGGTCGCGACATTCAATTGTGAAGTTAGGATTTTCTTGGGACCACCATCGGCAATTTTGTGAGCTCACGGTACCATTCGAAGAGAAAGTGGCTTCATCTCTCCATAATATCTTGTATGGAAAAAGAATATTCTCCTCATATTGTCCCTGATACCAAAACGAAAAATCAAGTCGGATATCAAAATCGCGTTCTTTTAATGTGTTTATAAACTTGGGTTTATATGCCCGAAATCGATTTTTCTGAAGAATTTTTCTAACGCTTTCCCTCTTGCACCCTTATTGAATCACTTATCTTGGTTACACTAGTTTGACCGTAGTCAATAACAGTTAAACAAACATCAAGTTGTGCTGCTTCATCGTATTTACTTGCCGCGTGAGGTTTCTTAAAATTATTTTGAACAGATCTAGTTTCTCTAAATTTTGACATTATTCTTGAAACAGTGCTATGCTGCAAATTTTTTTCTGGATGCCTCTCATTAAAAATGGCAGATACTTGCCGGTGAGGCATATTCTCTCCACAAATTAAGACAATTTCTATTTTTTCTTGAATGGACAACATTGGTGATAACACTGAAAACTATAACTTGCGAAAATATTCAAATTTATGACATTTCTTTTATTTATTCGGCACTCTAATTCGTTTTTTTTTCCATAGCCTACTTATAAAATTCAAAATTGCCTTGATATTTTATTGTGGATAAAAAGAAAATGTGTCTAAATTTTGAACTAATCTGATATCTGGGAATTTTATTATAAGTTTTTTAAACTTCTTAGGTGTATGTACTATCAAAAAAATGGAATATCTGACGTCTGTTAAAATTTTTAAATTAGGATAACTTTGCACCACCTGTGTCAAATTTTTTTGCCTCTAATTTTAAATTTCGAAAAAAAATGGCATTCTAGTAAAAAAAAGCTCATACAAACTAAATAAAATATTGAGTATGGTATAAGCAAATAGTTTAATATCCATTAAGCGAACTTACATTAAATAAAAAAAAAGTTAATTAGAAAAAATGCCAAAAAAATCAACTTTGAGCTAGAAAACTAAAACTTTGTATTAAGGCCAAGAATTGTACTAGAAACAACTTTTTCTGTTAAAATTTTTTGAAATTCGGTAAAACAATGCCATTTTTCAGCATTTTTTGATTAAAATGTAATTTTTGACAGATACCGAATGACAGATGGTGACATTTGATTATATAATTTTTAGTCTAATTTGAAGCAAAAACGATTGCCGAAATTTAATTTTAACTAACCTCATTAATAAAAAAAAGTTCCATATGGTGCGGACTTTAATGGTGACACTGTATATGGTGGTAATAAATATTTGTTTTGTGTTGCATATGATTTTATGTTCTTTTTTGAATGACCTTCGTTTTGAAATTTTTAATTAATAACAGCTTTAAATAATATCTATTATTATTCTATCTACCATAATCTATAAAGATTGCAAAAGAGGAATTATTTGGATTTACGCGTGCCTGTCTTAATATTGTCAAATATTGTATTAATATAAATTCAATTTATAGTGAGATCATTATTAAAGAAAATGTAAGGCAATGTCTCTGGAGTATCTTTAATATTATAGTTTTTTCATTACCAATTGGCTGCCATTCAATTTTTTTGCAAGGTTTAAAACTATAGTTATAACTGCACTGAACAACAAATTATGTTTAAATACTAGACTCGTTAATTTGTGTTTAGACGCTTTTGAGGTCTTGATCTGTATAAGACTTGTCACATTATACACAACCATTGGTCTCTCTATAGATCAGTGTTACATATTTGGGATATAATCACAATAGTGCGTTGGGGCGGATATTTTTCTAAACAAGGACTATGCTAGTGATAAACCCGTGATATCCAACAGAACAATGTTTTGCCTCTGTTATGGATCAGGTTTGTATAATGGTCACTTGGGTTGGTTCAAATCTCTCAACTACTGGCACTGATTTAATTTACCGATGAATAGAATATCTGAAGAACTGCAATAAGGAATTTTCACAACAACCATGTGTGGGCTGAAGAAAATCCACATGAGGTACTTAAAGATAGTTTTCGACATCAGTTCTCATTAAACGTTTGAATTGGAATCGTGGGTGACTGGCTAATTGGTCCGATATTTCTACCAGGAAGACTTACCGGCGAGGTGTATCGCAACTTTTTGGAACAAACGCTACCTCAGTTTCCGAAGGATGTACCACTGGAGCAAGAACAACAATGTGGTTTATGCACGATGGTGCCCCGGCGCATTTAAGTGTGGTTGCTCGTAAGTTTTTAACAGTAACATACGGAGATTACTGGACTGGTCGAGGTGGACCTTACTTATGGCCTGCTCGATCCCCGGATTTAAACCCCCGAATTATTTCCTATGGGACCATCAATAGTTTATACTACTCCAGTGGAGAACGTGAAAGATTTTAGAAATCAGATCATTGCTGGGTGTAACTCAATAAGAAACAACCCTGGTGTTTTAAAAAGCGTTCGGCAGTCAATGAGGAGAAGATTGGATTCTTGCATTCTAGCTGGAGGTAGTAATTTTCAACAGCTCTTGTAGATTAGGAAACTTTACCGGTAAGTACTAAAACCCACACAGCACATTTATTGTTCAATTAACAATAATTATTATGAATCATTGATATATTTTGGTGAACTGTGCTACTACGGAATAATTATATTAGGACATAGGTAAATTAATAATTTTAGGTTAGGTTAATTTTATGATTCTCTCCTTCTTTAGTTTATTTATTAAATTTGAGTTATTACTATTGTGAATTAGAATATTGAACAGTAAAGAAAGAAAAAAATTTAATTGCAAAAATATTAATACAATAATAAAAGATGCAGTATTAAGGTAGTAAGGAATCATCTCCCTCCGGGACAAAACCAGAGGTCCAAAAATTGTTGCACTGTGGCTGTCGGAGTGCAAACTTCGTTTGTCCCGTGAATTGTAAGAACTTTGAATACCTATATAAGTTGATAACAAATTTTGGCTAAACTTTCCTGTCTTTATAATGGAATAACTAGCTTTAATAGTGTTTATGTATTAAACATTGATATACGCAGCGTGACTGATATATTAGAGATTGGTATTTTTCTACCAGGGACCTATAATATAAAGGTCGAGTTGTAATACTTTTCGCCACCGCTCCTGCTCGTTATCACCGTTTCCGCTAGTCGCCACCGTTCTTAGGGTATTTATAAATCAAAAACTGCACAGTTAAAAATTCGCGAGAGCAGTAACTTATTTTGAGGTTAGAATATTAATTTTCTTTGAAAAGTATTCAATGTTATTAAACCATGAGATAAGTTAAGTCCTGTGTATTGTCTATAAATGCTGATATCGTAGGAATATGGAAAATATTTTTTTTTTATCAAAGGTGTCAAATTTCTTTCGCCCCGTTGGCTAAAGCATGAACGACGAACAGCACAAGGTCCGCGAGATAAAAAAAAAATTGGTCATGTTGGAACTACGAACGGGTACAGTGACGGCTTTTATAAATGCACACATTTTTCCTCTTTAGGCTAAGTTGCGACGGGAACGATGGCGATGAGCGGGAGCAGTGACGAGAAGTTTTATAAATACACCTTTATACCCACACTACTTTCAGGGCCCCATAAAAAGAAGAATTTGAGAGATAAATAAACATCCTATTTTGTATATTCATATTTATTACTTAATAATAGTTTATATGTTTTTTTTTTAAATATATGGTCTGTGCATTGAATGATACGAAGGCGTAGAAGGGCCACATAAAATATTAAAATAAAAATTTCCTAAAATTTCGACTTATAACACGAAATTTTTAAAATTTCGTCTTATAACACGAAATTTTACTTTAAAATTTCGACTTATAACTCGAAATTTTAAAATTTCGTCTTATAACACGAAATTTTACTTTAAAATTTCGACTTATAACTCGAAATTTTAAAATTTCGTCTTATAACACGAAATTTTACTTTAAAATTTCGACTTATAACTCGAAATTTTAAAATTTCGTCTTATAACACGAAATTTTACTGTAAAATTTCGACTTATAACTCGAAATTTTAAAATTTCGTCTTATAACACGAAATTTTACTTTAAAATTTCGACTTATATCTCGAAATTTTAAAATTTCGTCTTATAACACGAAATTTTACTTTAAAATTTCGACTTATAACTCGAAATTTTAAAATTTCGTCTTATAACACGAAATTTTACTTTAAAATTTCGACTTATAACTCGAAATTTTAAAATTTCGTCTTATAACACGAAATTTTACTTTAAAATTTCGACTTATATCTCGAAATTTTAAAATTTCGTCTTATAACACGAAATTTTACTTTAAAATTTCGACTTATAACTCGAAATTTTAAAATTTCGTCTTATAACACGAAATTTTACTTTAAAATTTCGACTTATATCTCGAAATTTTAAAATTTCGTGATATAACTCGAAATTTTAGAAGTATGGGGGACACATAATATGTCCATTTGTAATTTAGTTGTTTGGAAACCGCCTCTTGTGTGTATTGGTTGTGATTGGTTAACAGTGAGGATAACCAAAATTACCGGAATTAAGCGACCAGTAAAGTTTTCTTCTGTGTGTGTGTAAAAGCTTCTTTCTTCAGAAAGCAATGGATGTACTTCAGGAATTAGTTCGAAAGTACTTTTTTTTAGGACTTCAGCAAAAAGAAATTATAATTATGTTACAGAATATTCATAGCATAGAAGTCACCCACAGAACATTAAAGCGCATTTTAAATAAACAGCAGCTATTTAGAAGAAAATATTTCTCGAATCTTGAAGAAGTGGCAGCTTTTGTTGAAGAACAGTTAAGCAAATCCGGGCAATTGCATGGATATCGTTGGATGCATTTAAAATGTATTCAACACGGAATCATCGTAACTCAAAATATGATAAGAGAATTATTACTATTAATGGATCCGCAAGGTGTGAGTTTAAGGAAACGAAAGCGTCTTCGGCGCAGACAATATATGAATGATGGTCCTAACAGTGTATGGCATATGGACTCTTATGATAAACCAAAACCTTACGGTATTTGTATAAATGGAGCTATTGATGGATTTTCTAGATTTGTCGTGTGGCTCAACGCAGGTCGAACATCAAATGATCCGAAAGTAATTGCTGGATATTATTTGAATGCTGTTAAATCTTTGGGTGGTTGTCCACGAACAGTACGAAGTGATATGGGAACTGAAAATGGGGTCGTGGAAAAAATGCAAACAGGGTTAAGAGAACTATTTCCACTAGAGGGAAATCATAGGCCTCCATTCCTCTACGGTAGAAGTACTGCCAATCAAAGAATAGAGTCCTGGTGGTCCATTTTGCGCAAGCAAAATGCCCAGTATTGGATTAATCTTTTTGAAAACATAAAAGACGAAGGTTTATTCAATGGAACGTTCGTAGACAAGTCCTTGATGCAGTTTTGCTTTTTAGGACTAATTCAGGTAAAAACATATTATACTTACTTACTTTATTCTAGTATACTGAGTGATTTGATAAACTGTACTCCTTCACACCACACACACACGTTTTTACCATACCTACTATGGCACAAAATATATTTTCTCTATATTTTGTTACAGAATAAAATGAATAAATTAATAAACGTCAGATAGATAGTTTTAACAATATTATGGCCTTTTACACTAAAAACATTAAAGAAATGCCTATTGTGTGGTTACGATTTACTTTTAAAACAGGGTGATTCAGAAAAAAAAAACGATTAAATCCAATTTGTTGTCCAAAATAAGCGAAATTTGGTATTTGAGCATATCTTTCAAATTAGAACAATATTTCTCAATAAAAAAATTTTATGACATGAATACATAAAAAATGGAGGTAGGTACTTTACTCTTAACGGAATTTCCAATTTTTGCCTCCACTTGTATACCATATGAGCTTTACCGGATTTGATGGGTGTTATAGCAGAACTTTTCCGAAATAAAATAAAAAATTTTCCCACATGCTGCGCACTTTCTGTCGGTCACTGTATATATTTTTTTTGTTTTAATTTCTTTATCTCAAAATCGGTTAGAGAGAGGTTATTATTAATAGGAAAGGTTACTTTGATTTTAAAAAGTTATCCAAAAATGCTAAATATACAGGGTATTCTATTTTGGAAAACAGAGAAAAATAGGATTTCCGATATACAAATATTGTTGGAAAGAGATGCAGCGATCATCACTTGACTAGCAAGTGATCTGACCTTGCCTTACAACGTGAATTGAAAATGTAAGACACAATATTTGATCTTACTATGACTGGACCAGGATTTGGCTTATAGAATGAATCGGCCTTAAGGCCTGTTACACACGGACGGTTATTCAGCCGACCGGCCCATCCACTGTTTGGCATATCAACCGGAATAAATTAATTTAGGTGGTTCAAATCTAACTCGACACACGGACCGGCGCCGTTTCTTTCCCAGATATATTATTTTATTTTTATAAAGTTTTATTATTATTAAACTAATAGTTTTCCTTTTTGCAGAATGATTTGGATCAGGTAGCTCTAGAATGGAATGCGCATAGAATACGGAGTACAAGGAATTGTAGATCACCAGTCGGTAGACCAATTATAATGTTCCAAGTATCTAATTTGTACAATACTGAAGACAAGTTCATCTTAGTTCCTCAAAACATTTTAAATTGTTTAGACGAAGAATGTAAATATTACGGATGTAATTGTGATAAAGACGTTAAAGATTTGTGTAACGAACTTATTTTAGAAAATGACTTTCAAGCTGATGTTAATGATCCTTATGATGGTGTTAAGCTATATATAAATCTAAGATCAAAAATCTATGAACTATTAGGGTAAAAGTGAAATAAATAAACATAAAAAAATACTGTTTTATTATTGCAGTATTTAACATCAAAACAAAAAATTTTAACTTAAAATATATCTAAATATCCAGTGGGATCAGACTACTGACGAACGCCTCTATCTTACAATCAAAAATATCAAGCTATGTACGACAGCTACACATTTTTACACCAACTATGGGACTCAAGAATATCGACCGGACTCAAGGTTTCTAGAGAGGTTTCCTTTTAGAAACCCTGGGCCAGACTGAGATTTTTCTAAATTTAAAAAGGGCAAAATTTAGTATAAAAACAGAAAACATAGAAACTTTCATATGCTTTTGGTGAAACCAAGAGTTAGTATAGAAACTTTAGTCGTGCTACTATAATGTAAGTAAGTATACAATTTTTCACAAGTTGCTACTGCTTGCTATTCAAAGATACTGACAGAACTCTATTTTTTTAATTTTGTCTTAAAAATGGTCTAACAAATCACATAAAAAGTTTGATGAACATGGCGTACAGGAAATGTTCATTACCTCTTAGGATTCCTAGCCTATAAAAACTGCCGAAAATATTTTTAATTTATATATTTGTCGTTCTGGGGACACACTGTATCTAGTGCAGAGAACTGTTCTTTAGGTGTTTTCTTTACTACATATTTTATTGTTAAACAAACTTGTTATTAAACATCAACAAATAACAAAATGTATATCAATGATTAAATGAGTAAAACCAAAAATAATTAAATTTTGATGAAGGACAAAAATTTTCTTTGTTTATATTATATCCATACACCACATATTCGACTTTAAAATATTTATTAATTCAAACTTAAAATCTCTGTAAGTATCACTTGCATATGAAAGTGGTAATACCAATATATTGTTACATGTGTGGGAAGTTGGCCTTCTTTCCGCGCCTGTCAAGTGACAAAATTCAACTTGTATATTATTACAAGTAATAATGTCTGCTCCAGTACAAAACCTCAAAAATCGGCAAAGAATATCGTAATCTGCCTCCCGAGTGAATCTTTTTAAGTACAACATAATTTTCTCCTTATCTGAATTTAATTCGGCATCGTAAGTTACAATTAGCTGAAGCACACTTTTGTTTGTTACTTTACAGTGTTCATATATATTATCAATGTCAATGCATGAAAATGCATTTTTTAAAATTTCTGCCCAACAGTCCAAAATAAACATAGGCTTTTGCAATAACGCTGTATGTGCAAGGTCGTAAATAACTGTTTTAATATTACCACTGTTCACAATTTGTTTACATTCAATATTTGACAACACATCTATTAGCTCATCCGAATCTGTATCTTCAAAAGCAACCAAGGCCTTTCTTAGAACATCTGCATCAACAGGAGGTAGAAATTTTAAATACGCTTCAATTAGGTCAGATCTTTCTCTTCCAAAAGTGGCATACTCAATAAATGGCCTTGGAATTTTTATGGGAAAATATTTCACAAGTTTATATCCTAATAGGAGCACCTTGGCGATAGCTTTCCATTTTTCTTGTGTTACCAGATGATTAATTTCGGGAATTTTACAAGAAGTCCCTTCACAAATGGACTCATAAAACTCTGACCAATATTCAGTAAGAGCATCCTTAAAAACTCCACCTCCATCATAAGCTTCTTCTTTTATTCCATTAGAGCCAATAATTTCTACATCGATATAAGTGTTTAAATTTTCAATATTAATAAATTCATCTGTTATTTCTTTGAAGATTTGTCCCCTATGGAGAGTTAAGGTTTTCTTTACAGAAAATGCTTCTTGCTGCTGCTGCTGCGACGGTTCAATTGAAGTCGGCAACAATTGCTGTGGGGTTGATACTACTTCCTGGTCATTAAATCCATCAACATGAGAAAATGTCAAAGTCACATCCCCGGGTCCTAGACTTGACGGTATACTACTTATTTGACCTTCACCGTTCGGTTCGATTTTAGAAAATTCGTCACTGTTTCGATTTAAAAATTCTTGCAGGTCACTCAATACATCTATTTGATAAGGTTGTTCTGTATCCGCAGCTAACTCTTCATAATCTTCGCTTTTAGCTAAAACTTCTGAATTTTTCTGTTTTTTTCCACTTCTTTTTCTAAGTCTTTTTCACTTTTTTCTTATTATTAGTACTTTCTTCGGGAGATGATATGTGATATTCCATACTGTGAGTTGAAAGATAAAATCGAAGTACGTTTAGTCCCGTTATTTGATACATCTCCCCTACTGTTAATGTATTGTCAAAAATGTGTTCCTTATAATCAAGAAGATCATAAGTGCATTTGGATAAAGTGATGCCATTACTACTGACTCCATTTGGGAAAAAAAAATTTAGAGCCTGTCGTAGTATCTCTTGTTTCTTCGCATTTTTTGCAATGGAGCAATTACGTGCACCACCCCCATTACGCTCTCTTACAGGTTTACCGTCCATAATCCATCCAATGTTTATTATTCGAGTTGGTTTTATGTTTGGTTTCTTCACCAGTAAAGAGGTAGCACAAGAAGCTGATGTCTGAGTGGCATTTTGATCAGATTTAGTTTGATTCAGTCTAATTCTCTCAATTAAGCTGAGGCGTTTTTGCAAACCACTTTCTATACCAGTTTTGCAGTATCTCATAACTGCCATTCGGTCCCCCATTTTAGGGATAAAGCCTTTCAATTCTTCTTCTGTCATAATCCTTATGACTGCCTTATCTATCTAGAAATAAAAAAAATCATAGAAAATAGAAGAAAACTACGGTAGCTACGCAATCGAAAATAGCAATAGCAATAAAAATATAGCTCTAACTAAAACATTTTTAATATAATTATTCTAAACTTCAGATTTTTGGGGAGGGCCCTCCGCCGCCCTGCTAAGTGCCTGTCTATCAAATAGTAATATTTGTACTATTGTCTCTTTAATATAACTTTTTAACTTAAAATCTATAAAATCTACCTCTGATTGTTGCTTAAGACACCTTTTTAATCTATTTAATAAAAATAAATTGGTATGCAAATAACAACAAATTTTGTGGACAGTTGTGGCGCCTAAAAGAGCTCTAAAAGGGACCAGCTCGCTACTTGTATGGATTTCTATTGATTAACCGACGTGGTCCGACGGGGTCGACCATTTAATACATGTTTATGGGTTTCGACAATTATGTTATAAACGGTAATTAGTTTGAATTTATTTTACTTATTTTTTTTAAACTCGTTATAAAATTTGATAGGATCGGCTCGAGCCGCCCCTCCACCTCGGCAAAATCCTGGTTTCGCTACTGCTTAAGCACCTTTGGCCCATAATAATATACCTTATGTACTTCTATTGCGTAGCTACCCCATATTATTATCCTGCATAGATATAATAAATTTGTACGCATGAACCTACATCTGAAGTTTTTACCCCATATGGCTGTTATAAATATCCATTTAAAATAATTATTATTCTTATAAAGTTAGATACTTGCTTACTTTTTCTAGTTTCATTGTTTGAAGGGTATCCTCTGTGACTGCCTCTCTTTCTATCAAAAAATGTTCAAGGTCCGGTTCCATTTTACTAGACAGTTAGTACACTGATTACAACATTAATATTCCACTATTCGAACTTCGATCTTCCATCAACTTATTTCCACGCCACAAATATTAAAATGTCGTTTTTGTCTCCTTGCCCTTGCCTAACACTCGGCCGGCCTGGCCTGTCTCTCCTAGTCATTTGTGATAGAAGACGCCAAGTTCTGAGATGTTGCCAGATTGCGCAAAATATCGCCAGTTATAGACTACATTTGTCACAATCATGCCTGCTGGTTTTGATTATAATTTTTAATTATATTTTTTTAAATTGACTGTTAACAAATTATCACCGAGCGTATCCGAGTGCAACAAGACAAAAACGATATCCTATTAATATTTACGAAAACAAATACACTAAAACAAATATTACTTAACCACTTCTTTCTGCGGCTCCGGATGCGCAAGTATATTTTTAAGACACATTAATGCTATTAACTGACAGACTGATCAGTGAACATTAACTGTATATAAGTATGCAGAAAACATTATTTGAAACTAAAATTTCGTGTTATAAGACGAAATTTTAAAATTTCGAGTTATAACTCGAAATTTTAAAGTAAAATTTCGTGTTATAAAACGAAATTTTAAAATTTCGAGTTATAAGTCGAAATTTTAAAGTAAAATTTCGTGTTATAAGACGAAATTTTAAAATTTCGAGTTATAAGTCGAAATTTTAAAGTAAAATTTCGTGTTATAAGACGAAATTTTAAAATTTCGAGTTATAAGTCGAAATTTTAAAGTAAAATTTCGTGTTATAAGACGAAATTTTAAAATTTCGAGTTATAAGTTGAAATTTTAAAGTAAAATTTCGTGTTATAAGACGAAATTTTAAAATTTCGAGTTTTAAGTCGAAATTTTAAAGTAAAATTTCGTGTTATAAGACGAAATTTTAAAATTTCGAGTTATAAGTCGAAATTTTAAAGTAAAATTTCGTGTTATAAGACGAAATTTTAAAATTTCGAGTTATAAGTCGAAATTTTAAAGTAAAATTTCGTGTTATAAGACGAAATTTTGAAAATTTCGTGTTATAAGTCGAAATTTTAAGAAATTTTTATTTTACTATTTTGTGTGGCCCTTCTACGCCTTCGTAGAATGATATATTATTTCATTTTATATAATTTCAGAAATATTACAAGAAATTTTTTTGAAATATTTTGTAATGTTTTAGAAACATAAAATGAAATATTACTTTTATGGGACATTTTTGAGTTTCTGAAAGATTTCATCAATATATCATAAATGTTTTGAAATATTTGTGTGGAAATGTTATTATTGTCGAATATTTTTCTGGCCCTGTATCTTCCAAACAAAGCGGCTTTCCAAATGTCATCAAGGAACAAAATATTCTTAGGGAATTCAAAGGGAATAACCCCTTTAATTTTTGCTGTATGTTTAATGAATACCCTGTATATAATAAAACTATTTCTTAAAAAAATTTTCATTGTACCCTACAACCTTTGTGTTTACCATTTTTGCTAATGCCACCGGCTAAAAGTGTGATCCATTTATGATAGAACATCCTGTACAAGTAAATCTTGAAACATATTTTTTATTACAGTATGTATCCCTCTGTTAGCGGAATAAAATGTGAAGATTAAAAGAACAACAAAATAAATGTATGAAAGATCATAACTAAATAGTTTATTTCATAGTAAAGCAAGTAAGTGGTAGGAAAAATATAAATATGAAACTAGAAAGGATGCACAACGCACATTGCAGTGGTCAAATTAAAAAAAGTGTTAACATTGACGCGGCAAGTTTACTTTCCTTGTCATTCGTTAATTTCAGAAGCTTATTTTTGTTTCAATGTATAACTATTATAATTTAGGCTCATACAAGAAGTAGTATTACATACTCGTATTAAAAAATATGTTGCCACATATTTGCAGGCTCTTATTTATAATTCTGTTAAATATAAAATGTTACATTTATATGAGAAATACCCCCCTCCTTAGCAGGCAATTAACTTATCTGCGTCTTTGGACATTGATAGGAAAAATATGTGCGTCCCATACTTATCATCATAAGATTTGTATAAAAATGTATATGACGATGGTATAAAAATTCATTACATGCTAGTATGGGCATTGTGCACATGCTTTCACCTAACAAAGCATTTAAAAACAGAAATCCCCAAAAACACTCCAGTCAACATCATCGAATCCTGTCATGGAATAGTCTTCTGTGTGACAATATACAGCCGAGCTAAGGGCAGCGTCAGCAGTAAAAGTTATCGGTGCAGCCGCTATAGCAGGAGCAGTGTGGGTCCATCCCACACCATGCCCCCAGTCGACACAAACACCTAAATGTTAAAATAAAAATGAATCAGTTATTTAGGTATATCTAAGTAGTTTGTCTATAAAAAATAATTTATTATTAGGCGATTGGCGTGGAAATGCGTTCAAATTTTTGTACGGTGCAAAATGGTATACGAAAAATCTGTCTTCAACTTCGTAAATTTCCTAAATTATCTTTCCTAGATATACAGGGTGAGTCAACCATAGAGTCAAGTTCATTATCTCATTTGTTTCGGGAATTACCAAAAAATACAAAAGTTTTAGAGAATCTTAAGATGCACAGTTTAAAGTTATTTTTGAGTATACAGGGTGGTCCGAAAACGCGTGGGGAATATAACATCTTTTTTTTTTAATGAAACACCCCATTCTTTAATTTGTTTTTAGATTCTGCATGAAGTTCTATAACTTTTTTGTTAATAATGTTATATGCCTAAACCTAGTAGTTGTTCTAATATTTTAATTTTTCTAGACAAATATTAGTTTTACTCCTATAAAAAATTGAAAGTTCCACCATTGTTTCTGAAGGTGGAATATTCATATTTGGTACAAACGTTCTATTAAAATGACAAGAAGGAACATGTAGCGAAATTTAAGTTAAATGCTACAGGGCGTTCAAAATAAATTTAAATTGAAAAATATCAACTTTTTTAAATAGCACACCTTGTATATTATTATTTTTTCTGATAGGTTTTATAAAGCTCTTCAACTTTCATTAAGTATGTCATATACCTATTTTTAATAGTTTGCGTTTTATTTTGATTTTTCTTATTTTTACCCTTGTTTTTATTCATATATGTTTTAGTACTATATGGCGCCTTGCCCATTTAACTAATGTAAACGTAGTGAAACCGAGGTTCCTTGTTCCGTCAGGGTCATTTCGCGCAGTGCGCATGCGCGAGGAAAAGAAAATAGACGTTTGTTTTAACGGAAAAAAAATGAGGTTATCACATCTGACTTTGACAACTGGACCGAAATTTGTAAACAAACATTAAAGTTCTTGATTTCTTTAAGATTTTGTATATTATTTCGATTGAGAAAAGAAAAAAAACGCAGGTAAACATATTAATAAAACTTTTATTAGATATTTTACAATGGGCGTAGGAAATTTCGGCCCCGGCCAGGTAGCAGCCCGATTTTGACAGGAACTTTCGGCCCCGGGATGGAAGGGTCATGTTTTTATTACAGGCATTTTCGGCCCCAATGGTCTAACGTTATAACATTTTAATTTTTTTATGATCTTTTGTGTTTTAAATCATTTATAAAATGAAAATGCAACTAACCTGAACTAACTCAATTTTTGACCTGCAACTCGGCTAATGCGGTTTTATAGACTTATATTGGTTAAACAGCGCTAACACGGCATCTAATCCACCTTCTTGGTTCCAATTCGCCTTTTTCAAGTTCACCGGGGAATATTATTATTAATTGTTTGCCCCTTTTATAGACTTATATTGGTTAAACAGCGCGAACACGGCATCTAATCCACCTTTTTGGTTCAATTCGCCTTTTTTCAGTACCGAGTCGGGAAAAACCCCTGGTGGGTACTTAAATGATAATGAGCTTACCTGCAATGTTTGGGGCCGAAATTTCTTGCAAGATTACTTGACCTAAAATTTCTAGCAGGTACCTTACCCAATATGGGGCCGAAAGTTCCGCCGCCCTTTACAATTATTCTTAGAGTTTAGCAAGTAAAATAATAGGTTTTTGTAGGATTCTTTGAAGTACATGCAATTTTCGGTAAAAGTAGGTAGGTACCTAAGCATATCAACAGCAGTAAAGGAAAATAATCTTTAGGAAACGGACTACCTAGTTATTGTTCCCTCACGAAATTAACGTAGGTAAGTTAAAAGGAAGAAACATCCGGTCTAGGTACATACCTGTAGAACGATAAATCTTTGTTTAAGTTTTTACGCCCGTTTAAAATAATGTAAAATATTCTGTCTTGCCTCGGCATCATCACAAAATTATCACACTTCACACACACAATCAAAATTTGCAGAAAAGTAAAGATAAACAGTACACAAAAGCCGTTACTAATACCAAATCAACTCGATGAACCGAACTGTCAAACAAATTAACATTTGCTAAAGATTTCGAGGTTATGTCGAGTAAAAATGAGACGTTGTCACGTTGTCATCTTCCAGTTATATGAAATTGTTATTTAACGCGTTTTAGTTTAGAAATGGAAACAAATAATTTGAAAGCACTTGGAAGCACCTACAGACTTAATGCTTATTTTACAATTTCTTAGCAAGATTTTTGGTAATTTTATCATTGCTTTAATTTTCTAAGGCTCACTCTTCTGCCCCGTTCTATAGAAATAAAAGTACATTTGGCAATACCCTTACGGCGCATGCGCACAAGTCGAAATGACCCTGGATCTTCTATCTCTGTTGTTGCTTCAAGATATTCAGGGTAATAGTCATATAGTACTAATACATATATTATGTTTTTATTACACTACCGAGACTAACGCTATAAAACATAATAATAATTTTTCTGCTAACTAACTTACTGAATTTTTAATTATTATGACGTAGTAAATGTTGAAAAATATGCACATCTACTTGGATACACATGTTTAGTCTTTTTACTATATTTCCCGTGCACGTTCCTTAGCATAAAGGGTGGTATTGTCCTGCAGGCATCCCGTATCCTATTTTCCATATCTTCTGGTATTGTAGGGGGATTTACTTTACTTTTATTTTGTAACGTAATCTTTAATGTAGCCCAACAAAAAGAAATCTAAAGGTGTGAAGTCACATGATCAAGGGGGCCACCCAATGATTCCATCCCTACCGATCCATTTTTGTGAGTTATGACTGCTTAAAAATTCTCGAACTTCTCGATGGTAATGAGCAGGAGCTCCGTCTTGTTGAGTCCATATTTGTTCTCTTTCAGTGTCATCTGGAGCTGTGGTAATTCATTTTGCAAAAAGTTTAAAAATCTGTGCCCGCTGAGCGGTTCGCGGAAAAAATATGGACCAATAACTCGAAGATTTATGATTCCACATCACATATCCAGCGACCAATGGTTTTGATTTTGAATTTCCCAGACACAGAATGAATTAATTGTCGAATAATAGTACATATTATGGCGGTTAACTGCTCCATTACTGCGAAAGGTAGCTTCATCAGAAAACATTAATTTTATGATGGTACAAAAGTTTACTCGTTGTTTAAAATCACGGTCTAAAAGTTCTTGGTGCAGTTCCATATGGAAGGGATGATATTTGAATTTTCGCGTCATGCGATTAGCGGTAGATTGGGTTGTGTCACATAAGTTAGCAAAGTGACGGCTACTGACCTGGGGATTATCCTCAACATGAAGTAAGACCTTAATTTCTTTTCCCTCATTGGTAGCATTTCAGTTTACCACATTTCGTTTCTTATATTCAACGCTATCATTACCATAAACCCGTTCCATTAAGCATTGCAAAGTTTGTCTAGTTGGTATGCGCCTATTAGGGTACTTCGCACCGTAAATCCTTACTGCCAAAAGACAATTTTTTTCCACCTCGCCCAATATATCAATCATGTCAATTAATTCATTTTTAGGAAAATCCATAACTATTTTATTTTTACCTACGTCACTTTCGACAATAAATGAAACTGTTTTTGCTCTCTTAATTGACATTTCAAAATTAAACAATGTCTAAATTTTTGTTTTGTCATGGCCAACTTATTTTATAGCGTTAGTCCCCTTAGTGTAATAAAAACAAGGGTAAAAATGAGAAAAATCAAAATAAATCACAAACTATTAAAAATTGGTATATAAATACTTAACAAAGTGGAAGAGTGTTATAAAACCTATCACAAAAAATGATAATTTACAGAGTGTGCCATTTAAAAAAGTTGATATTTTTTAATTCAAATTGGTCGAAATGTATAAATTTCGTTGCATGTTTTCTTTTGTCATCCCAATAGAACGTTTGTACCAAATATGAGTAGGTATTCCACCTTCAGAAACAATGGTCAAACTGTCAACTTTTTATAAGAGTAAAAACTAATATTTTTGTAGAAAAATTAAAATATTAGAACAACTACTAACTTTAGGTATATAATACTATAAACAAAAAAGTTATAGAATTTCATGCGGAATCTAATACTAAATTAAAAAGTAAGGTATTATATTTCAAAAAACTCATGTTTGATTCGCCACGCTTTTTTGAACCACCCTGTATAATCAAAAATAATTTAAAAATGGGTACCTTAACATTCTCCAAAACTTTTGTATTTTTGGTAATTCCAGAAACAAATGAGATAATGAACATTACACTGTGGTTGTCTCAACCTGCACAAATATTTAAAGGTTTAAGAAGTAGTCCATTCTCTTAGTGGTTAAAGTTTTAAATGGTCGGAATAAAAGTCTGTCTAAACCACAAATAGCTTTAATTGAAAAAATTGGGGGGGGGGGATCCTTCGTTATAGTAATCGATCAAAATTAGTAGAACATGTTTCGACCTTAGTGAATTTCATCTTTGGCAGTAGAACAATCACTTATAGTACGAGAAGTAAGCTGTAAAACAGGGAAAGAAATCTGCAGGAAAGCTAGTTGAAGGTTACATAATATATTAAAATGGGTTAATTTTATATCTCAAAGGTAGTGTTACAATAGAGTGACATTAGAGAAAGAGTCCGAAGAAAAATATGTGAGATTTTCTGCATTATATCAAATGCATTATAGAGACAATCCGAAGAAGAACCTTTAAAAATTTCTGCATTATTTGAAAGAGTTCTAAAAATAATTTTATAAAAAAAAACACAAATGTTAACGTTATAAATTTCTACTATAGGTAGGATTCTACTACTTTTCTTCAACTAACTTTTGACACTGTCAGGTCCCTCGAGGTTCTACTCTTTTACATTTTTTTGAGGCACAATTGCCCAAATATGCCATAATAATAAATAAAAAAAGTTTTTAAAATTATGCAGAAAATTTAAATAATTTTTCTGCTGAGTCGGTCTCTCTCTCTCTCTCTCTAAAATGTATTTCAAATAATGCAGGAAATCTAAAATATTCTTTTTCAGATTCTTCCTCTAATGTCGCTCTATTTTAATACTACCTTTGAGACATAAAATTTACTCATTCTAATATGTATAACCTATAACTAGCTCTCCTGTAGATTGCTTCCCCTGTGTCATAACTTACGTCTCGTACTATTTGTTCTATTGCCGAAGATGACCTTCACTAATGCCGAAATAATAAAATGTCCTACTAATTTTGATCGATTACTAAAATGTAGAGATCTCAAATCGTTTAGTTTTAGTTCTAAATTGAGTGAATTGATTTTGCCGATCCGATTTCAAAAACATATAGTTTTTAATATTTATTCAGCCCTATGATCAAACAAACAAGGTAACTCTAGATGTTAACTTCAAAATTGACTGTTTTTAAATCACAGTGAGAAATTAGCAAGTAGACTTTTTTCGGTTGTTGTCATGGAAACGGTAGGTTAAAAGTTAACTTGTGTGTTTGATCATAGGGCTACTTATCAGCCGTTTCGGAAATACGGGGGTTTCTAATTGCATTAATCGATTTTGTCTTTTAAGTGTCTGACCCCTTTGATAAATAGACTTTTTAAGCTAAAAACCCCAATTTATTACACGGTAACATAATTTCCCGCTGCCGAGCTATTTACGATATAATGAAATACGACACATGCTACTGTGAAAAAAATTGGGGTTTCAGCTTAAATGATCTATTTATTCCCCGTATTTTAGGAACAATTGAAAATATCAGTCCTACATGTTTATGGAATTGGATCGCGATCTGAAATTCACTCCTGAGGAAAAAAAATGGCGTCGTATCTGTCACTTTTTTACATCTGTCGTATTTGATTATAGCGTTAAATAGCTCGACCACCGGAAATTATGTTATTGTGTAAAAAATTGCAGTTAACAGCGTAAGAGGTATATTTATTAAAGGGGTGAGACACTTAAAAGACACAATCGATAAATGCAATTTAGGAACTTCGTATTTCCGCAACGGTTGATAATAAACATCAACATAATCAACAACTATATGTTTTTGAAATTGGATCGTGAAGTGCAGTTCACTCGTGTGGTTATTGATAAGCGTTGCCATTTTAAAAAATTCAAAATGGCGTCGTATCTGTCCAATTTGTGAACCTATATATTTTTTGATATTAAATTTAGCTTACTTACGAAAAATCATTGAGGAGAGTGCAATTAATTTTTTATTATAGTCAGCAGGAAAATCGCCAATCGGGTGAGACAGTTAAAAAAATGTTCCTGTAGTACACGGTGTCCATTTTTCAATGTAATTGCAGGGTATCTCGGTAACAAGTAAAAATAAAGACTTGCGGTTTTACATTACTGCGCTACTTTCTCGTGAAACAAGAGATGCCCCAAGCAGAACTGCTCACTCTTTCTTAGTTTTTAAGCTACAGGGTATTTGCGAAAATGTTTGCATTTCGGCCTTAGTGAAGGTCATCTTCGGCAATAGAACAAACAATACGAGACATAAGTTATGACACAGGAGAAGCAATCTACAGGAGGGCTAGTTGTAGGTTATACATATTAGAATGAGTAAATATTATGTCTCAAAGGTAGTATTAAAATAGAGCGACATTAGAGGAAGAGTCTGAAAAAGCATATTTTAGATTTTCTGCATTATTTGAAATACATTTTAGAGAGAGAGAGACCGACTCAGTAGAAGAATTATTTAAATATTCTGCATTATTTTAAGAAGTTATTTATTTATTATTATGGTATATTTGGGCAATTGTGCCTCAAGAAAATGTAAAAGAGTAGAACCTCGAGGGACCTGACAGTGTCGAAAGTTAGTTGAAGAAAAGTAGTAGAAATCTACCTATAGTAGAAATTTATAACGTTGACATAATTTGTGTTTTTTTTTATAAAATTATTTTTAGAACTCTTTTAAATAATGCAGAAATTTTTTAAGATTCTTCGGATTGTCTCTCTGATGACTTTGATATAATGCAGAAAATCTCACATATTTTTCTTCGGACTCTTTCTCTAATGCCACTATATTTTAACACTACCTTTGAGATATAAAATTTACCCATTTTATTATACAGGGTGTCCCAACTTTATTTATACACGAAATATCTTCTTCCCTGTTCAGGACATGAAAAAAAGTTTCAAGAGAAATAGTTCTTGGTTTAAAAAACTACTTCTACAGAGAGTACATTTAAGTATACAGGATGCCTCAAAAGTACAATTTTTAATATCAACTTTACCTTTTTAAATAGGACACCCTATATTTTATGTCAAATATTGCTTCTTCAATCAATTCTTTATCAAAAATCTATGATATGTTCTATGCCTAATGTGGTCCGTTTCCTAGATAATGGTAAGATTAAATTAGTATCAAAACTTTGAAAATGCTTTGAAATTTAGAAATTAGGTAAACAATAATTACATATTACTATAGTAACAAACTAGTGACATTTTAAAATAAATTTTGACATATCTAACAGTGATATAAATTTTTAACTAGAAGATAAGAGGTCAAAGTAGTAAGTAATTTTTATAACTATGCCATCACTTTTTACTCCGAGTGCAAGAAAAAATCGCGGGATGCACAACGGTTATACAGGGAGCGGTTTCCAGATCGTCCAACACCATCGCTTTGCACTTTTGCAAATGTGGAAAGAAAAATGCGAACGGGTTCTTTTCCTACCTCGAGAAGTTCACAACATGCTCGACCAGTAGGAAACGAAACTAACACAATAAATGTCATTGCACTCATAGTACTAAACCCTCATGTGTCAGTAAGAGGTATATCAGAAGAAACGGGTATTAGCAAGACTTCAGTGCAGCGAATTCTAATTAATAACGGATACCACCCCTTTAAAGTTCATTTGGTACAAGCTCTACGGCCTAATGATTATGAGAGACGATTGGAATTCATCGCCTTTTTGACTACACAGTTAAATGAGGATCCACGTAATCCACGATTTGTGGAAAAAATTATGTGAAGTGAGGAATCGCGATTCCACAATAACGGAATCTTGAATCAGCATAACATTCATTATTGGTCGGTTGAAAATCCACATTGGGTTCGGGAAACTCATTTCCAAAATATCTGGGGAGTAAATGTGTGGTGTGGTCTCTTTAATGGACGATTAATTGGGCCACACTTTTATGAAGGTACATTAAACGGTCAAAGGTATTTAAATTTTTTAATCGAAGTCTTACCTACGCTTTTGGAAGAAGTTCCCATAAACGAACGTTTTAATATCTGGCTTCAACAAGATGGTGCTCCGCCACATAACTCCCGGATTGTATCAGATTATTTACACAATAATTATGGGAGAAACTGGACTGGAAATCGAGGACCTGTCAGGTGGCCAGCACGATCGCCGGATTTAACACCTTTAGATTGTTATTTGTGGGGATATTTAAAACAGGTAGTTTATACTGAAAACCCAAACAATTTGGAGGATTTAAAAAATAAAATTTCACGCGCCTGTAGAGAAATTCCAGCAGAAGTTATAAGGTATGCCTGCCCTACGGAACTCCTCAAAAGATACGAGATATGTCAGACCGAACATGGTCGTCACTTTGAGCATCTCTTATAATATCATTGTTATTTTTTTTTTATTTTACGTTCATTTTAAATGTATTTTAATTAATAAACACATCAGAAAATTGTATATTTGTAATTATCTTATGGTCGTCACTTTGAGCATCTCTTATAATATCATTGTTATTTTTTTTATTTTACGTTCATTTTAAATGTATTTTAATTAATAAACACATCAGAAAATTGTATTTGTAATTATCTCGAAAACGGACAACATTATGCATAGAACATATTATACATTTTTGATAGAGAATTCATTGAAGAAGCAATATTTGAGATAAAATATAGGGTGCCCTATTTAAAAAAGTAAAGTTGATATTAAAAATTGTACTTTTGAGGCAACCTGTATACTTAAATGTACTCCCAGTAAAAGTAGTTCTTTGAACCAAGAACTATTTCTCTTAAAACTATTTTTATATAATGAACAGGGAAGAAGATATTTCGTGTATAACTAGCTTTCCTGCAGATTTCTTCCCCTGTTTCACAGCTTACTTCTCGTACTGTAAGTGATTGTTCTACTTCCGAAGATGACCTTCACTAAGGTCGAAACATGTCTTACCAATTTTGATCGATTATTATAATTTAAGGACCCGGGGGGGGGGGGCCCAATTTTAGATAGACGTATATTCTAACCACTAATAGAATGGACTAAAGGTTGAGTCAACATTAAAGTAAAGTTCATTATCTCATTTGTTTCTGGAATTACCGAAAAACGTTAAATACAAAAGTTTTGAAGAATATTTAGGTACACAGTTTAAAATTATTTTTGAGTATACAGGATGGTTCAAAAAAGCGTGGCGAATATAACATTCGTTTTTTTAAATAAAATACCCTATTTTTTAATTTAGTGTTAGATTCTGCATGAAATTCTATAACTTTTTTGCTAATAGTGTTATATACCTAAACTTAGTAGTTGTTCTAATATTTTAATTTTGCTAGAAAAATATTAGTTTTTACTCTTATAAAAAAATTGACAGTTCGACCATTGTTTCTGAAGGTGGAATACTCATATTTGGTGCAATCATTCTATTGGGATGACAAAAGAAAACATGCAACGAAATTTGAGTTAGGTGCTACAGGGCGGCATTCAAAATAAATTTATACATTTCGACTAATTTAAATTGAAAAATATCAACTTTTTTAAATGGCACACCCTGTATATTATCATTTTTTCTGATAGGTTTTATACCACTCTTCCACTTCGTTTAGTATGTTATATACCAATTTTTAATAGTTTGTGATTTATTTCAATTTCTCTCATTTTTACCCTTGTTTTTATTAGCCTTACAGGATTAACGCTATAAAATAAGTTGGCCATGACAAAACAAAAATTAAGGCATTGTTAAATTTCAAAATGTTAATTAAGCAAGCAAAAACAGTTTAATTTATTGTCGTAACTGACGTAGGTACCTATAAAAATATAAAAAAATAAAAATAGTAAATATAGAGACTTGCGGTTTTTACATTACTGCTCTACTTCTTTCTGAAACAAGAGAAGCCGCAAACAGAATTGTTAACGCTTTCTTAGTTTTTAAGCTACCGGGTATTTGCGAAAATGTTTGCATTTTCACCATCCCCTGTATTTAAGTTACCCTTTAACTTATTAAAAAGTTGGGAGCTGTTTTCTAAGAGAGTTTCTTAAGTAGAATTCAGTAGCGCACTTTCTTTCTTTCTGGGAACATTACTTTTCGAGATTTAAAGCAAATATATTATTTTTTTAATCGGACACCCTGTATATTTTTCTCTTATTTGATTGGAATATTTTTAAGCTTTTCAAAAATATATAATAGTTGATAGTTATTGTTAACAGTAAACGCACAAATCGAAAAATTTCGAAAATTAGGGTAGTATGCTATGAAACCATTGAAACATACAAAAGAATATGTCATTACTGCTAAAAATAAGTCGTCGCACAGCATTCCTGGTACGTAAAGGGCGCACAATATTTACCTCATAGGGTTTCAAATGATATTTGTTTAATAATTTTTTAGACAAGATTTTATTACTTCGAGATCTTCTTCTATGACTTCGCACGAACTTATAGTGCCTCTACAAAAGCCATAACGTTCATTTCTTCCCTTTCGCGATTCTCTTTATTATAAATGATTTAGATCTTGACTTTATAAATGATCGATTCTTAATTAAATTAATTTTTAAACTTGGCAATGTTACTTGATTGAGCTGCCTTCTCTCTGGATATCTATGAAAGTAAGAACTATATTAGTTAGATATTTAAATTACAATATTGTAAACTAACCTATTTGCATGGCACTCTATAAAGCAAGCTAACATGTAATTTTCAAAATTTTCCTGCTACTACATTTTCGTCATTTTTTTAAACTTTAGTGAAATGATGACAGGTATTTTAACACAACGTTATTTTTGCCTATATATTTTGATAAACAGACATGCCAGATGGACATTCTTTTGTTTGTTGCAATGGTTTCATGGCCTCTACTACCCTAATTTTTTAAATTTTTCGTATTGTGCGTTTATTTTTAACAGGAACTATCAACTATTATATATTCTTCAAAAGCTTAATAATAGCTCAATCAAATAAGAGGAAAATTTACAGGGTATCCCACTTAAAAAAACCATATGTTTGCTTTAAATCTCAAAAAGTAAGAGTCCCAGAAAAAAAGGAAGTACGCCACTGAATTCTACTTAGAGAATTCTCTTAGAAACAGTTTCCAAGTTTTTGATAAGTTAATGGAGAACCGAAATACAGGGGGCGCTACAGCTTACAAAGTCAGCTATGACATTTCTGTTTGCGGCATCTTTTGTGTCACGAAAAAGTAGGGATGTTAAAACCGCAAATCTCTACCTTTACTAGTTACCGAGATACCTTGCAATTATATCGATAAACCCTGAATACTGCTCGCCCCGTCAGAGATGGTGAAAAATTGTTTGTTTTGTTCTTATGGTTCCTGGTCTGTTTGCCGCTATAGTGTTCTCATGAACATGATATTGCTAATTTTCATTTTTGTTCAACCTTCTCATTTATTTAGTGGTTTGATTAGCGCAAAATAATATTATTAGACAAGATTGTTTTTATAATCTAGTTATGCCTCTATCTTTTTATCTTCTTTTATAGCAGTTCCTAAATATTAAGCAGAATCTATTCGTTCCATTTTTCCTTAGTCTATATTAATTTGAATCCTGTCCTTTAAATGATGTTCCCGTGGAACCTTACAAAGTACTGCTTTATCTATAAATATGTTATTTCATATTTGTGTATGTTATTAATATTTGCATATTTTTGAATCTGCTTATAGTAGGTATGAAAATGGTTAAAACTATTTCCAGACACATTGCTGATTATCCCAATAATTGATCGTTAACAATTTTTCGTCCAATACAAATATATCAGGCATCCCGTGGGGGCATCTACACATTTGAAAGTCTGGCAACGCAATGTGCCATATTTTTGAAACTTGAATGCCATTAGGTCTATACTGTAGCTAGGTACTATTCCCAGGGGCCCTCTGCTGGCAGATTTAGAAGCAGATTTATTCTAACATACCAGTATACCTAAGTCACTTTTTGGCGCCAGTTACATTTTAAATCATTAGATTATTTAATCGTTCTTCGTGAATCATAATAAATATGGATCGAGCTCATTCAGCAGTATCCATATCCAGGCCCCGATGTAGGTTACTGTTACTGATATACCAAGTAGCATCCACGATGTTTTTCAGTACTTTGTTTTGAAACCTTTGATATGATTGCAAATTGCTCTGACTGGCACAGCCCCATAACTGGGTACCATAGGTTCATAAGCATTAAGGGTAATACCGAAGTATTTTGCTGTATTTGTAAATCGTATTCGTTTATCATTTATGCTTATGGGCATATTATGTTGAGTAGCTCTATTTGTATAATTTACTGATTTTGTTACATGAGGTTTGTAATTATTCTGCAGCTTCCTCGTGTTTATTATCTACAACTAAAATCGCTGTGTCATCTGCAAATGTCTTATTTTCTATTTTAGGAATATCACTCGTGTACAAGAACTTACAAGGCTTCTTCCCTGGTACCGGCCCTGTACAATATCTATACCTGCGATATTCCAAAATTTGATCAAACACAGTTATACCTGTTTGCTGACGACACCGCGATCACTGCCACCGCCTAACAGCCCAGGCTAATAGTCTCGAGATTGCAACGACATAATATAGTCATGGTTAGATAGGTAGAAAATTCGGTTAAACGACGTGAAAACCCAAGCCATCTACTTCTCAAAGTTCAGAGTTAAATTTCCTGAAACCCGTTGGTCAAAAACTCTAGGATAAATTGGAGTGATAATATTAAATATCTGGGTCTCTGGCTCGACAAGCGGATGGCTTGGAATAAAAATGCTGATTAGCGCTTGAAAGAAGCAAACGGTCAACTCGGGGCCATTTTCTCACTCCTCAACAAACGAAGCAGAATCGACTTACGTACAAAGACTAACATATTAAGACTATTTTTTGACCAGTACTGACCTACGGAATCCCCACCTGGTGTACTCTCGACAAGACACACCTTAAGAAACTACAGACATTTCAAAACAAAGTTCTTAAAATTATCGCGGATGCACCACGGTACACGATGACTCATGTCTTACACAACGATCTACAAATGCCGACTCTGACAGAACATTTTGACAAACTAATTAAAGATTACTACAGACGGATGGACGTCTCGCAGAACGAACTCATTACACAATCACATATACGTTCAATTCCGAATAAACCATATAAACTACCTAGGGACTGGCTGCTACCTCGACCTTAATGATTAGATATAATCAAACAATTTAATAATTAAAAGTAGCTACTTTTAACGAACTTCTTTAGTTAAATAAGAATTGTTTCCAAATCAAACCCTTCTAAAGAAAACAATATAGGAATGAAGCACAACGGCGACATCCCATAGTAATCGAGCGTACCACCGAGCGAGCCGGTGAGGTTCTATAAAGATCCATACACCAGCACGGAGCCCATAGTAACAGGCATCTAACCTCGGTGGCGCCGAAAACCATTTCTTCGGTTTAGGTTACCGAGACCTTAAGATTACAAAATTCTAAAGAAGATCTGCTTAAGATGTAGTACTAAGAAAAATAGAAGTAATAGGCGTATGTCTCACTTACAGAGCAAACATAATCCAAAAAGGCTTCTTCTTCCCTAATTCTAAAATGCCTATCAGAGATATTATAGGATTCCATAATCTCAGAAAATTGTTTGGGTAAATTTTCATTTTTAGCTTTAAACCTTTATGCCAAACTTTATCGAATGCCTGTGCCACATCAAGCGCAAATAATACAAAAAATTACATACACGGAATTGGAGAGAAAATCATTCGCCTGCAAGGAAAATGTCATAATATTTATATAGGTACAAATTCAATTTGAAAACGCTTGAGAGAAAAACGCTTTTTCGTCGTTTTTATTTTCGTTTATAATTTCAGTAAATAAAATTTAGCAGTGTTAACAGTATATAACGCCATGGTGAGTACCGACTTACACACGAATGAGATATATCATTTATTTGCCGGTCTCTGCTAAACATAAAATAATATTTAACCCTTCAATTCGGATGGGATTTTAACAGATAATCTTGCATTTGTGTCCAAAATAAGCTTTTCGGTATTGGCCGGAAATTAAATTTACATACACATCCAATACAATTTGCCGACTCAAGTGAAACAAACATTTGCACACACAAATAATTTAATTAGTTCTTGAGTGAGTGTATTTGTACATGCAAATAAGCTCATATCAGCATACTATTTAATATACTCTCTATTGACGAAATGATTCCCGTAAGTATTATCCCATCAATATTACTTTTAATCAAGGATAACCTGAACTAAAAGTGAGATAATTTTTGTGAAGCATTCCATTTTTTAAATGTAATAAAATGGCTTCCCTTTTTTGAAGACACTGTAGGTGTGGTCTTGTTTTAACTAGTTTTGTAAATATTATTAGTATTCAAAATTCCCCACTTAGCTGATCACCTTCTTTGAACTTCCCGGAAAAGTTTAATATCCTATTTCTTCATTTTCCTGCATTCAGCGTCACTTTGGAGGTTGCTAATCATCATGGCTATTCTAATGTTTGATACGCCTTTGCGAAGTAGTTCTACTGATCATAGACCAAACCACTCTGACAAATTACGTTGCCAGGAAATTCTACGTCGCCCGACGCTTCTTCGTATTTCGTATTTGGAGTTACGCGAAATATGCCCGAGGAACTTTTCTTAATGGCAAATAGTGCTTCTAGTTCCTTGTTCGTTCTATTTAGTACTTGTTGATTTAGGACGCGGTTCATTCAAGAAATTTTTAGTAATCGTCTAATACACCCCCATCTCAAGGGCTTTCAATTTCCTTGTTGATTCTTCATCCACCATTCTGACCCATATAGCAAACCAGGGAACATGTAATATAGGACCATTCCTGTTATTAGTGCCAGTGATATATCTTTGACTGTAAGCAGATTTTTGGTCCTAACGAAGACCAATCCAGCTTGCTCGAGTATTGATAGAATTTCATTTTTGTGAATATTATTTTCATTAATTATAGTGCCAAAGTATTTAAAGTATGCCACTTATTCGAGAGTTTAACTATCCACCAGCAAATGGCCTATGCTATATTTTGTTTGATATTACTAACTGTTTTATTTGGTTGATATTGGTATATATTTTAGTCCAAAATCTCCGCTTTTATTTGTCACCTTGTCCACCAGTCTTTGAAGATCCTCCAGAGTGCTCGGCAATCAGGACGGTGCCGTCGGCATGCCTAATGTTATTAATAGGTCTACCATTAATTAATATTTTTGCAAGACTGATATAATGATTCAATAGTATTTTCATTGCTTCTTCAAGATCACTTACCAGGGGAGAAAGACCAGCATACTGTAGAACGTCGCGGCGAGAGCTCTGACCGGCTTTTTATGATGGTGTCTGAAGGGTGGTTGGACCGGCGGTAAGTTTAGGAAGGAGGTGGCACGCAGCACCCTTGCAATAAGGGTCAAATCCAAGTACCTATAGGTGGAGACGAGATGACCAGGCTATGAGCACCGGTGAGAGCCTTGGTTCCGACCTCCGTATTTATAGTAAAACACGCTGAGGATTGCACGCACTTGTCCTAGATTTGGGGCACAGTGGAATGAAGTCTCAGCGTTTGGTAATAATTTTGGACTAGAGTGGTTTAGTTGACAATCTAATAAATAGCATTGGGTAAAGGATAATATGTCTAACATCTTTTGGATTCTAATTTCTTCAGAGAGGGTATTATCGACTTTTCTTAGGCCGCCTGTCTCCAGTTTATATAATATAGCTTACAGAGCTCCTCATACTCTACGTTATCAAGCGCCTGGCTGTAGTCTCTGAAGCATATGTGTCGAGCATTTTAATCTCTCACTTGGTATATTTTCTGGTGTGGATAATTCCTAAAAATATTTTTACTATATGGCGAATGAGAATTATGAGACGGTAGTCAACGCATTTGGATAAATGTTTTGTTGTACATCTCGTCCAGCTCTTCATGCCATCTTCAATTCATGTTCGACCTCACTTTATGTTATTCTTGGTGGTATCGCCGATTTACTGTACATATGCCATATTGATCTGTTTTCTATTCTTTAAAAAATTGTGACATATTATATTGTTGCCAAAGGTTTAACTTCCAATAACTATTGTCTTCAATCTCTTTAAGACTCTCGGCCATCCAGGTTTGTTTGTAATTCTTTTTTTTTTGTTTCTAATTAGGTTCTGTTTTTGTATTTAGTGACGCCTCCGTTTTTATATTCTCTTCTAGCATCCATAAGATTTCTCATATCATACATCCTTGTTTTAAGCACCTTTCGTTCTTTCCAATAATTTTTGTTTTTTGGGCTGTAATTATTGTTTCTTTGATCCTGAACGATGTTGCCTGGTTATATAGATTTTTAATGTTTTTTTGTTGTAGATCATAACATAATTTCTAACTTAAAGCAGCAGTCGCATTATTTCGGGCGTCTGATTGTTGTAATTTTCGGATATTTATGTTTTTGTTGTTTGTTGTTGTTTTGTTGTTTTGTGGCTGCTTTTTCTTTATTCTGAGGTGTAATCTAGGGCAACAGGATTATTGTCACCACTAATGTAGTATCCAAATTCTTGACGTTGTTAATTATCAAATAGCACAGCTCTTCTCTGCAACAAGCATCAAATACACTCAATATACTGGATTCATCATGAAGTTCTTATCGTCTGAAGAGTTTCTTAGGAACTGCTTAATTTGGTATATCGTCAAAATCGTAGACTTTTTAGATTGATAGCTTTATTCTTTTCGATTCAAAAGAGCGACAGGTTTATAATATTGGCTAGTCATTGAATAGTGAGATCAAAGAGATAGGTAAGGACTTACATTTCTTAGATTTCTTCACGAAATATGTGAGAAATATATTTTCACTGCTCCTGGGTATGTTTTTACTGTTCTAATGCTGTTTCTGGCTTTCTTGTTACTAGGATATTATAGTCTATCTGGTTTCCAATTGATGTCATGCGGAACTTTCCACGTAAACGGTGTTATTTTTGGAAGTTTAAATAAGGTGTTACTAATTACCAGATCTTTCTACATTAAGAACTGCAGAAATAGCTCTTCCCGCTCATTTTCACCCAGTTAAAAGTTATAATACAACATACCCGTCAAAGCTTCTCTCTTCAATTATAGCATTGTAATCGCACATCGCTATTGTTAAATTACGATTTTTTTCCTATTTTAAAGTTGCTCGTAATAAGATTCTATTTGGCCTTCAGCTTTATCTACTGTGGGAGCATACATTTGAATTAGATGCAGCCTACCGACGCTTGTTTGAGCTTAATATGGCAAAAGGTTTGTTTGGGAAACACGTTTCCTAATAATCATAGTAACAAACATAAATTAATCTCTCAGCGTCATAACGACGTCTGCGAATCGGCAACGCTGCAATAAAGGAAAAAACCGCCAAGTGTCTAGCGTGTCTAGCATATGTGTGTGTTTTATCCCGCAGTATTCGAATTCTCGGTAAACATCAAGTCTTCTGTAAACATAAAAACGTGCCATACTCTAAACTAAATAATATTAAATTCACGCCTACGAAAACCGCTAATCGGTAGCTTTGCAATAGGTTTGCGGCTTCAAGAATATGTGAAGTAAGTTCTGTGATGTTTTGACCGACAACCTGCAAACATCACTTGAATGCTTCAACAGTTGCTTCTCGTTAGTTGGTCAATGGGGTCTACATAACCACCTGTGATTGGTAGACCTCCCAGACTAAAGCTCTATAGCACCATAAACAAAGCAGTATCCTGTTAGACTTCAAAGTAAGCAGATGCTTCACGTGGCTGAAAACAATAATATCACGTGTTTTGATCTGACACGTGTGTCAGACAAAGTGATTTCCTAATGTAAAAGTAACTGATATTATGGGGACGAGTGCCCGGTAACAAAGGTTACTACTCTTTTGAACGAACAGTAAAATTAACGTGAATTTCGCAGTTAATTAGACTACATTCTTTGTGCTTGGTTAAGAGGTACACGAAGGTGCACCTCAGTGTCTTGCAGCTCGCGTTAATACGTTAAATATTCCGTTTTATACAGAACATGTCTTTCAAATAACCCTAGTGATATTCAGACGGAATTGAAGCTGAAATTAATTTAAGTTCTGACTCATTCTCTACGATAAAGACCAATGAAATCCTAACGGTATCTCGGTGCAATGCCTTAAGGCGGGGCTTCACCAAACTGCCCTAGCCCGGCGGCACTGGCGGCTCTGCCGCCGGCAAAATGTTCAGCGGCTTGCAGTGGCCATCAGTGGCCTTGCCGCGAAATTAAATTCGACCACACCAAAATGGGCAAAATGACATTCGGCTTTTTAATTTTTGGTCTGTGAGTCTTTGTTCGTGGAGAGGTATGGATGACGAAAATTTTCTTTTAGGCTATCTGGCCCTGCAGATTATTCGAAAAAGGAAACTGAAAAACGCAGGTTTTGGGTACGTCCCAGTTTAAGGAGAAGCGCATATAGTGAGTATCCTCTTGTGAGTGCTCATCTAGTCAATTCACACGAAACGCACACGACGTAAACTCGGTAACTGCAAAATGCACACTGGAGTGCCCGTATTTTAACCAGAAGTGAAACAATAGCCGTAGGCCGCGAGAATTCTTTTTGATCTTTACCGACATTTTGCCGCTAGCGAAAACAAGCCGGCGGCCCATGCCGGCGGCCCTGATGAACGTTTTTGTCTATTTTATTTTAGGCAAAAGCCGGCGGCCTATGCCGCTGGCACGTGCCGCCGGGCTAGACCAGTTTGGTGAAGCCCCGCCTTTAGGGATATTAAGATGATGTATTCGTGTTTAACAATGTAAATAGTGTAAGATTGTAAGGGTAGCCAATAGTGGAAGAATAAATAGACATTGCAAAATAAGTTGTTTTAATTGGTCTAGAAAAATAAAACGAACCAAGCTTATACTGTGAGTGACACAGTGTCTATGTGAGGCCAGGGTGAGCCCCTGTTTAAAACAAAGTTTATGACCGGTTTGCTGCTGAATGTATCCAAAATAGCTATTTTTGGGAGGAATGGAGAAAGAAATGTAGAAGTATTCAACCCTTGGTCTAATCTGTGTTTAAGAATACATTTTAAAATGTTGTCGATGAGTGAAAATATAATTTTGTATCTTTCACAAGCTTGTTGAATTGAATGAAATGTTTTTTTAAGCGCCGTTGTATAATATCCTAAAGTTGTTTAAATAAATAAATGCAATTTTTTCAACCAAAAAAAGACGCTCATGCATGGGTGAGTTAAATTTTAGCCAGCTCTACTTTTAATACTAACAATATACTTTAGATGCCAATTATCTTTTGTCCACTGTTGGGCTAATAAGAACAGTTTAACGTAAATTTACGAAAATCAGCATATTACTTAATATTCCCATAACTACCCTATATAAAAAATATATTTACCACCAATAATACCTGCTAATACAGTATGATCATTATCAAATTTTCCTTTTCTAGTGGTGTTCTGTTGTCGATACGTTTTCTCCTTTTGGTAAATTAAAGTGCAACTGCAACTCTTCAAGCTGCATGTCTTATCGAGAATAGGAGGTGCTGGCGAACATCTTCCATTGGGTATGATTGTGGCGCACCCGTTTGCTACTGGATTGGCTAAAATAAAATAATCGATATGAATAATTAGTTTCTTCTGATATTAGTACGTAAAATGTTTATTTTTAGAACGAGTTTGAATTAACAATGTCTTAAATTACCTTGCTCTAAACTTAACCCCAAGGATAGTTCCCCCTTAGATAATAGTGATATTCAATTTTTTGTTAGCAGGGTAGCCAAAACCCAAGGATAAATCAAGGCCAGTTAAAATGGAAAAAGATCACCTTGCGAGGAATAAAATAATATATTTGATTTTTAGATAATTAAATTAATGAACAATAATTAATTATTTTATGAGCTTTACCGGGTGTTGCATCGTCGAGCGGGACATAGGAAATCCCATGTAATTTTAAATGGGGTCAATTATTGGCTTCCCTAATTATTTTAGAGAAAAATTCTATTTAGGTTTATTAAAGAGCACTAAAACCCACATTCAAAATGACAACTTTATTTGACAGTCATCTTTTACCTTGACTGGTGCCCGCAAATACGGGGCCATAAAAAGGAGAAATAGTTAGAAAGAAATCGGCGATAACCCGTAAACGGGCTCATCAAAAATATCTAAAGTTATTCTTTTGAATGTAGGTTTTAGTGCTCTATAATAAACCTAAATAGAATTTTTCTCTAAAATAATTAGGGAAGTCAATAATTGACCCCATTTAAAATTACATGGGATTTCCTGTCCCGCTCGACGATGCAACACCCGGTATACTAATACACACTACATACCCAATAATTAAGAAAAAATCGGATAAGGAGCGGATTGTTTATAAGAAAATTAATAATTACGGCCTAAGGCAAAAAGAGGAGTTTTTAGCTACTACAGTAAAATCCATCCTCGAGGAATCAAATGATGGTCGGCTAACAGGGGTGGTCGAATAATAGAGAAAAATTAAAATAACTGATCTGCATTTTACAGTGATTGTTTATTAATAAGTATCTACATATATGTATATAATTTTTAATATTCTTGTTTGAATTTATCAGAACTAAAATTAAATGAGATGAAGCCAATTTACCAATAGGTATATACTGCGCGTGATTACTAACATATTATTATATATTATACAATGTATAGGGTGTCTAGTTTTCGTGTGTTTCATATACCAGCTCCCCTATTATAGAAGATAGAAACATGGGCTTTGTGGCTTACTATTCTATTATTTTATGAAACTTTTATTGCCCCAAACGAAATTTTCGTAGCCCTCTCAGTTTCTGACATATAGGGTAATTTTGAAAATTTGTCATACTTATCAATAAGGTAAAAATGTGGTATTATAGAATTCAGTTGCGTAGTTAGTTCTTCTCTAAAAAGTTTTGTTTTTAAGTTATGACCCAAACTTGTGTTTTTTTTTAAATAGGGAACCCTATATATTACTTCTTTGCCTTATCCCTCTTCTCAAGAGCTTTTTAACAATATGTGATAGTTCATATTTATTTTTTTTTTTTTGAAGGGTTAATTTTAACATTATTTGTGAAATTAATCTCTTTTCGAATAGAAGGCTATGCCCGCAAATAAAAAACGGAGTTAACAACATTATTTTTATTATACAACTTTATATTATTACATAACTTTAAATCGACAATAAAATACATACATTATTTAATTAAATTACAAAAATTGCTTGAAGTGGGCTCCGTTGTGATCTAAACACTTTCGACACACCGTTTCGATTCTTCGCAATGCATTTAACAATTAATTGTAAAAGCCTAAAAGATTGATGGGTAGCTTCTCGAAGTTAAGCAATATTTTGGTATTGTCACTTATACAACTTTATATTATTACATAACTTTAAATCGACAATAAAATACATACATTATTTAATTAAATTACAAAAATTGCTTGAAGTGGGCTCCGTTGTGATCTAAACACTTTCGACACACCGTTTCGATTCTTCGCAATGCATTTAACAATTAATTGTAAAAGCCTAAAAGATTGATGGGTAGCTTCTCGAAGTTAAGCAATATTTTGGTATTGTCACTTATATAACTGATTTTCTATATACCTCCATAAAAAAAATTCAACACAGAAAGATTAGGTTATCTTGGAGGCCGGCCACCTGACAAGTCCATTGATACCAATTCATTTATCGGGGAATGTGGTTTCTAAATATTCTCTCACTATGAGAATTGAAGCGGCCATTGTATAAAGGGAACAAGTCCGTGATAACTACTTTTGAGAAAAATGAGAGAAACTAACTAGTTTGTAAACTTGAAAACCTATTATATCCTATTTTAAAAAGGTGTATAGTAATAAAATGGGAAATTCCGTCCAGTTCGGCTCAATTTCGGTGTCGGCCATAGGCGCAGGTAAACTTTGTGCATTAAAGTATTTATTTATGATAACTAACCAAAAATTTTGGAGAATTGAGAAGGTTTGCTAACCTTTCAGTCGTTTAATACGGGAGATTACCACGAGGACACGAATTCGAATGTTTTTGAGTACTATTTTGGTGAAATGATAAACTCCAACTTCATCTTGGAGAAAACAAGAAATTATTAACTGGTTAACCACCAAAAGTATTGAATTTGAAGATAATATGATAAAGAAAAAACTATTAGCTAGAGCAAATTTACACAAACATCATTTTATGAAATATGCCGTGGAAGATATAGCAGAAAACATAGTGTAACTGTGCTGCGCACACTGCCATATCATTGCGAACTTAATCCTATAGAATTTATATAGGCGCAAGTGAAAGGATTTGTAGCAAGACACAACACGACATTCAGAATGAAAGACGTTAAGCCACTGTTTGATCAAGCCATTAAGGAAGTGACACCAAAGAACTGGCAAAAAGCAGTCCATCATGTCATTAAAGAAGGGGAGAGAATGTGGGATCTTGACCACCTGATCGATCGGACCGTTGACCCGTTAATTATAACGTAATTTTGAAATTTGCATTTTTTTGTAATGTTTAATAAAAAATAAGTGTACCTAATACTATGTACAGGGACATTTTTTTAAGTGTCTCCCCCGATTCGCGATTTTCCTACTGACTATAATAAAAAACAAATTACATATATCTCAATGATTTTCGATCAGGAGGCCAAATCTAATATCAAAAAATATATATATTCACAAATTTGACAGATTCGACGCTATTTGGAATTTTTTTAAATGGCAACCCTCATAAATAACCACACAAGTAAATTGCATTTGGCGATCCGATTTCAAAAACCTATAGTTGTGGATATTTATTTTCAGCCGTTTTGGAAATACGGGGGTTCCTTATTTGCCTTCATCGATTTTATCTTTTAAGTATCTCACCCTTTTAATAAATAGACATTCTTAGCCGAACACCCCAATATCTTTCACAGTAACATAATTTCCCGTGAGCAAGCTATTTACGCTATTATCAAATCCGACGGATGCCAAAAAGTGACAGATACGACGCCATCTTGAATTTTTTTAACTAGCAACCCTCATAAATAACCACACGAGTAAATTGCACTTGGCGATCCAATTTCAAAACCTTATAGTTGCTATTATTTATTTTCAGCCGTTTCGGAAATACGAGGGTTCATAATTTGTCTTCATCAATTTTGTCTTTTAGGTGTCTCACCCCTTTAATAAATAGAAATTCTACGCCGAACACCCCAATTTCTTCCAGAGTAACATAATTTCCCGTGACCAAGCTATTAACGCTATAATCAAATCCGACGGATGTCAAAAAGTGACAGATACGACGCCATCTTGAATTTTTTTAAATGGCCACCCACATAAATAACTACAGGAGTAAATTGCACTTGGCGATCCGATTTCAAAAACCTATAGTTGTTAATATTTATTATCAGCCGCTTCGAAAATACGAGGGTTCATAATTTGCCTTCATGGATTTTGTCTTTTAAGTGTCTCACCCCTTTAATAAATAGATATTCTAAGCCGAGCACCGCAATTTCTTTCAGAGGAAGATAATTTCCCGTGACCAAGCTATTTACGCTATAATCAAATCTGACAGATGTCAAAAAGTGACAGATACGACGCCATTTTGAATTTTTTAAGTGGCAACCCTCATAAATAACAATAACAAGTGAATTCAAAAATTCAAAATGGCGTCGTATCTGTCTCTTTTTGACATCTGTCGGATTTGATTATATCGTATAGCTTGGTCACGGGAGATTATGTAACTGTGAAAAAGACCGAAGTGTTCAGCTTAGAAGGTCTATTTATAAAAGGGGTGAGACACTAAAAAGACAAAATCGATAAAAGCAAATTATGAACCTCCGTATTTCCAAAACTGCTGAAAATAAATATCAACAAGTATAGGTTTTTGAAATCGGATCGCCAAATGCAATTTTAAAAAAATTCAAAATGGCGTCTAATCTGTCAAATTTGTGAAGCTATATATTTTTTGGCATTAAATTTGGCTTCCTGGTCGAGAATCATTGAGAAATATGTGATTTGTTTTTATTTTAGTCAGCAGGAAAATCGCCAAACGGGAGAGACACTTAAAAAAATGTCCCTGTACATAATGCCTAAATTTTATTCTGTTAAAATAAAATTCTTTCCATTTTACGAGTATAATTTAATTTATTATAATTTTTACGAGTATAATTTAATTTCTGTATAATGTATTTTTTTTTTAAATGTTTAATAAAAAATAAATGTAGCTAATACTATGTACATAATGCCTAATTTTTATTCTGTTACAATAAAATTATTTGCTTTTTACAAATACATATATCCTACCGGCACGCCTTTGTCACACCATTTTCAGTGTTTGTGAATGGATAACAATAGGCAAAACCCATATATTGACCCAAACCCGGGTGGTACTACCTGCACTTGATGAAAAGAAAGAATTTTGCAATGAAATCAATGCAAAATTATTAAAGTGGCTTAAATATTCGTTGGGTCACTCTGTAGTCCCTTTGCGTACCTAATGAGCTTTTACTACTCTACACCATTTTGTAATAGGGTATAGTTTATGTTCTATAGAAGAAATGTAGAAATGGAGTAGCAGAATGATATGCGATAAAACCAAATGGATTTTTAAAAATATTAAGATCAAAAGGGTGTTTTTTTTAGGCTTGGACTTGTTTCCTTCATATAATAATGAATAAAGAAAAAACAAGAATGCTGCTGCTTTACTGTTAATTATTTTACTTATAAAGAAATAGGTTGAATGTTTTAAAACAAAACCTAGCCTACATCTTAAAACTCCAAAAAACTAATCAGAATTATATTCTCTATTGGTTGTTGGCCATTCCCTAAACTGTTCTAAAAATTCTTGTTCTTTCTCAGGAATGTAGGTTAAAAGTTTCATAACATCCTCTAGTTTTTGGCCTTGATTACTACATTTTCTTCATAAGCCCTTTCATTCGGGAACGGAGGAGCTGCAACTTTTTTTGATAAATGAAACTTGGATGAGGTAATACCATCTATAAACACCCGTGCTACTATAAAACCCGGACTTTCACTTGCATAAGTTAAATGTTTATATTTTGCTATGCTGAAACTTTCTTTTATCTTCTCTTTACCTACGCATACTTCCTTCGCAGTTTTCTTAAAATAAGCTGGCCACCATGCTTTAAAGTCTAACACTTCATGTATCTCCATAACTTTTACAGTGAAACGTGGCATCGATGTTTTTGCAATTGCTATTATTGACACGTATTCCATTGGAATATAAATCTGGTCATGGCTCCTAGTAGCTCTTTTGATAAGTCCAATATCTCTGTCGCATGGGAGAAATGAATGCCCTCCAACAGGAAAATATTGATGAATCACTGTAAATCTTCCATTCATGGCAAGATTTAGGAAAAATCGCACAAGAGTATGATTTCGACGCTAACGCCACGAAACGTACTGTATTAGGATAACAAGTCCCAGACTAGTTCCCTTTATAGACTCAACACAAATCTCATCCTATGGTATCTCGCGTATGCCGAGCGAGAGAAGTTTCCTTTACAGACTCAGTGATCTGTTGACGTCGATTTTACAAAATCTATATCTTAGTTCAATTATGTAAAAATGTTGACTTGTTCCCTTTATACAATCACTGATTTAATTGTGACTGTCCGTTTTGCTGCAACATTTGTAGGTACCAGTTGCAAAAACTAGCCTCCTATACGAAAAATGATTACTGTTACAAAAAATGTTAAAATTGTCCATTTTTAAAAGAAACATATATGGATTCTTATACATTTTTGAAAAGTTCTTAAAAAGAGGGATAAGATAAAGAAATAATATATGGGGTGTTCTATTTAAAAAAACACAAGTTTGGGTCATAACTCAGAAACAAAACCTTTTAGAAAATAACTAACTACGCCACTGTAGTCTACGTAAAAAACTCCATAATAACCCGTTTCACCCTTATTCATAAGTTATCAAATAATCGAGATACAGGGGAGCGGCAAAAATGAAAAATTTTCAAAATCGCCCTGTATGTGAGAAACTGGGAAGCTATAAAAATTGTGTTTGCGGCAATGTAAGTTTTATAAAATAATAGAAGCGTAAGCCTTTCTATCTTTTATATTAAGGGAGCTGGTATATGAAAACACACGAGAACTGGACACCCTGTACAACCGGGCATGGCAATTTATATTTTTTTTGTTGTTTCACGAAAAATAGTGAGTTTAGTAGTCACTGTCAGTGACTCATCACTATCGTATAGAGAGCTCCGGGTTCAAAAATTATAAATAACAAAATTGCGTTGGAACTCACAAAATTTTTTATAAATTAAATTTATTTCATTAACTCTTAAAACCTAATCCTATAAGACGACGACCTTTTTCACTAGGATTTCTTAGTCCTTGCGAAAATCCATTCATAAATGCCTGCCTTGAACTTTTAATATTTAGATCTTGCCATACCTTCTCAACTGTGTGCCCTTCATTGAGTCATGTTTTGTCCGTGAAATACAATTTTTTCCTTTTTTCCCGAATCCTCCGTATTTTTTCCAAATATTCTCACCGCCATACAAAAATTTTTTTCAATCGGTATGAGTAGGCCTTTTCAATTTAGTTTAATACACCAAAAATTCTCTCTCCGTAATTTCAGCCATCATTTTTTTTTATTATGGATATTTAATTTAAGAAGAGAAATCCATGGATTTTGCGGCGAATGGCATATTTTGTGGCATCATCCAGGATTTTTTTTGATCTTCTTGTCTGCGCTCCTCGACTATTTTCTTTTTCGTTATTTTCTTGATGAAGGTCTTTCAAAACTCGGTTCACAGTGTGTGAGAAAAGTTTGGTGTGCCACATATATCTGCAGCCTCCAATAATAATAATAATAATACTAAATGTCTTTTATTTAACCAGGAAAAGAAAAAAACAAAAAAAAACAGTATAATTAGGATCAATAATAAAAAAAAAGAAAGCAAAGCGTACTGACATTACAACAACTAGGACGCAGTCTAGCCAACGATGCTACTCAACTGAACCCCATCCCAACTTAGGTAAGAGATAAAATGCACAAAACAAGATTATTATTCAATACGAAAAGTATATAATTACCTAAAAGTATTATGCCTTAAGTATTAAAATATGTAACTGGAGACAAACAACACCAATTAGTAGAAATGAATTAAATGGAAATAAAGAAAAGAAAAAGATTGTTAAGAAAAAAGGGTTACTTAGTGCTTTTTTCGTTATTTTTTTTATGAAGGTCTTTCAAAACCCTGAACACAGTGCGCTAGGAAAATTTCGTTAAAGTGCCACATATTTCTGCAGCATCCAATTAGTTTAGAATTTCGTTTCCAAATTCTGTGGTATACGTTTTTAACTATTATTCATTATTTTAATGTTTATTGAATGTTTTTTCTTATAGGTGGACAACTAGTTGAAGGTTATATTCATTGTTTACTCGATTAAAAGTAGATAAGAAACAAAGTAAAGTATAATAACTATATATTTACACAAAACACTATATGTATACTACCCATACCTATACTACGAAAACTGAAAAAAAAACTCACAAAATCTATTTAAATTAATAAAGCAGTGGGAAAGCCCTGCCGCCACGCTTATTTTCTAATCTTTGAAGTTGTGAACCCGATCTCTGTATGTTGCCACGTTGCCGTTCTATTTTAAATGTATTTAGCTGATTGCGGCTTGTATGACAACGTCAACTCCTGAGTTCACTGTATTCATAACGAAAAACATTTTTATATACTTAATAAACATTATTTACTTGTACAATATTTTTATTCTACCGCTTCATAGATTTGGTGGTTGGTATTAAATGAGTCACTGCAAGAATCTGGGGATTTTGGGTATAGGTATTATCTTTTTGTGGTATAGGGGCGGTAAGTATTTTTGGCATGTTCCAGCCTAGTTTCTTTAAATTGAAAATGTTGTTCGGCCTTAGTTTTAATGTTAACAAACTTACCGCTACTCAAATTTCGCCTCTAAGCAAAATTGTCGTTGTTGTCTAACAAGACAAGAGTTCTTATTTTTCATTATATTCGGAGTGCCCATGTTTACTTCAAGCCCATAAATATTTACCATTGGTTTATTAATGCCCTAATAAATTAAATAAAGTACGTATTTTTAAAGAGGATTACCTCGTATTTCACATTATACCCTACTCATTTTAGCAACCTCCCTAAGAGATTTAATAATGGATGAATAAACAGCTGTCAGCACAAGAAATATAATCCCCAGATGGGAAAAACTGATCAGATCCCTGGTGCATTATTTAAATATTGACGTAGCTGAACTTTAACTCATTTAGCAGTATTCCCGGATACTAATAAGGTTCTAAAAGGGTTTGTCTTGTCGATGAAAGCGTCCTCAATTTTCAAAGAGATAATATGAGTAGATAAGACAAGAAGCAATAAAAGCACAAAATTTTAGTTCTTGTGCCAGCTTGAATTTCGTAACTTTCCTGGATTTTTTGAAATGCTTACCTCAAATAGAGCACCTTAAAACCAAAAAATCGTTGGATGAAGCACTTACAGATAGATAGGTACGATATTTGGCATGTGTCCTTAAAGTTTTGCCATTTCCACTAAAATATCACTTGTGGAAGTCATTGTATACTTTTATTTGTTAAAAAGTAACAAAAACAATCACAAGAAAAACGGATAAAATGCCGAAAAATGTAGAGACTTGTAAAAAAGACAGAAATGCTCTGATAACAGCTTTCTATTCTGTATAAAGCTTGTAATAGACAACCATTCGTAGCTGATTCTTCCGCTGTTGCCATGTTTACCTATAGCGATATGATTACCATTTTCCTTCGCCAAGTTTAAAAAGATACTTATAAGATATAAACCAACCCGCTCCTTTGATTAACATTTAGAACCTTTCCCATTTCCCATCCTGGCAGAGAATGTCCCTGTCTTCACGTGGTCTTTGCTGGACAACAATATTTTTCAATGGCGAATTTCAAACAATTTAAACCGGTTATTTCCGAAATTTGTCTTTTAATTTTTATTGAAAAATCTGCTCCGTCCCATGGTTTTTTTTTATTTTAATCTATTATAAATACCCTAAGCTCTGCATTAAAATTTCCAAAAATATTAAAATCAATCTGAGCTATACTGCATAGGACCCATTTCTCTATTAGGTGTTGTGTTTCGCTGTAAGGGTTAGCAAATGCCGAATTAGATACCGTGATATCGGAATTCTTGTGTTTATCAAACTATTTTATGTGCTCTTGAAGTCTTGTAGAAACTTTACGCCCGAACTAGACCATTCCTATTTCCAGCATTAACTACTAGGAATCTTGAACCGCTCGGCTCCCTTTCTTGTAGCACTGGGTGAATTTTGATCCATTTTACCTGACTTCTATCACTACTTTTGCTGAATTCCCAAATTTCATCTAAATAGAACAGCTGGACAAGGTTTTCTAATTCTGATTTATTGAGAGAAGTCAAGAATGAAAACCTTTTAAGTCTTGCATCAGCAGTTTTGTTTATTTTCTTGTTTAAATTAAAACCAATTTTTCCAAAAACAATTGTATAAATAAAGCATCAAAACCTTGAACTTGAGTTGATGTTTATTCCAAAGATTTGTGAGACTACGGGAAATCCAGACACTGTCACAGACTTTGTGCCTTTTGGAAAATTTGAACGAACTTTATTCTCCCCTATGTAGAATCACTTCTCGAACTACTAAAATATTAAATTAAATAAATTAACAGCTCTAGGACTACTTCGTCCTACTGATAAGATCCGAAAAAGATCGAAAGCTCCATAATTCACCCCCATAGACCAAAACTTGTTTTGGGAAACCGGATTTGGTTCGCCGGTTGGATCTCATTAGTAGGACGAAGTAGCCCAAGAGCTGTTAATTTATTAAACCAATTTTTATTATTAATTCCCTAATCAATGATGTTAATGAGCAGCGAAATTCTGCAAATTCTTGCCCCGTTGCGGAACTGTTTGCATATTCACTGTTTTCTGAATTTGTAAATGATATCACGTATGCGGTTTAATATTTTGGGTTCAATTTCTTTGTAGGTCGAATTTGAAGCACTAGATGGATTTTTCAAACCTGGGTTTGTTTTGTGCGAGCATTTTAGCTCCAAGCAAAAAATTATCAAAATTTTATACACTGAATTTTTTTTACAGCAATGATACACATAAATCAAATGTCCCAAAAATAATTTTATAAAATTTCAATAAATTGTACATAGTCAAGAAGTCAGCTTTCCTAAAATTGTATTTGATATTGAAAACTTGTCATGTCTTCATAAGGGTTATATTGCTAATAATAAAATAATCAATCCAGGATGATAGTGGTTAAAAGGCAACAATGGATCACTATCAATGCCAACAGGTATACTTGTCGTAGAATGCAACGACAAAATCTAAACTATAACCAAACGCATTCTTTTTCTGAAGCATACTACGTCTGAATCCGAAAATACTCCTAACATTAACTAAAGTTGAATTAAGGGATAATTGATTTACATATGTTATCCTGAAATAATAAAAGCATTCAAGATTGCGGAGGGTACAAAATAGGTTTCACAAGCTTGATAAAAGCGTGTATAAATATCAAGGAAAACCTGGTGGGATATAAACACTACACCTACATACAAATAAAGGGCCCAAAAGGAACACAAAACTCATTATTATCGAAAATATTAATTTGACTAGCCAAATATTTCACAAACCACTTGTTTAACAGAATCATTCGGCCCATATTTATTTACGGTTCCAGCTATAAAACAATTTATGGAAAAATTCAAACTTCAAAATTTTTCAAAAAAAAAAGTTTTTAAAATCATGACAAACGTGTCTCAGTTCATGAAGATCCATACCACAGAATAAATAATGACAAGGGCTCGCTTTCTCCTTTTGCCAGAACTATCCCCAGATGCGTTTCACTGTATAACAGCTCGTCAGTGAAGCTATAGGTTCTCACAAAAGGAAAAAGCATCGGTGTCTGTTTTAAAATAGAAAAATCGGGATGAAAGAGAGAATGAAACTAGAACACCAATTTCTAAGCATACCTGCGCCCTCCGACATGGACTTATAAAGCCACAAATATCAGAGGAAAATCTGCAAAGACAGAACGTTACAATTGCAGGAGTCCTCGCTAGGCAGCGCTATGCCCGGTCGGTTTAATAACCGAAAACTTAACACAATGACAAGGGTTTGCTTTTTCCTTCTGTCAGAAACATCCCCAGACGCGTTTCGCTATCTAACAGCTCGTCATTGAGGCTATAGGTTCTGATAAAAGGAAAAAGCATCGGCGTCTATTTTAAAACAGAAAAATCGGAATGAAACAGTACAGAACAGACTCCTGCAATTGTGACGTTCTGTCTTAGCTGTTTTCCTCTGATATGTGTGGCTTTATAAGTCCATGTCAGAGGGCGCAGGTATGCTTAGAAATTGGTGTTCCTTACCAGCACCACGAGATGGAGCCATCTCGTTTCATTCTCTGTTTCACAGAATAAATAGCTACGCAACAGAACTCTTGAGACGGAGCAACAAATTGCCTCCTTAAAAAGAGCTCGGCTGGCGGTAGCGGAGTTCCTAATACGATTTCAGTGGCTATGGCGCGATGTTTACCTACAAGAGGCCTTTAAATCGAGTCCGTGGTCAGTACTATGTTGCCAAACTTACCGTTGTGTTCGTAAATTCGAAGAAATTGGAACGTGTAAGTTTGAATAACGACTTTGTAAACGCATATTTTAAAATTAATTTTTATTATACAGGATGACCCAAAACGTTTTTATGAAATAAAGTTATGTTTTTAAACTTATGTTTTTTAAAATGGAATTCGATGTATTTTATGATTTTAAATTATAGCTGCCATTGCCATGAATATTTAAATAAAGTATGGGGTCAAAAATGTTAGTAGTATTTACAGAAAGTTAACTTCTTATAAGTCACAAAAGCAAATGAATTAAATACATGATTATCAAGGATTGCTTTGAATATTGCAGTTCATGAGCAGGCTCGTTTTGTTACAAATCTTTTACTCTTATATAGGCTGTTTTTTACATGAATATTATTATTATTATATTATTTTAAAAGAAGCACCTTCTCTACATTTTACAGTGTTTGTTTATTAATGAGTATCTACATATTATATGTTTTACAGTGTTTGTTTATTAATGAGTATCTACATATTATATGTAAATAATTTTAAATATTTTTGTTTAAACTTATCAAACCTGAAATTAAATGAGATAAACCCAATTTACCAATATGTATATACTCCACGTGCATTAGTGATGAAAAATAAATATCTACCCGTTACTAAGTAACGGGTTTTTGCCCAATACCCAAAATATCCATTCCCTGATATTTAAAATATCCGTTACTTTTGTAAATATTTATATTCATCTTTTAGAAATACTGCCGCGTATTGCGTTCGCGATATTAAGATGGTCGGTAGTCGGTATCGGCTCGCTGTGTCGGTCGTCGGCGTCGGTACAAATTTGTATTGATTGGTAGTTATTAATTATAAACATAATACTATATACACATATTATACTTAGGTAGTTATTTATTTTGTTTGTTGTGTTATGTGTTACTTTTACCCTCTTATCGTGTTAAGTAATAAATGAAGAGAGAAACAAAAGCATTATTACCATCTAATACTTATCAGAATTACATGTCGAGCGAATATACCCATAAGGTAGATTAGGTACGAATATCAATATTACTATTCTCATTCTATTCTCATATGAAAAGATACTAAAAAGTATCTAACTAATAAATCTACTCGAAAGTAAAAGTAACAGTAACGGGTATAAAGTAACGAGTACTGATATTAAAAGTAACTACCCAAAACAGATACTTAAAAGTAACGGAAATTTACACCACTAACGTGCATGCTAACATATTTATTACACAATGTACTGTATGTTTGCCTTGAAATTCTTATTTCTTAAAATAATTAGACATTAATGATTGCTTCATATTTTTTATTTTATTTTTATAAAATTTCGGTTCACATTTAGAAATATTTGTAGATTTGTAAAAACCGTTAACTTTATTAAAAAAGTATTCTAAGTCTCTCAAACTTGAGCACCCTTCAGATAGGCTTGATAATTTCGACACTGGAGCAAGTTTAGGTTCATCTTCGTCTGTTTCAGAGTTAGGAGTAGTTTCATCCGTTTCTTGGATCTCTACAATACACTCGATGATAGGCAATTCTGCACTTCCTGTTGGCAAATCGTTATCAATAGAAGCAAATTGTTTCAAGTTCACAAATGTGTCCTAAATGTTAGAAAACAGTTGTACGAGCGGAATATTATCTTCTTATTCGAAGTCGTCGATATTACCTGTATTACACATAAATCCGGCTTTCCTAAAGCATTTTTTTGTTGTCACTGGGAACAAACTGCGCCAGGCCATCGAAACCTATGTCAAGGCGTTGGTTATGGTAACATTATTTTCGATTTCTTGAAAAGGAGAACCACTGTCTATACATGTAAAAGCCTCTTAATAAGGTAGCTTCTGTAGAGCATTTTAAAACTCTGAATAATACCTTGGTCCAAAGGTTGGCAATGTGAGGTAGTATTGGGTGGAAGATAAATAAGTTTAACATTATCCATTGTAATTATGGGATGAGACGTTACATTTTCCAGAAACAATACCACTCTTCCATTTTGCTTCTTCATCTTGGTATCAAATCTGTAAAACCATATTGTCATGATGTCTGCTGTCATACACGCTTTTTTGGTTGACACCACTGAAGAAGTAACTTATCGATATGCGTACCCTTAAAACATCGAGGATTTTGCTTTTGCCTATTGAATGTTTTTTCCTTCTCACCTTCCATATTTGCACAGAACAGAATTGTAAATCGTTGCTTTGCTGTTTTTTTCCAGTACACATCATATTTCAATGCATATGTTTTTGCTGGCAACGCACGATGTCTCATCTACATTAAATACGTCCCTTGGGGCATAATCCTTTAAAATGGTCAATAGCCTTTATTTCCAAGCAGTTACATCTTCGATATTGATATCGGTTGATTCGCCACATATTTTCTTGAAGGTAATATCGCGTCCACGACGGAATTTTTCTAACGATCCATTTGATGCCTTAAAGTTATCTAGTCCTAGACATTGAGCAGATTCGAGGGCTTTTGCTTGAATTATGGGCCCAGATATTGGTAGTAGTGTTTGTTTCGCGCCTTACAAAACCAGTTAAAAACAACTTCGTCCACTGCCAGTTCGGTTTTGGAAATTTTCTTTTTTGCTTATCATTACCACCTCCTTAAAACAAATTTCTAAACTCTGCTTTATTTTGAAGCAAGATAGTCACTTGGGTCTTGCCCACTTTAAATTTTTTAGCCAATTTCCTGGTACTTAAACCAGTTTTTTCACTTTCCTTGATTATTTCAACTTCTTTGCTTAAAGAAAGACATTTCCTTTGTTCCGCCATCTTCAAATATTCACGTTAGTCCCAAAACGCACAAAAGCTGTTCAAAACAAAACTTTCGTTAACAACCGATTTATCAGCCTTCAAAGCAAATTGAATGGATCCGCCTGCAATAAAGTAATTTACCTATATTTCTTAAGAATTGTCGGGTCGGGTTTTACTGCTCCTAATAGAGGGTGTTTTTATCAATTATGTGTACTAAAAATTCGGATGATGAGTGACCGCGGTCGTTCAGCAGATGGGTCGGTAGGAAGAGTATACAATAATGGGATTTCCCTTTTTAAATATGTGAAGTTTATAACCTGTCGTTTAACGCAGATGGTCACTTTATAGAGGGAGTCGCAAACAGAGGTTTTACTTATGCAATCATTGCATAAGCCCGTAAAAAAATTACTAAAAAATTCTTTACATATTCCAAAAACTAATTTTATATATTTAATAAATTTTAACATTTTTGATTCATTGAATTATTGGTATAAAGTTATTAAAATATTGCAACTGAATACATATAACGAAATTTTTGGAACACCGTATAAAAATTTTTGGAGTAATTTTTTTTTTCGGACCCATGCAATTATTGCTTAATACCGTGAATGATGTAATTAAGAAAATTGATATTCCCAAAAAACGGCTGATATTAGACATGCTAAGTTGTTAATTATTATCAAATGAAAGCTTAATAATTAAAGGTGCATCTTTTACCATAATGATATAATAAGAATAATACTAATTTTAATAATATTAACTTTCTAAAAAAAATGCTAACATTTGACCCCCTACTTCAATATTTAAATGATTAGGCAGCTATAATTTAAAATCATAAAATACAGTGTATTCAAATAAAAAACAAAAAATTTTATTTTACAAAACTTCTTAGGCCACCCGGTACAATGTAAAATAATTTTAAAAAATATGATTCTGAGCCACCCCTTTTATAATACCATACTGCTATGAAAACACTCGCATTTATTGCCTGCTTGCCACTGCTTTTCCGTTTCTCTCTAACTATGTTCTACAACTTGCCTCTGTTCGGTGTCTGTTCCTAATTAGCCTGCAATAAATAATTAAATAAAAATGTTGACAATAAACGCCTTTGATCCAACGCCGCCTAGCCCGATCAGTCATCTAATCAAGAAGTACGCCGCAGCGCTGGTCAAAAGCCTTCAAATAAAATTTTATTTGGTTTTACAAGAATCGAATTTCCAACGGTAAGGATCATATGATAACACTTGAAGAGCACACGGGAAAAACGATCCAAGTCCAAAATATCAAAAATCAGGATTATTGCGCCAAATGGTAGTTTAGCATATGAAGTTTATGTCATTCAGAGTAAATCACTAAAGGACCGATCTAAGTCCCTTAAAATCGCGTGTAAAAATAAGTGTACAATGTAAGAGCGATCTAAGTCCTCCCAATTTACGGAAAACCGATCCAAGTCCTCAATCCAAGTGGGGAGTCTATTTATTCGTGTTTATTTTTTAGTCTGAATTCTAATCGTGTTCAAGCGTGTAGTGCATTTTTTGTCGGGCGTTACCAAGGCCTGAAATAGCTATTTATGTATCAAGGGCGTTACGGGGACTATAATGCCCTGAAGGTAGAAATAGCCCGAGGGCCTCTGGCCCGAGGGATAGGTTTCTGCCTGATGGGCATTATAGTCCAGTAAAGCCCGTGGTGCATACAATGCTTTATGTTTTACCTAAAAAAGAGTTTTTCAATGACTAATTACATTATTTATTCGCAATATAAAAAATAAGTTGCACCTGTACCTGTATACGTAAGTAGATAATGACTGGTGTTAAGTTTGACTTTGATGTTTCTGTCAGTTAGTCAGTTGGCATTTTTTATTTAACGATTTGCTCAAAATGGAAGAAATTCCACAAAATATAAGAGAAAAGGTCATAAAAGCGACCGAAAATCTTTTGCCAGTTAAATCAAGGCAACAGTATGATCGGGAGTATGGCATATTTGGTATTTGGAAAGATACGAACACAATTCTTCAAATAACCGAAAACGTTTTAATGGCATATTTCCAGGAACTGGTAAGTTATTGATTTTATTTTAATACATATGTTTAACAAACTTTATTATTTTTAGTCGGAAAAATACAGTCCGAACTCTCTCTGGACCAAGTATTCTACCCTAAGGTCTACGTTGATGGTCTATGAAAATATAGACATTTCGCAATACCATCGTCTCATATCTTTTTTAAAAGTTAAGTCGAAAGGATACGTCCCGAAGAAGTCTAAAGTTTTGGAAGGAGAACAAATATTAAAATTTATTAAGAAGGCTCCTGATGATATCTACTTGGTACACAAAGTCATATTGGTAATGGGTGTTTTTGGAGGTTTAAGACGAGATGAGTTGGTCAAAATGACCATTGATGACATTGAAGATAGAGGAACAGTCTTGGTTATAAAGGTACCAGAAACTAAAACTTCAACTTCAAAAAGTTTTACTATCATCGAAGAAGATTTAGGCGCTTTAAATTTAATAAAAAAGTATACAACATTAAGACCAGCTGGAATAAAGGAGCGAAGATTCTTTCTTACCTATAGAAAGGGTCGATGTACAGTACAACCCATTGGAAAAAATACCATAGGAAGCGTCCCAACATTGATCGCAAAATTTTTAAAACTGGATAATGCAGAAGCTTACACCGGCCACTGTTTGCGTCGCACATCGTCAACTTTACTTGTTGAGGCAGGTGCTTCGTTTGAAACGCTAAAACAACATGGGAAATGGAAAAGCTCTTCAGTAGCTGAAGGATATATAGAAGAAAGTATTTCATCCAAAAACAAAATAGCCAAAATGATTGCCAATTCAGTTAATTCCGAGGTTAATTCCGTAGCGACTATTGAAAATTCTTTAATAGACTGTTCTTCTATACAAAATAGCGTTAGTGCTACCACCGCTGCTACCATCACAAAAAACACCGACCATTCTATAGTGGGATCAGCTACATTTTCCGGGACATTTCAAAATTGTAATTTTTATTTTGGAAATAAAGTTTAATTTTTAGTATTGTTTAAAGAAAAAATTATTTTTTGTATAAACTTGATCTTTATTGTGAGAGAAATAAAATTGGATAAGCAATAAAATTTCCATATTAGCGCATTAGGGTAATATAAGCGGGCATTATCATAATGCCCGCTTATAATGCCCTAGGTGTGATAGCAGGTATTATTGCTATCATAACATATTCCGTTTCTAAGGTATTATAGATCAATAATAGATAGGTAAAACATAAATAATATTATTATCCTGTCTAGTAGTGATAGCGACTCAGTGCCATTGTCAAACTTTTTAAGTAATACACGAAAGAGAAAGTCTTGTGGTCGTGTAAGAGATGTTGAAAAACATGTCCGAAACCATACATTTGAGACTGGGAATCCTTGTAGTTGTAAAAATCGTTGTTTTCAAAAATTGAGCGACTGCGGAAAAAATAATATTATAAGAAAATTCAATTTATTAGAAAACAGAAATTCACAGAACAGACATTTAGCTGGGTTAATTTCTATGCTGCCAATTAGAAGACGTCGGCCACGGAAGAGTGAAGATATTGCAAATTTGAGAAGCAGTGCATTTTTTTACAAAACGAGGAGAATGCTGGATTTCATGAAATGTCAGTGTGTCAGCAGGCCTTTATCAGTCTGCATGGAATAACAAACAGAAGACTAATAACCATAAAAAGTGGTCTTAAAAGGCAAGGTAGCTCAGTTGACGATCTGAGAGGTAAGTACACATTACATTATAGAAATATTAGATCTGTGTAAGTTTCAAATTGTAGGTAGGCATCAAAGTCGGCCACATAAGATGAGTTCAGAATTGGTGCAACTTGTTGAGGAACATATCAGATCATTTAAGGGTCGTGTATCTCATTATAGTTTAAAAAAGTCAAGGAAACTGTATCTTCCAGAGACCCTAAATGTTAAAAAGATGTATCTTTTCTTTCGTGAAAAATATCCAGGTCAAAAAATAAGTTATGAATCTTACAGACGAATTTTTACGACTAAATTTAATATTGGATTTGGGTACCCTAGATCAGATACCTGTAGTTACTGCGACGAAGTTAAAGTCAAAAAGGCTTCCTTGAAAACTCAACTAAAAAACATAGGTGCTGATAATCAAGAAAAGAAGTCAGATATAGAAAAACAGCTCAGAACTATTGAAACTGAACACAAATTACACAAACTTAAGGCGGAAACTTTTTACAATAGAAAACGTAATGCTAAGAAAAATGCCCAAAAACAAGTAACCTTTGAAGCTATAACAATGGATTATCCAAAGAATTTACCAACACCAAACATCACAACTAACGATGTGTATTACATACGGCAATTGACGTTCTTAAGCTTTAATATTCATACCCTTTCTTCAGGGCAGTCTATTTTTTATACATACCCGCAAACTGTTGCTAAAAAAGGGTCAGATGATTTTTTTCTTCATTGCAGGAGCTATAAGGAACGACACTCTTCAGAAAAGAGAAACCTCTTGCTCACATGTTAATGGCAACCTGTCATTTTGACAGTCTCATACATCTCATCCAAAAACAACGAACGGGCGACGTCACAGTGGTTATTTTTGTTACCCAAAAGGATATATAAAAAAAAATTTTGGACTTAGATCGTGTTTCCATTTTTTTTTTGTTTATTTGAATTATTTTTTGTTTATTTTTTTGTGAAAATTTTTTTGGCGCGAAATTGCTTTACGTTCTTTTAAAACAATAATAAATCATCTAGTTAAGGCAAATATATATATATTTTTTTTTAGTATGTAATAACAGGACACTTTCAAACTTTAGAACTGATTTATCTCTAAACTTTAAAACAGTGACTTAGATCGTTTTTCCCGTGTGCTCTTCACTTGATTGATGGTATGGCAACATGAACGCGCTTAATAAAAATAATATAGATTCTGATTATGGCGGCGACCCCCTCGAGGATTTTGTAGAACGAAAAAGAGAGTTTTCGCACGTTCGCTTTTGTCCTATGCTCTCCAGAGTTCTGTTGTGTAGCTATTTATTCTGTGCCCATACTTTACATAACGACTTACAAATGCCTGCACTAACAGAACATATAAACAGACTACTACAAGCGGATGGGGACTATTCCCTACATTACCTGAGTGCACAAGTACACATTAATTCCAACTCACAAAACCCATAAACTGGTCACTCCTCTCCAACCCATCCCCTCCTGCTTATTAAATTAGATCCAACAACGACCGGAAAAATGAAAGTAACAACTTCCCTGCTGCTTAGGGTTGCCACGTGTACTACAGGATGTCTCGTAATGAGCCCCGCTGTCCCACGTCCTATATAAAATTACAAGACAGCTTAAATTCCGTTTCTTTATAAAAACTAGAAGTTTCTATTTGTTTTTTCTAAAAAGATTCCATCAAACAAAAATTTGTCAAAAGCTGCTAAATTGAACGTGAAATATATTTGGAAACAAAAATAACTTTGAAGTACATAATGTTGTTTTTGTAAGGTATTTGGTTGGTTTCTATTTATTTTAGAAAAGAGTAAAAGGCTTTACAATGGGCTCAATTAACATTTTTTTATTACTACATTTCTGAAAGATTTTTGTAATTATAATAAAATTTTGATTTTCGGACGCCTCTAAGGCCTTAAAAATAATTTTTCTACAAACGTGTTAAAATGTAATTTTCAACACCCCCAGTAGCAGGGCCGGAACTACAATGGGGCAACCGGGGCAATGCCCCGGGGCCCCCGGGTTCAGGGGGCCCCTGAGCGAAGGACAAAAATAGAAACATTTTTTCGAAGTGCAAGTATTTTTAGCATTTTTAGCGCTGCCTCATTTTTTTTTTTGTTATGTGAAAATTTATTAACTTAACTTAACTTAAATTACCTCTAAACCTATAAGATTCTGTACAAATCTTGCGCTTAGAAAAAAAACTTTATAGTTAGAAGTGTGAGATTTTATAAACGTAAAGAATTTATCATTTTATGGCGCCTTTTTTCCGAAGCTACCCTTCTCTCGGATATACATGTCCGTACTCCATAGTAAGAATATGCAGGTTACATTCGTTTGCAGAAACGTATGGTGTGCATGATAACGCTGACGGAAGTGAATAAACTTCAAACATCTCAGTTTTGTTAATAACATTATGTTTCATTATATATACATGTACGTATATTATTGAAATAAGTGAGGTATCATCTATTTTGTAAGAGCTTAATTTATCTACTAAAATTGGAAAAAATTAAGTTGACAAACTAAATAGAGAAATAGGGACCCGAACTTAGTCTTGCCCCGGGGCCCCTTTAACTCTAGTTCAAGCTCTGCCCAGTAGCCTTAAAAATTTTACTTTAAGGCGCTACTGTTAAAAGTGAAATGTCAAATTTTGTATGTAATATGACCATATCGTTGCCGTATTATATTGTTAATCTTAACACTGTTATGGTTGCACCAGTTTAAAGCGGACGAACTGTAAGAGGTAATGAAGTCACCGCCTCGCGAGCTTTTATGTGAGTTTAATCTCCTATATTTCGAAAACTACTGATCGAATTGACTTATTTTTCTGTGCTGATCATACCTTATGAATACTTAATAAAATAAAAAGAGTGAAATTTGAGGTTTGACCAAATGACCCTATTAGACAGCATATATTATATCGAAATGTTTTAAAAAGAAGAGGAATGCAGGGAACTAGAGGGAGAGTGGGGGGCGGGGGCCTAAACAACTTTCGATTTTTATTATGCCGACATGCAATATGCAATAAAAATTGTTTACCCCTCCCGCCCTCCCACCATTTCCCTGCATTCTCTCATTTTTAAAATATTCCGCTAAATATATGGTGTCCCAGCAGTAGGGTTCCATGGAACCCGGAACCGCTGAAGGCATGAGCAAGCGGGAAAAATTGTTGGTATACATGCGAAGTATTACCTCAGAATTACAATCCGAGTCCCGTTTTCTAAAAAAAGCTTGTAAATACGAGGTGAAAATGTTTAGCTTTTTTGTAATATATCCTATTAATTTTGTTAAATTGTTGGGTGAATTCTAGACAAAATTTGGGCGTGAGTTCAAACAACTTTTCACCTGCCATTTTTTGCAGTTATTCCGTATTCCAAAAGTTAAAAGGTGTCAACCCTGAAGTATTGCCCCCATCAACAATCTTAACAAAATTCTGCAATCAACTTCTAATCAAGATTCGCTTAGCAGCATCCCTGTTTAGAAAATTGAAATTATAAGCGAAGCATGAAATAAATTATTTGCGCAGCTCTGAAATATTTTGCACTCGCCGCGACTGATGTAGGCTGTTGGTATCGTTTATTACGTTCCTTTTATTTTATCCTTAGAGACATTCAACATTTTTGTTTGCGAAAAAACTAATATCAGTTAGCGATTTAAGCTACCAGCTGATAAAAAAAAATTAAAACATGCCGTGCGTGTACCGTATTGTAATTTTTGAGTATTATGTAGTAGTGATTTGGTAGTATTTTTCCAGGTGCTTGTATGATTTTTATTTTTACGTTAAGAACTGTTTGTATTTATTCATAAGTAAGGCTATAATAATTATTATGCTGTAGTACATAAGATTATTAATGTACAAAAAAAAGTAAGTCAGGTCTAGTTCCTAATATAATGTCTATACTGTGCAACAAATGCATTTAATATTCATCGACAGCAAATGGGTCAATCATAATTATTCAAAGATTTAAAATAACAATTTTCAAAAAAAAAAACGTTTAATTAACTTTTTAAGCAATCTGCCTTAAGACCATTTTGTGAACAAACCCTTCAGAATAAGTTGCCGCGATTACTTTCAATTAAAAATGTAAAACATCTGGCCTTAATGTCGTCTCGGCTGATGGTTTTATCCCCAATGGTTTGTCATTGTAAGCTTATTTTTTTAAGCAAGACAATTTTAGGAAAATTAATATCGTCTTGGAACAAAAAATGTGGAAATAATTTTTTTTTTGGTAAATGAAATAAGATTGAAATATATTCTTATATTGTTAACAAACGTGAAATAACACGAACCGAGTTGTAGCTGATTCTGCATTTACAATCAACTGCTAGAAGAATCGTTTAGTAATGTGCCAATAAAATTTACGGTACTATATTTTCCACTCTAAGTGCAAAAATGAGTTGGAGCGCTGTTTTTGTACATCTAATCGTTGGTTTACTGTTATTCTTTATGAAATGATTTAATGAATAGTGGAAGAAAATGTGATATCTACGTTCGATATAGCAAAAAGAATAGTTGTTGCAGTTCAATCATCAAATTTTGAATAGACTTTTGATATCTCGGAGTTCTGTCATTCGTATAGTGCATTTATACGAAAAATCTGATAGTCCTGATCGGAGACATGAAAAAGATCGTCGTAGCGTGATATATGAGTTACGTAACGAAAGATCGTTACATAACACAAACTTTGTACGTTGGACCGAAATATCTACAGTGGGTTTGCAAGCACATGCAATGGCCTTTAACTCAGTAGGGCAACGTCCTGTTTCCGGACGAAGCAAAATTTAGCTTAGTAAGTGAAAGTCGAAGTCCAAGGGTGGACGATAATGCCAGGCCTTACCGCATGAGAAGGGTGCAAGACGTTATGGAAATAGGGAATATTCAGCGAAACTGGCCACCAAATTCGCCCGACGTGAATCCAATAGAACATATAATGTCGGATTATGTAGGAATTTAGGTAATTTGGTGTCACTGATTTCAAATCTGTTTTTAATTTCCTTGTATCACGCAAGGTCTCTTGTCAAGAGAAAATCTACATAAATCATGATGAATACATAAACGATGTTAATAAGCATAAGAACCCAAAATATATACACATTAATAAAAAATTATTAAAAGCAAAAGAAAAACGAACTACCCTTTGCTCTTCTTAGAAAATCTTTCTCCTTTGCCCAAAAAACTCCGTTTGGTGTATTTTTCCATATACTCGGCCGTGGAAGCATCCCTATTCTACATCCAACAATAATCTGTCATCATTTTTGTATTCCATCGTCCCTGATACCGCTTCTCTATTTCTTTAATGTCTGGGTGAAATCGCTCACCCTGCTCTTCACTGACATCATCAAGGTTTGCAGGAAAATAGTCCAAGCGGGCGTGTAAAAAAGGAATTTTTATGCTTAAATTGGAACCTAATTCCTTAAATTTGTCCAGAATGTTCTCCACAATATCCACATAATTTGGGTTTTTATTATTTTCTAGAAATTTATTTACAACTTCCTTAAAAGCCTTCCACGCATTTTTTCGGTGCTGTTCATGACCGCTTCAAACCCATCAGTTTTCATTAACGTTCTTATTTGCGAAACAACAAGGATACCTTCTTTAATCTTCGCCTCTAATAGAGAGGGAAATTTTTCAGTAGTACTCTCCAGTACTCTCCAGAAGCTAACTCTGGCTAAAGAATGTAATAAATACCGCAATAAATCATTGATAATAATAAAACAAACAAATATTGGGCGCTTATGGCACTCCATTGAGAAAATGGGCATCACGTTTCTAATATGGTAAAGAAACCGATAGATATTTTAGGAAGAACCACGAAATTAGGTATAGGGATCCTTAGTACAATTAAAATTGTTATAAGAGCGTCTCGATTAGGCACTTACATAAGAGACTTTTAAGATTTTCTTACGTAAAACTTCTACATTTAGAAAGTCATTTAAACAATCACCGATAAGTATTTTAATTCTTAAAACATGTACTTGTCGCTACTAAACAATCATGTTCTATAACCCAAATTTCATGTATTACTATCCGACTGTACTGTCGCGCCCTGATTTGAAAGGGAGCAAAGGTAGCGGCAATGATTTTATTGTGGACACGTATTTTTGTTAACAAATTCTGTGAATGGTTGATCATGTAAAACACACCAAAAAGATGTTACATACTTTAATGTCTTAGCATCATTAATACGATTAAAAAAATATTTGTTTAGAAATATGTATATACAGTGTGTCCGCGGATGGAGGTACCCAATAGAAAAGAATTCTTTATTATTCATTTTACGACCAAAAGTCATTCTTTATAAAAAGTTCTGCTTATTGAAAAAATGAATTTCCGATAAAAAAAATTTAGATCACATGTACAGGGTGTTAATAAATTAGGAAAATATGAGAACGCTTCAAGAGAGAAGTACCAATATTTATTACTTTTAACAAAAATTTTATAAAACAAAGTTGTTTATATACTAACGTAAAGTCTAAATACAAATTTTGAAATAAAAATTCGGATTCTTAAAAATTATTCTACATAGCTACCTCCCAGCATGACGCACTTTTCCGCTAACTTAATAAATTTACCGTACATTTTACGAATGATTCGCGGCACATTCAGATCATGGATTGCTTTTTCTATGCGTCGTTTTAAGTTTCCCCTATCATGTGGAAGATTATTACGTACTTCTGGCTCTAACGTATTAAGAAATGGTAAGACGAAATGTTCCAAAATGTTCAAATACCCGTGCTGGTTTAAATTTCCCTTTATAAAATATGGGCCAATGATCCGATCATAAAAATTTCCACACCATACATTAACTTTTTTGTAACATTGACTTCATTTGTTTATTACATAATTAGGATTCTCGTAAGCTTAGTGACGACTATTTTGTGAAGATACGTGCCCGTTTGTGTAAAATGTAGATTCATCGGTAAAAAAATAATTCTATGATCGTTGGTTCTCAAGGTACTTTTAACCTATCCATAAACAAAACTCTTAACGTCTCTCTTCATCTCCAAGTTCAAGTGTATGCCGGATCTTTGGCTTAAACGGAAATTGTGTGTAATTCACTTTTGCTTAAATCCACTGTTTGTGCACGCTTCCTTAAAGATAATTTCGGGTTATCTAAAACTGACCCTATTGCTAATACTGAAGCTGCATCATTTTGACCGTATTTTTTCTTTGATTCCTTTACATTCATCACCGACCCAGTTTCACTGAATTTTTAAATAATCTTTGCAATGCTTTTTTTGACACCGGCGTATTAGGAAATTTTTCATGAAAAATCTATAGCGTATTGATAAGACACATTTCCAATACCGTAACATTTTATTAAATAAACACAATCTTCTTTGGTTAACATTTTCGAAAATGCCTTCACGAAATCAGAATATTGACACATGTAAGTAAGTTGATGACGTAACATGAACGTATACAAAATCAACTAAAGTCAAATCTGGTCTTATCTGGCGGGTTTACGATTTAACAAAGACATACTTTCAATTTTTCTTTTCTTTTATTGCGTTTAATCATACTAACCAAATAAAATCCGTCAGACAAATATGACAGACTTATGCAATTTTGGCATGAAAGAAAAGGATAGGTATTTAATTTTCAGCGATTCACAAAAGTTTGTACCTGCCCAAGTACCTGCCACCTTCGTCTTGATTTAAAGATGTCAGTTTTGTGACTTTGACAGTTTGTGACAAAATGAAAAAAATTTCTGGGTTTTTGCATCCCCAAGCAAAAAAAATGGTACTTAATCTGATAAGCTATTTCGAAAATGCAAGAAAAAGTGGAAATTCGCCAACCAATATTTAGGAAACAGCAGCCAAAGCACTGGGAATTAGTTTAAGGGCTGTGCAGAGAATTGCGCATGAAAAAAAACATAACATAATACCCAAGAATACTAAAAAATGTAAACGAGGAAAGCCAAAGACTGAGGATTTAAGCGAAAATATTAAAATGGGAGTTCGAAATGTGATTTACGATTTATACAGATCAAAAACCAATGTAACTCTTTCAGTTTTACAAGAAACATTAGAAATTCGGGGTGTTTTGGAAATTGGACTTGAAGCGCTATCAAAATTATTAAAAAAGTTAGGTTTTCGCTATAAAAAAGACTGTAACCGAAGATTTTTATGTGAGCAGCCACAGATAGTGAGTCAGCGTGTTCAGTTTTTAAAAAATTATACGGAGAATTACAAATCAAAATTTAGAAACGTGGTATTTTTAGACGAAACGTGGATATTTTCAAATGGAAGTGGTTCAAAATCTTGGCAAGATGATTCTGTGAAAAGCGTGTAAAGGAAAAAGGGATGTGGCACGGGAAAGCGGTTCATTATTTTACATGCTGGTTCTGTAACAGGATATGTTCCAGGTGCAAGCTTAATTTTTTCTTCAACATCAAAAAGTGCTGACTATCATGATAATATGAATTGCGAAATGTTTGAAAAATGGTTAAAAGTTCAATTGATGCCAAATTTGGATTCTCCGTCTTTAATTGTATTAGATAATGCATCATATCATTCAAGAATTTTAAATAAACAGCCTACTTCATCTTGGAGGAAAAATGATATTTATGAGTGGCTTGAAAAACACAACCAAAATCGTTCACCAAATATGCTTAAATCGAAACTCCTATCAATGGCAAAGTCTCTTAAAAAACCAAGAATATACGCGGTAGATGAAATATTGCGTGAATATGGCCATGAGGTTCTACGACTGCCGCCATATCATTGCCAGTTTAACGCAATAGAATTAATATGGGCCGGGGCAAAGTCTTAAATCTGACCAAGTACAAATAGTTTGGCAAGATTCTTTTGATCATATTACACAAGAGTACTGGAAGAAATCAGTGGAACATACAGAAATATTAATAAGGGATTGGTGGGATCGAGAACAAGTACTAGATGTCGAAGTAGCGCCAATGATAATTGCTCCATTCGAAGACGACTCAGACGACGAGGACTTTTCAGATTTTATAAGTGACGATGACAGTTTTTAGTCTATAATTAGTTTATAAACGGTTTTCTTTGTTTACATTTTTTAGTATTCTTCGGTATTATATTATACTTTCTTTCATGCACATTATTCTGCACAGTCCTTAAACTAATTCCCAGTGCTTTAGCTACGGTTTCCTGCATATTGGTTGGCCAATTTCCACTTTTTCTTTCATTTTTGAAATAGTTTATCAGACTAAATGCCATTGAATTTTTAGGTTTTAGTAGTAAAATTGCTAAAATAAATTACACTGTTTATTATTGTCGTTTTTAATAAATACATTTAAGATATACTATTTACAGGGATGGCGAACCAATGGCACGCGACATAAAATTTTGGCTCGCCACCGATCACAAAGTTTACTATGAATTATTATATTACGAATTGCGACGGCACGTCTATGGCCTCATTAAACATTTTTTTAGAAAAAATGCACGTTAATACATAAAGATTCGCCACCCCTGTACTATTATGTACATAATTTTTGCAAAAATAATAATATTATATCTGGCTATCTTCACGACTTCACGACAGTTAAAATAATAAAACTATGTATCTTTTCTCCGGGTATATTGATACCTACATAGTCTCATAGCATTTTGATATAAGCTGTGGAATTTTCGAATTGATTTATATGATCCGTGACCTTTGGACCCGCCAGATAAGACCAGATTTTTTTGTAATATACAAATAATTACATAAAATCCATTTTATTTTTAAAAATTCGAATTTTAATTTTAAAATTTGTATTTAAACTTTACGTTAGTTTATAAACAACTTTGTTTCATAAAATTTTTGTTAAAAATAATAAATAATGGTACTTCTCTCTTGATACGTTTTCATATTTTCCTAATTTATTAACACCCTGTACATGTTATCTAAATTTTTCTTATCGTAAATTCATTTTCTCAACAAGCAGAACTTTTTATGAATAATGACTTTTGGTCTTAAATAAATAATAAAGAATTCTTCCCTATTGGGTACCCTCATCCGCGGACACACTGTATGTAATTTTTTGTCTCTAAATTGTTCTTTATCTTTTCTAGGATATATTCTAATACGGTTCATGTTAAAACAATGTTCACAGCAATTAAAACTTACATAACAAATAGCAGACATGTAGTTTCATCTCTCTCTTCTATTTACAGAGCACAGTGTATTACGGCTCCAGTTGGCTTACAAACCGTTAACTGGATTTATTTTTGGGCGGTTTATAACTTTAAAGTGTGCTGTTTTAGCAGACTATTATGTTGGCTCTATCAGAAAATTATGAAATTATTTTACTTCTTTTAAACTATTTAATTTATTGATCACACCGGGATCTTGACCACTTGAAAGAAGATTTTTTTATTAAAAAAATAAAGCATTTTAAATTATTTTTAAATAATTTAACGGACAACGGTCAGACAGCAAATATATGAACGCGTGAAAACAAAAAAGTTACGATTTTCTTGCGTTTGACCAATTTATAGCAGATTCCTCCACCACCTCTAAAGAGTTGAACTCGCACGTAAAATCAATTAGGTCTTGGAAATCCTTTAGAGAGATTTTTATTACCAAAAGCTTTTAAGCGAGATCTTTTCTAGAAACGGAAATAACTTATTCCCCTTTGGGGCCTCTCATCTATGACTCAGTGAGTAAAGAAAATTTCTTTGTTCTTTGCCGATGCGTCATTAATTTCACGCGACTAAAATCATATGAATCTAAAATTACGGGATTCAAAAAGTCAAAACAAAGTCTAAATTCATTAAATTGAATTTTAAGGCACAAAAACGTTTAAAAACAAATTAAAGTTGACAGATCGTAACAATGACTTTGACATCAATTGACAACTCTCCAAATATCTTTTGTCTCTGTCTAGCACATTTCCTTGAATTCGAGTCGTATTGCGCAACGCCTAAGATGCTCTATTATGTTTTTATTCACTTCTAAGGCTATAATAAATAAAAATAGGGAGTTGTAAATCACGTTTTCTCGTGATCGTTGAGCCATGACGCATCGGCAAAGATCCACCGTGCTGTATTGTTTTATCTATTTATCCCTTTGTTCATTATTTATCTACTACGTCACCTAGCTGACCCATCATATATACAAAATATACAACTTTGTTACCGTTTTAAAATAAAATTTAAGCTTATTGTATGCAAAATAATTCGATATTCTTTCAGAATAGCTCATGATAAAGCCACTAGACTTAGACAAGTTTTCTTTGAGTTTTAGCTTACTAGCAAGCTTGTGTACTTTCTGGATTCAGTTTTAGAAAATTCTGAAGTAGATATCCTTCACCGAAGTCGACTGTATGCAAACTGAAATGTTTCGATAAATTAGTTTTTTTAATAAAATTTTAAAGTTTAAGTAGGTATGATTCAATGGATAAATCTGAACCATTACGAGTAATATTCCTACACTTGGCAAAAGCATTTTTTGATACAGTAGGGCACGATATTATTAACAAAATTAGAAAGTATAGAACTTGGAAGCCTTAACATTAAATTGATGAGAAGTTACCATACAAATAGATAACAATATGTAAAAATATCAAATTGTGTCAGTAACAGTGAATTTGTACAATATGGAGTTCCTAAGGGTACAGGTTAGAAGAATGATTATGTGTTTGCTTTCTTACTGCTTTGCTTTAGTATGTTATTAGGTTTGTATTATTTTTATGAATAATTTTTTGCTGCAAAATTTAAATTTAATTTAGTTTTAAAAATTAATTTTAGAGATTATTTGAAATTTAGGATTATAGTTTTCTTCACGATATTATTAACAAAATTAGTAGACGTTTCACTACTAGATTTAATCAAATTTTGTAAAATACACTGTAAAAATAAATAACGCAAAATTTTATACAAGGTGCCCAGAAATTTCGTTCGTATATTTCAACATATGAAAACATGAAAAAAAGTGCAAAGGTGACATCCCTAAGACTAGTTTCTATTTTATTTCCTTGCAACCGCTTGAGGTACCGCCGGTCTTCACGAACTAATAATAATTAATGCTAATTTTTGATATTGTAATTAGTAAGTATAGTAATAAGTACGCGTCAAATTTATGTTCGTCATAAGACTACTTTGATGTTTTAGTAAAAACACAATTCGACAATAGTTTACATAACGATTTCAACAAATCGTTTTCTCTACTAAACTTTTACCCCAATTATTTTTTAGAAGATTACCCTCTTTGTTTAGGAAAAAATTCTAGAAGTCATAATTTTTGGGTGAAATTTTAAAAATGTCCCGTATAAAAAAATTAGGAATAAATAAACTAAGGTCCCTTAGGAACGTCCCTGATTAAATTTGACGCTAATTCTCAATATCAAACATTAGCACTCAATAATATTAGTTATTCTAAGACGCAAATCGGTACCTCAAGTGGTTGCAAAAAAATAAAATAGAAACTAGTCTTTGGATGTCACCTTCTAGCTTTTGGTTGCTAAACCGACACATTGACTTTCAGCGCCACCCAACGTGACTTGTCCGCGATGGGCCGCCTTTCCAGCGTTTGAACATATATGGATTCTCGCTGTCCTAGTAGGGTTGATGCGTGTGGTTGCCACGAGATGTAGCCACGTGCTGCAATTCTTGTCTGTTCAATTGCATTTGTGTGTCAAAAGCACTATGAAGCCCATGAAACCCTTACCTTTTCGTCAGACCCGTAGACGGCGAGACGCGTCCAAGGATTAGCTCTGACGGAGGGATAAGGGACACGAACTTATTTTAAATTTGTTGTTTTTTTAAACTTTTTTTGTTATTATATGTAGAATATAATAACAATAACAATAATATTAATAATATTAATAATAAAATAATAAACTCCGCCAACGCCGGTCGTAAGCCCGGCTGAAAAAGGAGAAAGGGGAGGAGTAACAACCTCGTTAAAAAACCAAGGTTCATCTGGCCCTAATGCCGAGCTGTAAGGGATTCTGCCTAGGGTTATAGGCGAAACCCAATGAAAATGGAGACGAGAAGTGGTAAACGCCCCGGGAAAAGGACGCTGCCTAGGGATCGCCAGAGCATGTTTTGAGCCGGTGCTGGGCATGACAGCATATGGACCGCCGGTGGCAGGGTGCTGAGGAGGCGGGCCTCTGCCATGATAGCAGCTATAACCCAACAGGAAAGAGTAGAGGAAGAAACAACGCCAAGGAGTGAAACGAGAATCAGTATTTCGACCGCCGAGGGTGCTTCGCAAGAGCTACATGCAGTGCTCTCAATAGCCATTAATAAAACTATAATGCGTATTTCTTACAGGGTAACGATCGTATACCGTATACCGTCAATGACTGCATGCTGGCTTCTGCAATGCGTACCCACACCTCCAAGTCTCAGAGCAAAGAGTAGTCGCTCAATACAGAGTAATACTCAGAAATAGACTTATTCCAGAGGCCAGAATAAATACAATTAAATGTAAAATTGAACGAGAAATCCAAGAACAAAATATTGGCAAAGAAAATGGAAGAAATACAACAGAAGCGCCACAACCCAAAGATCAAGAAAACGAACAAACTGAATTACAACATCTAGATCGGGACCAGCACGAACAGCAGCTGATCGAAAACACACCAGAAAACTATCAGTACGTCGAAGATCTGGCCATGAAAATGAGAACAGCAAAATAAAATACGAAGGTACAGATCCACTGTGTAGAACAGCACTACCCAAGCTAAGATCCTCCGAAGAACTAGCAGCCACACTAGAGGTAATAAACAACAGAATCCTACCAGAATATATTGCAATACTAACATCATTGGAAGCAATACACACGGTAATATATTGTGCAGCATTAGCAGTAGCCAAATCAATTAGGGCGAAAATAAAGCAAAATGACCACCAGGACAGAGTCGAATCCCGAATACCCGCATGGCAGCAAAGAATACAGAGGAAAACAAAAGCGCTTAGAAGGAGTATTGGAGAACTTAAATTACGTGAAGTTAGACCAGAAAGAGTACTGTGATCTTTAGAAGCTATAATGGTAACGGATATAATAATGGACATCCTGTATACAAGAAAGACCCATCGGGACTTTAGAGACTTTATATTAGCAGAGCAATGATAACTAAACTCAAGATATCTTATTTTTGTTCAAATCCAACCGGAAGAAAAAGCGTGTGCCTACTGGTTAGTGGTGACACAATAAGATTGGTAATATTGTAACAATAGCGACTAAGCTAAATAACACACAACTCACCAATCGTACTAAAAAAAAAGTTACGAAATAAATATCAGGAACTTGATAAAATATTGATGTACCTCTCGGCTTTGCCTCAGTTTCTCATAAAGAGGTCAAATTATTCACATTGAAATATAGAAGTAGGTTTTATATCAAAAATGCAATTATTGTTCCCATATTATCACTAGCAGAAACCTACCATCAATGGAAATTTCCTCTTTTCTAAATGAGATTAAGCCACATAAAACGTACCCGAACTTTTATACGTTTTTATCCTTTTTAAAATGTACTGTAAAGGAGGATTTCTTATTCCCCATTTAAAGAGTAAAGATAAACTTTTCTCGACGAATGTAACTCGCATTTGTAATACACCTTATAAGGGATTACGTGCTTTCAAATGAATAATGTGTGAAAAGTGTGATAAAGCGATTTGAAATCCTTGAAATGTATTCGCTTTTGTTGGTGCCAGTGAAATGCACAGCTACCATTGAAAAGTTTTTATTAAGCATTCGACGTAATATAACAGTAATATTGCATCTAATACTACATGCTCCTTTAGAATTACTAATAATTCTGGCCTACCCATTTATTTTGAAATTAAAACATTTACAAAACTGACAAAAAAGCATACAATTGATCAATCGCAGGGGTTGACGTTAATTTATTTGCCATGAGAAAATCATTGGTGGTTGCCACTCTTATCCATATATTTCCTTTTATACGCAAATATAGTGGTGAAATATTTTGTATTAATAATATTAATAATAATTTTATTTTAGATTTCAAAATATTTTGGAAAGAAAATACAGTAAAATATCTCAATAGCGACCACCCTCGAGGAATCAAATGTTGGTCAGTTAAGGGGTGGTCGGTTAATACAGAGAAATTAAAACAACTGGTCTGCATTTCACAATGTTTATTTATTAATAAGTATCTACATATACAGGGTGTTCATTTAAAAACTTCCCACCACGGATTTATCGAAAACCACTGATTAAAAGAAAAAACGCCGAGACACGTCAAAAGATTTGCCAAAGGGGACAACCTTTTAACCAAAAACTACTACACACCCTTTTACTCTCTGCCCCCCGGGGTCATCCCCTGAAAAATTTTATATGACAAGGAGTATCAAGTAATAGCTTGTTTGAAAGGTCTTTCAAAGTGCATTATTTTGACGTTTGATTTTTTAAAATCGGTCGATTCGTTTTCGAGAAAATTAGAAAAACCTTTATTTATCTTAATTTGTTCAGATAGAAAAAAGAACACACGAAAATATCACTTTTTATTTCAATAAGTGTTCAAAAACCAACATAAACAGCAATTCGGAAAATTAGACGTGGCAGCAACCAAATAACAACCCGACTTTTTTCAGCCATCCATTTATAAACACAGATAACATGGGCGAACTGTATTTATTCTTATACCTGTTTAGTTTTTTATAGTTGCTAAGGAAAAAAAAGAATTTAATTTGCTGTCAGTTACCTTTGTGACAATCTTGGGAAAGTGAAAATTAATTTATTGATTCAGATTTTACTTCCAGAATGGTTTACACACTAGCCGAAAGAGTGGAAATGATTCTAATTTATGGTGCCCAAAATCAATGTTAACGCCAGACATCCGGAAAAGATAACTTCGCATAGGTATGTTTTGGACCTTGTTACTAAATTTACTCAAACTGGATCTGTTGCAAATAAAAAAAGGAATCATCGTAGAGTTTTGGATGAAGCCGCTCAAGTTGAAGTTTTGGGTAATTTTGGCATAAATCCTAATATTTCATTACGCAAAATTGTTGATGCGACTGGTATTTCATTAGGCTCTGTACACACAGTTACTAAATTACATAAATTTCATCCATTTAAAATGAAAATATTGTAAGAGTTAACCGAATATGATTTCGATAGGCGAGTTGAGTTTTGTGAACAAATGACTGCAGCGATTAATGATAATACCATTCCTGTAAAGAATATCTGCTTCAGTGATGAATGCACATTTTATCTAAATGGATTTGTTAATAAGCATAACTGCAGGTATTGGAGCAACGAAAATCATCATGCTTTTGTAGAAGGGCATACTCAGTACCCCCAAAAAATTAATGTATGGGCAGGCATTTTAGGAAACAAAGTGATTGGGCCATTGTTTATTAATGGGAATTTAAATGGAGGCATTTATTTAGATATGTTGGAAAATACAATCAATCCGCTTATCACTGAAACCATTGAAAACCAAATCGAAGACGATGGAAACCCTATACTTGATGAGGCTGAAATATATTTCCAGCAAGACGGCGCTCCTCCTTACTATGTTCTTCCGGTTCGGCAATGGCTAGACGACGAGTTTCCAGATAAATAGATAGGGCCTATAGAATGGCCTGCTGGGTCTCCTGACTTGACGCCATTAGACCTTTTTCTATGGGGCCATTTGAAATCTATTGTGTTCACTCCCCAACCTGAAAGTTTGGATGAACTTCGTCAACGCATCATCGAAAGCTGCCATGCTCTCCCACAACATGTTTTTGAAAATGTCCGTCAGGAATTTGAACATCGCCTATATCATTGTTTGGTCAATAACGAGCAACATTTTGAACACTTATTGAAATAAAAAGTGATATTTTCGTGTGTTTTTTTTTTCTGTCTGAACAAATTAAGATAAATAAAGATTTTTCTAATTTTCTCGAAAACGAATCGACCGATTCTAAAAAATCAAACGTCAAAATAAAGCACTTTGAAAGACCTTTCAAACAAGCTATTACTTGATACCCCTTGTCATTTAAAATTTTTAAGGGGATGACCCCGGGGGGCAGAGAGTAAAAGGGGGTGAAGTAGTTTTTGGTTAAAAAGTTGTCCCCTTTGGCAAGTCTTTTGACGTGTCTCGGCGTTTTTCCTTTTAATCAGTGGTTTTCGACAAATCCGTTGTGGGAAGTTTTCAAATGAACACCCTGTATGTAAACAATTTTAGATATTTTTTTTATATTTATTAGAACTAGGATTAATTAAATAAGATGAAGCCAATTTACCAACATGTACATATATTGCACGTACATACTAACATAATATATTATACAATGTACTGTATGTTTGCTTCGAATTCTTATTTCTTAAAATAATCAGAAATTAATTATTGCTTCATATTTTTTATTTAATTCTTATAAAATTTAGATTTACATTTTAATAGCAATTGAGATATATATAAAATGATTTCTAAATCTCTCAAACTTGCACAGGATTCAGATAGGCTTGCTATTTTCGACACTGGAGCAAGATCAGGTTCCTATTCCTCTGTCTCAGAGTTGGGAATAGTTTCTTCCGTTTCTTGAATCTCTTTAAAACACTTAATGATAGTCAATTCTGCACTTTCTGTTGGCAAACCATTATCAATTGTTTCAAGTTCACAAATGTGTCGCTAATGTTAGGAAACAGTTGTGCGAGCGGAATATTATCTTCTTCGAAGTCGACGATAATATCTGTATTACCCATAAATCCGGCTTTTATAAAGCGTTTTTTTAATGTCACTGGGGACAAATTACGCCAAGCCACCAAAACCCAGAGCATTTAAAAATTCTGAATAATACCTTGGTGCAAAGATTGGCAATGTGAGGTAGTATTGGATGGAAAAAAAATAAGTTTGACATTATCCAGTGTAATTTTGGGATGAGACGTTGCATTATCCAGAAACAATAAAACTCTCCTATTCTGCCTCTTCATCTTGGTATCAAATCTGTGAAGCCATGTTATCTTGATGCCTGCTGTCATCCACGCTTTTTTGTTCAGCACCCATTAGAGAGGTAGCTTATCGATATTTGAGCTCTTAAAACATTGAGAATTGCTTTTGCCTATTATAAGTGGTGCATTCTTCTCACCTTCCATACTTGTACAGAACAGAATTGTCAATCGTTGCTTTTCTGTTTTTTTTTTTCCAGCACACTTGTCATCTTTCAATGCATATGTTCTTGCTGGCAATGTACGATAGTAAAGACCTTTCTCATCTGCATTAAATCTGTCCCTTGGGACATAATCCTTTAAAATGGTCAACAGCCTTTCTTTCCAAGCAGTTGCGTCCTCGACATTGATATCGGCTGATTAGCCATACATTTTTCTGAAGGTAATATCGTACTGACGATGGCATTTTTCTTACCAACCACTTTGATACCTTGAAGTTATCCAGTCTCAGATATTGAGCAGATTCGAGGGCTTTTGCTTGAATTATGAGCCCGGATATTGGTAAGTGCTTATTTCGCGCCTTACTAAACCAGTTAAAAACAACTTGGTCCACTGTGAGTCCTTCGGTTTTAGGAAATTTTCTTTCTTGTTCACCGTTGCCAACTTCTTGAAACAAATTTCTAACTTCAGCTTTATTTTGAAACAACATAGTCACTTGGGTCCTACCCATTTAAAATTTTTCAGCCAATTACTTCCAATTTGCTGGTACTTAAACCAGTTTTTCACCGAAAGACATTTGTTTTTTTCCGTTATCTTTAAATATTCACGTTAGTCACGAAACACACAGACACTGTTCAAAACAGAACTAATGTTAACAACCGATTTATCGGCCTTTAAAGCAAGTTGAATGGATTCGCCTGCAATAAAGTAATTAGTGTATGAACTTGTATTTCCTAAGAATTGTCGGATCGGGTGTTATTGCCCCTAATGGAGGGTGTTTTTAGCATTAATGTTTACTAAAAATTCCAGTGATGAGTGCCCGTGGTCGTTTAATAGATAGGTCGTTAAAGAGGAGTATAAAATAATGGGATTTCCATTTTCAAATATGGGGAATTCCTAACTGGTCGTTTATCGCAGGTGGTCACTTTACAGCGGCGATCGCAAACAAAGGTTTACTTTTGCAACCATAGATTGAATAATCCTTCTATTAGTTATAGTATTTTATTATTATTATTTATTAACATTAAGCATGTCCCCTCACTAATTCGGTTTCACTAGAAAAAAGAATGAATTGATATGTTAAAATTCTTCTTTTACAACATGTTCTGACTTCAACATTGCTTAAATCACTCGACTATGATTAGGGTCCTTTATTCTACTTGCGTATAAATCAACCCCTACCTTTACATGGAGATACACCGTTCTTATACTAAACTCCTGTCGATTCCAAAGGTTGCATAATCTACATTATATTGTATTGTATTATTGAATCACCTCTCTGCTCCCCCAACTGTTTTAACCTCTTTTCATATTAAAATCTCTTAAATGGTTGCTGAGGATGACTTTCTCTAAAGTCGAAACTAGTACAACACATACATTAAGAAATTTAATTTAATTCATCGTCATTTTATGTATTTCTATAACCCTTGTTTTCTACCCTAGAGGGGCAAATAAAGTTATTTGGTGGTAAAGACAGACCTTTATTTCTATTTACAATCTCGCCACAGAATATGGGCTACTTCTTAAATATAGTATTTTAATTGTAGCCCCACAAAATAGTAATACATTAATACCAATCTTACCATAAAATATAATATTTTAAATAGTGATAAAAGTGTTACAAATGTATCCGATGGGTTTTTTTGAAGTAGTGATTCTAAGGTAGTTTTACATGTATCTTCGCCCAATCAAGGTTTGGCTGATAATATTTCAGGACAAGAAATAGTAAGCAAGGATGGAAATATTGAAATAGTTAGAAAAGAGTTTTTTAGAGTCCCCCAGTGAATTTAAAAATCAAATCATGTTTTGTCATCAAAATGTTTAGTGCCTATCAAATAAAATTTCTTGATGTAACGCTCGAAATATCAAAATGCGACTTTTTACTGCTTAGTGAGCACTGATTGAATAGTGACCAATTATCTCAAATCAGATTTAAACACTATGTATTAGTATCAGCTTTTAGTGGAACAATGTTAAAACAAGGCAGGGTTGCTATTTTTAGGAATATTGATTGTAAAGAGTCAGTCGTAAACTGTGATGTAACTTACTTTTGTTGTAAGGGAATTTTGGAGTATTGCTGTATTAAGATTGATTGCACTAGGCAGTTATTGATTGTTTTATAAAGCCTCCCCTGCATCATTTTTGGAACTTTTAAATAATATGTGATCATATTTAAGTAAGCTCAATTATTGTTTCGCTTTAGGTGGTTATCTTAATGTTAACTTCTTAATTCCTAGTTTTAATTTATCGCTTTAACTGGATTTAATATGTACTTACAGTATGAATTTTCAAATCACACAACCTACTAGAGTAAGTACCAATAAAATTCTCCTACATAACTATGCGCCAGTAAGGCGGAGGTTATAAATTTTAATGTATTGGATCATTATTCTCCATTTCTTTGTGTTAAAACAAACTATAAAGCTGACAAGCCGAAAAATATCACTTTTTACGGTAGATCTCTTACTGATCAAAACATGGTCACTTTTACCAATTTTCTAGGCCAAGAAGATTTTAGCGAGGTTTTGGACGAGCAATCTGTAAATAACTCTTTTGCTAAAATTCTTTATTATTACTTCGATGTATCCTTCCCCTTAAAGAAATGTTATTCTACCAACAAAAAAAAAACGAAAATTAAATTGAATTTTGAACTTACTAGATTAGAAGTCGAATACAACTGCCGAATTAAAAATTGTATATGAGAGTAGTCAGTAATCGAATGATGCTTTGGCTGAAAAGTTTAGTACACAATTCATATTACGTAATGACAACAAGTCCCTAGATTTAGAGTTTTTCAGTGAAAGTGTTCCTATACATGAGAAATTATTTTATATATCTCCTATGTGACACATGATGTTTAAATATAATAAATGTACTTCAGAGTTCTAACTCCTCTGAACATGACAGCATCTCTAATAATGTTTTAAAGAAATGTAAATATCATATCGCGGATATACTAATATATCTAATAAATCTTTAGATAGAAAGAAATATTTTCCCTGAATGTTTAAAGTTGGTAATTGGCAACCCTATATAAGAAAGGAGATGTTAGTAATCTTGAGAACTATCATGGAATAAGTCTTCCAAATAGCATCTCCAAAATCTATGAACTAGTGGTAAAAGAACAACTTGTCTCATTTTTCATTAAAATAAATTATTGACGTCTTTTAAGCACGGCTTAACATTGAATAGAAGTACCTCAACAGCCTGCGCATCGTTGTTGAGTCTCTTGATAAAACAAAATGTCCATGCTGGGATTATTTATAGATTTTTTTGCGTGCTTGGCGTTGTAGGTTCTGAAGTATTACTTGAAAAACAGTACGGTGTCAGAGGTTCATCGTTAAATTATACTAGATCGTGCTTTCATAGTAGAAAGCAATCTGCTACCGTAAACGGAGTAAAAAGTACCTTCAACATCATCAAAAAAGAAGTACCTTAAGGTTCCATTCTGGGGCCCTTTTTATTTTTAATTTTGCCAACGATTTAATAAACTAATGACCGACACATCACAGAATATTTGTGTTCCTTTTTTGATATGTAGGACCAAACACTGCAGGAGTAATTCTTTATGGTGCTCTGCGAAAGGTGCGTGTGCGCAGGAAATTATTCACGTTGGTCTTGAATCTTCGGAGATTATACTCGTTGGGAAACACGTCCTTAAGGAGGTCTTTCCAGAGTGATGACGTTCTCCACATAAAAGAATTTTTAAACAGTGTCGTTCAAGGGACACCAAGTTGAACCACATACGGGTGAGTCGTGTACTTTAACCATGCACCGCCGTGGGTGGAATCAAGCGGGCAACCTCAGTTAAGCACTTGTCATAAAAAAATTTGTAAAATAGACTCAAATCGCCAACCTGCCTTCGATATTCAAGACTTTCCAGTCTGATCATGGTCACCGATCAAGCAAATGGCTCTTCTTTGAATGGAATCTAGAAATCTCAGGGTATGTTTAGGAGCAGAGCCCCAAATATGCGAACAGTACTCCAGCGATGGTCGAATTTGGGCTTTATAGAGCATCAAAATTTGTTGGGGTGTATAGAGGTTCTTAATGCGGAACGTATTCCAAACTTCTGCCAAGCTGCCTTAGTAATAGCCGCAACGTGACTATGCCAAGACAAATGACTATCCAAATTGACGCCCAATGAACGAATTGATAAAGCCAAGAGAATCGAGTGTCCTGCCATGACTGTTCTTTAGCATTAACTTGATGTTAGATGTGTCTGAAGAAATCCGTCCATCGCCGCAGAGAACAGTCTTTTAGAAAGCTTCACAGCCACGAGCAAAATTGAACCGGCATTCCATATGCTCTCACTTTAGTTAGCCTCTCATGCCATTCTCAGTCAAAGGTCTTGGAAATGTGCAGTTCTACCGCCCGGGACTCCCCATGATGTTCTATTGCGTTGTTCCAAACATAAGTAACATAAGCGAGAAAGTCTCCTGTTGATCTAGATTTACAGAATCCATACTGGCTGTACCTAATAATGTTGAAGCTTTCCAGGTACTGATAGCCTTCTCCATGACCCTTGATATAACCGGAAGTAATGCGACTGGACGAAAGTTATTTGGCAAGGTATTCTTCCCTTTTTTGGGTATGGACTGGACTCGCGCAGTTTTCCAGCAAGAAGGAAATATTCCTTTTTTGGAAGAGAAGCTAAAAAGCCTACAAAATACCGGTGTCAATTCATCAGCGCATGTCTCAATAATTATGATGACGGGAATTTCGTCAGGACCAGAAGCTTTTTCGGTGTCAAGACTCCTCAAAATTCGTCTACCATGGCACTGCCGGGAAATAATCTCCGGCATTCTCGATTCTACAGGGGAAATGTTTAGTGGAGTCTTTCCTTGAAGATTAACCGTTGAAAGTGTAGAAAATAGTTTCGCCAGTAAGTTTGCTTTTTCCTGTGCTTTGGTTGCAATAGTACCATCAGAACGTGTTAGAGGTGGAATGGTTGACTTGGTAAAGTTCTGACTAATGGCCTTATCTACCGATCAAAATGACCTTGAGCCGTTAGGATATTCAACAGGTTTGTCTTGACCCTCTGGTACTGTGTTTCTTTGTTTTAGTTTATCGTTCACTTGCATTGGTTTCGAGCGCTAACAAAGATGGTATGATTTGCGGCGGTAGGGTTTTAACGTCATTGTCGGTAGAAATAATTTTTTGATTTAACAGCTCGTTCGCAATTTTTGGTAAAGTTAGGATAACCTCCGATCCTTCTCTAGCACAGATGGATGGATCGTCAGAGGTAAAACACACATTTCGCCAAGGAAGGGTTCGAAGACGGTAATTTCGGTCATCCCATTTAGCTGATGTATAATACCAGATCTTGCGTGGTTTAGGGGGCTTTTCGGCACTAATTGGTAGTTCGTTCAGTGCCGAAATAAGGTTGTGGTCAGACGTTCTTAGTGGAGGTTTCACGGTGACAGTGTACAAGTCGGGGTTTAAAGTTAAGAAAGCTGATGGCAAAGGATTCGGCTTCGCGACCTTGCTCGTCGGTTGTATTTGAGTATTTGAGCTAGTTGAAATTGAACGTTAAAGTCGCTAAGGGTGACAACTTCGAAATTGGGATGGTGGATTTGCACAAAGTCGATAGTATTAGCAAGTGAGGAAAACAAGTCCCTTAAATGGGTATCGCTTGGCGGCCGGTAAAGGCAGCAGATGAATTTAGTAATTCTCTGCGTTGAAATTTTAAACCACATTATATCAAAGTCATTACCCTGGAGTATCTCCTCTCGTTGACAAGAAATACCACTGCGGGCAAAGAAACAAAAGCTAAAATTGCGCCTAAATCTTTGACGGACGTCATTTCAAGGATATAAATAGCTGGCCGTACTAATCGATAATCTGATCTTTGGTTCGGTTAGTGCGAGTACATGAGGTTTGGATTGTAGAATTTGATGGATTGCATTGATGTTCGAGTTCAGTCCTATTATCTTGCAGAAGTCAATTTGGAACCATTTCCATTTTGAATGTTGTTCAAAGGACCCGCCTGGCTATTGTGTCATATGCGGATGACACTAACATTTTATTTGTGAAAGACACTTTCACTTCTTTAAAGTTAGTAGCTGAAAGACTTTATCTTAGAATATCACTTTGGTCTGAGAAAAATAAACCAAATTTAAATATGAATAAAACGACAATTATAAATTTTTCTCTTAGACCCAATAACATTGATCTTACTTTGTTTGAAAATTTTGATATGCAGCTAAATGTGTCTAATATCACGAATTTGACAACAATTTCAAATTGTTGTCTCATACAAAAGAACTACGCAGCTTTTGTTATGCACTTAGCTTTATGTCTATGCATTGCAGTAAAAAGGTCCTTTTAACTCTTTTTTTTTGCAAATATTCACTCGCGAATTAAATATAGGATTCTAAACTGGGCTATGACTCCTAATATTAACTGTGGCTGGTATTTATGTGCTTGAGGTTTGTAGTTTTATTTATTAAAATAAAGAAGATTTTCAGGGTGTTAGATCTACGTATAAGTATGAAACCAAATTAAAAACTCTTTTTTTGTCGGAAAGTCATAAATTTGCCGAAATTTAAAGACAGAATATAAATACACAGGTTGCAAATTTTTTAATGTACTGAATAGTAACATTAGATATGCTCTTAATTTAAATGTATTTAAGCATTGTTAAAAAAAATATATCGCTATTATATTGTGCTTACTTCTTTTAGCAGTAAAGATGGAGTGTATATTTTAAATGTGTTTAAATTTAATTTTCTATTGACCTTTTCTTCAATTATCGTCTTGTACATTTCAACTGAAGGAATACATGATTACGCTATTGTCTAAACGCATTCCCAACGACTTCTCTTTAAAGTCTCTGCTATAGTACCCTTACAATGAGACAAAATTCTAAAAGCGTAATATGTTACCCCAAATATCCCGAAAATATATTTTTATTTCCAGACAAAAACAAGTACGCCAATAGAAACACCATCACTCGCCGTCTCGCAGTACGATATCTGTAATATTTAAAAAATATCGATGTAAAACTCCCTGATAGTCAAGTAAATGATCAAAATGTCGACCAAGCAGAAAATAATAGCAACCCCATTGAAAAGAATATATTTTACAAACAGCTTAAAAAAGAAAATGATTGATGAATGACTAGCGATATTGGATTCGGATAGAACCAACCCCCATTACTTCATAGAAAAGAACCAATGGTTAAGAGGAAGTATGATTCCACAGTGTTAAGTAGACTACAAACCACAAAAGCATTTAGACTTCGTACAGGACAGGTTTTACGCATCAACATCTTCTTAAATGCCAACCAGCACCAAAATGTGATAAAAGTATTGTAGTTCTTTTAGTAGCACATGATATTAGTGAATTTCCAGTGTTCAATGTTAAAAAACACAAATATGGCTTAGAACCAAATGTCAAAGAAAATCTAAAGAAAAGAAACATTAACAAAACATTAGAATATATGACATGAATAGAATTATTTGACAAAGTTTAATAACTAAAAACCTACGACACCTGTCGTCTGTGATATAAACCAATAAATTATACCTATCAATAAGAGCCCCTAATGGCAAAGTATCCCTGTGAGTCTTACTGCCTGGGATAGAAATGAAGTTAGTAAGTAAGTAAGTAAGTAAGAGTCCCTAAGCGCTAATGACCCTAGCAGTCGATGTTCTTCATGGGTGAGTTTTGAGTGAGGAAGAAATCCCACACTGCTCAGCATCCAATAACTTACCCCCCAGACGCATTTTGAAGGTCTCCCCACCCAACACACAAAATAAAATTATAATAATATTAATAATAATAATAATAATAATATATTTTATATTATTTCAACAATACAATGTTATAAAAGGAAAAAAAGGATATCATTCGTGATGAAGGAATAAAAGGCCCACTGGTAGCATTCTTCGACATGGAGGGTGTTGCTGATGCTAATGACTTAACACTAATGGACACAGACAGTCATTCATAAAAACGTCATTCATATGTCGCCTACATCGATCGGGCCAAAGGGGGTGAGGGGTATCTACACGTAAACTTCGTGCTGAGACAAAACACCACTCTTGGAAAGAAATAGGTTGTTCGAGGAGTGAGACAAATAGCAAAAGTCAACAAACTATTGGCTATATCAAGGTTAAATGTATACAGCGTCACAGCGTTGTTGCCGGACAAATATTTTTTGCGATTTGGGAAAACTTGTTTTAAAAAAGACGACTCAAATCAATTCACAGAATGCTAATAATCAACAACTTGTTGCTGATAGTTATTAAAATCTAACCCATAAAGTATTTCAAAGAACAATTGAAGAGTAGAAATTCCAAACGTTCTAAGTGCCTTCGCTATTTTTTTCAGGAGAGCAATAACTGTAACTCAAACGTTAACGCAAAAACTTTATCAAAATTGGTTTTAGTGGAAATATAGGTGTATTTTCGTTTCTAACTAGTGTAATTAAAAATTAAAACAAACTGCTTATATGCAAAAAAAATAGTATTTAAACAACGTTCTATCTACCGTGGCACTTAGAACTTTTTGAATGGAACTATATTGATACAACATGTACACCTTAACTAACCTAAATAATTATTTTTAATAAACAAAATTAACATACTATTTTAATTATTTAGAATATTTTGATAATAGCTTTTAGCAGTGTCTGGCAAAAATCCAACATGGCTGATAAATCCTTTTTCTTGTCCTCTGACAGGACTGGCTTTTGAATCAATGGTATACAAACGTTTGCAATATCTTCCGGTTTAGCCTCTTTTTTTAGTACATTGGCACGTTTCCACAAATCAATTTCACTGAATATGGTCTTATACTGGATAATACCTGGATGATCTTTGGAAACTTTTATCATAGTAGACTTTGATACTGGAAAATTTACTTTTAGAACAGAGTCGCAGGCATTTTTTAAGTCCAAAAAGTTTGAATGTTCCATGGCAACTACGCAGAACGGTTCCCCCGAAACTTTAGCATAAGCAAAGTCCCGATCACATGATAGGAAGCTGTGTCCGCTTATTAGAAATTTTTGAACAATCTTTATTACAAAAATAAGGGTGCGGTTCTTATTTTGGCCTGCACAATTATCTGATCATATAATAAGTTATATAAAATAAAACAATGCAGTCTTCCTCCACAGTTTAATTGTTAACATAAAAAGTTTTTTAAGCTCCCGACATGTTTCGAGTACTTAGGTACTCATCTCCAGGAGATACCAACATCGAGTTTAACATCGAAATAAGTTGTCTCAAATAAATGAGTACAACAGGAAGGCTGGAGACTTGGTGTATTAGATGGTTAATTATATGGAATGAGAAGTAAAGTTAAGATTAAGTTTGTAATTTAGATAAGTGAAACATATTTGAGTACGATAATAAAAGATTATGACCTCTTAAGGAGAGAAGTTTTCTTTTAATTTTGTTAAGCAGTTGAAGTATAGTTTGTGTTTATTAAAATTTAGGAAAAGTTTAAAGGGAGTTTTTTTTTGAAAATTAAGAATCATGCGCTTATATGATTTAGTTTAGATGAGTGAAACATATCTTAAGTTCAAATAACGAAAGATTGTGACATCTTTTGTAAAATATTAAAAAAGTTGTTTAAATTATGAATGGTTTTTCTTCATTTTTCATTTGTTAGCTTATATGATGATATGGGGCAAAGCAAAAATTTTTTACAAATATAACCTATAATTTAACTGTTAAACAAGTTAAAAGAAAACTTCTCTCAATAGATGTCACAATCTTTCGTTATTTGAACTTAAGATATGTTTCACTCATCTAAACTAAATCATATAAGCTCATGATTCTTAATTTCCAAAAAACCTTCCTTTAAACTTTTCCTAAATTTTAATAAACACAAACTATACTTCAACTGCTTAACAAAATTAAAAGAAAACTTCTCTCCTTAAGAGGTCATAATCTTTTATTATCGTACTCAAATATGTTTCACTTATCTAAATTACAAACTTAATCCTAACTTTACTTCTCATTCCATATAATTAACCATCTAATACACCAAGCCTCCAGTCTTTCTGTTGTACTCATTTATTTGAGACAACTTATTTCGATGTTAAACTCGATGTTGGTATCCCCTGAAGATCAGTACATAAGTACTCGAAACATGTCGGGAGGTTAAACAACTTTTTATGTTAACAATTAAACTGTGGAGGAAAACTGCATTGTTTTATTTTATATTACAATGACTCCACTGAAAGTATGGACTATTTTTCAACTTTCAATTTAAAATATAATAAGTTGTTTTTTTTATCAAAAATGCCATAATATGAATTTATTAGACGTAAAACGCAGGATCAAACTTAATTGCTTCCACGACATGCTTTTGTTTCATCCCACATACATATAAAAGCTTTACTTAGGTGAGATACATGAATGCCCAGATAATAACAGCTTAGTTGCCTACTATAATACATATTAATGTGAGTTAAATTTGGTATCAGCAAAACTCGCCGAAGATCCACAGATATCATACAAAAGTCACAATTGGGAAAACGTGCGTCATAAGAATCCTTGTTCATGCATTGAAGGGCCTTTCTATACTTGGCATGATAAATGGCTTGTTCTTGTTTAGCAGTTGTCTGTCCTGATCCACATGAAATCTTACATGCAAGCATATCAGCATATCACAGGTTCTACAAGTGATTGGTTTTGGAACGGTAAAATGATACATGTGGAAAACATTTTAAGAAGACTTTTCGATAAAAAATTGTTGATCACTTTTTTCTCTGGATATTTGTCGCTGAAAGATTTGTAAAGAAACACTCTGTATAACAAGGAAATATTCAAAAAATCTTTCTCCTATAACCTAGCTTGCTTTATAAATAAGTAAAACATTACGAACTAAGTATGTTCCAAGAAAAAATAAAACGTAAATAATTATTTAACAATTTTATCTTGACACTTTACTACACATAGTCCTTGAGCGAAATAATGTCAGGGCCAATTTTCAATTTTAATAAATCTAACAAGATATTTCTTATTACGAACAATAAAGCTATCGATTTGGTAGGGTTAATATTACGCAGAACATTACTTAAATCTTGGTTTATTTGTATATTCGCTTCATTGCTATTTTAATTTTAATTTTCAAAGATAATAGGTTCTAATAATCTTTTATAGTTGTCGACTATTCTTTCATTCTCACAACCCCCAGTAGGAACTAATTTCACTACTATTATCGCTCATCACGCGTCGGTAAAAGGCAAATGCACGTGCTACATTTATTTAAATTCTTATCTCCTCTTAAAATTTATGAACCTGATTCTTAAAGTATTTTCAATATTTCAAACACTCTTAACACCCCACCCCGTATATTTTGAATGTCCTAAAAGTGTATCTACCACATACCAGAAACATCTGATTGTAACTGACGAAACAGAAATTTTAGCATAAAATATTCCAGGCTCCAAATCTTATCTGTGGAGGGTCCTTAGACAAAATCCCTAATAAAGTATCTCAAGAGATATAGGGGATAAAAGGGATACAATTTGCAAGGGCCTAAAAGAAAATCTACTTTGAATTTCCAGGCTTACCCTGGATCGAATTTTCATTTAAGAATTGAAAGGAAACTTTAACTAATATGTTTTCTTAAAAATCAATTATTGTGATCTAAGCAAATTTTTTCTTATTGCGAAAGTTTTTCAAATAGTAAATGAACTCCTAATTCAGGTAGTTTCCTAAATCTTAGCGTGTTTTAGGAGAAAGTAGCTCAAAGTATGATTTATGTAGAGCCTAATAATTTTTATGAAATATTTGTGCTGTTAAAATAAACCATAATAATGTAGAGTGTATCCGGTATTCGAGTCTCTATATGGGGATTTCGCTTATTATTATAGACAGATACGCGATTAAATTAAACAGGGAAAGTTTTAGGTAGCTGTTTTATTTCTCTGAGCTCTTGGGATACTTTAAAATACCTAAATTGTTGTATTTGTGAAAATCTGCAATAGTTTTCTTATTTTTGAATTTTTTGAGTATATTTAAACACATTTTCGTAGCCGTATTTTACGTAAAACACGAATATTTCGTCAGATTTTAGCTACAACGTTACATTTCCTGGAACAATCGTCAAATTTTTCTTTACTTATGGCGCTTATCTTTAAATTTTCGATGAGTCTATCACGTCTTGAATTTCCCTTTCAATGATGTACCACTTGTTAAAAACATTTTAAGTCATTTGTTTAACAATAATTTTATCGCATAATGTTAAATTTAGCAACACTGTCATTAATAAATAGAATTCTTCTTCCTTTATCCTTATTTAAGCTGTCGTACTAACTGATTATCATTATTAATTATCTCCGTCTATTCTTGAATTAGGGGAATGATCGTATTAAAAGAAGTGATATGCCTTCTGTTAATTCTTTCTCTTAAAAACTTTTGAATTGAATTCTTTAATTCACTTTCATTAAAACCTAGGAGAACGCATTATCTAGAAATTCTCTAAGAAAACGGGATCATATCATAAGAAATGAGCTAAGAATCATGCGTGTTTAGTATAAAAAAAAAATACAATTTGAGCATTGAGCATGTAATGTGAACAGTCACTTATCACTCACAAGAGAGCATTTACTTCTCTTTAGTTGGAGAATAGAAGTCCAGAGCACACACTATAACCAGTGGCGGATCCACGGAGAAAGAGGGGGGGGGAGAGGGGAATTAGGGAAGATTTCCCCCCTAGAACCTCAGAATTCATAAATTTTTTAGTAGAAAAATTTTATGTGCTTGTAAAATATTTAAGACATTATCCACACTTTCTTTTCAAAATTCATTACAAAAATTGTGACATTATTTCATCAGAATCGTCTTATTTGGCCTGTATAATCTGGTCCGACCTTTATCTAAATGGTTCTGAGTTTTGAAAGACGCGGGAAAATAATCAACCCAACTCAGGGTGTGGTTACGTTCTACCGAAATTAGCCTATCCCACCAAAAACGCCTTAACTCGATTGGCCTATCAAATATGCCGCTTTGCTCAGCTGAGCGGGATTGTCTAGTTACTCTAGTTCCTTACTCCTATGGCACTGTAAAAATCTTACAAGAGGAGGGCGAAAGCCCACCTCATTCCTCAAAGACCTAAAAATAAACAAAATAGTAACAGGCCCACAGGACAAAGCTGAACTGTTCGCAGAAAATTTCTACGAACAGTTCAGCAACTACCCTTCAACAAACTTAAACAAAGATGCGCGAGTCACTAGAACTGTGCAAATTTATAAACAAATGCCAAGAGTCCACATGGAAGCACAAAATTTACCAAGGGTCACTGTTGAGGAAGCTCGCTCTATCCTGAGGGTCATCAACCCAAAAAAGGCGCCCGGTTTCGACGGCATAAAGAACAAAGCAGTCAAAAACTTGCCAGAAAATACAGCTATGGAGATAGTAAACATAACCCAAATCATCATGGAAAAAGGCTGCTACTTGGACAAATGGAAACGGGCAAAAGTGGTGCTGATCCCAAAGACGGGTAAAGATCTGACGTTGGTTGACAGTTATAGACCCATAAGTACATTATCTTGTTTTGGCAAAGTCATTGAAAAATTAATACTCAATCGGGTAACCGGTAACAATGACGTACTACCACCAGAGCAGTTCGGTTTTAGAGCTGCGTATTGCACGGTGCGCCAAACAACAAGGCTCGCAACTAACATACTCGGAGGGTAGAACCACCACCAGTCAACGGGAGCAGTCTTTTTCAACGTCTCCAAAGCGTTTGATAAGGTTTGGCATGACGGGCTTATCCTAAAATTGATTAGATTAGGCATGCAAGATGCTCTAATCAGAGTTTTTATATCGTATCTTGAGGACAGGACATTCGCGGTGTCAACAGACAATTCAATATCTCAAATAAGGGTCGCACGAGCGGGGGTCCCGCAAGGGTCACCACTCGCTGCGATCCTTTACAACATTTATACAGCGGATATCCCGTATAACAGATATACACAATTATATTTGTTTGCTTATGACACTGCGATTACTGCCACCCCAGGAGTGCCCTGGAGAGTAGTTTTAAGCCTGCAGCGCCATATCCTGCTTCTGCAGAATTGGCTGAAGACCTGGAAGATAAGGTTAAACGAGGGAAAGATACAGTCAATATTTTTCTCGAGGGCGAGACTAAGACTTCCCGAAACAAGGGTCAAGGTCAACAACAAATCCATGGAATGGAGCCCGAAAGCAAGCTATCTTGGTCTCACCTTCGACAAAAAATTGACCTGGAACGACAATGTCGAAAATAGGCTGAAAAGGCCCACATACAAATATGTGCAGTGTACCCCTTACTCTGCGCAAAAAGTAAACTAAAACTAAAAACAAAAACAATAATATACAAGACTATTATAAGACCAGTACTGACATACGGTGTATCAACATGGTGCACCATAAACAAGACACGTTTTATGAAAACTCAAAGACTACAAAACAACATACTGAGAATAATGACAAACGCACAAAGACACGTACCAACAGCAGTATTTCACAGGGACTTAAAAATGGATACATTCACGGACCACATGACGAAACTAATAACAAAATATTTGGAGAGGACTGACATATCAGCAAATCCAACAATACAAAACTCGCACGTACGCTCGACGAGACATAACAAATACAAATACCCTAAGGATTGGCTCCATCCTTGAAACCCGTAACAATAACAGCATAAAACATGTGACAAAAATGAAAGAACAACAAAAAACATCAACGAAAAAACCAGAAAACACCCAGAAAAAAACAGCAAAGAAAAAACTGAAACAACAAAACAAAAATCAAACCAAATAAATAAACAAAAAACAAATGCGAAGAAAAATCCACAAGGAAACCCCAGAATACTTGAAGAATAAGCAAACAACATCACTAAAAGGAGCAAAAGCTCTTAAGAGCTAACTCAGAAAGCACTAAAAGTATGACATCTATGGCACTGTGTGGCACTCGCGCAAATCCAAGGGTTCAGTCGTAGACAATGTTTATCGTTACATTTCGTAAAAGTTTTGTGCGGTAGCAGCATATTATGAAGAAAAAACTTTATAAACACAAATACATATAATGGTGCATATTTATGTTATTTAAATTATACGGTCTATTTTTGTGAACATTTGCCAAAATAACATTTAAACGTTGTCATTATTTTTATATTTTAATAACATTGTAAATTAATTAAGCTCCGATCAACCCTTTGAAAGGTTTTTGGACTTGACAATATCTGAGCTGGAAATCTTTCAGTATAAAGTCTTCTTGCCTTCGAAGAGTTGGAAAACGCTTCCCAAAAAAAAAATGAACACATATCATTTATTTTTACCTATTTGAGTGTGTATAGCATCAGTAACTTTTTAGTGTTTCGCCTTAAAGCCGATTTATCTCAAAAACTGCCACTTTTATCGAAATATAATAAGAGTACCTTTTTTGAGGAGTGACCAGAGTATCAAAAAATCAGTTTTCAGCTCTGTCGAATGACAAAGACCAGAATTTCGGTTTAACGAGTGTGGTGGGAAGTCCGTTCCCGACTTTCCTGATGATGTTAAAGATCTACTGTAGTATGGTTTAATGACTCTTTATAGCCTCTAATAAATATTAGAATTTTATTAAGTTGTTTCAAAAGTTAGAACTGCGCTGTATCTCCGGTAAGGGGCACTTTAGGAATTTCTTTTCTATGACAAATTAGGGTTATTTTGACCTCCTCTGTATGCTCGCGAGAAATTAGGATTTTTAGGAAATTATGTGCTTATCGGATATTATAACATTTTACAAATTATTTTGTAAAAATGACATAACGTCATCTCTACTTGCTCTGAAAAGGAGAGACGAAAAATACGAAAGTACGTACACAAACCAATACATTATTTCCTTCTGTTCCACCATTTAGTTTAAATAACAAGAACAATAGATATATCAAAAAATTTATCTTGAATATGATGCAAACAATTTGAATAAATTAGGGCAATGTTTCCTATGTTAATGAATAAATAAATGTCTTTAATATTTGTAATCTGGAGAAAGGTTTAACAACAAATACATATCCATATCCAAGAGTGAAGGTCGGCATAAACATGTTTCCATGGATTTTAATACAAACAATGAATTAATTGAATCATAGATATCTCCGGGGTGAAGATTACTCATATTAAACAGGAAAGAAAAATCCAAAATTCTTCACAAATATTTAATAATTCGCTCTACGCGTTTCGGTTTCCTAAACCATTTTCAAGAGCTATCTAAAAAGTTTATTCATATAATAATCTCAGGTATAAATCAAAATAATTTGGTGTTACTTACATAATATAGACAAAACTTTACACTAAGGACACAAACAAGCTCACAATGGCGAGCACAGGTTTACTAACTATATAAAACGGGATAAACCCAAAAAACATTTAAAAATAAAACACTTAAAAAATAAAACAAAATACACCGAACCATAGCGACATCTATATTGTACAAAGAGAGGTTCCATTATTTAAACAATCATTCACTACTTAAATTCGTTTATAATTCTCGCCGCTTCTCTATAGTGGGCGTTGACAGGATCGTTCAAACACTCAATTTGATTATTTATCTCTAATTTCGCTATTTCAATATTTTCTAAAAAATTCAACTTTAGGCCTTTATTCCCATTATGTAGCATTTTAAAGTTGTCTTTAGTATTAAAACTATGTAAATTTTCTCTTAAATGTAGGCCAAAAGCTGATCTCTTGTCATTAGGCGATTTCTGAGAGTTTAAATGTTCTTTTATTCTAACCTTAAAACTACGTCCTGTCTGACCAGCATATTTAGCCGTGCAAGAGTTACAGGACAACAAATACACCCCACTCTTGTCAAGCACGTTAATTGAATCCTTTACTCTCGAGAATAAGCTACGTAAATTGTTTACCGATTTGTAAGCTATTTTAAAATTGTTGTTTAAAGACTTCAATACATTACCCACTCTCAGAGAAACAGTGCCCAAAAAAGTAAGCCTTATATACCTAGGAGGTTGAAAAGATGTTATGGTCTTATCCAAGGGGTCAGTCAACACCCTCTTAAGCATGCCATTAAATTTTTTTCTTATTAAATTATTGATTAGTGATATCTTGTATCCGTTGTTATAAGCAATTTGAAAGATGATGTTCTTTTCCTTCTCAAATTCTAAAGGTAAGAGTGGGATAGTGAACAAACGATGGATTAAAGAGTTAAAAGCTGCCATTTTATGAGCTAAACAATGATTTGAGTCAGCAGGTATAACATTGTCTGTATGTGTGTTTTTCCGATAAATAGCATACTCAAAAACGTTATTCACCCTCTTTATTGTCAAATCTAAAAAATTCAGACAACAATCAGATTCTATTTCTTTTGTAAATTTGATGTGGTTGTTTAAAGAATTTAAAAACTTGAAAAAAATTTCCAACTCATTCCCTGTTCCTGTCCAAACAATAAAAGTATCATCAACATATCTGCGCCATAATAAAATTTTATCTAGAAGGTAAAAATTTGAATTAAACAATTTATTTTCAAAATCACCCATAAAAATTTCAGCTAAAAAGGGGGAAAGACCTGAACCCATGGGTAAACCATCCGTCATTTTAAAGAACTTATCATTAAATCTAAAAAAATCTAAACCTAGACATTTATTCAAAAGGGACGTTATACCCCTCCGTACATTATCAGACAGAGATAAGTTCTCTCCAAGCAAACGTTCCACGATATTCACCACCTGTTGTCGGGGGTTACTTGGAAACAGATTGACCACATCAAAAGAAACCAAAAGGCAATCATTTGGCAAGTTAATACTTTTTAAATCTTGAATTAATTCATTGGTGTTCTTAATACTGTATTTATTTTGAAAGTCCAAGAGGCTTCTCAAACATTTGTCTAGCCATTTTGCTAAAAAATATGCCGATGAAGATACAAAACTAACCACAGGTCTAATTGGCATATCAATTTTGTGAATAAGGTTCAAAACTTTTTGGATAATAATAATATGATTATCGAGCTTAAGAAAGATCCGAATGCGTCTTACACTACAGAACTTAAAAGATTAATTAATGGCCAAAATTTTTATGATGAACTTAAGATGAATAAACCTGTAATTCCTATGAATTCTAGTACCCCTTTATTATACGGTATGGTCAAAATTCACAAAATTGATATGCCAATTAGACCTGTGGTTAGTTTTGTATCTTCATCGGCATATTTTTTAGCAAAATGGCTAGACAAATGTTTGAGAAGCCTCTTGGACTTTCAAAATAAATACAGTATTAAGAACACCAATGAATTAATTCAAGATTTAAAAAGTATTAACTTGCCAAATGATTGCCTTTTGGTTTCTTTTGATGTGGTCAATCTGTTTCCAAGTATCCCCCGACAACAGGTGGTGAATATCGTGGAACGTTTGCTTGGAGAGAACTTATCTCTGTCTGATAATGTACGGAGGGGTATAACGTCCCTTTTGAATAAATGTCTAGGTTTAGATTTTTTTAGATTTAATGACAAGTTCTTTAAAATGACGGATGGTTTACCCATGGGTTCAGGTCTTTTCCCCTTTTTAGCTGAAATTTTTATGGGTGATTTTGAAAATAAATTGTTTAATTCAAATTTTTACCTTCTAGATAAAATTTTATTATGGCGCAGATATGTTGATGATACTTTTATTGTTTGGACAGGAACAGGGAATGAGTTGGAAATTTTTTTCAAGTTTTTAAATTCTTTAAACAACCACATCAAATTTACAAAAGAAATAGAATCTGATTGTTGTCTGAATTTTTTAGATTTGACAATAAAGAGGGTGAATAACGTTTTTGAGTATGCTATTTATCGGAAAAACACACATACAGACAATGTTATACCTGCTGACTCAAATCATTGTTTAGCTCATAAAATGGCAGCTTTTAACTCTTTAATCCATCGTTTGTTCACTATCCCACTCTTACCTTTAGAATTTGAGAAGGAAAAGAACATCATCTTTCAAATTGCTTATAACAACGGATACAAGATATCACTAATCAATAATTTATTAAGAAAAAAATTTAATGGCATGCTTAAGAGGGTGTTGACTGACCCCTTGGATAAGACCATAACATCTTTTCAACCTCCTAGGTATATAAGGCTTACTTTTTTGGGCACTGTTTCTCTGAGAGTGGGTAATGTATTGAAGTCTTTAAACAACAATTTTAAAATAGCTTACAAATCGGTAAACAATTTACGTAGCTTATTCTCGAGAGTAAAGGATTCAATTAACGTGCTTGACAAGAGTGGGGTGTATTTGTTGTCCTGTAACTCTTGCACGGCTAAATATGCTGGTCAGACAGGACGTAGTTTTAAGGTTAGAATAAAAGAACATTTAAACTCTCAGAAATCGCCTAATGACAAGAGATCAGCTTTTGGCCTACATTTAAGAGAAAATTTACATAGTTTTAATACTAAAGACAACTTTAAAATGCTACATAATGCGAATAAAGGCCTAAAGTTGAATTTTTTAGAAAATATTGAAATAGCGAAATTAGAGATAAATAATCAAATTGAGTGTTTGAACGATCCTGTCAACGCCCACTATAGAGAAGCGGCGAGAATTATAAACGAATTTAAGTAGTGAATGATTGTTTAAATAATGGAACCTCTCTTTGTACAATATAGATGTCGCTATGGTTCGGTGTATTTTGTTTTATTTTTTAAGTGTTTTATTTTTAAATGTTTTTTGGGTTTATCCCGTTTTATATAGTTAGTAAACCTGTGCTCGCCATTGTGAGCTTGTTTGTGTCCTTAGTGTAAAGTTTTGTCTATATTATGTAAGTAACACCAAATTATTTTGATTTATACCTGAGATTATTATATGAATAAACTTTTTAGATAGCTCTTGAAAATGGTTTAAGAAACCGAAACGCGTAGAGCGAATTATTAAATATTTGTGAAGAATTTTGGATTTTTCTTTCCTGTTTAAAACAATGAATTAGTTACAAAAAACATATAAAAAAATTAAAGAAAGATGTTCTTCCCTTTTCTTTTCGTCAGACCCAATCCTTGGACGCGCTTCGCCGTATTACGGCTCATCGGCAAGGCTATAGAGTCTGACGAAAAGAAAAAGGAACTTACAGTGTTTTGAACACATAATGTATAAATACATATGCGAGATGTTACACGTGGCGACATCTCGTAGCAATCGAGCTATCCACCTAACCAGACCAGCGAGGTCTTAGAGAAGACCAAACGCTGGAAAGGATCCCGCATAAGCAGGTATCTAATGTCAGGTGGCGCTGAAAGCCAATCGTCGGTTTCTGTGAACCGAAAACCTAATATAAAATTAAATAAATTAATTAAAATTTAAACTAACCGAACACCTAATATAAAATTAAATAAATTAATTAAAATTTTATATTAGGTTTTCGGTTCACAGAAACCGACGATTGGCTTTCAGCGCCACCTGACATTAGATACCTGCTTATGCGGGATCCTTTCCAGCGTTTGGTCTTCTCTAAGACCTCGCTGGTCTGGTTAGGTGGATAGCTCGATTTCTACGAGATCTCGCCACGAGTAACATCTCGCATATGTATTTATATAAAAAAATCGTACGAACAAAACTTTCAAGAGGTGATATTAACAGAAGTTATCACGTACTAGCCAAGAAGCGTAACATTTTGCATTGTAACATAACCTGAACTAACCAAAATTAGCAATTAGTATGTCCCTTAGAAACCCAGTTGACAGATTAAATACATAATTCCGAGGTGCACGTAGATGGATACGAGTATATCAGGGTCAGGATAAACAATTATAGCAGACATACTGGGGTAATTACATGTGAGAGAGAGAATAGTACCCAATTTATGGATATTGAAGAGATATTAACCGAAAAGAATGTTTAATTTTTAAATGTAAACTGAAAATGTGCGAGAAGATTTTTAGAATAATGTGTTTGTGATTTCAGTGGTAGTGACCATGTTTGTTTGTTTTATACATATCTTTAAAGATTGGGGTAATGAATTTGCATGTGTAATATTAACGTTGATGTTAAATAATAACTTGCATTCTAAGAAACTTACAACAGATCACCCAAGCACTAGGATTAAATCAAAGTGTTAACAAAGTTACAAGGGCAAACGGGGACAGCACAATAGATTTTGTTTTTACAAATCTTGACGAAATAATTCTAAATGTATTACATGAACCTAGTTGGTACCTAAGATACGTATATATAGATATGTATAGATTAGATGATATCTCATACCTCTAGTGTTGAGGACATGTGGGTAAGATCTCAATTATGTTTTTTTTTTTTTTAATGAGATTAGTAAGTGTTGACTGAAATTTTCCTGAATAGAATGTTTAGGTTATGGAGTAGTTCATTTCGCCGCGCTGCTCGCCGTGATGCTGGCCGTACTGCAATTAATAAATAATTCCGCAGAAACGACTGAATAGAAACATACTGCAATTAATAATGCACCTAGCCTCGCACCTCGCCGCGCATCTCACCGTGACTCGATAAACAAAATTATTTATTTTTAGAAGGCAGCTGCCTGAAACTAGCTCAGCGATTGGCTTGTTCTGTCAGCGTCATTCGCTCGTCGCCGCGCCGGTTGTCAGACTTTTAATATTTTTACGTCAGAGTGACAGTAACAGTGACTTTTCAAATAGTGCTTTAAAATGGTGGCTAATAAGCTAGATTTATAGTTTGACGGTGGCTGGTACTGGCTGACGTTTCACGGTGGCAGGAAGCGATAAACAAGTTGCTTTTTCTACTAGCGTGCGGAAAAACGCATTTTCCGCACATGTTTTAGTGCGGAAAATCCACTTTTCCGCACCGTGCGGCAAAGATTTTTCCGCACTGTTATATTTTGAAATTAAATTTAATTAAATTAAATGCTGTACGATTTGAAGTCACTGTTCATCGTATTACCTTTGAAATATCTTAGTTGCTATGGTGTATATAACCAGTTGTTGATTTGTATGTCACTGTCAACAGAATATTATAAATTTAAACTAGTTTATCAGTTTTTCTACTGGAGTTTTGCTGAATTCTTCGGCACGCAAAATGATTTCCGATGAAGAGATGAACGAATTAATATTGTAAAATTTTGTTCATTGTAATAAAAATTTAAAAAAAAACTCCGTTTTTTAAATTATTTTCAATTTGTTTCCTCACGCTAGTAGAAAAACTATTGTTCCTAACACGTGCAGAAACCTATTTTTCCGCACTTAAATGCTTGACACCACTCCGCTACGCGTCGTGCTGTCAACGGCATTTGCGTGCGGAAAAATCGATTTTCTGCACTTGTTAGGAAAATAGCTATTACCGTTTGTTACGGTTCGAAAATTGCATTTTATAGGTTGATTATCTATGTTTAGTTTTCTGTAATAAATTTGTAAAGTACTACCTATGTAGACTCTCAGTTTAAACATTAACTACTAATTTAATTACCTGTTAATAGCCAATAGTTTAACTATGTTCAGTTTGGAACCTTTGTTAATAATAATTATATTCCATGAATGTTTTGTATCTTGTAATACATAGTCAAATGGATTGATATCTATTCTTTTGTTTCATACTACTTGTATACAGGGGTTACTTCAAATCCTTGTCATAATTGATTAGTAATTAGTCAACGTCTTAAGTTATTAATAGAAATACCTTTTTAACCTTTTATGTAAGATGTAGGTCAAATGTTTTAGCTGGTATTAATCAACTGTTTAAGAAAAATCGATAATTTGTTAAGACAGGTCAGTGTCATTGGATAAGATTGACAGTTTTGTGGATTTTCACGGCCACGTCTGGTTAATTGAGGCGTATTTTTGCGGTTGCGTTGATTGACTTAGGTTGCCTTAGTTTTCTTATGCTGTTAAAGGGGTTATAGTTAGTTTTCCTGGATTGGTATTTGTCGACGATTTTTGGTAACAATGTTGAAGAGGGAACACGATCCAGCACTTTCGACGGTTGACGCTTGAAGTGGAAAGCACGTTTGTGCGAAGTGTCTCCTGAATTTGAGTTCTTTTGGGCAGGGAAGGCCATGTGGTACCGATATAACTTTCAAAAATGCATTAAAAGGATATGGCATTGTAGTTTGTCCATTCTTTGGGCGGAATGCCGATTTAAAACGCTTTTCAATCAACTTCGGCAAGCGGTCCTAGACGCCATTTTATAGAATGGAGAAGTTATTTGAGGGCTTTTTTGGTAGGGACTAGAAGTCCAAGATCAAACTGGAGTACTAGTTTTTCTTTTATTGAAGTTGCCTAGACGCGGGTCGTGCCAGTTACCATGTATTATTTGAATTTTTGGAGACTAGCAGTGGAGCAGTATCCACGTTGGCTGGTTGAGAGATCATGTGTGTGTGTGTTTTACTAAAGATCAAGTATTCATGAACTATGGGTAGTACATAAAGTTTCAGCTAAGTGACAACATTCTTTTTTGAGTAATACGGAATCTTGGGAGTACCCAGTAGGTGACAGGAAAGCGTGAAATTAACTTTTGCTATATTATTTCCCGTGGCGTGTATGTTATTTCTCAAGATAAGCCTTTTCTGTGAACACCTGAGTACTGTGGTACAATCAGGGTGACGAACCTCACTGCAAATTATTAAATCATATGCACTGATCATTTCTCTTTAAGATCTTAGTCATATCAATATTTTGCATTTACGTATTGTTCAATATACAGTGTTTTGATAAAGTTTTGCGCCCATGTTATGTACAGAACTTGTGTATTGTAAACGTATATCGTATGTCGACATAGCGTTAAGACATCACAAGAGCCTTCAGTAGTTCAATGTGTTTGATGGTCTGTTTCAGTTAATTTCGTTGTAAATATAGTTACAATTATTAATATAAAGTAAATATTTTTGTTTCCACGCTAGAGGCCATCTGTTTCTTCAAACTTTAGCGCTTATAACTTTAACATTTTGATCTATTTATGCCTAAGTAGCTAGTATACTTATTGAGTAACCACAGGTACTCGTAAGATTTTGTGTTATGCTTTAACGATTCTTTCATAGTAATTTTAGTTAGTTGTGAGAGGTTCTTGTACAGACCTTGCATAAACTCGATGTCTGGGGCAGGTGTATTTTGATTCATATCTCACCATGTACTGGATGTCGGTCTATGTAACTGCCAGACCAAACTACACAGTCGTTTTTACGTTATCGGTCTGACAGCCTCAAATAGGGTTTGACTTTTACTTATTCTTTTATTGTTAACTTTGAAATTTAAACCTACAAAACTGTTATGTCAAACCTGATACTATCATTTTGTTGATATATTTCAATTACTTATACTTAAACTTTAAGTATCTATTGTCCACCAAAGTAAGAGGAGCTTGCATTTATAAATCCAAATAGCCAAGGGCCAAACACGACTTTTCAGAATAAATATTTGTATTGGCCTCTGCTAGAATTTGGCTTTTATTTCAGATACAGTGACTATGAGGGTTTTAAGTGAATGAGACGTTGTAAGAAGCTATTTTAAACCGTGACATAATTGTTTTTTTTTCCTAGTTTGTTTTTCTCTGAGGCGTAAGGCTAGAACATTTAAAGGCTTATAAGTAAAATAAAACTAAGGTGGCGCCTTCAGGATTTGACTTTAACTTACTTATATAAAAGTCCTAAATTTCTCAATCTGGAAGAAAAATAGCGAACCTGCCCTGAGTTAAGGTAGCTAAGAGGTCAGTTTTCAGGCAGCACAACATGGGTCATTTTTAGGGACTGTTGTCTGAAGAATATACTCCAGGGCGTAGGGTTGCCAGAATAAGAGTGGATAGGTTGCCTTGTTGCAGTATATTTTAGGTTATCCTAAGGTAAATACTGGCACCAAAGAATTATGGTGAAAATAAAAGCACCGCCAATTAATAAAGAAGGTTACACTGGCGCCTATTTTGAAAATATTACACGTTTTTCGATTTATAGATTTCTGTTCCGGTGCTGTTTGACGGTAGCTTGATGGTCGAGATGATAATCTTTTAAGTTTTCTGTTCGCTGTTGGGAATATAAAAAAAAAAACTAGGTTCCAAATTATGACATCATGGGATTGGCAGCAAATGGTTAAAATGGCGGGCACAGAAGAACAATTTACAGCCGCATATATGAAAACTTCTGACTTTAAACAATTTAAAAACCTTTTTGATGAACAAGCAGCACCTTGCATAAACAAGGAAAAATAATAAAATGGGAACAAACTTCCTTATATTCCAGGTATGTCATATGCAGGTGCACAAAGCCACTCCTGGCATTCTTTATTACAAGAAAGATTTTAGCGCAGATATCTTACAAAAGGATTTTAACAGAACACATACGTAATCCAATAAAGCTTTAATGCATTAGCCAGTATCTTATTTTCTAGTTTGTTTTAAATTTTTTGCACTTATGTATAAGTTTAAGTCCCCTTAAGTATTATATTTGCATCAGATTGGACTTATACAGGGTAATCCTTAACTACATAAAGAAAATCTAGGGTATGATTTCCAACATCATTTTAAGACAAAAACTTTATATAGACATATGCCCTAAAATGCTTACCCTCTAAGATACAGGGTGCTAAACTAATTTAAAAAAATAATGTTTTTTTTTTAATTTAGAAATCCCTTAAAGATACTGCATTGAAAGTTGGTGTCAACTAATTTTGTATTAAACTGCATTTTTTCGGTAAAATAGGTTTTGCTCACTTCCACCAGGGGCGTGCGTGAATATACCATCAATATTTTTTTGTGAAAATATTTCATACGCCACTGATTTTTTTTTAACTCTGATACATTTGTATGCATTGTTGATACAAGCTGAACAAAAGTTGTGTCTACTATGTTTTTGAAAAAACAGTAGTTTTAAAGATAACTCTGATGCAGTACGGGTATAAGCTAAACAAAATTAATTTAATAAGTATAAAACATGTTACGAATTATTTATACTACAAGTAATTTAATTAAAATTTTTTGTAATATAACTAACTTATTTGATAATCTAAAATTAAACACAAAACAAACTGGATTTAGAGAAACTGTTGAAAGTGGCCACCTTCTGCTAAAATAAACGCATTTAGCCGCCGTCTCATTGAATTTCTAACATGTTCAAAAATTCCTGGGGTGCTTTTAATATTTTCGCAGGCCATTATTATCCGGTTCCTAAGATCTTCCTGGTTTTCAACGGGAATTTTATAAACTACAGATTTTAAATGGCATCAGAAATAAAAATCCAATACCTTTAGATCTGGGGACCTTGGCGGCCACGGTTTATTACAACATTTAGAAATTCTCTGACTATGGTACTAAAATGGGCGGGAGCTTCGTCATGCATAAAAAACAACAGGTTTCGCTGAGCTTATGGCAAGTCTTCCAATAGTATTGGCAGCTCATTTTCTAAAAAATTGCGATAGGTTTGGCCATCTAACCGCTGGGGAAGAAAGAAAGGACCATACAGGGAGTTTCAGAAGTACGGTGCGTAACTCAAGGGGGTGATTCCTCAAGAGAAAAAGTTCATATAAACACGTGTCCGGAGTTGCCCCGTTTTTGATTTATAGAGTGTCAAAGTTTTAAAAAGAAATCGTTTGCCATCATGCGTTTTATCAGGGGGTAGCTGATTGCTTTAATTAACTGTTGCATTTTTTTTTGGTATCATCATTTAAGAAAATAATTTTATTTTTAATTTAAATGTTTTAATTAACTTTGAAATACATAGATATTCTTTTTGTACATGCAATAAAGTGGTTTTTATTTTTTCTCTCAGAAAACGAAGCAAGATACGAAAATAATGCAGGGATCAAGAAAGTTGTACTATTAATTGGTAAATCCGAGAAAAAATATCAAAATTAGAAAAAAGTCTGTGTCGTACATTTTTTTGTTGTTAATTTTGATTAAGGTGTTCCCCGGAATGCCACTGGACTTCTAGTTAGGGCTGATTAAGTCCCTTATCATTATGAACAACGGTGCCAAATTTAACTAAAATCAAAAAGGGATATTTAAAAAAAATTATAAAAAAAATATTTTTTTTAAAAGACTTTAATACCCTGAATATTAAAAACTGCTGACACAACATGTTCATATGAACTTTTTCTCTTAGAATATTATAACGGACTGTTAAGTTACGTACCGTACTTTTGAAAAACCCTCTATACTAAGTCTCGAAGTATATTTTTTTCGTAAGCCAAACTAGGTTAGTCACAAAAGAAGAACAAAATTAGCGATAGATATAATTTTTACTTTACTGTCTTTTTCTAATCACCGAAGATATACGTAAAGTTTTAAAAAATTTTGATAACTACCGTCTGAGCAATAGTCAAATTTACATTATTTAAAACTTAAAGCCTCTCTATTGTAAAATCATATTTTTGGACCTAACCTAGTCTGGCTACAGATTTGGATTCCTGCTGTTCTGATTGATGCGTGTGATCGCCACGAGATGTAGCAACCTGCTACAACTCTCGTCTGTTAATAATTTAGGATGCTTTGTAGTTATTAATGTTTGCCTACTTTTGTCTACGAAATATTGTAAATTTTGTCGATTAGAGACTCTCTTATGACATGTACGGGGCGGAAGATTTCTCGGAAAAGTACTCAAAATTAAGGATATATTAAAATAATGTGAAATGGATTGTGCTGATATTACACCCTTTTAAGGTAAGTTCTTGCTTTTGAATAGTTTTTCTGAAATAATCTATTATTTAAACAAAGAAAATACGTTTAATTCTTTTGTCTTGGCATAAGGCTTTGAATTTTACCCCTATTGTTTTTAATTAATTTTAAAATACGTTATGTTGCAAGAATTGCAACTGTAAATACATTTTTATATTATACGCCATAAAAACGGGGTTATAGGTAGCATTATAAAAGCCCAAATAGAATATTGCTAAACATATTGGGGTCTAAATTATTATATCTTATTGTAAGACATGAATCAGTGACGGGGCTTTCCCGTAATCAGGCGATAGAGAACGGATGGCTTGTATTTTAAAACAGATCCAAGCGAAATAAAACTACACCTAGCAGCATTTCTCCAAGTCCGAATCCAATGGCGTCCACATAGCTTTGATGCTTGTCCTACCACTAAGTTCGCGCAGATAGGAATTGAAAAGTATACACATATCTACAATAGAATTTTAGAAAACATACGTCGGGTTTCGTACCATTTTAAAATTAAGACAAGGTTAGTTTAGTGTTCCGTTTTGTAAATATATTGTTTCTAATAAAATTGTACAAGTCCAAATAAACACATCTTTCATTTTTATAAAACTGAATTATATCCACAGCTGCTAAGGCGCATACCCAATATAATAACGTTTTATAAGGAATATAAAACTAATTTTAATGGTTATAAAATATCTGGTAGAGGCACGTTTTATAGTGCCAAACAAACAATTCTTAATGGCAATAAGACGTGCTAATAAGTACTATAAATCAATACCATGATACGGATATAAAGCAGTCTTATTATCGTTATATACCTGTCTTAGCTGTCTCTGGTGTATAAAGGCCATAAGCAGGTGCTGCTGTCCCAAATCGTATTAAATGATTATATAAAGGTCATGAGAATTCTTATAAAGAGTAAGATACTTTTTGCTCAGTGTGGTATGTCAAAGTCCCTGTGAAGTACCCTAGTTACAGCATACCTTGGGGCATCCGCAATGATTTTTAAGGCCCTATTTTGCAGTACCTGGAACTAGTTGTGCTCTGTCCTGCTTATTGTGCACCATGTTGGTACACCATAAGTCAGGATCGGCCTGACCAAGGTTTTGTACAAGTTAACTTTGGTTTTATTCATCTATATTATTTCAATAGAACGGGCTCTAACATAGAGGATTGAAAGTGTGGAATCCTATGACTCAGGGTGAGAAAACGCAATGAAATTTTATATTTTATTAAATGAGTACATGCCAAATAAAAACCTTTTGGTAAACTAGATAATCTGTCAATGATATGTTTCATCTGTCTGCAATTCTTTATAAAACGTTTTAATTTAATATCCCAGGAACAATTTTAAAAACACCAATAAAATTTCCCATGAAACCTAAAGAGATTTAATGTAATCTGGGTCACCCTAAGCTATAAAACAAATTTTAATATATACTCGTATAATATGTCATTTGATACAAGTGCCATTAGTATCAATCAGAAATTCCATCCAATTGAGCTAATGTATTTTATACGCATAGGACTTTATACATATAATGTTAAAAAAGCGAAAACAAATACATTCTTTGGAGAAAACATAACCTCGTGAATACTTCTTTATATTGTTTTTCGTAACAAACAATGTCGTTGTGGTTTTTCATCCAATAAATTTACACTCTTGTTAAGGCTTTATAAATTTAAGATAATACGTTCGCGCTAAATAAAATATTGGATTTATCGTCAAATTTTATTTTTCTCTCATATTATAGAGGAGGTGGAATATCATATTCTAGTTCTGTTGTTGTCATTTATGTTTTATAAAATTGTTAATACAGTAAAATTAATTAGACAGCTGTGGGTGGTTTAACGAAACTCGGGTGAAAGACTATACAAAAACTAACCAGAACTTGGCGAAAATATATATATGTGCTATGATTTGGGTGAGCCAGGCGCAAGCTTTAAATAGTATATTAAAGTACAAGTTTTATGAAGCTCATTTTAGTACACGCGTCCGTGTTGGAAAACGAGCCGTTTGCGGCGAGTTTTATAACGGACCAGTGCGCTAATAGCTTTATAAAACGTGTGCTTTATACTATTTTTTTCTATTTTGGCATATTTTTCAATAAATAAGTCCATATTAAAAAAAAAAAACATACAAATTTTTAAAATTCTTAGGCCTAAATTTTATGTTAGTAATACAATAAAATTATTTATCATAGTATCCTTAAAATCATCAAATAATCTTATTTCCACGTTAGCCATTTTGTCACGAAGTTGTCTAATTTTTCTAACATACCTACATAATTTTAAAATATGGAGCAAGATAAGTTTAGTATAACTACCCCAAAGTTAAGGGAAATTGCCGTAAATTTTATAGTTCTACGTTTTATAATATAGTAAATTTGTAAGATTACTTGATATTTTTTTAACTCACCTCCATTTCATAGAATTAATGCAACTAAACACACACGACAGCAAAATAAAACATTTGTGAACATCATTACCAACCTTAGAAAAATAAAGGAAAGTGTTTCATAAAAAGTTCATTATGATACTAAAAACGATATCGAAACAGCTTTTTTATGAAACCAAATTAGAAAAAATATTTTACATTAGACAGGGTGGCCCAGAAGTTAAGCTTTTTTAAATGGGACACACTATATTTTATTATTTTAAATTATAGTCTCCATCATCCTGATCACTTTACTATCAGGTTATAAGGGTCAGAGGTAAGTAGCTTTTGTGAAAAAATTACCCTTTTTGGGGCCTTTTATGAAAAACGACCTATGTTCCATGACATTTCTGGAAGACCTTGAAACAATTAAACAAATCCCTTTCTTATAAAAGTTTGCTTCGGACATACTGGTTTATAATGATAAAAGTTTTGTGTTTCTAAATATTTTACTTTTATACAGAGTGTTGAATGGCGACTTTTCAAGGGCGGCAGGGCCTGCAGTGCCGACCCAGTATTAAACAGTCAACAGGCAGACATTATACAACCTATTTATTAGACCACCTTTATAACCCATCAAACCTGGTCCCAAGATATACAAGTAAAACCTTTTAATTTTTGTCGAGGCAGTTAATCAATATTGGAAATAGGATGGTGCTTCAACCTAAATGTCCAATGTCTTCGCAAAAAAATATTAGATTCAGAATACACTTAAACTGAAATATTATTAATATCAGAGCACTGGCTCAACTCACATGACAAGAATCACTATCCTATTGCCGGGTATACTATGACAGGCTGCTACACGCGCTCTAATTATAAAGGCGGGGGTGTATGCATATTTGTTCGTAACTCATTTACTAAAATTAAAGATATAGCTGGAATCACTACCTTTCAATTGAAAAATGCTGCGAGGCGGCGGTTTGCTATATTGAACCGTACAATTTGCTGACAATTGTCATTTATGGACCACCATCGGGTGATATGTGTAGCTTTCTGAGTGCAGTGACGGAAATCCTAAACTTTGCGCGTAGATACGGGCCTAATGCTGGTCTTCTGGTTGGAGGAAACTTCAATACTGATTTCTTGTTGGAGTCAAGCCTGCCTCGGAAAACTTTAGTAAAGCTATTATTCTCCTTCGGGCTCTCTTAAACTATTTTCGCTCATACTAGGCAACATGGCGACAGTACAAGCTGTATTGATAACAATTTTGTAAGCGTACCCCAGTCCACTAAGGGATTTGTTCCGGTACTCAACATATCTGACCATTTTGGCACCTTGTTCGCTTTGGACACTATACAAGGACCGTTAAATCGACCAGTTTTATATTTTGGAAAAATATATAGTAACAATAATGTTAGTAATTTTAACACTTTGCTACAGAACAAACAATGAAAGTCTACCTTGCCCAAAATGGAAAACTTAAATTTCAAATGTTTCTAAATACATTTATCTGGGACTATAATCTTGCACTATACCCGAAAAAGGTAAGCCAGCGTGGAACGACTCGTCCACAATGGATCAGCCCAAGAATAGAAAAATCCAACTAACCTGAACTTAAACATTTTTTCCACAGACTTTTTAAACAAACTCCCTCCCAAACAAACAAAAACATGTATGGCGAGTACTAAAAGCTAAAGAGAGTTACTATACCCAAGATATATAATGCCGCTAAGGCCATATGGGGCATCATTAACTATGAGACTGGTCGAGGACGACCCAAAATTTTCCAATTCTTAATCTAACTGAATATATTCATCAATCTCTGGAGTAGTCTGGAGCAAGGCCTTGATTGTCGCTGTCTGTTTACAGATCTTACGTCTGCATTCGATTGTGTCGACCACTTAATACTCTTCGATAAACTAGAACACTACGGAGTTCGGAGCACACCACTAGACCTAATCAAGTCGTATATGTCCGATAGGTACCAACGAGTGCATATGGAGTAGGACAGGAGCTCATCGTTACCTGTTACAAGGGGTGCCCCGCAGGGCTCAACTTTGGGCCTCGTGCTATTCCCTGTGTTTATTAATGATCTTCTATTTAATATCTCATTTCAAGATTGTCTGACGCTTCTCTACGCCGAAGATAGATGATACCACTCTGGTAATTAGATGCCATAGAAATGTAAACAATAATGATGTGGCTTCTGATGTCTTGAAAGAGGCCAAAGCATGGTTTGCAGCCAATTTTCTCAAACTAAATGACTCCAAGACATCAGTATTAAACTTATATTTAATTATTATTTAATTCTATTTAATTATTGGGTATCTTGCTGAATGTAACCCTGCGATGGCAGGGCTACATTGATGATGTGGTCAGCTCGGCTGTCAAGCGCCCTGTATGCTCTAAGAAGGGTTCGCTTCAATATAGGTGCATACTGACGTTATTATGGTCAAATAATGTTGGAAAACATTACCAACACAAAACTGCACGTTAACACACAACAGACACACTCGGACGTACCGTACATGACTATAATACCCGGAACAAGGACAGCCTTCTTATTCCAAGACACATCTATACACAACTACCTGGGAATTACCCACATCAATAAAGTCACTGAATAATGGAGCTTTTAAAAAAAGACTGAAAAAATACCTGATTTGTATAAGTCCTTATAGTATAGCGGATTTTACAGCGGCTTTGAGGCTAAACCCAATCAAAGCCAGTAATAATAATAATAATAATAATGATGCCTAATGTGTACTGTTTGATTAGTGTATTATATTATGTTCATTTTAATATGTTAATTAATTGTATCTTGGACCAAGTCATTTATACATTGTTTGTCTCACTTTGTTTAATGTAACCTAATATTTTATTTTGTATATTCTATATCCTAGTTATTAGTTAGACGTATCTATAAAAGTGTATACTTTTAAGGGATAAATATTGAATAAATAAATAAATACATAAATATATTATTTATCTAGATTAATTTGCATTTTATTGACTCTCAAACTGCCAACGAGTAACCGCTCCACATTTTAAATTGAAAAGGTTGTAAAAATAATTCGTCGCAAATGCGGGAAACTGTGAAAAATGATTTAATAATGAAACATTAATTAAAAATAAAAATATTTTACCAAATATGCTTATTTATTTTTGTATTCTACATAATACCATTGAACGAATTGATCAATCGGATTGGAATCTGGATTACTCGAATGTAAAACCGCTTTGCAGTGGATCTTGGATAAATGTAAGAGTGGTATAGAAAGTAGAAGTATTACTATAGCAGTTTTTTTGGATCGTGCTTTCACAACTAAACGAATAACCCCTCCACTTTCTAAATCGCCCTGGTAACCTCGAGCGTCATATTCGCAAACTAGGACCACCATAAAATATATTGTTTTAGTTTTCGAGTAACCCGGGCTGACGTGGGCATGCCTACCCTGTCGTAAGAATATCAGTAACAAAGACTAAATTTTCAGGCTTCAATATAGGCAACCAGACATACACCATGTATTAAAGTTAAAATCCAGAGTCGGCAACTACTCACTTACCGCTAAATTTAAAGTGAGGTCTTATGTCTAACACTCATTGTCGACAGGAAAGGTTTTGTATATTGATCTGTTGTTTTTGAAGTTTTTGTGACTGTTCTTGAAAAAAAAAAACTTATTTAGTGTAAAATAAGTAAGGGTAAGTGTTATCTGTTAAAAAACAAAACTTTTGTATTTGTTTTTTTTTTAATTAGAACCTCAGTAAAATTTAAATAAAATATCCTGTTTCGACATTCCGAAAAAGTGAGGGTAACGCATGCAGCGACATGGAAAACCAAGTTGAAACTCAGGTAAAAAGTGATCTTGTTCAATATATTATTTGAAAAGTTTAAAATGTAAGTTTCCTCTCTCTCAATCGATGAACAATTTGAAAAAAAAAAAGATGGTCGTCCGACCCCTAATATGTTGAATATAATTAACACGGGCGGCAAGTGGAGTAATAGGGTATTTTCGGAAAATTGGAATAAAAAATATGCATGGCTTCCAGGGACCAAAAATGAAACTCTCTTGCTGACTATGCCTTTAATTTTCAAATCAAAAAGGAAAAAATCAAAATCCGTTGTGCGAAGTTGGCTACGACAATTTAAAACAACTGTTTCGAGCTCTCCGAAAGCATGATATTTTAATGGAGCACAACTTCAGTCAGCTTATTAATTAATGATTTTTATTCACAAAATCTTGTAGGTGGTATGGCGGTACCCGTAACAAACATACTAGGTCCAGTGACAATGTGGAAAAAAAATGGCTTTGGCTTTTTTTCGTATGCAGATGGTATTACCAAATTGTTTAAAATAAAAAAATTTCTCGCTTACTGCAATTAAAGTACATATTAAAGTTGTACCTAGTTTTAGAAAATAACTGGAGTTTTCAAAAAAACAAAATTAACTCAGTCGCATTAGCTTACATGTCTTCTATTGATCAAAAAAATTGTAAGGGAATTATCTCGATTAGTTTCGAAGCAATGGCAAGATATGTTTAAAAATATATAGCCGGGCGCAGACTTGACAAGTATCCGAGTTAGTACGTAAATTCATTACGCACGGTTCACCGACAGCCGATGGGAAAAGACAAGTGCTGAATACTTGTCCCGTTAGACCGCTTACACAACTTGACAAGTGCCCCCAAGTGACAGATAATTGCCAAATTCACGAATCGTGTGAGTCCGGCTTATGACATGTCAAATTTGCTAGATTTGTGACAGTCTTTATCATAAGAAATTTGGAGCTTACAATCAATCTGTGAAGGTCCCATGTAGTTGCATCTTATATTTTTTTAACACATTCTTGCTGGATTTACAGTCCACGGAATTATCTCGATTAGTTTCGAAGATATCGCAAGACATGTTTAGAAATATATAGCCGGGCTCAGACTTGACAAGTATCCAAGTTAGTAAGTAAATTCGTTACACACGGTTCACCGACAGCCGATGGGAAAAGACAAGTGCTGAATAATTGTCCCATTAGACCGCTTACACAACTTGACAATTGCCCAACGATAGGAAATTCGACTGTTAATTTGTTCAGATAACCCGCGGTACAGAGCTTTAGTTATCGTCAACAAGAAAGTTTAAAGAAATAATATACTTTGTTGATTAGGTCTTTCAAATTATCTATTAGTTAATTAGAATAGAAAAATATAGGTCGACAATTTGGTGATGTGTGTCCGTATCTATCCAATTATTATCCAGTAACATCTTTTTATTCGAAATTTACCGCTTTAGAGAATTGCCGCCCAGAGCTGATTTGCGATTAATAAAAGACTCTATACTTAAGTAATTCTGAACTGTCTTCCTGAAAACTGATGATATGAATTGAAATACCTAATTAATATTTTTAATAGGAACACAATAGTATTGGACCCGAATAAAATATTGTATGTCAACAAAAACAATCATAAAACGAATACAGCAAATAAATCTAATATTTTCTTTGCTGTTAAAAAATATAAATAAATAAATCGACTCCCCATACTTCCAATTTTCTCTACCTTTCAAAAGAAATAAAATGGTCCCTTTGAGACCTTCTGTGTTTGTCTCAAAAGCCCAATGGGCCTACTATCAATCAATCGCCTTACTCTTCTTCTCTTATATTTTAAAAACAGTTCCCACTACATTTTCATGGATCACGTATTTTTCTATTCGACTTCAATCTTGTTGTCAACAAGTAAAGTAAAATACACAGAAAATTCTAGTAAACGTAAAACCATTCATTTATTAGAAAATGTAGTAGATAGTGACTAAACGGAAAAAATTTTCCTAGCTTGCCGTCATTTGTATACTATTCGTCATAGTATAAGGCTCGTTGGTTTATACATATATTTACAAAAAAATAACATCTATTTACTTCATTTAAATATAACTTGCAGACAGGATTTTAGAACACTTTTAACTTCTTTACTTGCGGATCAACTACACCTTACGAATAAGAATCTTTTGCTGTTAGACATACTGCGCTGTATGTATATGTGGGATCTATTTATACCACACTACGAAAAACAGAGAAACACATATAGTGTTAAAATACTTGAATGAATATCGCACTCCGATGAAAAATGACTACTTTACTTGTTCGAAAGAGCCGTATCGAATAATAACGCACTTTTGCGTTAAACATGCGATAATTTTGCCACACTGGGCCGTGAAAAATAACAACTTATTAGAGAGCGCAGAAACAACACATTTTGTGTGCCTTCAAAATAGAACGGGTTCTCTGGAACCCAGCCGCGGAGCGAACCTCTCTTGCCAAGATGTTGTTAGCGAGTCGTTGCCGAAATTTATCGATGCATTGAAGTGGCCAACCTACTTTTCTCGGTGCTACCGTGGGAGACCAATTAAAGTTATTCAACATGGGGGGTACTGGTTCACGTAGTCCGTTGTCGTAACTACCGTCGCGGACATGTCTCATTAAATTATAAAATCAACATTTCTTGCTCGAGAGACGAGCATTCCTCGACAAGAGAGGGTCTTTCTCTCGTCTCGTCTCGGAGCTTCATTCGAGAGAAGATATCTCTCGTCTCGGCGGCAACACTAGTAGTTTTGCCGCTACTATTAATAATTAGCGTCACTTTGTTTACTCAACATAAAGTCACACAAATATCATTTTAATCCCAGAATGCATTTAGGAATTATATTAAGGAGATTAAAGCATTTGTTCTTTTTGACTCATTATGACGTCCTTCTGCACGGTGCTTGCACCTGGAGCGGCCGCTCCGTTAGCCCTATGCTAAGTCAGTCCCTTAGTAAGGAACTTAGTACCCAAGCAGGAAAATATTTCTTTTGAATTACTAGACAAGAAGATACTATAGTTTGCCAAAAATTAATTTAGAACCAAGGCAGGTAAAAAAAAATGGTTATACAGGGTGATTCATCATTTCTTGATGGCCGTATCAAACTTGATAAGCGCATAATTATATGCAAATAAATGATATTTAAATTTCTATTTGAGAACCATTCATCAAACGAAAAAATGGTTAGGCTCTATTGCTGCTCAGGGATAAAGCTCCATTATAAATGTAATTTGTTTTCAATAAAATAGTGTTGTATCATTTATTTCGTTAAAAATATTAAACGCCATAATATGAGCGCGGACCCCACCGGTAGAAGTAGTACTTACTAAAATTCAAACTAATGTCTGAAATATATTAGGTGGTTTTTTCAAAACACCCTGTATGTGACATAGGTTTCGTTGAGTAACAAAGCAATTAATTTAGCTCTGGAAGCTCTAATAGTGTATTATAAATCTTATATTTACTGTCCACAAATTACGTTGAAAACTTTAAGATAATTTGTGTATCTTGTAATTGCACTTAGCACTAAGTGTATCTGGAAACAGCTTTTACTTAATCTACCTATCTATAATTTAATTGCCAAAGTTTCGTACGGTTGGCACTGTTAAATCTTGTTTCACATGATAAATACACCATTAGATGTTTCAACTAAAAAAATATTAAGTATGAGGATACTAAGACATATTTATTTAAAAAAATATATATCTCTGTGTTGGTATTATAATAGGTGTACACATCAAAGCAAATCAAGTGTCCGTGTTCATTTTACTTGCTTTCATTATAAGTTGATTTGCAGGGGTATAGTAAAGCTTACATTATATTGTTGACCTTCACTGCAATAAATCAACTACCTGATTAAACCCCATTGTGTGTGTCCCAACATCTTCAAACCTTAATAAACGGGTGCAGGGTCGGCTTGAAAATATAGCTATCTACATATTGATTTATTTTTATTTTGAATTAACGAGACATTTTGTACCAAATGGAAGTAAAGAGCAATTATTATATACAGGGTGTTATTTAATAAGTGTCCGCTATTTTACAGGACGATTCCTTAGTTATTTATAAGGTGAAAAGTTTATATAAGCATGTATCCGCAAACCTTTTTTTTTTAGATACAGGGTGTTACAATTTTTAAGAGCAACAAAAAATATGTACGCCACTGCCGTCTTCTCTTTTGATAATACTGTTATGTAGACACTTTATTGGCTAATGTAAAGTATATTTTCATAATTTTGTGATTTCGGCTTTGTTTAGCAAATAAATGCTATTTTATCAAACTCTAATATGGGCAGAGCGATATGCAAATAAATGCCATTTATTTCTTTATTATTATTTTTATCGAGAACGATTGCTCGTAGCGACTTCCACCAAGTATGCCTTTCTCATGTACAAATGATGAAGAAATCCATTTTTTTACTTAAAAGTGTAGTACAAGCACGTGTAAAAAAGTTATGACTCCTCAAAAGAGTTAAAAGACACGTAAGTGGCGCCCTCTACAAGTAGCAGCGATGCTAACATCAAACTCGAATTTCGCATTTCAAAAAATCTCTAGATACCAATTTTCGTCCAAATATAGACATTATTTCAAATGTTATTTACGAAAAACAAGAATAAAAATAAATTTTTAACACCCTGTATACAGAGTGTCCCGAAATTACGTGGCTAAAGGAAAACAGTGGAATCTGCATCGGAAAATAATATCAATTTGTTTAATAAACAAGTATCGGAAATTGCCCCCTAAGGGAGCTACGGCCCCCTAATAGGAAACCAATGAAGATGATATTTTTTAGATTATTCCCAAACAGTTAAACATAGAAACATGAATTTTTGATATTTTAGTAACTTTTATATGCCGAATCTAGATCTAAAATCAAAACTGTTAAAATTTAATCATAGGCGTAGCATTTTAGGGGGGGGGGGGGGTTGAGGAACCAAAACAAAAGTATCTTTTTTCTATGTTAACGTTTTTCATTTTTTTCTCTGGAATTATGAAAGTTTAGGCCTTTCTGGCAAAAAAAAGGTACTCTTGATGTACTTTGCTCAGATGCACCATTTCTAAAAAAAAAGTCCTTAACGATAACCCTGTTTACCAAGGACCGAACACATTTTCATTAAAACTTAGTAGTAGGCCTTGAAACAAAATTGACATGTTTGTTATTTGCCAGCTTGACATTTATTATGATAGTTTATTCGAAATTTTCTGGTATAATTGTGGTTAATTTTTTTGATATGGAGCGCACTCGTAGAATCCTCGACATACATCGATCTGATCGATCCTATCCTACACACACACATCGCGAGTGATCGCATGTGGACCTTGGAAAGGAAAGGAAGTTGGCCGCTATATACATACATTCGTAATAGAAAACGAACATCTTGTTTCGCCCTATCAATATCCCTAAATCAATTGTAAGTATCTAATATTTATTAGAATTGTTTTCACAGATAACAGATAGCAGCACGTGAATTGTTTAAAAATATTTTTTTAGCTTGGAAGATTAACCCAAATGCAGGACTGCATCCATTTCATTGTCAGTGCATGATTACAGAGCCGAAGATTTTCAACCTCGTGTAGATGTTTGCCAATGGATTTCCAACCACCAAAATACGTTGAGACAAGTTTTATGGTCGGATGAAGCAACCTTTTCAAGAGGTAAGGCATTTAATAGCCATAATACTCATTTTTGGGCTCAAGGCAATCCGAATGTGGTTCGAAGGACTAACTACCAACATACTTTCAATGTATGGGCAGGGATCATAGGAGATGTTTTAATAGGTCCTATTATTTTGTCAGATAGATTAAATGCCCATCATTATTTAAGTTTCCTACAAAATGAGCTGGCAGAATTGCTATAGAGGATATTCCTATACGTACTCGGTTAGAGATGTTCTTCCAGCACGATGGGGCGCCATCCCACTTTGGCCAGCTTGTAAGAAACTGGTTAAATGAAAATTTTCCCAACAGGTGGATGAGTAGAGGTGGTCCAGTAAACTGGCCAGCTCGATCGCCTGATCTAAATCCTTAAGATTATTATCTGTGGGGCAATATGTGCAATATTGTTTATGCCACAGAAGTAGATAGCCCAGAAGAGCTCTTAAGACGAATTCATGCAAGTGGAAATCGAATTAAAGAAAACCGGTTCGAAATTCTTCGTACTACTCAAAATATTAGGAAACGGTCCAGACTGTGTATTCAACAAAATGGAAATTTATTTGAACAATTACTCAAGTAAATGAGTGTTGTTGCTAACTTTAAAAAAATTCATAATTTTAATTTGGTCCTTGTTTGCTAAACAACGTTATCGTTAAGGACTTTTTTTTCAGAAATAGTGCATCTGAGCGAAGTTCATCAAGAGAGTACCTTTTTTTGTCAGAAAGCACTAAACTTTCATAATTCCCGAAAAAAATGTAAAACATTAATTTAGAAAAAAGTTACTTTTGTTTTTGTTCCTGTTAGAAATTTATTTTTATTTTTGTTTTTCGTAAATAATTTTTGAAATATTGTCTATATTTGGACCAAAACTGGTGTCCAGAGGTTTTTTGAAATGAGAAATTTGAATTTTATGTTAGTATGGCTCCCACTTATAGAGGGCGCCACCTATGTGTCTATTTACTCTTTTGAGGAGTCATAACTTCTTTATACGTTCTTGTATTACATTTTTAACTAAGGAAATGGATTTCTTCATCATTTTTACATGATAAAGGCATACTTGGTAGAAGTCGCTACGAGCAATCATTCTCGAGAAAAAGAATAGTAAAGAAATAAATGTCATTTATTTGCATATCGCTATGCCCATATCAGAGTTTGATAAAATAGCATTTATCTCCTAAACAAAGCCGAAATCAAAAAACTATGAAAATGTATTTTGCATTAGCCAATAAAGTGCCTACATAACAGTGAGTGTTATCAAAAGAGAAAACGGCAGTGGCGTACATATTCTTTTTTCCTGTTAAAAATTGTAACACTCTATATCTCAAAAATGAAGGGCTTGCGGACCCATGCTTATATGAACTTTCACCTTGTAAATAACTGAGGAATTAACACTCTGTGTAATATTTTGAGACCTAATAAGTAGGTTCAATAAAAATTAAGTTTCTACAGTCGCCAGCAAAGTAGACTAGGTATATGAAAAAGATTTTTACAAGTTATTATGATTAGCATTTACAATATTACGATTTAGACTACACCCTAATAGAAAAGTAAAATTAAGTTTAAGATTTAAATACAGTACAATGTGTATGCCACAAGTCTCGGCGCAACTCCAACTCCACCTGCCGCCCTTTTCCAAGCCGAACTCCGGCGGACGATCACACATACACCTGCCTCCAACCCTCAACAACTCTGGACACAAATAGAAAACTGGATAACAAACGCTGTCCAGAAGTGTGTAATAAAACAACCAACTGACAAGCGGAAGCACTGGATGACAGAAACAACAATTAAGTTATTGGACGAAAGACACCAACTCCGTCTTTCCTATAGGCCAACCGATGAGAAAACTCGAATGTTGTCTCGACTCAGCCAGGACATTAAAAAATCCTGTCGGCTGGACAAGAACAAACACATCCACAATATCTGCTTGGAAGCTGAAAGACACGCAAATCACAACGAACCACACGAACTATACACCAAAGTGAAATACCTGGCGCGCGAATCTAAACTTCGCACACAAATAATCAAGGATGAAAATGGGCTATTTGTCACCGATGCAGAAGGAATTGCTGAGGTATGGCGCAAGTACTGCTCCAAACTATATGGTACTAACACCAAAACAACAAAAACTGCTACGAGGACGAAGGATCTAGAACCGGGAATACTAAGATCAGAAGTAGAAATGGCAGTGAGCCGACTGGGGAATAGGAAATCTCCTGGAAATGATGGAATAACGGCCGAAGTAATCAAGGCAATGGGACCCGTTGGTGTGGATATGATGCACACACTATGCAACCAGATTTGGGAAACAGAATGTTGGCCAGAAGAATGGTGCAATTCAATATATATACCAATTCATAAAAAAGGACCCCCCACAGACTGTAACAACTACCGCATGATTGCTCTGATACCTCATGCTAGCAAGATCATGCTCCAGATTCTCAACAACCGGCTGAAACCGTTTCTACTCCCACAGATAGCTGATGAACAAGCTGGATTCATGCCAGGAAGAGGGACTCGTGAGCAAATACTCAACGTACGCCTGCTAATTGAAAAAGCCCGTGAATTTAACGTTCCAACATACCTATGCTTCGTGGACTACACTAAGGCCTTCGACTCTGTCAAGTGGGACTCACTGTGGAGCATACTCAGTGAAATGGGAGTACCACTGCATCTGGTCAACTTAATCAGTCAGCTCTATGATAATAACTCAGCTAGGATCAAAACAAATAACACGCTCTCGAAAGAGTTTGGTGTAGAGGCTGGTGTGAGGCAGGGGTGCATCCTGTCGCCTATACTGTATAATATTCACAGTGAATATATAATGAGACACGTACTGGATGAATGGGAAGGCGGCGTAGCAATAGGAGGAAAGAAAATCAGCAATCTACGCTACGCTGATGATACCCTAATCATAGGTGCAAGCCGGGAAGAGCTGGAAACAGTGATGAGGAGACTTGGTTTGGTTAGCAAGGACTACGGTTTGGAGCTTAACACTACAAAAACAAAAGTGATGATAGTTGACCGCCAGAACAATAACCTACCACATATCCATAAGATAGCAGGATTCGAAGTTGTACATCAGTTCATATACCTCGGTGCATCTATCACAAACACTGGAGGATGCGAAACGGAGATCCGAAGACGCCTAGCTATAGCCAGAACAGCAACAACGAAGCTGAACAACATATGGAGAGATTCTGCTATCACACGAAATACAAAGCTAAGACTGCTCAATTCCCTAATTTTCCCAATCGCCAGCTATGCTTCAGAAACCTGGACTGTAAAGGAGGCAGACAAGCGAAGAATAGATGCGTTTGAAATGTGGACATATAGACGCATGTTGCGAATATCCTGGACTTCACATCGCACGAATGCCTCCATTCTAGACGAACTAAACATTCAGACGCGTCTGTCCACAAGAGTCAGCCAGTCTTTCCTCCGATATTTTGGCCACATCGCCAGAAAAGACGACTCGATCGAACGTCTAATGGTCGAGGGAAAAATAAATGGACGCCGCCCACGAGGCAGGTCACCGAAACGATGGGTAGACCAAACAAAATCATTGATTGACGCCACCTTGCATGGAGCAGTCCATATGGCCCAGAATCGAGACCAATGGTCAGCCAGACTACGCATGATGCCACCAAACCCTCCCTAGGGTAATGGACCGAAGAGAGAGAGAGTGTACACAGAAAGTTTTACAATAATCAATTTTTTCAACTCAATTCTACTTTAGTCTAAAGTTAGTTGTGTGTCACGATCACTACCTCCATCTAAACTTATTATTGTGGGTTGAACATTAGTACTCATGCACATATAAGAATCTTCAATCTTGATTACATGGTTGTATACAGTTTTTCCAACTGTCTGCAGAAATTTTACTTACTATGTTTTTTGTTAATTCTACAAAAGATGTATTTAATGTGGGGGATGAATTATTCCTTCTAATATTTGATTTTACTTGGTGCCATATTAGTTCGATTGGATTAAGAATATAATAGGAGGTGGAAAGACGCAACACTATTTGTCCATTTTCTGTTACAAGTCTATAACACGCAAATTATTTATTAATTTTAAGAGCCTGTAATACTTCTAAAAGATTCCGTTTTTTTTTTAAATTTCTGCTTTTGTGCTGTTAGAACTAGAAAACATCTTTACTCGACGACTATGATAACTAGCAATGTCCATTCCAATTACGCTATTTTTGGGTATATTTTTAAGAAGTCGATGTTCAAACCAATCTTCAAAAAGTTGTACGTCAGTGTCTTGGTAGTAATCTAGAGAAAAATCTGCTATGTTTTTAGCTGAAAGCAACAGACACTTCGGCACAAATCCATTTTGTAAACCTGCGTGTATTATTGCTATTGTTTCGCCTTTATTTGAAGGAGCCTTGGGTTGACAGTTTTTTAGAAAATCATTTCATCCTTTTCTTGCAGTATCATATTATGTATCGAACCATACTTTATTAAATTAGATAATTGGTTGTTCTGTATTATTTAATAGCCGTTAAATATTTATCATGCCGTATCTCCGTAAACGTTGGGATTCCATTAAGGTTTGTCTTTTACCAATTGTGTGATATTTAAAATCCATTTTAAGCAAAATTTTTCTTAGGCTTAAAATGCTACAAGAAATGTTTGTTTTGTCGTTTTTAAGACATTTTTAGGGAAACCAGGATAGGTACAGACTGTTCTTCATACATTTGATAAATTCTCTTCCTTAATAAATTTAAATCATTCTCGCCAAGCTGCTCAATTTGGCTTCTTGCCGGGAATGGTAGGTTTCAGTACTTTACCGAAGATAAAGAAGTACTTGTTAAAGCAGATATCTCGGCTAAAGTATCACTTGAATTAAAACCTCTTTTCAGCAAAAATTGGTAGACATTCTTAATTATTTCTTTAGCATCGGGAGATAAATGCTTTCTTCTGAAAGTGACACACTACAAAATACTCACTCATTTACGCCACATTCAAACACTAATTAAAAAAAAAATATCACGCGCTGGTAAATCAAACACTTATATAACAAAATTCACTCGTCGGAAAACCAATTGGAACTAAAATTAATAAAAATCAATTTGCTATTTATATGTTACCTACTTTGGTATAGCAATTAGAAATACACGTAATTTGTACTTCGGCTCTGCCCGAAAAGATGTAAATTTTGGGACATTTTATGGCCAAAGGGATAATTAGGGTTTTATGGCAGCCAAAAGATCAACGGTATAATGTAAACATTACTATATGCTTGACCGAGAGGCCGTCCACGTATACGATATTTGAATAAAACGCATATTTAAAAACAGCCCAGACTCAGACCCATTAGTACCACCATGGGCGAAACTTAAATTTTAAAGAGAAAAAGATTACTCATATAAATCTTTATACATAGAAAAATCATCATTATGATTACAAAAATTACACAAATGAGGGAAGCTATACCAGTAAATGAACTGTTCTATGTCCATTTTTTTCTTAAATAAAGTTTTTTTCACCAAATTGCTCTATGTCTATTGCCCAGCACCTATTATCTCAATATGTACCAAGTTCGCCTACCGTGTACTTTTCTAAATACACACTGGTATTTTTGTTCTATGTCCATTTAACTTCGTAAATATTTGGACCAATGTATCCTATGTCCTCTTGCCCAATGAGGTTTTAGAAATGGACATCATGTGATGACATAAAATAAATCGGCGCAAATTATAGTTACTATGATTACAGTATGGTATACAGGATTGCAATGCTCGTGTGTTCCATGCTTTAACAGCAAATATTTAAATTTCAAGTGCCTGGTCACAACTGTGTCTAGAAAGTGGACTTAATGCACAGTGTGTTGCACCGATATTTGAATATATTAGAGCCACATAGTCAACTTCCCATATTCAATCAAAAATGTCACAACTAAACAGCAATATAAACTTATTCATATGGGCAAAGAAAAAAAATTTTTGGACTTTAAAGAATATAGTTCAGATTTCTTATAAAAATAATTTAAATACCGTAAAAAATGCACTGAAGTTTAATAAAGATGATTTGCACTCGCTATAATTTCAGGCAGTAACAGGCAAAATGCATTTAAATCATTATTACAAGGTATTCCAGATCCTGCGGTTCAACACTCTCCTGCTGACTTTACCGAAGACAAAATCGCTCATATCAAAAGCTTGGCAACTCGCTAGTCTTCTGTAGACTTACAGTTTTGAAAGTGCATCATTTGCGGGGCAGACAAATGAATTGTATACTTCGTCTATCAATCTTACAAACTCATTATAAATGCTAATCCCTAAGGCCGATAAGATCCAGCGGGTGATCGAATGAAAGCAGGGACGCACTCGTTGCTGATAGAATTAAAGGTTGCGCTGCTTTAAGATAATAATATATATATAAAAGGGTGGAAAAAAATATTTTTTTGTGATCTACCTGTATGCAACAAAAGTGTCGTACTGATTTCTTTATGTTAAAAAGAAAACGCAAAAACATATTTTAAAAGGTTATTTAATAATAAGTAATAATATTAAAATAATAATATAGCAGTATATAAGATACAATAAAATTATAACATATAGAACGGTTATTAATTAAAACAAAATATACATAAACCTACAAGAAAGTACCGTGTCAGAAAAATAATTATTACATTTTAACCCAAGTCAGATTCACTGTCACTGTCGTCCAAGTTAACAATAATTCTTTCTCTGGGCAACAGATCTATATTTACTTATGATTTTTCGACTCTTTGAACATGCGCTATACAAATTTCCCAGCTTTTGTTTGAAATATTTTGCATCTCTGACTGTACTAAAGCTGTCACAGAAAAACTTAAGGTTGACGAAACATTATTCCTCCTTACCGATGCTTTAAGCTGGTGCCATATATGTTCAATTGGGTTGAACATGCAATGATAAGGAGGAAGTCTACTTCTCTATTGAAAATTATTTTAAAATTTCGAGAAATTGCTTTCTTGCGTAATTTTCCTCAAAATACTGATTATTTTTCATCATATAGTCCTGGATGGTAACTTTTGTGTGATTGGAACAAAGAACTTTATTTATCCTACGACTGTGGTAGCTCGCATTATCCATCACTATCACACTATTTGGTGATATATTTGGTAATAATTTGTTTTTAAACCAGTCTTCAAATAGTTCTGCCGTAGTATCATCGTGATAATCAAAAAGGGAGTTCTTTTTATTTTTGGCTAATAAAGCCAAAGCGTTTGGTATAAATCCGTTTTTTGTCCCAGCATGAATTATTCTTATACGCTTACCTTTATTTGATGGAACTTTGGTTCTGCATTGACCCGATAAATCTACTCAACCTTTATCTGGACATTTGTGTGTGTCATACCACGTCTCGTCCAAATAAGTAATATCCCTTCAATCCTATCTACATCCATAGACTGCAATTAGGTATTCCATCCTCCATCGTTTTAACCAGGCCGATTCCATAATTAGTTGTCGTTTGTTAATTTTCTTCATTTTAAAACCGTTTCTTAAAATACATTTCCTTAGAGTCTCACGACAAGACTCTATTCCTGTATCATCTTTTTTTAATCTTTGCAATAGGATTTTTAAAGTGGGGATCATTTGTTCCCTGTACATGACATATACTTTTCTACAAATTATATCGACATCCGTCGCGTCCAGTTTCTTAAAAGTAAAAGAGACTTTCCTCTTTCTTCTCTCCACTATAGGTATATTTACAACAAACCACACTGTGCTCACTGGCCTGCGTGTCAAAGCTGCCGCTTCCTTCACTGCACCAAATTTTTGAAAACCACCTTTAAGACGGGTGGTGTAAACGTCGAAGATTACTTGGTTTGTGTGAACTAATAAAATATCACGCTTTAATTGGTTTTTATCACGACCCGTAGATCCACTTGGCGTACTGGTTTCTTCCCACGGACGAAACAGTTTTAGATATCACGTTTAATTGGTAACAAATAACTTCTTGTCTAAACCAATACAAATATCTAACTGAATTTTTAATCAGCATATTTAAATAACTAAAATAAAAATATTTTATCTTCCCTAATTATTTTAAGACGATTACTGAGAAAATATAATAATATAATAGTCTTTAAATAGATCCGTACCTGGAGTCCCCAGATCAGGTGGCCGAATTTACACCTCACACAATAGGTTATTATGGCGGTAAGAGATTAGCATTTATATGAGTTTGTAAGATATATAGACATACTTTCATACGTTCGTATGACGATGAAAATATTCTGCGCTTTAGTAACCTCCTAAACGCGGAGGGTTGGCAAGATGTTTTGCGGCTTAATTTCCCGAATGCAGCATTTAATGATTTTTCGGGTGTTCCACTGTATTAATTTGATATATATTTTCCTTTGAGACGGAGTAATTCTAATGAGAATCCTTCGCAAAAGTGCAGATCAGAAATCAAAGGCTATGTGGTCTGTTATAAATAGCATTAAAAAGACAAATAGGACTGCGAAAATAATTACTATTTCCAAAGAAGGTGTTATGTTCTCCGATGAGACAGTGGCTAATACATTTGTTGAAAGATTTACCATTGAGGGAAAAACTGATTAAAAAAATAGAGTATGGCTTTTTAGCCAAAAAGATCCCTTTTAATTTTTTCACAACATAGGATATTTACAGGTTAATAATTGATAAAACTAAAAACTCTATTTCGGTTGGTGTGGATGGTATAACTATTGTTCTACTGAAAAAATGCAAGGCTGAATTAACACCTGAACTAACCTGATGCTTGCCAGTGGGATTTTTCCAAATAAGCTTAAAGTAGGCTGCATAGTGTGCATAGTGCCGGTTTACAAAAAAGGAGATGCAAACGAGTATAATAACTATAGACCTGTTAGTATCTTGTCCAGCATTTCTAAAATAGTTGAGCTAGCCATAAATGAGCAACTAACAAATTTCTTTTATAATCATAAGCTGCTTTCACCCTGCCATCATGGCTTTACCCAAAACCGAATCAGCTCTCTGTTCCTTTGTAAAAACGATTATTGATATTCTATATAAGGGCCTGTTTGTGGCTGGTCTATTTATAGACTTTTTCCGAGCCTTTGACTGCGTGAAAAATGCTCTGTTGTTGGAGAAACTATATCGTTACGGTCGTACTCCCTTTAATCTAATAAAATTCCACCTTTACGATCGGTATCAATTTGTAAAAATTAATAAAGTTAGAGGAATCACTAAGGGAATAACCCACGGAGTGCCACAGGGGGCAATCTTGTGCCCGTTATTATTTATATCTTGTTTTAGCCAATGACATTAGTCAATATATTGACGCAGAAAGTGTTAAGGACATGTGCTATGCAGACGATACTAACGTCCTTGTATCTTCGGATAATCCATCTATGCTTAGAACTGAATGTGAAAATGTCTATAAGAAAACGCTTCTATGGACAAAAATAACCTTTCTACTAGGTACTGAATAAGAATAAAACGGTGTTGATATGCTTTGCACAGTCTGGACGCAGGGCGATCAATGGCGTCGGTCTTTTTTAAGGGGAATGTGATTGATCTGAACTGTAAGAAGAATACAAAGATGCTGGGCATGGGACTTGATCATAGGCTGCAATGGGGATTTCATGTTGATAATTTGTGTTCCAAACTGCGGAGCACCTGTTATGGGCTTTATTTTTTGTCACATCAATGTAGCTTTGTCACCCATATGTCGCTTTACTATGCTAACTTTTACAGCAATCTGAGATATGGGATACTGGGTTGGGGCATCTAGTACATAATCGCTTTTCACGCCTTTAAAAAATAATTAAAAAAACGGTCTTAGATCTGTTTCGTCCCAGTTACATAGAGTGAACTTGAATAAAAGAGGTCTAACGACATTCTGACATAAAATAGTTTTATCTAATTTTATACAGGATGTCTAGAATTTGGTTCCAAAAATGACAACTTTCAAAGTAGTCTTTCTTAAGATTTTCAAATAAAGCACCCTGTATATTATTTTGCTATCTATCTGCAGAATTTAAATTTAAATATTTTTTGTATGACACGTGTATTAAAATTCTGGACTGTTTTTAGGATATTTACCTAAAACAGTTTGCAGTTTAAGACTATTTTGTAAAATATGAATATTTGTTTAATTTCGAAATAAACATTATTCTACTAAATTTGCTGTATTTTCAGTTTTTAAAAATATCAGAAAATGGACACATATTTCAGCATAGTGATTAACTAATGTACGTCTTACTCTAAATAATTTTGCCATCATTTTTTAAATTAAACAAAACAATATACTACGTAATTACCTTTTTTAAGTGACTCATTTAGTATTTTAATAAAAATATAATTACACAAAATATCATTAACAATTTCAATTCCTACACTTGCAAGCTTTTAAATTTAGCTCTTGTAAAATTTATAAAAATGAACATTGAATAGTCTCATTCTCAGGCAACGAAATATTGTTAATGTCGCATGCCCAAATTATTTTCAGAATCTCGAAAACCCATCAATACAGAGTGGCAAAAAAGTCGCGCATAGTGCCTGCAACTTTTAAATTACCTCGTATACGAAAAAGTGACCTTTATGAAAGTTGTTCAGTAAATTATTCCCCACATTTCTACCTGCATGAATTTTTTCTGTCATTCCTGGTTTGGTTGCCATAGAGCCTAACTTACTTTTTTAAATGGAACAGCCTGCCTATGATTGCATATTTGGATTCTACTAAAAAAACTCAGAATTTTTTGTATTTCAAATTTTTGTTTATTTAAAATTGTAACAAACTTTATAAATAACAAAATAAATAGCCTAGCAAATTGAGCAACTTAACATCGGAATAATAAACAAGTGAAACCTTTTCAGTGGATCAGGTGTTCAAAATAACCACCATTTTCTGCCAAGCAGAGCGCCAGTCGATCCCTGAACCCGTCTTCAACGTTTAAACGGAAGTCCTCTGGAATGGCCCGGGTTTCAGCACTAATTCTGGCTTTTAAAGATTTTAAGTCATTTGGACGGTTAACGTAGACTTTGTTCCTTAAGTGTTCACACAAAAAGAAGTCGAGCGGGGTTAAGTCCTGGGATCGCGCTGGCCAGTCAATAGCATCTCTTCTGCCTATCCAATGTCCTCGAAATTGTTCACTTATGTATTGTCTAACATTTGCCGCATAATGCGCAGGTGCTCAATCTTGCTCGAACCATACCTGTTCATTTATGCCATTATTTACACCCGGTAAAACTATTCTGCAAGAAGGAATTATATGATTCCTGACGAGGTGCAGATATTTTTCGCCATTCCAATTACCATCTATGAAAACAGGTCTTACCATATGTCTACCAACTATGCACGCCCAAACATTAACTTTTTCGGGCCTCTGAGTATGACCTTCCTGGAATCAGTGAGTATTCTCAGCAGACCAATAATGATAATTGTGTCTATTAACAATACCATTTGGATGGAAACTAGCTTCATCGAAGAAAATTATATTTGTTGCAAAAATATTATTGTTATTGCATCTCTCCATCATCAGCTCACGAAATTCAGCTCTTTCATCAAAATCGTCCTCGTTTCACTCCTGCACCAACTTTATCTCGTAGGGATGCAACTTCTCCTGCTTAAACATATTTTTCACTGACTGATGAGACACATTAAAATCCATTGCCATTGGCCTGGATGATTGTGTTGGATTTTTACGTAATAACAGCATGATATCCAAAGCTTTGTCTGCTCCGGTTGCTGTGTTAGGTCGACCTGATCTAGCGGCTTCCCTAACACTGCCTGTTTCTCGAAATTGCTTTACCATTCGACACACCGTTGCCTGATTTATTGGAGGCCTATTTGGATATAATTCATTGAAAACTTGACAGACGTAATCTTGCGATCTCTTCATATTTCCGTTAGGAAGTTTTTCATTTTTGAGCTGTCATTATCTTGGAAACGCTTGCAGATAGGTGATTATTAGAGATATAGAAAATACAGAGTTTTCCTAGTAGAATCCAGATATGCAATCATATGTAGCGTGTTCCATTTAAAAAAAAGTAAGTTGGTCTCTATGGCAACCAAACCAGAAATGGCGGAAAAAATTTATGCAGGTAAAAACGTTCGGAATAATTTACTGAACAATTTTCATGAAGGTCACTTTTTCAAATACGAGGTAATTAAAAAGTTACAGGCATTATGCGCGATTTTTTTCCCACTATATATATGTATACTAACAATATTTAAATATCGACCCTTCAATAGTCAGTGGTATTGTGAATATCGCAAATATTGGCAATAGTATTGATCTTGTGAGGACTTAGAAGTGCTTTACATCATGAACAACCAACAACACCAATGTCAAGGCATCCTTAAGTCATGACTACCCTGAGGTTTTGCACTTCACCGATTCACTAATTTTGTTTCTGATGGAATGCGCCAAAATAGTAATTTCCAATCATAATTTTTGTCTTCTTACTTGTCAACTAACCTAATAATGGTGGCAAGTTTTTAATTGCCTTAAATTCTTCGCAATATAGGACGAAAATTAGTACTGATTAGTTCTAGAACTTGCGGTAATCAAATTCACTCTAAAGTGCTTGTTTGATTTATAATGTAATTTCATTGAACAGCCGAGTCGGTTGGGAAATTAATGTGCCTCCACTTTACTATTCATGCTAAAGGTAGTATTCGTCAGGTTGCCGAATTAATTATGTTTAAAATGATATTAGCTACTTATTTTATTTAGGTTTGATGTTTTTCAATATATTTTAAATTTTCTTCTTTTAATTAAGGCAGTTTTCACTTACCATGACCATTAGCCAGCCCTTTTTGATTCGTCAAAGTAAGTCTTTTTTCATCAAGGGGTAACTGAGGTGGCGGCGGAAGCTGAAATAAAGAAAAAGATCAAGTAAAATCATTTTACTGTAAGCAAGCAAATTTTTTAGGGGGTCTGACACCTTTCTACTTAATTATGAAAAATTATTCAGGAAATAATTAAAAAACAAGGCGATCACGAAAGACTTTTAAACTTTTTTAAACAAATTACTATTTTATATAGAAATATACAAGGGTGTTTCTGAAAGGTCTGTAAATATCCTGGCACAAGTTCCTCAAGCTAAAATATGATGATCTTCCCCAACTCACCTTCAAAAGTTTTTAGGTACACCATGTGTAAAACAAAAAATTTGCGTTTTATCCACCGACACAAACATTTTAAAGGGCTTTTCTTCGTACTGCTTCGTTTTACTTCGTTTTCCTTCTTATTCACGTTTGGAACAATGCAATACAACATAATGGAGAGTCCCGAGTGGTAGCACTGGCATTTCCAAGACTTTTGACCGAGTATGGCATGAAGAGCTTCTAACTAAAATGAGATCATACGGAATGCCGGTTCAATTTTGTTCATCGCTGTCAAGCTTTCTTATAGACCGTTCTCTGCGAGTGACGATGGACGGATTTCTTTCAGACATATTTAGCATCGATGCCGGAATCCTTCAAAGTTCTATATTGTTGCCCATCCTCTTTTTACTATACATAAACGACCTTTTGGAAAAAGCTTCTATAATTATATTGCTTAGGTGCAAGCACACTTGTTGCACCTTTTACTTTAAATGCTCGAACATCGACTGCCAATGCATATCACTATAGGCAGCAAGAGGTCTCACATCTCAACAAAGACCTGAAAGAAATTCTGTCTTGGGGTGACAGTAACCAAGTAAGATTTAACTCTAAAAACACAGACGGCAGATTTTTCTAAAAAAAAATTAATGTTGAAGAATCGCATATAGTCATCGCGGGACACTCGATTCCCTTGGCTTCATCAAATCATTTATTGGGCGTCAATTTGGATAGTCATATGCCTTAGCATAGATACGTTGCGACCATTGCTAAGGCAGCCTCGCAGAGGCTTGGACTACTTTTCCGAACTAGGAACCTCTATACACCCCGACAGCTTTTGATGCTCTATAAAGCCCTCATTCGACCATCGCTGGAATGCTGCTCACATATTTGGAGCTCTGCCCGTAGACATACCCTGAGATTGTTGGGTTTTATTCAAAGAAAAGCCATTTGCTTGATCGGTGACCATGATCTGACAAACAACCTAAAAAGCCTTAAACATCGCAGGCAGGTTGGTGACTTGAATCTATTTTACAAATATTTTTATGGCAAGTGCTCTACTGATGTTTCCCGCTTAATTCCACCCAGAGCGGTGCATGGTAGAAATACGCGACGAGCCACTGCAGCCCACCTGTACGTGGTTCAGCTTAGTGTCCCTAGAACGACACTGTTTAAGAATTCTTTTATCTGGAGAACGTCATCATTCTAGAACGACTTCCTTGAGGTCGTGTTTTCCAACGAGTATAGCTCCAAAGATTCAAGACCAACTTGAATCGTTTCCTGCGCACACGCACCTTTCGTAGGGTGCCATAAAGGATTAATTCCTCAGTGATGTACCTGCTCATAAAAAAATGTGTAAGGAAGAACTAGGAAGCTTAGATCAGTCTTAAGCCTTGATAAAGTATGATGAAGGGCAACGACGAGTTTCAGAACGCAATAAAACATTTAAATTCAATTATCTCAGAAACGGTTGCTCAGAGTGAAACCCACCAGCTATACCTTTTTTGAACAAAATGATGCCTTGGAATTTGTGCTAGCATTTTATACAGACTTTTTAAAGACACCCGATGTAAAATGAATATCAGCACCTATTTCCAAAACTAATTTACTGTTTTTGAAGCATTAAACTAATCATTAAAAAAAAGTCGTTTTAAAATAATAACAGCCACTACGTATAATATAGTTAGTTTAATTGAGTTAAATTAAATATCTTATTACGATTAGTGTTGAGCAATTTGAAAGTCTCAAATGAAATTTTCTGATTCGAAACTTTCTAAACGGAATAATTTTACAAAACCCAAAAAGTAAAATTTTTTAAACTTTCTAATTAAACATTTAACTAATAAATTTCCTTATTGCAAACTTTCACGAAAATTTCATAAATTACACAATTCTTTCCATGCAACCAACCACCCCTCGTATTTATATAATAGACACGTCGCAAATTCGGAAATACTTGACATCTTGGTATTCCCCTGGCCCTCGGCGCGGTGAGAGACTTGACTTGACTGTGTGGCGTCGTTGATTTACTTTTTATTGTTTTGTCGCATTTTGCGTTGTATTTGTTGGTCATAGTTCGTTGTATGGTTTTGCTGTGTGTAGAGTGTGTAACAGTACTGAGAGTGTAACATTACAGTAATTATCCTTGTTTGCATGGAAAATGACGGCGTTCTGCCAATTCACTATTCAGCTGTAATTTTTGATCCTCAAAATCAAGGTATATTTCCTCCAAAGCAGTGGGGTACCACTTTAGCTACAGGCCTGTGTTCCTGTGACTATACCCGCGAGTAACTCATGGATTGCAACTTGCAAAGCAAAAACTCCACGGAAAAAAAAATTAGTTTTATGGAAGTAGTCCATCTCACAGTGGAGTAATATTTTATTTATGGAATAAAACTCAAAGTCTGCTCCACTAATTTAATAAAATAAATTCATATTATATGCCCATACATGTTTCGAAGGCATAAACCTTCATCCTCAGTGGGTAATTATTAAGATGTAATAAAATATGAAGAAACCAATGACATTGTTACATTGTAAACTGAAAGGGGAAGGAAAAAATACAATTAGATAATGCGAAAGCAACACAGGTATCGTCAAAAAAAGTTTAATATATGGAGAAAGATATTTTGTAAAATTTCGAGATTGATATTAAACCGCAATTACAGTGAGATAAAAGCTAGTGACTTACCTTGTGTTGCAGAAAAATTTTTCAATTTTTATCAGAAAACATATTGATGTAAATTAATTAACTAATGCATTATAACTAATAGTAATAAAAGGTTTTTTAAAATTATGTTTTTTAGATTAGTTTTATTTTTTATTTAATTTTGAAGTTATTATAAAACGCAAATATGGCTGGGAAAATAAAATCAAGAGCAAAATGGGATGTTCTTACCCTAGCCATATTTGGGTTTTATAATAAGTTCAAAATTAAATAAAAAATAAAACTAATCTAAAAAACATAATTTTAAAAAACCTTCTATTACTATTAGTTATAATGCATTAGTTAATTAATTTACATCAATATGTTTTCTGATAAAAATTGAAAAATTTTTCTGCAACACAAGGTAAGTCACTAGCTTTTATCTCACTGTAATTGCGGTTTAATATCAATCTCGAAATTTTACAAAATACTTTCTCCATATATTAAACTTTTTTTGACGATACCTGTGTTGCTTTCGCATTATCTAATTGTATTTTTTCCTTCCCCTTTCAGTTTACAATGTAACAATGTCATTGGTCTCTTCATATTTTCTTAATAATTACCCACTGAGGATGAAGGTTTATGCCTTCGAAACATGTATGGGCATATAATATGAATTTATTTTATTAAATTAGTGGAGCAGACTTTGAGTTTTATTCCATAAAAAAGAAAAAAAAAAATAGGTTTGGGCGTGGTATGTGTTAATTTGAGTTCGCTTAGGTATACTTTTGAGTTTGCCAATGCACTGTTAAATAGAGATATAAAAAATACTGTAGGGGACATTATTTAAAAGTGAGTAAGTGCACATTTTTATTAAACATATTATTAGGTACTTATTTTTCAATTATTCTAGTTTTAACATGATTCGTAAATGAGAAACATCTAATGTACTGGAATGAGAATGCTAAACCATTTTCTAAGATTTCAAGGAATCCGGTATTATTATTTAAAAAAAATGCCAAATAACGGAATAGCTAACTTTTTTTTCAAATTTAAATTCAAATTTTGTGGAAACAGGACAAAGTACATAAAATGATATTAAATCCTTGCCAAATTTTTTTGCTAAGTTAATGTAATAAAATGCATAGTATATAAATAATTGGATTTATAATTTTTAGCATTAGAAGCTCTTCAGAGTCCCGGGCCCCTTTGGGGTTCCGGGCCTGTGTTCCGCGGAACACGTGGAACACCAGTAATTACGTGACTGCTTCAAATAGGTTTCGTCTGCAATGAAATTTGTTGATACATTAGCAAATTAGATGCAAAATATTTAACCTGTTCTAGTTCTAACAAGTTTGATCAAATATACGAGTAGAGATGAGGATTGGGCTAAAAATGTAATTTGGAAAACAATTAATAATTTAGAGCCTATGGTGGAAAGTTGGCAGCGTAAACTGCCGACAACTTGCAGACATTGCAGTAAGAATTTTATCTATGCCAGCTAACAGAGAATAAAACTAAGTTATATTTCTCATAACTGGATTAAGAACAGCAGAAAAATGTGTCCCTAGACTCCCTAGGTAAGATAATTGGTATTAGTTATTATATAGGCTTAACGACTTTTATTATCACATGTAGAATATACCAAATATTAAAAAATCGCAGAATTTACATGAAACCTATATTCTAAACTTTAAATAGATGCTAGATCCACACAGTATACAAATATTTGTTTATACTTTGTAACGACTGATCATATGGTTATGATTTTATGATATAATATTATGAAGATGTGAGCAATCCGTAACAAGATAAAATTATATTTTTTTATCCGTGCAATAACGTAACCTAAAGCAAAAATATAATATCTAACAAGTTCATAACTCATAACCTGCAATAACTAAAGATCAAAACAGCCCTTACCAGAACTACTGTAAATATTCTTTATTTGCTGTTTTATATTTAGATAATCGTGTCCTTATTATGGACAATGATTACGGATTCTAACGAAAATTAGTTAGGTTTAGTAAGAAAGTCAGGACAGTCAAGCGTCAGTTTAGGACAAGTTGGGCATTAAAAAGATCAGCCTCAGGCGACGAAAATTATTCTCTCTACGACTATTCTGTGAAATATACCTAACTCTAATTACAATTGAATAGCTTATGATATGCCGTTTCATATTTGCATTCATCATTTATCGTCATTTGATAAACCTTTTGTTGTAAGAATCAGGCGACGAAAATTATTCTCTCTACCACTATTCTGTGAAATATACCTAACTCTAATTACAATTGAATAGCTTATGATATGCCGTTTCATATTTGCATTCATCATTTATCGTCATTTGATAAACCTTTTGTTGTAAGAATCAGGCGACGAAAATTATTCTCTCTACCACTATTCTGTGAAATATACCTAACTCTAATTACAATTGAATAGCTTATGATATGCCGTTTCATATTTGCATTCATCATTTATCGTCATTTGATAAACCTTTTGTTGTAAGAATCAGGCGACGAAAATTATTCTCTCTACCACTATTCTGTGAAATATACCTAACTCTAATTACAATTGAATAGCTCATGATATGCCGTTTTATATTTGCATTCATCATTTATCGTCATTTGATAAACCTTTTGTTGTAATATCCTAATTTATTAATTAATGATATGCCGTTTTATTTGTTAAAGTTTTCTTTGCTAACCAATTAGGAAATCTTTTTTCACATACGTCAACATATTTTTATATACTTTTTCATTAGATGCTATTACGATTTTTTTAAATCTACCTTTTAGTTAAAGAAAGCAAAAGTAGCAAACTATTTTTAGTATATTATATTATTATCGGAATAGTTTAGCTCTCTTTACAACCATATACTAACTTTTTCAAAATATAACTTAGGTATAAAACTTCGATTTAATTTTGGAACTTTCTTGAACTCGTAACTTGTAAACTTTTTGTTTACTTTTCGACGTTGTCTTTAAAGCTTTCTTATAGAAAGCAAGTATATTTGCAGCTTTTTGAGGCATTTCTTTTGAATTTATGTTTTCTTTAGGTGAAAACTTTATAGAAGATTTATCATTATATTATATTCCTTACGTTAAAGTTGGTCGAATATGTCTTTTATACATTATATGTACGACACAATTTATTGGTTGTATCATTTGTTTTAAAAGTATAGATTTTGTTTAGAGCAAATTCCACACTAAACTATAACGAAAATGCGCACAAAAATATGAAAATAAAATCTATGTAATATTAATTTTGAAAATTTGTTGTAAGGATAAAAGGCCTTTGAAAGTTCAACCGCTGATAATTGAAATAAATAGGCTAAGAAACGTAAATGTATAAATTTTCTGACCGACTACAAAGAATTTATTTGATAGGAAAACTGATATATTTTTTCTATAAATGAATAAATGAATTTGTATTGCCTAGTATGCATTACGTCAATGACTAACAAGCGCTATGTTTAATTTAAAATTAATCGTAAAGTGCCCTCAGACGAACAATATATATGGTTAAAACTGGGGGCTGTTACCCCAGCGCCACGCTCGCGTCCCAATATAGAACGTGTTGGGCTCCCTTCGGGCTGAGTATAAGGTAAAAGCATTGAATATATTATGGCACTTTGTTTTATAAGCCCGGTATTTAATTTAACACCCAAAAGGACCCCACAACCTACAGTTATGACAATATTTCAGTATTGTTAATATAATTGCAGGTGTCAATATATTGATGTATTGACAATGTTCAAAACTAATCAATATATTTTTATAATATGGTAATAAATAGTGATCGTCTGCAGTTTGTCAATACCTTTTGCCGATTTTGACAATATTTTATTATAATAATAATAATAATAATAAATCGACTTTTATTTAAAGAATGTTACAAAAATTACAATTACGATAAAAAGAGCTATAAAAACACAATGAACCCAAGGCGAGATTTAGCTGTAATAGCTATTCTTACATCTAACCTTAGGTAGCTGTGAGTTGATTAAAATTAATTCACTAATCCAAATACAAATGCACACAATAACAGAACAATAATAATGATATTAACTTAAACTATTTCAAACTATAAGTATATAAACACAAATATCTACTGTGATTCTAATAAAAGACGCCTATACCGGGTTTTGAATACTTGCGGCGCAAGTGACTTAAGTTCATTGCTGAGTTTATTGTAAATATGAGTAGCTTGATAGCTGAAGCATTTTCTAAACAAAGCTGTCGAGTGTTTAGGGATGGTAAAGAGACCCTTATTACGGGTGTCCCTGTGATGAGTTGAGCTTCTCGGAGTCAACAAATTATAGAGGAAGGAAGGAGTACCAGAAAGCATTATTTTGTGGACAAACCCTGCAAAATGGAGATCTCTTCGGCCACTCATATTGATCCACTTGAGCTGACGAAGTGAATCCGTTATATGGGCATACTTTCGCAGCGAGCAAACAAAACGACAACAAGAATTCTGCACTCTCTGGATCTTTTTCTTTTCGAGGAGATTGAGAAAGGGACCATAAACAAAGGAACAATAATTAAAGTGGGACAGAACCAATGACTCAGTTAACATCTTTCTAATTCGCTTTGATAAGATGTGTCTATTAGCATACAACATCTTGAGACTGTGAAAAGCTTTTTGAGTTGTTTTGTTAACCTGGTCCATAAACCTTAAATTGGAGTCAATCCAAACTCCCAAAGACTTTGCGACGTTTCTTACAGGTAAAGGTATACCCTCAATATGCAGCTGCAGAGCCCTGTCAACGTTTTGCACTCTACGCCCTCCAAGAACAACCACCACAGACTTGTCGGGGTTTAAAATTAAATTGTGCTTCTTTGAACTCTCAGATATATTATGAAGCTCTCGATTGATCACAAATTCACCGATATGGTGTTCTGCTGGAAAAAAACTATAACTTAGTTGTGTATCATCGGCGTAAGACTATATCACTAGAGTGTTTTATACTCGAAAGATACTATGACAACGAGCTCTGCCGGTCCAGTAGTCACCTTAACAATATCAACATAATGTGAGTACAGCAAATAATTTATACATTTATATTTAGCCAATTAGAAGTCCTTTTTTTGTTTACGTCCCTTTAGCAACGGGACAATTATCGAAAATTTTTCATATTCCTGCTAACTTACTTAAATAATGACATATAATAATATGTTAAGTATACCTACATACCCATTGATTAAATCGAAATTTTCTTGCCGAATGTCCATCGAGCTTAAATTATTAACAGAAAACTTTCCTCGGTGACGAATATCTTGAAAAGTATCCCGAGCCGAAGGTTACCTCGAAAAAATTTCCAGTAATAATTTAAGCACTAGGGATATTATAGGTGACAATATTTTATTTATTGTCGAACTAAACATTTTGAATAAAATAAGTATGTAATGTATTAGTGTGTATTGTTCGTTTTTCACGTGACATGTTCATTGTTCATGTCGAATATCATTAAAGAGAAAATTGTGTTTGGCAAAATATTTCTCTTGTTTTAATTGAAGTTGGTTGCTATCTAATAATTTGATGTATTACATTTTCGTCGCAAAAATATGTCATTCACGAAATTACCCGCCAAAAAGCTTTCGAAATCGAACAATCGAAAATTTTGTCGACAAAATGATATATTATGATAATATTTTTTGATCGCCTTAGTATCAATACGGAGAAGTTGTTAATACATCAGTTTATTTAGGAGTTGTTGAGTAATTGAATAAATTGTATATTTCATCGTGACGATTATAACTTCCGAAGTAAAGCAAATTTTTGTTCCATCAGAAGTAAACATTTCTCAAAAATCGAAAATACGACGAATGGGCAACCCCATCAGGCGATGCGCTGGATAGTTGCTTTCTGGGCCCATTAAAGTGGCATCTTCTTTTCCGATACAGTGAACTGCAAAATTTATAGACAATGGATATCCAAAACATATTATCTAAATTGTATCAATGAGAAATGTACTGTTTTTTTTTTAAAGAATTGTACACCATTTTAGCAGTTGAGTTACTAAGTGTATTACAGACTTATTGCATAACAGCCAGCTGCTTATTTTTTGCTTAATACATTTATGTGTTCCTCAAATTTTAGTTTATTATCCAACGTTAAAGCTAAAAACTTTGTACGTGCTTTACCTTGACATTGTTGATCATGAAGATTCCAATCACTAAAACTAAAATCAAAAGTCATTATATTTGTTTTGTTAATATTGCTACGTAATAGATTTGTAAACATAAAAGTTGCTTTATTTTGCTGGATTCATCTCCAGACGCTTCTCGCCGTATAACGGCTCGTCAGTGAGGCTATAGGACCCGACGAAAGGAAACAACACCGGAGAGTCTACTTGACCCTGAAAAGTCAATGAAAAGTGGCAGATGTAGCTTTCGCGCGACACCTCTTGGCAATCAAATGCATCACCTGGCCCGTCCGACAAGAATCAGTCAGAAACTCAACAAAAGGTATCGCTCGAAAGCTAAATCTGCAATTTTTAATAGGCGTGTATCATACTATTTTTAACCTCACGTAAGTCAATAATCACCCCTAAATCATTTTCATCTTTACCATGCCACAGGAGACTAATGGCATCTGCAAATAATGTAAACGCGCCCTAAATATCTAGAAATGCTAAATCGTTTAAATACAAGAGGAACAAAACTCATCAACAAATCATTTGAATTGTAACAATGATAAATAAACTGTTTTTTTTTTTAAGTTAACAACTCCAAGAGCACGATTGTATTGCCCATATTGCCTGTTCGAAACCAGCCGGGAAGTATGCGAATGACAAAGACTAATTAGCAGTTTACATAAAATACAAACAACGGATTAATATAATGTATTTGCATACAATAACAGCAGTATTTCAATCTCGTTGCTGTCACTGCTTAAACAATAATTTGTTAGCAATCCGTGTATTATCTATATTACGTAGGTGTTTATCATTCCCTTTATACACGACATGTTTGATAGAGTGCCTGTGGTATTGATTTCTATTATTCTAGTTATCAATGATGGGGTGGTAAATTTAAGGTGTATTAAGATATTATATTAAAATTATATCGATCAATGTGGAATAAAAAGGAGAAAAATTGAAAATAATTTCTGTATCCACTAACAGTTCGACACCCAGATGGTATATTCTTAGGGGGCTAAAATAAATTATTACGGGTACTCAGAATTTTTGCCCTGAAGAAGACACAACACGGGTGTCTAAACGTTGGCGAATACAAAAATTCTTATTAATGTTTCTGGTTTCTATCCTGACCCGACTTCCCCATTGATTAATTACATTTTATTCAATGAGGCAAATTTTCCAAAATTGCATTAAATTTACAGTTAAATGGATATTTGGGTCATGTATTTTAAAGTATACATTAGTTCATTTAAACAACTAACAAACATTATTTCGATTAAGACAGAAACCAATAAAAGCACAGTCTTAGTCTAAATTTTTTTCTGTTTATAACGAAAATGGTTACATGTTCCATCCGTTAAGGCAACCAGCTGACACAGGACTAGGTCAGCTGTTTTCATGGTACGACGTTAATTTCTTTCTCTTCTTCCTCTTTTTCGTTTGTATAGTATATAGACTTATATCTGTTGGGCTGACGATCATTCGAGTGCTTATTTCTACTCTTGAATTAAACTGCTTAATTCGGCGCACATGCAAGCTCATCGCTTCAGTTCGCCTGTTTTAATTTATTGTGTTATGAATAGGTGTTTATTTAGGTAGGTTTTAGTGTTTGAATATTTTATCTATTTTATCTGTTTGATGTTCTCTTATATATTATTCTTAGGTCTGATAATGCCTTAACGTGCCTTTGTGTTTTTATTGCTTTTTGTCTTATCTGCACGTGTCTCTCTAAGAATTATGGACGCCTTTTTCGATTATTTAGATTCACTAATGAGCACTTTAGTACTAGCCTCACACAGTGAAAATTTTAGTCAATACGATTACCAAAACCCCTCTTTTTCTACACGATAAAACAAATAATAAAATTAACAGCCACAAATATCCTAGGCGTTCAACTTCCTACAAATCATTTCGAACTATACTCGAGATTTTACTAAATTAAATAATTGATTTATTAATTTTTTTAATCAAAATTATTTGGTCCATTGATTTACGCTATAAATTATGCAAAGGCGCCCATACAGGCTAAAACATGCGGCAACGCAATATGCCCCTAAGTTTAAGTTCTACTATTTCCCAACCCTGTATGTGGAACGGTATTCTGGGGTTAAAAAGTTAGAACATACAAGGAATATACAATTTGTTGTTCATTGAGCTGTGTGGTGTAATTATCAATCAGCATAATAAAAATGTTAACAATTATTTAAAGATGAATTATATTGAGCTGGAATAACCAATGCCATTGCCACTAACCACCGAATGATAAAATAAAAGGCAGCCATTCGGAAAGAGACTACGAGATAATTGTTACCCTAAGACCTGCGTGCACTAGTCAGGAAAGTATAGAGTGGCAACTTAGTTATCTGTAAGTATAATTTTCGAACTATTTCCATCAAAGCTGAAACTCATTTTATCTACTTTCATTTGGTAATATGAATTTCGCAGTTCTATAAATAGTTTCGTAAGGACACCTATTACAGCACTAGCAGCACTAGTGATGTAATGATTTAAAAAAATTGATAGTATTCTTATACAGGGTGACGCGGATCTAAATGAACATACTTCAACACAAGACAAAGAATACCTTGGGGGTTCTTAATCACCCATCTTTGATAGTTCAATTGTCGATAGTTAATAAGATACAGGGTCTTTTATGAACTTCAGCAATTTTTTGTTCTTGTCATATTTTTTAATGCACTCCGTATAAAATTTTCATATTGGGTCAACATCTGTAACCTATCTGTCGCTTAAAATTGCAGTATCAGAAAATTTTAAATTCCTGGCCCGTATTAAAAAAAGTTGACATTTTCAATTTTTACATTTTTAACACCCTGTAGATCAATTTTTTCAAAATATTATTTTTTTATTGGAAAGAGCATAAAGAATTGACCCTAACGGCATAATTTTCAAAGTTCCCGCACCCATCACTTGATTAGAATAAATGGTTGTTTTGTAAAAGATTTCAAAATGGTGCATATTTGGAAATTAGAAATTAAGAAAATAACAATAAAAAAGCAAAAACTGCTTCCGAAGTAAAAAAATAAATGTACTAAACGTTTAATAGTTTTAACGAGACTAAATTTTAGGGAACAACACAACAACAAATAACAAAGTAATAATAATAATAACAAAACTGCAAGTTAAAATCGACTGCTTAAAATCTAATACATAGAAAAAGTTTTAGCAAGAATTAATTTTAAGAGCACTTTAGCAGAACACTGTTATTTAGGAAGCTGTTCAAAATGCCCTCCATTGGCTTGTTCACATCTTCGTCTTCTGATGTTTAAATTTGACACTGCTTTTCTAATTGCGTCCGGGTTATTTTTTATTTCCTGAAAAGCATTAATAATTCGTTGCAAAAGCTGCTCCCGCGTGTTGATTTCTTCTGAATAAACCAAATTTTTCATATTCCCCCAGAAAAAAAAAATCCAAAGGATTAAAGTCCGGCGACCTGGCTGGCCATAAATGGGGCCCTCCACGGCCTATCCATCTGTTAGGAAACGTAATATTTAAAAATTCAGATACAACCCTTGCAAAATGTGGTGAGGCCCCATCATGTTGAAAAAAGAGCCCTCTCACGTTAGCATTTTCATTCTGCATAAGTCCTGGCAAAATGTTTTGTAAAAAATTTAAATATTGATTTCCATCTAATCTTTCAGCAAAAAAGTGCGGCCCAATTAATTTATTATTTATTATACCTGCCCAAACGTTTATGGAAAATTTGTGCTGCGAATGCGATTGTCTGATGGCATGTGGATTTTCTAACGACCATACATGGGAATTCCTTGAATTATTTACACCATCTCTGGTAAATTGTGCTTCATCGGTCCAGAGGATTCGATAAAGACTCCTTTGGTGTCTACTGAGCCACTGGCAAAAGAGTAACCGGTTTGCATAATCGCCAGGTTCCAATCTTTGAACTTCTTGAACATGAAACGGATGCAAGCCTTCCTTTTGCAGTGTTACATTAACTCTTTTTTGCGGGATTCCTAGACGTGTCGCAATTTTTCGAGTAGATATTTTGGGATTATCTTCAACAAGATTTAAGATATCTTCTTCCTCCTGAACTGGATGTCGTATTGGTTGATCAATATTATTGTCGGTGGGAAAATGTCCATGTTCTCCAGCAAATAAAAATACATTTGCAAATGTTTTGTGATATGGACATCTTCTACCCGGAAATCGCCTACGATATTCCCGAACAGCAGCTCTTCCATTACCGTTACAAAAACCGTATACAAAAATAATATCGGCATATTCGGCATTTGAAAATTGGTAAGGCATCTTCAACAGAAAATTGCAATAATTGTTAACCGAATACTAACAAAGGTCAGACAACTGTCACATATCTGATAGTGACTTGAATTGTTGCTATGGAACAGTAACTCGATAGTCTTTGGTTTGTTTTTAAATGAGGCAAAGCCTACTTTACAAAGTTTGAAATTTCTGACTGTAATTTACGATTTTTTGTCGATGTCTAAAAAGCAATCATTATCTTGCAGTTTTGTTATTATTATTATTACTTTGTTATTTGTTGTTGTGTTGTTCCCTAAAATTTAGTCTCGTTAAAACTATTAAACGTTTAGTACATTTATTTTTTTACTTCGGAAGCAGTTTTTGCTTTTTTATTGTTATTTTCTTAATTTCTAATTTCCAAATATGCACAATTTTGAAATCTTTTACAAAACAACCATTTATTCTAATCAAGTGATGGGTGCGGGAACTTTGAAAATTATGCCGTTAGGGTCAATTCTTTATGCTCTTTCCAATAAAAAAATAATATTTTGAAAAAATTGATCTACAGGGTGTTAAAAATGTAAAAATTGAAAATGTCAACTTTTTTTAATACGGGCCTGGAATTTAAAATTTTCTGATACTGCAATTTTAAGCGACAGATAGGTTACAGATGTTGACCCAATATGAAAATTTTATACGGAGTGCATTAAAAAATATGACAAGAACAAAAAATTGCTGAAGTTCATAAAAGACCCTGTATCTTATTAACTATCGACAATTGAACTATCAAAGATGGGTGATTAAGAACCCCCAAGGTATTCTTTGTCTTGTGTTGAAGTATGTTCATTTAGATCCGCGTCACCCTGTATAATAAAGCCATATTAAAAAAAAAATATTTGTTATGAAAGAATTATAAACATTAGTAATACAATAAGCAATTTGTTGGCCAGAAGTGGATGTGATGGGGCTATTTAAATTGGTGTTTGACCCCATACTTTTGTTTGCTATTTCTTTCTATTCTCTAAAGATTCCTCAAATCCTCAAGATAGTCTTCTACTGTAGAAGAAGATTTCCAGCCTAAATGCCGCTTTAATATCTGCATATTTGCACAGTTAAAGATATCAAGGGAGGCATTAGTCGAGATTGATAAAGCATCACATAAACATCACTTATATTGTAAATAATTATTACAGCCTTTGGTTAGTAAACTAGTCGAAATTATGTTTCTTTTTATACAAGGTGTAAGGAAAAATGTGGGAAATCTCTCGGATGTAGATAGAATGAGAAAAAATTAATAAGGACGCCGCTGGAAATCGGTTTTTCTTGAATAACTTCCAAAGTACTTAATATAAGTTATTAAAAATTTAATGTGATGAACAGTAATAAGGACCTCTTAAAATAGTGTCCTTGAAACACACTTAGCTTTTTCAGTTTACCAGGGGCGGACTAAGCTTTCCAACTTCATGCTTACATTTTTAACACCCTGTATGACAAAGACTTCAAAAAAAATAAATCTGGGTAGCTTGACCTTAGACTAAAGAAAGGTACTATTTATTGTCGATGAAATGAACCGTTTTCGAGAAAAAGAATAATAAACGAATTCATGGTTTATTTTTAATAAAAAGGACCATGATTTCTATTTTATTTCTCGACAACGAAGTCTAATACGAAAGTCATTCAAACAACAGAAAAGTGTTATTTTAAGTTGTTTAATATGAAAAAATACAACTTTAAAAAAGCGCAGTGATGAAATAGGTGGCACCTTAACGAAATTATTGACGAACTTCATAAAAGGGTTCAACATAGGCTCCATGAAGTCTGATACACTCGTGGGCACGACGAATTGAGGACTGCTCTGCCGTCCCAACCAATAACGCAGTAAAGTCGATTTTTTTTTATTTTTAGGTTTTTATTTAATCGTAGTTATAGAAATCATCACTACTTGCTAAACAAAATAGTTTTTTCAAAAAGCATTTTTTTTGCTTAAAATCACAAAAAATATTTGCAGTAACAATCTTCGTTAGTCACACGTAATCCCATTACTAAAGAAAATGCAGTAACTCCCCATTTCTAATAAGAAACGCAGTATTCACAGGGTTGCTGCTTTGCTAACAATTATTAACAACATCCAACGTATTGGTTTGCCAATTTAAAACGCAGTAATCTCATGGTTCTAAGAAAAAATGCAGTAAATTATAAATTACTACAGTTTTTCCAAGTATGCGGATTGAAAAACGTCAGCGATTACTAAGAAGTAACGCAGCAAAGAAACTTTGCTAAGCGATAATGCAGTAACAATCTGGTGAAACTTGATTTACTGCTATGTCTAGTAGTATTTTAACGAGGTGACGTTACGCTTTGCCAAAGCAAAATGCAATGATCGGTAGAAAGCGCCAATTTAACGGTTTTTCTTATTCACAAGCCTGCAGCCGCGCATCATTCACGTGCCAAAGAAGTGTTTAGCTTAAGTTTCAGTGGTGTTATTATTACAGTAGCATAAGTAGTTCAATTTTTAAACAGGGTAATTCAGAATGTATAGGCAAGCGATCATATAAAATATTTTTAATAAGGATTGAACTCAAGGTTATTAAGGATAATTGGCACTTCGTAATTTTTGTAAATATTTTTTGTAATGTTTTCTTCCTTAGACAAAATACTAGGTACATATTATTTTTTATTATGTAGCCCAGCCAGATAAAGAGGAAACATTTTTCTCCTATTTATCATGTTTTTTTCTTCAAACGTTAAAATTCAAATTAATCTTAAAATTATTATATTTCTTTGAGAGGATGCAACAAATCTTATTAAGAATCTATAGTTTGCAAAAGTATCTCAGTTGGCTTGGCGTTGCTATGGATTTATTATTAAGTCACCATGTCCCATCAGGATAGTTAATTATCTTACTTTCTGTTCGAATCCGTGAAAGTAATTTTGCTGACTTTAGTCACAGTCTACATAGGTATGGTTTATGGTTAGGTTGTTCCGCTCAAAACAAGAATTGGGCTTTTTTCTCTTTTTTTGGTTTATATTGTCAACTCTGCAGAAGTTAGTGCAAAAGAAATAATGATAAAATTCTTCGAACCTGGTCACACGTAAATGAGTGCAGACAGTTTTCATCATCCAGTTGAACTGTCGATGAAACATAGTGGCGACATTTGCGATTTTAAAGATTTTAGAGATGCCGTATAAACAGCTAATTCCGGGAACGTCAATGTGCTTGAAATGAAATTAAATACATTTTATAACTGGATAGACTATTCGTCACAAATTAAAATTAGTAAGATTCAACCACGTCCATACATAGCGGATATAACAACGATCCTTGCAGAACGGGGAAACTATTCCTTAAGGTATACGACTAATTATGATATCTCCGAGCAAATTCTACTTCATTTTCTAAACGATAAACAAGAAAAAGATGGGTTTGCTGTAGCACCTCCTTGCCGAGTCACACCAAGGAGCATTAGAAAAGAAAAAAAAAAGATGTCATATTAAAAAAATTATAACCCCTTATGAGCCATTAAAGAAGAGTATTTTGGGAAAATATGGAAGAGAGTAAAGACTCAAATGACCTAAATAAGTCATATTTGATTCAGCAACGTGTTCACTTGCATGTACTTTTTCTGTTTTGTAGACCAGTTAGATGAAAACAGCTGAATTAAGATACGTCGTATTTTTTTTTACTGTGCATTTTTTACAGATTTAAATGTTTTAATCATTATTTTATATTATATTTCTTTAATATTTATTACAGAGATTTCATCCACCTTACTCATGATTGCCAAAATGTAGGATAAATACCGTTTTTGGCTATCTACTCAATTGCGGCATATCAAACGTAACTAGAAATATCTGCAGTAAGATCGGTTGAATCAACGATTAACTGCATTTTTTACTATGAGATGCCATGGGTGTGCATGGCAGTGTACTAAATAAAAGCGCAATAACTTAAATATTAAAAAAAAATCATGAAATGGAACCATATATGCATGATAATGGTTTATACTGCTTATGTTTTAAAATACCATAAAAAAACTTTTAAGAAAACTATTAGAATGCAATACATTTTACATATTGGGTTGGCGTTGCTTTACTCCAAACTATAGTTTACAGAGTTACTGCCTTTCTCACTGGGACGGCAGTGCTGTATTCGCCACAGTAACTCAGCATTGGTCCTTATCACATCATAATGAAACATGATTCTCTATCAAAGTTCCTCCCTTGTGCCGACCGTAGTGGAATACACCAATTTTCCAGGTATTCCCACAGGCAAAAATTCAACGGCGTTAAGTCGGGAGATCGAGGAGGCCAGGCAATAGGTCCTCCTCTATCTATCCAATGGTTTGAATAGACGTTATTTAGGTGCTCCCGCACACCAATGCTGAAATTAGGTAGTGCCCCATCGTGCATGAAGTACATGCGTCGGCGGGTTTCAAGTGGTAAGTGCTCTATTAAATCCTACCAAGCGTTCTGGAGGAACTCCAACTAAAGTTATCCATTCAAGCTTTCCGGCAATACCAATGGTCCAATCAAAAAATTGCCTGCCCAGATATTAATTGATTGGAACTGATGTTGACGATGCGAGACAAGAGGATTTTCATCAGCCCATACGTGTGTGTTGTATAAATTGGTGATACCATTTTTGGCAAACCTTGATTCATCTGTGAAAAAATAATGCTAATGAAGTTTACATTATTTCGTTTCTGATCCAATAACCAGTTTGCAAACTGCATTCTACGAAAAAAATCTTCAGGAATCAGTTCATGTACTTTTTTTTAAATGATATGGATATAACAGCTGTTCTTGTAGAACCTCATGTGCTATTGTTTTCGTTGTATTAAACTGTGCTGATAATTTTCGTATGCTCGGTCGATGAAGTGTCATCTACAGTATTAAAAATATTTTCCTCTAATTGCGGCGTACGTACGGTTCTTCTCATACCAGCATCAGTACTATTTTTTCCAAACTTTCTTCTTAGACGTTGTTCAACTCCTTGAAATGTCTTTTGGCTTGACATAGAACAAGTACGAAATCTCTCGTGACAAAATCTTCTGGCTTCTGAAGCATTTTAGGACGAAAGCCCATACACCAGATTCATATCTACATACTTAGTTAGTTAATTCACAATTAAATTCACCACGAAATCCAAAAAGCAGTACATTAATATCGAAATAATATAAAGATCAATGTGTCAGTAAAGGAAGAGAAGTTCTAAAATACACGATATTTTATTTATTTTCTACCATAGAAACGTTTGCAACAACAATAAGTTTTTATGGTGCCGATAAATAAATAAAACGCACATTTTTTGCGACCATGTGTTTTCTACAACTATTCCTTTATTATTCTTTATCTCGAAAACCGTTCATTTTATCAACAATAAACAAGAGTACCTTTTCTTTAGTGTAAGGTGCAAGCTGCCCAGATTTATTTTTTTATGTCTTTATATTACAGGGGGCTAAAAATTTTAGCATTAAGTTGTAAAGGTAACCCCTGGTAAAGTAAAAAAGCTAAATATTATGTTTCAAGGACACTATTTTAAGAGGTCCTTACTAATGTCTATCAATTAGATTTTTATTAAATTATATTAAGTACTTTGAAAGTTATTCAAGAAAAAACGATTTCTAGCGGCGTCCTTCAGGGGCACATACCTTCGTAGGGAGGGCATATAAGAAAATATTTTATAGGAAATTGTCATCTTATTTTTTCATGTTCTATCTAAATTCGAGAGATTTCCGACGTTTTCCCAGATACCCTGTATATTATCTGGTAGTTTACAATTTGCTTCCTTTCAGAAGCAACCCATCCATATATTTCGGTGGCTTCTTATAAAACCGCTAATTCGACTTTTTTCAAAGTAGGCTTATGTCACAGATTGTATAAATAATTGTGGAAATGTCACAAAATTAAATGACAGAAAAATCATTTAAAACTTTAGTGCCTCGCTTTTGTGAATTGTTTATCAACCCAAGTTTTAAAGTTATGGCTGATTTACAAAACAGTGCGCATTTGGCAGATATGCATATGTTTATGGTATTGCTGATGGAAATGCATACGAAGGAGGCAAGATATCCGAATCGTGTAGCACCGTGTGCTCAGACCTTTCTAAGTCTTCATCGCCGTTTATCAGAAACAGGAAGTTTTATATACAGGGTGTTATGGAAATGACTTATTATTTTTTAACCCGTAAATATATAGGTCGAGACGAATTGGGGAAAAATTGCTATAAATGGCGCTCGAAGCTAGAAATTCGAGAAAAATGCCTTCAAAAATTTAGGTCCAAAACACCTACGCACCAATGACCCAAACAGCTGATTTGGGTAATTGTTTACTTTAGTGCAAATGTTGAATTTTTCGCTAAAATTTCGTATATAGTCTAATTAAGGGTAGCTGATCACAATTTTCCTTTTGCGTTTAGGCGGCAAATGCACTGGTTTTGAGAAAAAAAATGTTAAAGTTTTTCTAACTCACCGGTATGTTATTTTGCATGTAATCCTAAAATGTTGCTATTTCCAATAAAATATTACTTGTCGGAGTCATAGTATACACTTCTGAGTTGAAATAAACGAAATATGCCACAAGGAAACTCTGAAAAACGGGATAACTTGTAAGCGAACAGAAAACTCTACGTTATCTGGAAAAAGACGGGAGACAGCTCACTGACAGCTGGCCAAAAAAGCAGAAGCAAACTGCACCCATGTTGTCAGATTGTTAGTGTATTATAAATTGCCTATACTTTTCAATTCATTTTTATTAATTTAATGAATCCTATTGGCTCGAGCTAGCATATCATTCTCCTGGATGGAAGCCATTAATAATTACAAGAAAAAGAAGAACAATCTGGCAACGTGAGTGCAATGAATCTGAAAAGAGACGCTTCTACTTTGTCGGCGTATTAACAACGAATTTAATTAAATTTGTGCCTTTTCCATTGTTTTTTTGCTAAAATGTTGTTCTTATTTTATGAACAGATAGTTTGGTGAAAGTTTTATCACATATTTTGAAGGGAAAACCATAAAATCTAGGAAATTGAAAGGAAAGTGAAACGCGACACCCAAAGATATCGAAATAAACAAACCTCAAAAAGAATACCCTAACCTGTAAGTGAAAAACTTTAACATTTTTTTTTCTCAAAACCAGTGCATTTGCCGTAAAAACGCAAAAGGAAAATTGTGATCAGCTACCCTCAATTAGTCTATATACGAAATTTTAGCACAAAATTCAACATTAATTGCACTAAACTAAACAATTACCATTCCAGCAGTTTGTCTTGTCAAAAACACATGTGTTCAGGGGCATTGAACTATCATGGAAGGCGCACATAGTCCGGTTTTAGGGTATTTTACAAAATTCAAAATACTTCCGATTTTAGAAAAAAAAACTATCAAGTGTAACTCTAGACCACCTCAGGAGTGGCCCCTTAAAATATAATAAGTCATTTCCATAACACCCTGTATATTGTTTTTGTGAAATTAGTGGTATATCTTCTCGCTTCTTTATTTTTTTAGAGATTTATAACTACATATTTTATATAAAAAATCGATTTTCATCAAGATAAGACCGATATAACAAAAACTATTTTATATAAACTATATGAGAAAGAAAACACATTTTTTACTTTAATTTCATTATTAAATGTGTATAGTAAAAATGTGTTACTTTCTCATATAGTTTAGTTATGAAATTCCATCAAGTAACGGCAGTTAATCTATTTTAAATTGTGTCTATATCAAAGTATAGATAATAATTTTATACATCTTGTCCAGAAACGATATTTTATAATTACGGTAATTACTCTTAATAAAAAGATCTGCCTGCAAATCTAGTATTTGGATTCTAAAAGTTGGCGTAAGCTTAGTTTTTAAAAATAAATACAATTCAGTAATGCTTTATTGCTTCTTCAGGGAGGAAAGCTAATTTGGAGAAATTTAATTTTCACATTCTTAAGGTTGCTTGAAGCCGGACTGTGTGTTGGGATGAAATGATATTTTATTATAAGGTTATTCCTATAAAGGGGTTTTCACTTAAAACTCCGAGGGCCTATATGTCGAAATTGAATAAATATATTTTCATTTCATAAAAAGCCGTCGCTGGGTAGGATCACTTTGCATTTTTTAAAGATAATATCAATGCGAACACTTAATCGCCCTAGGTATCGCGACGCTTCAAAAATATAAATTGATTGCCACGGACTTTAAAAGTAGGTTCTTTTGAAAGAACTTTAAGTTTTAAGACTTTTTTGTCTTTTGCCCCAGTTCGATTACTTCGCTCGTTTTTAAGTAATACAAGGTTTTAAAAAACTGTAAAACCGAATTTATATTAATTTAAATAGATACATCATGACATTAAATTCATTGTACCGTGCGAGTAAAAATTATCTTCATCTAAGAGGGCTTGGACTAAGAAAGGTATGGCTTGGTTTAGATCACAATTAGGCAATCCACACTAGGTTATGTTTGCCTGCCACGGTCATATTGGAGTCACAAAGTGCTTTCAATATGGCCGTCGACGGCAAACGTCAGAAAAACTAACCTTAATTTTTGCGTGAATGTCAGTTTGACGTATAAACCGCGATTTTGGTTTTGTGTATTTTATTAAGTTATTGTTGCTCAATATGTGTTTTTTTCTGTTATTTATATTAACTAATATTTAAAGTTGATGATGTTATTGGAGATATTGACAATGGCAAGGGTATATATATACACAGCACAGGACTCGTCTGTAAACTAAGCATTGAATCCGTGTATATTTGCCACATATTTGACTTCAACGGCCATAATGAATTGTCCGTTAAATGTTTTTAAGTTCTGTGGAACGAATTCAATATGGCCGTGGCAGGCAAATCGTAATTTGACACATCGTTGGATTGCCTAATTTGGGTGCGTTCACCCGACGTCAACAGTTGAGAAGTTGAGTAAGCAATCGCGTTCAGCCGACCGGCTGACCAGGCGCTGGATATCAGCAGCTGCAAATTTCTTTAAGCGAAGTTTATTTCTGCTTTCCAACTCATCCTTTGCTTAGACATGCGCAGAACTTATTGGTTTTGACATTTTACAGATGTTTTCTAACCTGTTTGTTTTCTTCTTATTTACTTTAGTACATTTAGTAAGTTCTGAAATAATAATGATATTTTAGGGAAACCGCTGTAATTCACATTAAATTACAACACCTATTTACCTGAAACGTCGATCTGGACATGCTAAAATAATTATGAAAATCATCAGGGCTGTAATTTGGTATAACATTCTCATAATAATCTTCATTTCGAACAGGAATTATTCTGCCAAGTTCCACTATATCGACTGCCGGAACTAAATCACCTACGATAGCCCCTATCGGGCCAAAATTTAGTTCATCGTTCATTAATTCCAGTAGAATTGCTCGCTAAATGTTCTCCATTCTAGATGTGATAGAAAAAATAGGACCAAAATAAAAAGTGGGGAATTTTGAGGTTACGTGACATGTCAACGCAACAGCTGTTATAAACGTCAAATAATGACCCTTTAGTTCAACAATACGTTCACCTATTTTTCAACTGCTAATTCATATTACCGCTGAAATGCTTTAAGTTTTTTTTAATGCTTTAAGTCAGCTGCTGAGGTCGGGTGAACGCGCCCATTGGGACAATATACCTAACCAAATTTAGGTTAAGATTGTGTCAAATTCATATTATGACATGATGTGCCAAAATGATGAATATTAAAATAAGTAAAATATAAATTTATTTTTATTGTTTACAAAATTAGCGTAAGCAGTTAATGGTTTCGGTGATGTATGGGCGGTTGCACCATCCTGTTGAACATAACCAAAACCTAGTTAATCGTCAAGTAATTAATAATAATAATAATAATAATAATAATAATAATAATTAAGGTCTTTATTCATAAATGATACAATCAAAGTACTACATTTTGTTATTGGGCGAGGTTCAGTTCACCCTGATTACAATATATGCAACAAGGCATCTGTTCAACTAACCCATAACCAAACTGTAACTAGTGAAATTGCCATAAAGAAAGAAAATAGTAGACGAGATAAACGTAAACTAATAAATTATATTTTATCTTTAAAAGTGGAGAGTATTACTAAAAACAACAATTCATTACCCAGGCCGCACTTTCTATTATGATTGCGCACCAAGCTTTTGATAAATAAAATTTCTGAAAACAGGTGCTGACATAGCATAAACATCCTTAGGAAGAGCGTTCAATAAATTGACAATGTTGTACGAGAAGGATCGCTTAAAAACCTGCGATCTATGTTGTGGTATTGTAAGCCTACCCTTAAACCTAATATTAATATTGTGTACGTCTGTGCGAAATCTAATCTTCTGATAGAGATATGTTGGAAACTTATTTTTTATAATAGCATGATAGTGGCAAATCATATGCAGATAACGCCTTTGGTACATGCTTAACCAACCATTATCTTTAATTTTATGGGTAATGTGCTCTCGTTTTTTTATGCCAAATATAAGCCGTAAGCAAGAGTTTTGTACTTTTTGTATTCGCCTTGAATCATATTCGGTCAAGCATGGACCATAAACGCCATCACAGTAATTGAAGTGGGAAAGCACAAGTACATCACACAACATAGACTTTACATTCCTATTAAGGATATATCTATTTTGATAAATAAGTTTTAAGTTGGAGTAAGCTTTCTGAATGCACCTATTTACATGTGCAGCAAACCTCAACTCACTGTCAACATACAGACCCAAATTCTTCACCACAGGATCCAACTTAATACTGTGACCTTGAACGCCAATATCATGACTGTACCGTTCGATAAACCGTTGTTTTTCTACTTTTCCTCCAAAAACCACCGCCACAGTTTTATTAAAATTTAATTTTAAGCAATGATTACTACTAAATTCACTAACCTTGATCAAATCAAAATTGACTGCGGCGACAGCCTGTGGTGCTTCATCCGGATAAAAGGACAAGTACATCTGAGTATCATCAGCATAGAAATGACTACTGCATGACAGAAAGACTGAAGAAAATGATGACGTATAAAATGTAAATAATCTTGGGCCCAAGATTGAGTCCTGCGGAACACCATTAGTGACATCTAAAAATTCCGAGTTTTTTCTATTATAACATACTAATTGTTTTCTGTCATGCAGATAATTTGTCATAAGCCCTATTGCTTGATCGTTAAAACCCACATAACTATACATTGCTTTTAAAATATCATGATTTAACGTATCAAACGCCTTGGAATAATCCAACAAAACCAAAATTGATAACTTTCCCTTATCTAAGCTGCATATTATATCATCTGTTATATTCATTAAAGCAGTATTGCATCCCACACCCTTTCTAAAACCAGACTGTGAATCAGAAATAATTTTATTATTGTTAAAATATACCTGCAACTGAACATCAAGTAGCTTTTCAAAAACTTTGGAAAGGGTGGGGAGAATACTAATGGGGCGCAAATCATTAAAAGTATTCGGAGTAGCAACCTTGGGCAGAGGAATCACACGCGCTTCCTTCCACATACTAGGAAAGGTGGAGCAAGAAATACTATAGTTCATGATGTGTGTTATATATGGAAGTAGAAAGGGAAGACATAATTGTATTGTTAAGATATTTATTCCATCAAGTCCTGTAGCTGTACTTTTTATTGTAGAAATTACTTTTAAAACCTCTATTTCTGTTACACTAACAAAATTAAAATTATTATGACATTGTTTATTATTATTATAAAAATCTATTTGACTTTGATTAGGCTTAAGTTTTGGGACAGCATTGATGAAATTATTATTTATAGTATTTGGGTCTGTCAAATGAGTTGGTAAAACTAAGTTCCCTTGAACTGTATTATGAACATTTAATTGTTTTAGATCAGCCCATAATTCTTTTGGTTTTTTATTTTGAAAAGAATTTTGATAATACGCTTTTTTTTCTCTCCTTACCGCTAGTGTGAAACCGTTCCTCAAAGCTTTGTAATAAGACCAATCTGTAGGGCATCTAGTTCTTTTAAACTTACTCAAGGCCTTATCTCTATCCTTGCTCTACAAATGGATTCAAAATATTATCCCCATACCGCTGTGCTGTAACTGTGTCAGGAAAAAAATAGGACCAATAATTCTTCTTCGGGAAAGAGCCAACCAGACACCATTTATTTTTAGGGTGATCAATATGGACTCTACAAAAAAAGTATGCCAACGTTTTTAATCCCAATATTAGATTTGTAGGCAGATAATTTTATTAAGATACACGCATACGAAGTAGTTTTCACTACTTCACATGCGTGATTCTGAGAATTTACATAACCGGTGAGGTAGAGCCAGGCTACATCAGAAAGAAAGTCAGGTCTAATAAGTCATTTATTTCCAATAACTTTCGGGTAAGACACTGATAGTAATTTCTGTGTCTTTCTAAATCGGCATCTCGTATTTCTGGGAATACTTGCACTTTATAAGAAAACATATTTAACTGTTTTTTAAGAATAATCCTGCATGTTCAATAAGATCCTCCCACTTCTTGAGACAGACGTCTCACACATTTTGTCGGCGAATTTCGCACTATTTCACGAATGCTTGCAACAAGTTCTTCTATTCTAACAGATGGTCTTCCAGTTCCTTTTTTATGTTAAATAGAACATGTTTCCCTAAACAGAACCACGGTTCTTCTTAGGCAATGATAAAAATCCCCAGCAGTAAAAGCGACGTTAGGAAAATTTTCGCAAAAATCGTCCATGCACAAACGCTGATTGTATTGCCACTCACCACTTACTCTAACCCTGATTCGAAAATACGCTTCAACCATGAATTTTTTCTGCTGTTCCGTATAACCCATTGCGTGAATTATTCAAGAAATTGGATAAATTAGCGATGAGTCAAGTTACTTATAACGACTGGTAAAGATGACAGAATACCTGACTGATTGATAATACTGGTATTTACTGACACCTAACAGGTATTAAGCTCTACCGCTAATCATTACGGCCTTAGATGTCACTTATACGAATTGAATGATATTCTACAAAAATGAGTAAATACACTAACCAAGGAAAAGTAGATATGTTACTGAATAACGGTGAATGGAGCTAAGGACGCACAAAGAGTGTATTAACATCGTTATCCTCATAGAAGAATTTCTGATGACAAAACTTTTGCAGCTCTATGCAGAAACTTAAGTTGCTTTGTAAAACCGAAAAGAAATTAATAAAATTATAGATAAAACAAATATTACTACTAATAAAATAAAACGTTTTAAATTTGTATCCCCTCTTATATAATCTCTTCTATAGAGGGAAAATTGCTACAAATGACAGCAAGTTGATGATAATCTGGAAACGTTACCAGCCAAAATTAAAGAAAATAATAATGCTTCCATAAGCTCTTTATGAAGGATTCTACAAAACAACAAGTGTCATCTATATAAAACCAATATAATCCGTAACTTGGAACCAGGGGATCCCGCACGAAGGCTGGAATTCTTAACAAGATTTTCGAATTGTATTGCCAAAATGTAAATATCTTGTCCAACATTTATTTTTATAGAGCGACGAAAGTCGCTTTCATAACAATGAAATCTTGAACCAACAAAATTGTCGCTATGACTCTCAGAATCATCCTCGTTGGATTACAGAAAGAGAAAGTCAACGCGTTTTTGGGATAAGTGTTTGGTACGGTTTATTAAATGGATATCTCAATAAACCCCATTTTTACGAAGACACTTTAATATAATGCCTTTGTAAAATCAAGACCAGAATATTGCTCTTTAGTATGGAGCCCTTTTAACACAAAATATATTTTAATGCTAGAAAATATTCAAAGGAAATATGTTAAACATGCGCACTTTATATTATATAGAGAATACCGTCGAAGCTCAGAATATGTAATGAATCTACAAAATCATGGATTACCGTCATTATATAATAATCGTTTATATACAAGTGTTGTTTACTTGTACAAGATTATAAATATTATGTCTGTTGATAACATTAGCATAAAAGCACTAACAGTACATGTCAAAAACAAAAAAACCCGTCTTAAAAATAGGAACACATTTACATATTCAACACCTACTCGTTATCGTGAACTAAGATCACCTGTCATCAGATTGATTAGAAATTATAATTGTCTGGAAAACTGTTATGGTTTAAAAACAATTTAAGAAATTATTTAAACAATTGTGTATTAGATATAAGTTATATTTAAACTTTGGGCAAAGTAGTATTGAGTATAGTATACAGAGTGGCAAGAAAATCACGCATAATGCCTGTACCTTTTGAAGTACCTCGTATACGAAAATGTGACCTTTATAAAAGTTGTTCAGTAAATTATTTTCCACATTTCTACCTGCATGAATTTTTTCTGTCATTTCTGGTTTGGTTGCCATAGAGACCAACTTATTTTTTTAAAATTGAACGCCTTGCATATGATTGCATATTTGGATTCTCCTGGGAAAACTCTGAATTTTTTGTATTTCAAATTTTTATTTATTTACAATTGTAACAAACTTTATAATAGCCAAACAGAATAAATAGCCTAGAAATTGAACAACTTAATATCGGAATAATAAACAAAGGAAACTTTTTCAGTGGATCAGGTGTTTAAAATAAACACCATTATCTGCTAAGCAAAGCGCCAGTCGATCCCTGAACCCAACTAGAACGTTTAAAAGGAAGTCCTCTGGAATGGCCCGAATATCAGCACTAATTCCGACTTTTAAAGCTTCTAACTGATTTGGACGGTTAACGTAAACTTTGTTCTTTAAGTGTCCCCATAAAAAGAACTCGAGCGTTGTTTTGGATTAGTGGTTCTCGATGAGTGGTGTATATTTATTTCGCCTGGTTCGGAAACTTCTTACGCAAATTACCACACGACTATTTATTCATTGAAAACAAGATTTATTGAACAAATACAACTTTGATGCATTTACTTAAATGCATAAGAAAACATATGAACGTTAAAACTAATTAAATAGACAATTATTGTGCTACCGCTTCACGAGCGCCTGCACCCACGTTTGACAGTGACAGTCTCTGATATTCACATCGATCGCGAAATACACATGCTGGCTGTCTAAGCAACAACTCTACTCACGTTCAAATTGCGACTGCTTGAGTTATGGCGGGGCTCTCCCGTCGCGCTGTGACGTGTCACTTTCAAGCCGTCGGGGCGGGCAAGAGACGGTGTTGCTAGGCGCGCTGTAGACTATCTGGGAATGCGGGTAACGGAGAATAATCGCATTGTCTAGGTTTTGCATGGCCGACGTTATTGTACGGAACAAGCGGGGTTAAGTCCGGCAATCGCGCTGACCAGTCAATAGCACCTCTTCTGTCTATCCAAGGTCCTGGAAATTGTTCGCTAATGTATTGTCTAATATTTGCCGCATATTGCACAGGTGCTCCATCTTGCTGGAACCATACCTGTTCGTTTATGTCATTATTTACACCCGGTAAAATCATTCTGCAAGAAGGAATTATGTGATTCCTGAGGAGGTCCAGATATTTCTCGCCATTCACATTACCATCTATGAAAAAAGGTCCCACCTGTCCACCAACTATGCCCGCCCAAAGATTAACTTTTTCGGATCTTTGAGTATGACCTTCCTGGAACCAGTGAGTATTCTCAGCAGACCAATAAGGATAATTTTGTCTATTAACAATGCCATTTAAATGGAAGTAGCTTGATCCGAGAAAATGATATTTGTTGCGAAGTTATTATCGTTATTGCATTTTTCTATGATCAGCTCACAAAATTCAGCTGTTCTATCAAAATCATCCTCGTTTAACTCGTGCATTAACTTTATCTTGTAGGGATGCACCTTCTCCTGCTTAAACGAATTTTTCACTGACTGATGAGACACATTAAAATCCATTGCCATTGGCCTGGATGATTGTGTTGGATTTTCATGTATTGAGAGCATAATATCCAAAGCTTTGTCTCCCCCGGTTACTGTTTTAGGTGGACCTGATCTAGCGGCTTCCCTAACACTGCCTGTTTCTCGAGGTTCCTTTACCACTCGATACACCGTTGACTGATTTATTGGAGGTCTATTTGGATTTAATTCATTGAAAAATTGGCAAACTTGATCTTGCGATATCATCATATTTCTGTAAGCGCTCATTATTAAAATTTCAACTCGTTGTTTCTCATTCAGATGAACCATAGTGTAAATAATTAGAAATCAGGTAACAAAAAATTAAACAGGAACTCAAAATTGACACCTCTTAGGTCGCTGTCATGAAAACACCTTGACTCAACTGGTGGGTATTAGGTAGGAATAATTATAATTAGAAAGTTTTCCATTTTTGAGCTGTCACTATCTCGGAAACGCTTGCAGATAGGTGAAGATTTAAAATACAAAAAATTGAGAATTTTCCCAGTATAATCCAAATATGTAATCATATGCGCGATGTTCTATTTAAAAAAAAAAGTAAGTTAGTCTGTATGGCAACCAAACCAGAAATAACAGAAAAAAATTCATGCAGGTAGAAATGTGGGGAATAATTTACTGAACAGCTTTCATAAAGGTTACTTTTTCGTAAACGAGGTAATTCAAAAGTTACAGACATTATGCGCGACTTTTTTGCCACTCTGTATATATAAGTAACTATATTCATAGGCGAACATAGCCTAAAATTTGTCTGTGTATGTGTTATTGTTATTAAATAAATAACTGAAGAACTGTTATTAAAGGTACCCTTTGAGTAAGGAACCAATATGTATCTGCATAAGGATAAGGCCGCTGCTTACAATGCTCAAATTATTAAGGATCATTCGGACAGACAGTATACGATGGCCAGCAAGGTCAACATATGTAACACCCTTTGACTTTGAGATCACTTAAAGGATATTTTCTACGAAACACCAGTTGAAGATATGCCAGATCTAATAAATGAAATTACAAGAAAAACACAAATATCAAACCTTTTTAAAAAGTTGCCAGTTGTGTTCGCGCATAAGGTAATAACTTCGAACAAAATTAACTGAATCATTAATAAGTAAAAAATTATTTTGTTTTGGTACTGACCCGTTTCCGAAGTTAATGAAAAAAATTAAAGTTATGTGTAAACCAAGCCCTACGTTTTTTAGTCCAAACTCTCTTGAGTAAAATTAATTTTTGCTCGCACGGTACAATGAATCCAATGTCTTAATCTGCCGAGGTGGTTCACCTACCTACTTAAATTAATATAAATTCGGATTTACAGTTTTTTAAAACCTTGTATTACTTAGAAACGAGTGAAGTAATGGAATTGAGGTAAATGACAAAAAAGTCTTTACATTGTAAAACGCTTTCAAATGTACCTACTTTCAAAGTCGCTGCAATCGATTTATATTTTTAAAGCATCTCGACGTCCAAGGCGTCGAAGGGGTCGAATTGAAATTATCTTTAGAAAATGCAAAGTGATCCTACATGCGTCTTCGAGAGATAGACACTAGGAATTTTAAGTGAAAAACCCTGTATATCATTAGTAAATAAAAACTACAAAATAAGACATAATGCTGCGGTGTAACCGAAAAAAATTAAACCGGTTGACGAGTTAGCAAGACCAAGGAAATAGATACCAAAAAGTGTTAGTATTAGAGAAACAAGTAAGAAATTTGCGGCTGCTAAAAAAAATTAAAGTTGTTCACCTTTAACCGTTTGGAACCAATAAAGCATACCAAAAGACGGATATTTCGAAAACGTCGCATATGATAATTTTTTGTTTTTAATAAAGTGTATGGATCTTTTTTAGTCTAGGGTATGTTTATCCAAATTTACATAGAATATTCCACTCACGTATAAAAAATCCCCTAAGGACAGTGGTATTTTCGAAAACTTACAGCGGATATACAAAATCGAAAACACCAAAACGAAAATACCACTTGTCAGTGTCACTTCGTTGACAAATTTCTATTTATTATTTCAAAGTTGACAAAATGAATGTTTTTGGATTCGTGAAATATTCTGTAGTAATATATTAAGGGATAGGGAAATTATCGAAAATCATTCCGAAGATTTTTTGCCGTGGAAATCGCTCGAGGGCTTGCCCGAGAGCGGTTTCCTAATGGCAAAAATCTGAGAATAATTTTCTGATTATTTCCCAATCCCGAAATGTATTTTGAAGATTATTTACCAAATAAAAAACTAACGATTTCTGACGGGTGAGATTTTCACTTTTGACAAGGGTGATTTTCACCGGAGAGCGGGAGATTATCGCTGGATTTCTGACGGGTGAGATTTTCACTTTTGACAAGGGTGATTTTCACCGGAGAGCGGGAGATTATCGCTGATTAATCAGGTGAAAATCAACCCGCTTTTATAATGGATGAGGTAAATAATCCTTTCATGCGTGCTTTAAAACTAACCGGATAATTTTTCACTTATACGTGTTTTCTTTACAAATTTCACTCGTCCTTCGGACTCGTGAAATTAAAGAAAACACGCATTCCTAAAAAATTATCGGTAATTTTAAAGCACTCGTGGTATTACACCCGAATAGTTATGGATTGCCACTACAAATGAAACTCAATTCAACGATGTTTGGTAAAAATGACCTTAAAATTATTAATAATTAATTTCCCTTATGTGCCACCTTACTTTAAACTGTGGATTGGAGAGATGACGCAATAGGACTCACATGTCATTCAAAGTTATAATTTGAGACAGTCCTAATACTCAATCAATATGGTTTTAGCAAGACGGTCCCCCTGCACATGTTGACACAAACGTAAGAATATTTTTAATATACTATATGTTTCAATTAGTGAATTAACAGATGAGGTGAAATAGAATGTTTACCCAGACCTCCAGACCATACGCAAATAGATTATTCCTTCTGGGACCACTTAAAAAAGTAAAGTGTATTAATAAAAATCAGATAATATTGAACCTTGCATACTTTCAAGCTGTTTAGGGATGCTATTTTCAATAGTAACTTAAATACGTTTTTGTTAAAGTAGTACGTTATAATAAGTGTTTATTGTATTAACACAAATGTTATATCGTTTAAACGGTACTTTTGGGTGTAGGATATGCAACAAGGAATCTGCCTAAAATTTCGCTCAGGATCAGAAATCGAATGAAAACTTGTACTTGAACGGAGAAGGTTTTCTGTGCCGCCGTCACATTATTACTGTAATAGCTAGTATAAGGCTGGTTTGTTTTTAGTTGACAGATTTAATTAAAACTCCGTCTACCAAAAATGTCTATGTTGGACAGGATGATAACACTTTTAACTACTTAACTTGCTACAACACCTTATAAATACGAATCTTTTGGCGTCAGACACAATGCACTGTATGTATCTGTGGGATTTATTTATACTTCACTATGAAAAAAAAAATAAAAAGAGGAACACATCTCGTGTCATCATACCAGAATAAATATCGTTAGCCGATGGCAAATGACTACTTTACACACATGAGAATCTTGCCACTACTTGGCAGGAGAGAAACGGCTTACTTGCTGAATAGCACCAAAGATAGTATTTTAGTACAGAGCGGACAATAACACATTTTTTTGTGCCTTAAAAGTAGAACCGGTTGGAACCGGTTGGAACCGGTTGCCGAAAGTCACAGATGCATGGTGAAGTATACCGATTTTAACGGTCATCTGGAGCCGTTACACTATTTTTGCATGCGTTTGGTTGCAACATAGTTTAAAAATAGATCTATTACGAGGTTGATTTCTTTGTTAGTTATCGCTTACAACTGCGTAATAAACATTATTGAAGTTTTATTTAATTTAGCAGAATATTTCTACTGTGTTGAAAAATAGAATTTTATGTCTGGATTTTATTTAGATTAATACACGTTTCTCCAACAGTCCTATTCCATTTAAAGAAAGGGTTCATTGCTCCGTACTGACTTTGTGGCAAGCCCTGTATTTTAAAAAATATTTTTTTAATATAGACTAGGATAAGATCGTTGACTTTATATGAAATATATTTTATCGAAGGCGATGTTTTCGAAAAATCGGTGTGATCCTGGACTTTTTAAACACAGTGTATAGAACAGCAAATATATTTCCTAAGTACAGTCCATAACTTCAGGATGTCATTACTGTAATTTCGTTATTATTCATAAGAATAATATGAACAGAGAAACATTTAACTTTTTTCTCCATAATGGTAAATCGACCAAACAAAATAGAGACATCTGATTTACTTAGGAATAATCAGAATCTAGAAGAATCTTTTTAGTTTAATAATATTTCTTCACTTAGTCACACAAACGCCACTGGTTCAAGTTTAAAAATTTCGCTTAGTTAAAGAAATACCTTATTATGTCCTACTAATGTACAGCAATATTAAATCCAGTGTTTCAAAACATTTTTGGTATATTGAAGAAAAATACTTAATAAATTATTGTTATTAACACTCTAAATCAATCCTGAAACTTGAAAACGAAACGGCCTGGACTGACCATACTTGGGAAATACGCTGTATTTAACGTATTTTTTATTATTGCGCAATTTAATTACTTAAGAGCACATTATATTTTAAGCGTCCTATACACTATATAAAATGATACTTGGCTTGCCTAATGACCCTAGCCAAGGAGGCAATTTTCGAACAAATGACTCCCCTGTGACTTCAAGGGTGAAATGCCAAAGTGAACCCTGAATAGAAGTATATAATGAAATTTATATTTTATCTTTACTCACATGATGTGATGTAGCAGTACCTATCTTTTGCTGACTTCTTTTAATGAATCTGAGATTACCATCATACAAAGGAAAACGGCTTGAATGTTTTCGAAAATAACCTACTAAAATTTTTCTCACATAAATCCTGTGAGTCGTTTGTTCAGAGATTTGCTTCTAGCCTTTATGGAAACATATTATATTACACCCATAACCTGAAAAGCGTGTCAGTAACATGTTTAGTTATTAAAAAGAGCGTGCAATATTGAAAATCGAAAATATTTAATGGGCATAGAAGAGAACTGATGAGACAGCATCAGGACATTTTCTAGAGTCTCGCATGGTATGGTAGCAACTGCCATAACAAATCTATTACCTGGTATTAGACAATTAAAGTGTCTTACAGGAAGGGAAATGTTGAATACATGAAATCTGTATGAGAAGTAAGCAGGAAACATTTCAATATATTAAAAGGTTTTCATTGGATATAGGAGTCGAAAATAATATGATAATCAAAAAAATTGACCATATTTATAGGTATGTTCCAACCATCAGTCCCTGACAGATTTAAACTGTCAAATATAACCAACCAGTTGTAGGACTTAACAAGACATCGTGGAGTTTACATGCAATATTCATTTGGTAGGTTATATTTCTGATTAAAAACTAGTCCCTGGCTGCTGGTTGGAACAAGCCTATGATATACCCTAAAACATCACAGTTAGATTTATAGAGACCTCAGAAATTGAAAATGTTAGTATGCAAAAAACTTTATAACGAAAATCCACATTATCTCGGTTGTCGGGTGGGAGCGATTTCGCCCGGCAATCTAGAGATCCCGGGTTCAAATTCCGGCTTGGATATGGACATTTTTATGTGCTGGTAAATAATATAATTGTAAATTATAAATAAACAATAAAGTGATTGACCGTATGGTTGAACAGCCCAAGCCAAATTGAAAAAAAAAAAACAACATTCTGTAAGGCATATAATATGCAATTATACAGCAGGCTTACAACCCTTAATAGTTACTACTACTACTACTACAGCTAGTGACCACCACTTGTATAACGCGTTTTTAAAAGGAGATATGGACTTTAGAGGGCTCATGCTGAATCTAATTTAATCATATTTAACAAATAGGAACCAGTATGTTAAACTTAATGAATTGCAAAGTGAACTTGAATTAAATAAGTGTGGAGTTCCTCAAGGTTCAGTGCTGGGTCCTCTGCTTTACTCATTATATGTGCTGAGCCACAAATGTGCAGGTTTAGAGACTCAATACTACACATTTACTGATGATACGGTACTACTGTATACTAATAAAAATGAAGTAAATTTAGAGCGTAGTGTGAATGAGGATCTTAAATGATATGCCAATTGGTTATTATGTAATGAACTTCAAATTAACGTAACAAATACAAAATTTATGATATTTAAGCAAAACAATAAGTTAGTGCAATACCCAATAATTAAATTGTATAATAACTGTATTAAAAGAGTCTCAAGTATAAAATATTTGGGTCTGGTTTTGGATGATAGTCTTATCTGGAAAAGCCATCTTGATGATATAAGCAGTAAAATCGTTCCAATGGTCGGCGCTATGTATAAATGTCGAAACTATTTAAAAAAGCAAAATGGATATTTAAAATGCCTATTGTTTGTCTTACTTTAGGCACCTACTCCCGCTGTGGGGAAATTACGCTAGAATTGAGTTCAACAAGATGCAAGCTGTACAAAACAAAGTCTTAAAAATTCTATTCGGTTATAACCGGTCAACACACCGAGAGTTTGTACAAAGAGCTAAAGGTCTTCAACCTAAATAGGCTAATGAAATTAGAACAGAGAAAATATGTATAAGGTAATAAATAAAGGACAAAGGACAAATGCCAATATTGTACTTACCCAAGATGTCCATGAACATTTAACTAGATCACATGGCCGTATTTATCATGGGAATGTCAGAACAAATAAAGGTTTACTTGACCCGATATATCAAGCATCCAAAGTATTTAATGAATTACCTGATAATATTAAATCTGTAACGAGGATTGACAGATTTAGTAAGTTGTTAAAAGCCCATTTAGGTATGATTTAGAAGCAACCCTGTATATAGCGAATTGGTTAGTTTTAAGTATATGCTCACACTGTTATAATAGAATGTATATCCTTAATATCAATATTTAAAAACACTGCAATAGGGGATTGTATTACAATTAATTCTATATTATTGGTATTATTAAATAAAATATTTCTAAAAAAAAAAATGTGTAGCCAATTGAAATTCAAAGTATGTTCGCAAACAAATAAATTTACCGACCATTATGACCACGCAATGGTATTTTATTAGGTAGTTGATTTATGACCCTATTAGGCAACGGTACAATTTTAAACAAACTACAGCTACATTTCTAACGCTCTCTAAAGCAGACCTGATAAAGGCTACTTTTAAGAACACTGGATTTGATACAACGTTATATTTTAAAATAAAAGTTGTTAAAATTTTATTACAATTTTATTATAACTTCTTGCGCTATATTTATAGAAAACTGTGGGTATAAATAAATAAAAGATTTGTAATATCAATGAATTAAAAACAATCACATAAATCCTGCACAACAAAATATTTGCTTATTTCTCTAAAAGCTGAAACCCCTGTGAAGGGAATCCCATTGTTGTCATTTCTTTATTATATCCTCAACATAATACCTTTCATTCGGAATAAATGATCGTCACTTAACTTAATGTCATTGAAATCGTTTATAATTCGTTTTTTTGTTTCATTGAAGTTTGAATTCTCTTTCATTCTTCAAGGATCCTTAATTATGTATTTATTAAAATAACAGATTTGGATATATTCAGATGGAAATATTGCTTTGCTAAGGAATTAACATTATAATATTAGTCAAAAAGTGGAGGTTTAAGTAAAAATAATAAAAAGATCTTTTTTTAGAAGTAAAAAAGAATTAATTTGCATTGATATAAATTCCAAATTTGACAATTGTAAATGACTAACAAGGATTGCGTCATACATTTATATTAGTCATATCTATTACTTTATTTTAGATGGGCAGCATCTTTGATTTATTTTAAGGTGGGATTCTTAAAAACCCATAATTTTAATATGCATCTACCTATATCAGCTACATCTGCCAAGCAAGGGTCCTGACTTTCTCCTGTTGGATCACCACTCTCCCTAAGACTTGCCGTCTGAGTTTTCCTAGAGCTTCACAACTGCACAGGAAGTGCAGTGGTATCTAATCGTCCTCCAAGCATCCGGAACATATCGGGTCCGCCTCCACACCCATCATATGCAGGTGCTTCCTTAACTTGCAATGCCCTGTTAGAAGTCCTACCAGAGGATTCAGGGCACGCGTACTCCTATTAAGAGTTCACTCTCCAACTTAGTCCTATCAGGCTAACTTATGAAATCTTTGGGCTGTCTGCAGTCCGGCGCCTGCCGCCATTCCTCCTTGGAGAGGTTGACGACTTATTTCCTCAGATCTGTCCCTACTTGCTGTATTGATATGCCTATTATTGGTTCGAGTCCTAGATATGGACCTCCGACTTCAAGTCTGGCGAGCTCGTCGGCCGTCTCGTTGGGTCATATAGCCCAGAGAATAGCTGTTTTTTAGCATAATTTGATTAATCTTTATTCTATAAGGTCTCAGCAAGTGGCTAAAGAACAAAGTTCCTCACAGATACCCGGTGATGCATGGCTTTGTTGAACATAGAAAATCCCAAGTAAATTTTGAGGTGGCTAAATATTGGTTCCCCTGTACATTTCAGAGAAAAATTGTATGGTAATAATTGTTTGAAGAGGCCGACAAAAAAAACAAATGCGCCAAGCTTCAATAAGTTTCAATGAGCCAATCGTAACTTATTCAATTAAATGTTATACCAAAATTACGAAATTTTCATATATTAGGTAATACAGCAAACACCGAAAAATTATTATTTGGCATTGACAAAACGAAAAGTAGCATAGCGACCATATTTTCATTAAAGGCCCTTTAATTATAGCTAAATATGAGCTATCCCATTAAGGAAAAAAAGATAACTATGATTAAGTGGTATTATACAGGAAACAGTTCAAGAGCAGTGTCTGAAATGTTTTTAGTTCAATTCCCTGATAAGCCTATCCCTTCAATTTCATTAATTAAACTTATCATTAGTAATCTTGAGTCAAAAGGCACTTTAATAAATAACTGTAAATGTTCAACTCACAATGTCAATAGAGCTGAAGAAAGGAATAATAGAGATCTTGATATTTTACTGCACGTGGAGGAAAATAAAACGATTAGCACAAAGATTCCTGGGCAAGCCGCCAAACAACAAACCACAGTATTGCGCACTTTAAAAAAACATAAATATTTTCCTTACAAACATGAAAAACATCAAGAGCTACTGCAAGGTGATGAAGAACGGTGAATAGTATTTTCCTTTGAGGTAATGGAAAGAGCAAATAGTAACAGGGACTTTTTGACCAATATTTGTTTTACCAATGAATGTACATTCACTCTCAACAACGAACCATATGTTTAAGATTGCCGGTATTGGAGCCAAGAAAATGAACATCGTCTTGTTCATACTCAGACGCAATATCCACAAAAAACTAATGTTTGGGCGGGAATTGTAGAAGATCACATTACTGGACCATTTTTTATAAAATGCAACTTCACAACAGTAACCTATTTGGACTTACTGCAAAATCGAATTGAGTCCGCACTAGAAGAAGTTGTACGCGAAAATCAGGAGATCAATTATCAAATGGATGGTTGTTCTGTCCATAATTCTCTCATGGTTAGGGAATACTTGCAAAATATTTTTAACGGAAATATTATAGGCCCACGGCATCTAATTCTTTCACCAGCTAGGTCTTCTGACCTTTCGCCAAACGAGTTCTTTCTATGGGGTCACTTTTTTATTTATAAATAATATGTAAAATTTGAAAATCTAGACTACCTAAAAAACTGTATTTCGATAGAATGTAACAGAATTTCTCAATATCAACTCAGTAATGTTAGAAATGAATTATATGATCGGTTGGGATATTGTTTAGATATTAATGGAGGGTTGTTTGAATATTTAATTAATTATTGTTTTTGTGAAAATCTATAGTCTTAGGTATGTTATGTTAAATTAAAGGCTTAGTAAGAAAAACATAATGGTGTCTTTTATTTTGGATGTGTGATTGTCGGACTGATGAAACGAAAATATGTTTTTATTGTGAAATAATCTTTGTTCGTTATGTCCAGCTGTACGTCAATTTTTGATAATAGCGTCATAGAAATTATGTGTTGGTGTTTGCTGTATTACCTAAACTATGAAAATTTCGTAATTTTGCCATTTAATTGAATAAGTTAAGATTGGCCTATTAAAATTTATTGAAACTTGGCACATTAGTTAAGTATATCGGCCTCTTCAAAAAATTATAACATAATTTTTCTCTAAAATGTACAGGGGAGCCAATATTTAACCACCTCAAAATTTACATGGGATTTCTTATGTTCAACTAAGCCATGCATCACCCGGTATACATATTTATTTGTCTAATTATGATTGGCACTTGTCAAGTAATATTAGTTTGCTATAAGTTTAGAATTGGTTCAGAAATAAGTAAATAACATTAAGTAACACCCATCAACGAAGAATACCGCTAAAAAGTACCTTTTTTAACAGAATATAATATGAGTTTAAGAATTTTTGATTTGCTTACTTGCCAAAAATTTTTTTGCCGTTATAGGACATTAAAAGTCTGATTAAATTATTTGAACCGCAAAAGCAAATAATAAAAATACTGCTTGCGATACCGTATTTCCTTTTGAAATATATTTTTTTCCTTCATAAAGGTCATATTTTTTCCAACAATCAGCTACAAATATAACTCAAGGGTTTAAGCTAAGGTGAAATGAGGCTTGTCTTTAAGACATTTTATTTTTCCATTCTACCATGTATTTCAGTCTAACCCTATTAAATTTTCACGTTCCGGCAGAGCAATAAATTGGAACAGAAATGCCGTTTGAGGTGATAGCTTCATGAAAACTGGGTTCAAATTCGAGGTAATTAGGATAAAATGAATAAATCTTGGGGGTAAGTGAATTACCAATCAATGCCTTGCACTTTTAGATGCATATTTGTGGTTTTTAATTAGGGGTTTATAGCATTACCTAGGGATAAAATTAGGGGCAATCTTGAGACTTTTTCCACGTCGTTCCTGTAAAAGTATAAGGCTTTGGGTTATTTTATAGAAATATTTATTGTACAGTTTCGTATAATAACCCCGCCCCCCTCCCAAAATTAGGGCTAAAATAGTTAATCCACGCCATACAGGGTAGTAATTGGCAAGACCAGAAATCTTATGCTGAGTGGCTATTTATTGCCTTGTCTTGGAAAACACAATCAGGAAACGAAAAAATCTTGTCTTGGTAATTTCTTGAAAATAAAATTCAAAAAATCCTGAATATTCTGCACCAGATGAGGCGGACCATTTAAACAAATCTTTATCAAAGTTTTACGAAGTTTTAAAAAAATACCGATATCATCCCTATAAATTTTTACCAGTCCAAAAATTAACACAAGATCACAAGAGCAACTTCTAATCCGCACAAAATTCAGCCCATTAGATTACGGTAGGTCTATAAATGTTTGGTGCGATGCATTTTAGGAAATAAAGTTATTGGTTCGAAAATTTATAAAGAGAGTTTAATTGGCCTAAGATAATTGGAATTTCTTGAAAATCAGATTGAAAATACTATAGAAGAGCTTCCTGTCAACCAACATGCAACAGTTATTTGGCAGCAGGACGGTCTGCCAGTCCATAATGTTGCCCCTGTTGCAAGATATTCAAAAGAAAAATATTATCTTGTCTTGATTCGGATAAATCGGAGATTCCCCGTTCGAAGTTCGAAAGTTGGATAAGACTTTCCGCTCCCCCCCTTCCCTTTATTTGTAGCCGGGCGGCGCCGCGTAATATGCTCGTTATATGCATCATGTCATCATGTCATATCCATATTACATCATTTAAGTTAGATTTATAAACTCGCGCTGGCGTTGGCGCTAGCGTTGGCACCAGCGGTCGTCTTAGACGTGCGTAGTAGGCATTTATAAACTTAGCCTTTGCACTCTATCATACTTTTTCCAAAGCCAGTTTGCTGTCATAAGAAAGCTTCGACCGGGCTTTAAAGGGGCCGGCATCATAATCGGGGTTGAGAGTTTTTATTATTAAAAGTGTTCTTTTATATCAGTATTTAATTGATAGTCAGTAACTCTCTTTAAAAGCCAGTTTGAATATACTTTGAACCAAGACATTTTCAATGGCAAAGAAAGAAGAAAGAAGCCCACACAAAAATAATTTAAATCAAACTAAAAAGGAATTTCACTGTTGGTCAACTAGAAAAATAAACAACTAACAATCCCTTATGTTCCTTATACGCTTATGAAAACTTTGTAGAACTGACAACACCCTGGCGATAGACCCTCGAGGCCCACTGGCAATTTAAAGTGCGAACTATTTTTTCCGAGTGGGAAAATTAATAGAGCAGCATATAAATACAAATTTATATTTATTATTATGTAATTAAATTATATTATTATTTGTATACTTATGCTGTAGACAAGAACAGCAAATAGTTAGAGGTTCTGCCAATTATGCGATCCCTTATCAGCTTTACAATCAGCTGATGTTTGAGGTATGCGATATTGCTAATCGGACAGCGGCGTGACTGGTTGAAACGATTTACTGTAATTTACGTATTTCATTTTCTGCTATAATTGTGTGGTTTTAGACAAATAAGTTTTTACTTATTACCTATATTTCATTATATCAATAATTATTTATTTCATACTGTATTGTAAAACACACCTTTACATATTTGAATTTAGCCTAGAAAATAAGGTTTTACAGCAATAAGTCCGGTAAAAATTTTTTACCGGACTGAAATTTGTAAGTTTTAGTTTAATCAATGTCAAACACACAATGTTTCCACCAGTAAATATAAGCACTTTTAAAATAACGAGTGATTATTAATTATTTTGCTCAAGGGCGGCTGTGACCCGGTATACATAGTGTAGCAGTAACGCGTAGATTAAATCATAGGGCGAATTTGCAAGAAAGCAGCGTTGTCACGTTGAAAACCTAAAATAATATTTTTTGACGGTATGTAATATAAAATCCTGAGCTATCTTACTTTGAAAGCCTACTTTATGGCCGCCTCCTACTTCTAGACACCTTCTGATGTTTCTTCTTACCCTCAGAGACACACATTAACCAATACGTTTGGAGAATTATTAATTTCGGCAATTTTTTCTGAAATCCTTCGTTTAAGATCATTTATATCCTCAATTGGTGTTCGATAAATGGAGTTTTTTATAAAAGGCCACAAGAAGAAATCACAGGAACGAGGTGGCCATATTTGTTGCGTATTTCGGCTTATAACTCTGTTTTCAAAAAATTCACTTAAAAAATTTAAATTTTCTCTGGTTACATGAGGTGTAGCGCCATCTTGTTGGAAGTAACCTTCCCGCAATTCATCATCGTAAAGCTCATTAATAAATGTTGTCAGAATTTCGATCCGATATCTCTCAGCTGTAATTGTGCCATCAAAGTAAATTGCGCCTACTATTCTTCTAGAACTAATTGCTGCCCACACACCAACTTTTTGAGGATGAAGAGGTCTTTCTACAAAAACATGCGGATTTTGCGTATTCCACATTCGCATATTTTGTGAATTAACATAGCCTGATAAATAAAAATAAGTCTTTGGGGAACGTCATTGGGAAGGAGTTCATGAATAGCCGTAACACGATAAGGGTATAGATGCAGATCCTTTTTCAAAAGTGTTTGACATGTACTGTAGCATAAATCCGTTTGCTGAATTTGTTGAGATAAATGCCTAATAGAAGTTGAAGGATTATTTTCCATAATTTGTCGCGCTTCTTCAATAACCTCATTCGATCGTTTCGTTGGTCTTCCAGCCCCTTTTTTATGTTGAACAGAACCAGTCTGACGAAATTTATCAATTAGGTATTGTGACCCAGTACGAAAATTATGAAAGGTCACCGCAACATCAGGAAACTCGGTTCGAAATTCATCAAAGCAGTCAAGTAATTCCACACACCGCCTATTTTGTTTCCATTTCTAAAAAACTTTCAACAATAAAAAGTTTTTGTGCTTCACTAAACATTTTTACTGTAGAACTTTCAATCCGGCCACAAAGCTTCACCAAAACTTGATACGCTGAAAAATAAAAAAAAAATAAAAAATTAAATCATATCCTGCAAATAGCACCTTATAATAGTCAAAAGACGACTCCCCGGAAAAATATTAGTTAAAGCAATAGTAACCTACCTTCAAATAACTGCAAAAATTACAAAATGTCTCCAATTTTTAAACTTTACAAATACACAAATTCAAATAATACGTAAATGTCATAAAACAATCATGTCATCTTATCTACGCAGTACGGCCATGATGCTTTTAAAATGCATGGCCTCCCTTGAGCAAAATAATTAAAAATCACTCGTTATACGACGTAGAATAAAACTTCATTATAATTTCAAAACATAATTATAATTTTCAACAGAACAGTATGAAATAAAATATTGTACGACATTCGTCCAGCAAATCCTTTACAGTATTCGTTTCAACATTCCAGACTCGGCTCCTTCGTCGCCTCGTCTCGAAACATTTCACTCATGCTGTAAAAGTTGATTTACCGGACTTATAACGTAAATATCTATTGTTTATTATTATTTGTTTTTTTTTGCGACAATTTAAAACAGAAGGCCAAGGTGAATAATCGGAGGAATATAATGAGTCGGTGCCAGAGTCGGCCATCGAAAGCCAAATAAGTCTGAAATTAAGAAACAAAGATTTACATGTTCAATGTCAACGCATTATTTTAACTATATGTACGCGTGTTTAAAAAAGAAAATCCGGGAAAAACTGAAAACGCGCTTTGTTCAATAATGTGCTTGTAATGAATTAACACAAATTGGGCTTTATAAGAATTTATAACGTATTTAATTTGGGGACTGTAACCGGTCTTTCCATAAAGCGCAAATCAATAAATCAAAAATTCAAAACGGTTGACAATACTAAAAGGAATTTTATTCTGTGAACTATGTACACTACCGATGTGGGTTATAATTAACCGACGACCTTTTCCTGAAGGAGCTTTCAATCCAGTGGACAGTCCATTGATAAAGGCGTTACGTGCACCTTTAATGTTGAGATCTTGCTAAATGTAATTCACAGTATGTCCTTCATTTAACCATGTCTCGTCCGTAAAGTAAATTATTTTCCCTGCACAGCGATATTGTTGTATTTCTTCTAGATACTTTCTACGCCACAATACGATTACTTCCTTGTCCACCAAAAGACTTTTGCGATTTCGTTTTAAGAATCGAAAATTCAATTCTCATAGTGTACGCATTAGAACTATTCGTGAAATTTTTCGTATATTTTCATCCCTTTCAATTTCGGCGGAATTTTTTTTTAAATGCGGAAGTTCTTTTCGAAAAAAAAATGCATGCACTTTCCGACGAATGGCTAACTTTGTTTGCTGATCAATAAAAATATTTTTCCGTCCACTTGTTTCCTTCTGATCGGACACTTTAGTATTCCTATTGTCCTTGATAGTTCTATAAACAGTACGGCAAGATGTCTTAGTCAATGTGGCACAAAGTACGTCTGCATCAGTGAATGATATTCCACTGTGTGTGCTTAGAATTCCCTCATACACATTTTTTACCATTGTACGCTCCCCAGGTTTTAAATGAAGCCGTTTTGTAACTTGTTGGTTACTATTACTTGAAAAACTCGCCTGCATTATAAAATTTGCTGTATTGAATAACCACCAAAATAACACTAAAATAATAAAACTGAATTGCTAATATCATCTTGATTGAAACTTGTCTGCGACACTGAACATTGGTTAGAGGCGATAAGAAAGCGTGCGAGCGCCTTTAGACATGGATTTTTCCTACCTACGTTGCCAAATTAGGTAAAACAAGTACCGTAGGGTGAAAAGGCCCTTAATGACATGCCGATTTCGGTCAATTTTATGGAAATTTCAGTGAAATCTATTAAAACTTGGCAACATGTAATGACCAATTTATGCACAATCTTCCCAAGCGGTTTGAATTGCTTTTATTTAACTTAAAAGTGGGCGAATCAATGTTAATTATTTTCGCCGCACACCGTTACAAAAGCGTGTAACAGAAGTATGGAACGCTTTAAATATCTTTAATACAGTTTGTCCGATTTAGGTAAAATTCGGTATCCGTATAAGAGGTTATCGCGGAGCTGCTAGTGACATTTGCAATGTTGCCAATTTTACAGTTTTTTAGCAATTTAAAATATATTTTTTTTTAAATGGAACACCCTATACAGTGTGTCCACGTAAGTTGGCGGCATATGGGAAACTTCTTTATTATTAATTTTACGAAAAAAAGTTATTCTTCATAAAAAGTTCTGCAAGGTCCAAAACCTAAAACGCAACCATCAGATGTTAAATTTTTTCAGTCATATACGAGCTTTGTCAAAAAATGTGATTTTTGCTCTATAGAGTAAAGTACCTTTCTTTTTGACAACAATTGTTATAAAGAAAAGATGTTTAGAATTAAAAATAGCTTTCAAATATTCAACATTGTTTATTTACATTAAAAAAATATTTTTTTCTACATTTTCTCTGCGATTACGTTGGAAATTTAAGTTTGCACATTAATGCATAATTAATCTAGGATGCACTGGCATTTTTTAAAACTAATAATTAAAGTAGGCTTTGCGAACTGTCTAAATATCGAAAATTCGAAGAAACGTCAACAATCGTATTTCAAAAAGTGCCACGGTATAAACACTTTTTTTAGGCAGTCTAAAGGCCGAGACACAATCAAAAACTTAAGGAATAAAGAATAGGATTTGAGATTTAGGTGTTAAGGAATAGGAGTACAGGACAGAATTAAAATTTTATAACCTAAATTTAACCAATCCGGTTCCTTAAAAACGGCGCGTTTTTTAAATTCTAAACTATTGGCCTAACCCCACTTTTTTGTTTACAAATACAAACTATTTTTACAACTTTGACAAGCTCACCTATACTTTTAAAAAATATGGAAGGCTTGACAAAAAAGTTCTTAACTCTTTTGAATAGTATGTTTGCCGTTTTATTATCACCTTTAGAAACGAAAATACATTTTTGAGGTTATTTAATTGTCAAAAGTCAAACCTACCAAACATGCCGACTTCTGATTGGCTGATTTCCTATTCCTTATTTCTTAAAACCAACAAGTTGGTTTTTTAAAGCTTAAATCTTATTCCTTAATTCTAAAAATTTCATTGTGCGTTGTTTACATAGGACAACATATGTTCGTTCTTAAATCTTAATTCTTATATCATAAATCTTATTTCTTATTCCTTAAGTTTTTGATTGTGTCTCTGCCTTTACAGTGTTTTTCAAAGTTTTTAGAGATCCGTATTGTACAGTTTTATGTTTGACAGACGTATTTGTTTATGAAAAGTTAGACATGCCACCAACATTAAGTCTGGAAGAGAAAATTGAGATTGTGCTAATAGTGGGAGATAAGTATAAAACATTTCGAGAAGCAGCAGACATTTTTAATTTCCGACATCCAGATAAAAATATTCACAATAAAACTGTTAGAAAAATATTTAATAAATTTAAGACTTGTGGAGATGTACATAATAAATTTGGAAAAAACCGCCAAAGCATGGTAGAAAATAATGACATTGCGTTGCAAGTAATGCTCTCTGCAACTGAGCATCCTAAATATCCTTTGCGAAAAAGGGCATCTTCATTGCCAATGGATATAAAAAAAAGTACAGTTTCAAAGATTCTAAATAAACACAAATATCACCCTTACAAACCTAAAAAAATTCATACTTTAAGACCAGGAGATAATGATAGACGATTTGAATTCTGTTGTGACATACAGGGAATCTTAGTAGATAACCCATTTATGTCAAGGTGTATTATTTTTACGGATGAAGCAACATTCTCATCAAATGGGACAGTTTCTAGCCAAAACTGTCGTTGGTGGAGTGATACAAATCCACATTTTACGTTGAAAACTCGGGACCAATATTCGTTCAAAACAAACGTGTGGTGCGGAATGTATAAAAATCAAATAATTGGACCTTTTTTTCCGAGAAACCTAGAATGCTGATCGTTATTTGTGCTTTTTAAACAATAGAATAAATGATTTTCTTGACAACCTTCCCTTACTTGAACGTCAGCAGATATGGTTCCAGCAGGATGGTGCCCTATGTCACAGCAGATTAGATGTACGTCAATACATTGAAAATATTTTCAATGGAAGAGTTTTTCATCGTTTTTCGGAAATTCCTTGGCCTCCGCGGTCTCCAGATTTAACCCCACTCGATTTTTTCTTGTGGGGTTACTTAAAGCAAAAAGTTTACCTTCAAAGGCCATTTCAAGATCTTGACCATTTAGAGAGAGAATAATTGCAGAAGCGGTTCGTAATATAACTCCCCATATGGTTAGCAATGTCTTGATAATTTTGTAATGGAACTGTTACATGTATAAACAGAAACGGAGGATATGTGGAGGCATTAGTAAATTGAAGATAGTGATTATTCATTAGTATTTATTGTAACAAAGTAAATTATGCATACAACTTGTTATTCATTTAAATGCATCGTTAGAACGTTACAAACTAGTGATTAAGCAACTTAAAGGTTATCAGTGTTCGATAAAAATTAAGAGATAATTGTTTTTAAAAGTTTATTTATAATTGTTTAATCAAATTTTTAATTAATAAATGCAATGCATTAATGTGCAAACTTAAATTTCCAACGTAATCGCAGAGAAAATGTAGAAAAAAATATTTTTTAATGTAAATAAACAATGTTGAATATTTGAAAGCTATTTTTAATTCTAAACATCTTTTCTTTATAGCAATTTTCGATATTGTCAAAAAGAAAGGTATTTTACTCTAGAGCAAAAATCACATTTTTTGACAAACCGTATATATGACTGAAAAAATTTAACATCTGATGGTTGCATTTTAGGTTTTTTACCATGCAGAACTTTTTATGAAGAATAACTTTTTCTCGTAAAATTAATAATAAAGAAGTTTCTCATATGCCGCCAACTTACGTGGACACACTGTATATTACAATATTTTTGGATTCTACATAAAATTACAATAATTTTTTAATTAGCGCATTATAAGTCTAAACTTAATAGTTTTTGAGATATCGAGTTTTGAGAAATGATTTTTTTGAACTTTGACAGCTTCTAGCTTTCTAACGATACGCCATATAGCAAAACGGCTTACATGTCCCTGTCTTACTTTTTTATTATCTTTCCAAAAATGCCAACCTCCGGTTAAACCGGAAGTACTATATTTCCGGCTTTTAAGCTACATCCGGTTTAACCAGAAGTTGACAATTTTAGAAAGATAGTAGAAAAGTAAGAAAGGGACATGCAAGCCGTTTTGATCTAAGACGTACCGTTAGAAAGCTAGAAGATGAGGTACTATAATTGTTTTCTTCTTTTCTCCACAGCCATCTAGGCTTTTCACATTGTATTTACTTGTAAGTTGAGATATAAAATGTTTGAGTTTTGAGTTAGATATATTTAAAATTATTAAATAAGAGAATTTTTTTCTAATCAAGGTTATTTGTTTAATACCTGACATAGACTAACTTCTTTATGTAATGGGATAGACCCATAATAACAAAAGCGAATTTTAAGACGAAAGTCTAACTATGGATGACGAAACTTATTATTTTCAGCGTTACCAGTTTGGGAGTTCTTTCAGAAAAACATATTCTCTTAAATGGCAACACTGCATTCTAAATTTTAATGCCCTTCATGATTCTTAATAAAACACAAGGAGTACAAATTTTTGATTATAATTGCAGTTTACAAGCTATTAACGCCTAAATCTTAATTAAATCCACATTGCGATTGCGAGCTAAAACTATTTTTTTTTAGAATTGATTAGCAATAAAAACAACATCAATAGCTTGAAAACTGCTTTTGTTGTCAAGCAATTATACTATCTGAGTTTTGTCTGAAAACATGAGACGTATTAAAATTTGTTATAGAAATGCCGGGCAATTTAAGAAAATGTGTTTTTTTTAACTAAAACAGAAAACAACTTATTTTAAAGTCTTATAACCCTGGATCAACATTTCTTGAAATCTTAAAAATAAATATTGATATTGATATAACATTTCTTGTCTTGTCTTGATTTTCTGATAATGTCTCTTGTTTTGATTTTTTGATAATGTCTCTTGCCTTCATCTTTTCATTTCACATCAAGACAAGAGACATTATCAAAACATCAAGACAAGACAAGAGATGTTATATCAATACCAAGATCAAGGCAGGTTGGTGGCTTGAGCCTCTTTTACAAATATTTTCATGGCAAGTTTTCAACTAAAGTTCTCGCTTATTTCCACCCAAAGCGGTGCATGATAGAAGTACATGACGAACCACTTCAGCCCACCCGTGTATAGTTTAGCTTAGTGTCCCTCACACTATTCAAGAATCCTTTCATTTCAAGAACGTCATCACTATGGAACGACTTTTTTGAGGTCGTGTTCCCAACGAGTACCTTCAAAGGCTTAAGACCAACGTGAATCGCTTGCTGCATTCACTCACCGCTCGTAGAGCACAATAATTGATTTAAGGATTTATCACTGCTGTGTCTGTTCATATTGAAAAAGTATACTTAAACCTTGCTTAGTTGGCATGTTTTACTTTTCACTTTAATGTTGTTGCATGTGCGCCCATGTTTTGTAAAGGAGATGCCTCCTATAAGATGTTAGTTATTTCAATTGACTTTGTATATACTATACTAATCCAACCTAAAAAACAAAAACAAAATGCTTACTATTTAGGGCCAAACAAATACTTTTGTGAATGACTAAAAATGCCGACTGGGAATCGACTGCCATTTGACGCGATATTACCAAATTTACATAATTTTATGGAGAAAGAGAAGAACTAAAAACGCGCACAGGAGATATTAGGAAGTGTTCAAGTATCATTTATGCTGAAGTATCCCACCTCTCCTACATTATAATAAAAATCGTTTTGAGAAGAATGGAACATTTAAATTATTTTAAAAACAAAAAGGTAAACTTTTTAGCACTGAACAAACACCTCTTTCTATTATCCTTAAAAATGAAAGTTAATTTCGTGAGTCTTAACCCAAATTACCACTAAAATGCCACGAAAAGCTTCTGTTCTATAACTTTTAATAATGCCAATATTTTACAAAGAAAAACTGCAATTTCCCAAGCATCGAAAATCCTCGGGGCTACTTTTATATTATTACTTCTGGCTTTTCCGGGATTTTCGGATGTAATAAAAGCCTTATAATATGTAAAAATTGGATTTATGGTATCCTAAGGATTAAGCAATTTCGAAATGGTCACATGTTGACCAATTTCTTTTTCTCTAACATGCTGTTTTTTTGTTAAAGAATGTTTTTATTAAAGATATAAATAGTATAAGAATAAGAAACCAACTTATAAAATACCGGGAAAAAATACTCTTTAGATGACCAACGCATCGTTGCTTTCTTTATCACAAAATATATTTTCTAATAATACTTATATCCTAGCTTCTTCAGAAATGTTGTTTTTTGATTTTATTACGAGTAGAACTAAAAATAGGGCTAACGCCGAGGGAATGGAGTGCTGGTCTCCGATACTCCCCGGCAAATCACGGAATGTGCTGTGATGGACTGGTGAAGTGGGCGCGTCACCAGTCACCGTCCGGCGCTGGCCAACATCAACTTGTCTGTCGACATTATTAAAATTTGCAAGATTTCGGCAGCTGTTCATAATTCAGAACATACAGATAGTGGGATGGGCCCACATGCGCCTGTTTTTCTTTCTATTTTTGTCGTCTTCCGCAAGTAACGCGACCACTACCATCAATCTATCAAAACTACTGCTGACACACGACATGGTGAATCTGTCATTGTAATGATCATGGTGTCATATCAAAACTGACAATCTCCACTTTCGGTCAAAAATGAAATCGTTGGTTATTCTCATACTTCAATCGTTTTTCTATCAAAGCAAAAAAGGAACACAGAAAGCAATTTCCCATACACAAATCTATTTGAAAACGTGATATTACTGCAAAGTAAGCAATCTCCACGTACCTATTCGCAGCAAAATGGACAAACCTGTGAGACAAACTCCAATCCGACCAATAAAAATCAATACAGTGTGTGTATAATGTCTGGAAACGGCTTAATAACATCACAATTTATTGGCCGATTTAAACCAAATTTGGTACAGTTGTGTAAGAGGATCTGACGCACCGAATGACGATATTGGCATTGTTGCTAGCTTTTTAGTTTGTCTGGAATGTGAACGATCTTTATATTTTAAATGTAACACCCTGTATATTTTTTCATTTATAGTTTTTACTTTAAATTTCTTACACTTTTGGCATAACACACTTTGTTCCTTAATATCAGTAGTTTTTGAAAAACGAGTACAATTTAGAAAAAATATATTTTTTATATTAAATGTTCAAACTGTTTTCTCTGTACAGCTTAACAGCGTGCTAATTGAAAATAAAATTTTTCAATTGTGTTGTAAATCATTTCTGGCGTTATTAATTCAAATTCGTCCAAAATTCGACGCTGCAAATCGGCCAAATCTTGAGGTTATGTGGTATAAACTCTGTTCTTTAAGTGTCCCCATAAAAAGTAGTCGTTAGGCTACAAATCAGGGGACCTAAGTGGTCACTCGATTGTATCCACTCTACCGATCCACCTATTCGGAAAAGTGTTGTTCAAAAATTCAGGCACGTTTCGACCAAAATGGGGAGGAGCTCCGTCCTGTTGGAAGAATGTACTTGCATAATTTGGACCCATCATATTTCGTATAGTAGGCACTATTTGCGTTTGCAAGAGCTCAAGGTAAAGTTGTGATGTCAAATTTCCATCAATAAAAAATGGACCGATCTTGTAGTTACCCAGAGGACCAGCCCACATATTCAATTTTCCGGGGCGTTGTGTATGACCTTCTCTAATCCAGTGGGGATTTTCATTTGCCCAAAACCTACAGTTGTGTCTATTGACTTTACCATTTAACATAAATGTTGCTTCGTCCGAAAATACTATAAATTTGAAAAACTGGTTATTTCGGTCAAACCTTGACATCATAATATTAAAAAAATTCAATTCTTCGCTCATAATCATCTTCTAATAACTCTTGAACTACATGTATTTTGAAAGGGTGATATTTATGTTTTATTAAAATCATATGGACGGATTTGTTTCAACAACATGTTCTAAAATTTCTAAACTTTTCTCTTCATCTACAACTGCTGGTCGTCCTAATCGTCGCCTATCTATATTTCCAGTTTCTTCGAACCGTCGGACAGCTTTTAAAACAGTTGCTTCTGAAATTGGATTTCGGTTTGGAAATGCGTAATTAAATAGATTTATAACCTCTTCGTAAGACCTGACCCTATCGCCCTAAAGACATTTTTGCATGTAAAAATGACAGCTTTTATGACTACATCAAAACTGAACTGGTGTTTTATTTATTAATAAAAAAAACACAATTTGTTGATATTTTCAAAAACACGTCGTTATTTCGAAAACTACTGATATTAGGAACAAAGTATATTATACCAAAAGTGTAACAAATTTAAAGCAAAAACTATAAATAAAAAATATACAGGGTGTTACATTTAAAAATATAAAATTCGTTTAAATTCCACACAAACTAAAAAGCTGGCAACAACGCCAATATCGTCATTCGGTGCGTCAAATCCTCTTACACAACTGTACCAAATTTGGTTTTAATCGGCCAGTAAATTGTGATTTAATTAAGCCGCTTCCAGACTTTATACACACACTGTATATGGATCACATTGACACAGATGACCTAGGTCAAATGCATTTACCTTATTATTGATTTAAACTTGTTAAAGAGTGTATAGGGCCAAAATAAGTGGGTACTAAAAATTGTTTGATTACAAAAAATTATAAGTATTGGTATTTGATGTGACGTATTAATAATAATGAAACAATATCCCTTCGAAGTTGAAAATGAAATGTCTAGAAAAAGATGCTCGAAACCAAAAAAATGAAACAGAACATTGCAGAAAGAGGCAAGATATGTCGTACATAGATATTAAGTCAAGAGACGTCGTCTAAAGAATGAATTACATTCAAGAAAACAATATCAAACCAAATATTTTATAAACATTAGTGATGGCATACCAATTCCTGTTTGTCAAGTGGCATTTTTAAAAGTGCTAAATCTTTCAGGATGCCGGGTCCAGTGTATTTTGGAAAACTTTTTGAAGACGGTTCGTGCTCCAACAGAAAATAGGAGAGGTGATAAAATATCTAGTAAATATAAAGACGAGTACTTGGCAGTTATGTCTTTTATAAAAACTTTTAAGTGCGATGTTTAACATTATTGCAGAAGTTCTTCGACCAGGCAGTATTTAAGCTACGAGTTAAGCACTAATAAACTTTATAGAATATACAATGATCAATCGGCTGACTCTCCAAAAGTGAAGCGAACATTTTTCTGGAAGATCTATAATACAAAATTTAATTTAGGATTTGGACACCCTGCCACAGACACCTGCTCTACTTGTATTCAACTAACTATAAAAGTTAAGAGTGAAACGGATGTCGTTCAGGTTAGTTCAGGTTAGTCTAAACTTATGGCTGACAAGCAGATACAACAAACTTATGTCTGTTGTTTAACGCAAGAGGGTAATAAATCATTATTGAACTATAAAACCCAGTGGTCTTCGCCATATTCCATAAGTGTAGTAAAATTAATATTTCATATAACATTCGCACAACAGCTGGTTGTGCGTTCGCGCTTTTGAGTCTATGGGCGGCATTGAAACTCCAGTTCATCTTTCTGTCAAAAAGAAAGCCTGGATATTTAGTATTGTCGCCCTATTTTATGGGTGTATTTTTGACTTTGACCTTAGTATTTGGGAGGTTTGTTCTAGCCTTTGATAAAAAGATAGTCCGATGACACAACGAATGCTTTGTTTTCCAGGAATGATATTATTGTTTTAACGAGATATACAGGTAGACTCAATTTGATCAGTTTTAGGATCAAGCCGTCGTGCCAGACCCTGTCGAATGCTTTACTGATGTCGAACAGGATCCCACCCCGAATTTTTTATTAATTTGTGTCCTCACGTTTAACGCTAACCTGGTTGTTTGGCGCACTGTGCAATGAGCAGGCCGGAAACCGAACTGCTCTGGTGGTAAAATAAAAAATAGTTGAAATGTGTTCGAATATGACTGGAGTCGGACAGTCAACAATATACCGACTTGTGCGCAAGGATAAACGAGGACCTATCAGGTCACCAAAGAGAGGTATAGGAAGAAAAGAAACTGTAATAAATAAGGATGAAAAGACTGCCATCAGAAGAATCATACACTCGCTTTACTTAAGAAAAGAATTACCTACCTTGGACAAAATAATGTCTGAAATGAAAAAGGATGATTTCATTCCATCCATGGGTAAAAAAAAACTATGGAAAACTTTGAAGGAAATAAATTTTTGTTAGGAAAGTATTCAAAACAGAAAATCACTTTTAATAGAGAAAGACGAAATCATCTGCTAGCGACGACGATATTTGAGGACAGTTAGACAGTCTCGAAGGGAAAACAGGAATAACTATTATATGGACGAAACTCGGTTAGATGAAGGATATACCATTGGTAAAATATGGCAGGATAAACATATAAAAAGCGCGAGGCGAGCTTTCATGGAAGGACGGTTCACTGGAATAAAGCACCCTCGGGAAAAGGTAAAAGAATAATAATTACCCACATTTGTAGGAAAAATGGATTTGTCGATGACGGCTAACTAGCATTTAAAACAAAATGGACTGGAGACTCATGAAAACATGAACGCTGATGTCTTTGAAGAATACTTTCAGCAAATGCTAGATCTTATTCCTCCTGGGTCTGTTATAGTCATGGATATTGCCAGCCAGCTACCACTTAAGAAAATCCTATAAAATATCAACGTCTTCTTGGAAAAAAAATGACATCATTCATTGACTTACTGTAAATAAGAAGCCATTTCATAAATATATGCTGAAAAAGGAGGTAGTGGAGATTGTAAAGTTGAAACCTCCTTGTACGAAATTTGTTGTCAACGAAATCGCTTCAAAACGAAATATAACGGTACTTCGCCTTCCGCCATATCACTGTGAATTATACCCCATAGAATTGGTGTAGGCGCAAGTAAAAGGGCGTGTAGCAAGGCATAACACCACTTTTAAAATGAGATACGTTGAAAACCTCTTGCGAGAGGGAATATAGACAGTGAATTGTGAAAAATGGAGTACGTGCGTCGAACATGTGACTGAAATAGAAGAAAGAATGTGGGAAGCTAATAACATGCTAGAAAACACTGTAGAGTCCCTTATTATTTCTCTGAACCCCAACGACGATAGTTTATCGGACTACTCGGAACATGATGACTAAAGTTAAAAAATTAAGTTGTTGTATTGTGCATAGTAGATTATTTTATAAATATTAATATTTATTCCAATTTATCTATTTTCAAATTATTCTTACTTCTATATAAGTTTTTATCTACTTGATATTAGAATAATTAATATCTCAATTATCTGCCTATCTCTATAATTATAATCAAGTATAATTATTATTATACTTTTTATTCTAATAAACTACCTGAAGTAGTTCCGTTGTCACCTTAATTTTCTTCATCAAACTCGTCTTCTTTTGTATGCAAATTAGGATGACGCTAATTTAGGGCGGATTCGGGGGTGTAGGTCTGAAATACGGAATTTTTAATAACTATCATTGCAATTTACCTGAAATTTACAATGCAACCTTTAAGTTGTCCACCTTGTGTAATGGGTCGTGTCGTTGCAAATTTACATTTTGTTGATCTCTGACATTAAGCAACAGAGTATAGATCTAAGGCTTTTTTTGATCTAGTAAAAGAAAAAAGGGAAGACCTCATTACGTTCGTTTTGACTGCGAAAAAAATGTACCCTTTTCCAAAAGACCTGATCAAACTTATTAATATAGCCTCCAGTTATATCTTTACAATTTTACAATTATTAGCAAATACATGGACAAAAGACCAACACAAAAAAAGATCTGATGAAATTGCCTAAGCCTTATATCACCGACGAGTGATTACTAATTTTGGAGAAAAGAAAGTGGTTCGTTTAATTGCCGATGGTTGTGGTGGGCAAAATAAAAATCTAACTACTGTTATTACAGCCTGCTCATTTTGGTTAATGCAAAGAGCATACGAAAAAATTGAAGTCATTGAGTTAGTGTTTCCGGTTATAGGGCATTCGTTTATTATTATCATAGAGTTTTCGGAAATATAGAAAAAAAACAGTTAAAAGACCCGAAAATATCCGAGAAAATATTTTTGGTCCAGATCAATATAAAGGTATAATTCTTGAACGTGGTACCATTGTAGAACTTAGGACTGATACAGTTAAAAAATCTGCTAGCTCATTACATTTCAAAATAAGTGAATGCAAGTGATTTTATATTCGTAAAAGTTCCAGAACTAACAATATTCTAGTAAGAAGTGAACCTGTTTATCGGCATGACATTAATGAGGTTAAATCAATAACAAAGAAAAACAGAAATATTGGTACTTTCCGGCATGCGGCAATACCAAAATGTGCTGTAAATGTAAAGCAAGAAAAACGAAATTATGCTAAAACTCTATTAGAGAAGCATTAAAGATTAGGCTGGGAACAAAACGAGGAACTCCGTTACTTCAAAAACTTTTCTGAAAGAGGCAATATAGGCGAAAGTGCAGACGAAGATCAGGATTTATGTGGACCAACTCAGAATTTGTCGGAATTAGTTATTTAATATTATAAAATAATGTTTTTTTGACAATATAAATTTCTGAAGTCTTTTTTTAATATCATTTTAGTTATAACATCGGTAAATCGGTACTAACAATGCATAGACACATCAAAATAATCGATCTCTGGGTGTTCATATCAAATAGATCAATTTCCATATTAAAAACTAAAAAAATTTAATAATTTGTCTGATTATAAAAAAGTTTTATTGTCGATACGAATTTGGAAATATAATATAAATGTACTACTATACAAATACTTCCTAAAAAAGTACATTTTATATATTAGAAATAATTTTTCTCATTTTATTAGAAATAGGCTAGGTAGGAGATTGTCAGTTTTGACATGTAACACCTCAGTAAAGTAAAAGTAATCTTCATAATGCACGTGGTCTTCCGGCAACACCGAAGAAATGAGCGATGATATACTATCCATATGTGTATTAGTACCATATATGTATTAGTACTATATGGCGCCTTGCCCATTTAACCAATGTAAACGTAGTGAAGCCGAGCTTCCTTGTTCCGTCAGGGTCCTTTCGCGCAGTGCGCATGCGCGAGAAAAAACAAATAGACGTTTGTTTTGACGGGAAAAATATGAGGTTATCACATTTGACTTTAACAACTGGACAGAACTTTGTAAACAAACATTAAAGTTCTTGATTTGTTTAAGATTTTGTAAATTATTTCGATTGAGAAAAGAAAAAGAATGCAGATAAATATATTAATAAAACTTTTATTAGATATTTTACAATTATTTTTAGAGTTCAACAGGTAAAATATTAGGTTTTTGTAGGATTCTTTGAAGTGCATGCAATTTTCGGTAAAAATAGGTAGGTACCAAATTATATCAACAGCAGCAAAGGAAATTATAATCTTTAGGAAATGGACTACCTAGTTATTGTTCCCTCACGAAATTAACGTTAGTAAGTCGAAAGAAAGAAACATCCCGTTGGGGACATACCTGTAAAACGATAAATCTTTGTAAGTTTTTACGCCTGTTTAAAATAGTGTAAAATATTCTGTTTTGCCTCGGCATCGTCACAAAATGATCACACTTCACACATACAATCAAAATTTTCAGAAAAGTAAAGATAAACAGTACACGAAATCCGTTAATAATAACAAAATTAACTTGATGAAACGAACTGTCAACCAAATTAACATTTAATTTGCTAAAGATTTCGAGGTTATGTCGAGCAAAAATGAGACGTTGTAACGTTGTCACCCTCCAGTTAAATGAAATTGTTATTTAATGCGTTTTAGTTTAGAAATGAAAACAAATAATTTGAAAACACTTGTAAGTACGGACTTAATGCTTATTTTGTAATTTTCTGGCAAGATTTTTGCTAATTTTATCATTGCTCTAATTTTCTAAGGCTTTATCTTGTGTCATTCTAAAGAAATAAAAGTGCATTTGGCAATGTCTTCACAGCCCATGCGCAGAATTGCAAATGACCCTGGATATTATATCTGTGTTGCTGCTTCAACTTATTCAGGGTAATAGCCATATAGTACTAATACATATACTTATGCGTTTATAGACATAAACAGCAAATCGTTTCCACAGTCAATTTTTTTTAGTTTAAATAAAATGCCTAAGATCTTTTCTACTGAAACAAAATATACCAAAGAAAATGTCAATCTTGTTCTTCATGCAATTAAAAATAGTTTAAGCCAACGAGATGCTGCTAAACAATTTGTGGTTCCTACATCAACAATTTATTCTCGCATTAGTAAAGTCAACCAAACCTTTAAACAATTTGGAGACCGCCCTCAGCTCTGACAATGAAAGTAATAAGAATACTGACAAAATACAATTATTATAATGTACACTTTCCAAAAAGGGAGTTAAAGTGCATATTTCCAAAGACAACAAAGAATTAAAACCTAGTGCAAGTCCAAGGGTAAAAGTTAAAGTAATCTCAATTATTTCTTCTGTAGATGTGACAAAAAAGCGATTATTTGAAGATAGTTCTGTAAGTCCAAAAAAAAACTTAAATAATTTCAAACAGCTCAATTTGTCACCCCACCTTTCCAAGAAGTAGCGATCGGGTATGCTATATTTGCCACTTTAATATTACATCATTCAAAGAAGGAATTCAGTGTCAAACGTGTATAAGACTATATCACGAGAATTGTGCCCAAAAATGCGTCTATATCTTCAAATATTTTTTTGCTTTTTTGCCAAAAAAAAACTGATTTGTTGATGTAAAATATTTTTTATAACACATGTTTTGAAGGGTCCGACATGAAAACAGCTGATTTTTAGTGCATCCACGACGAGTTTCTCATTGACACGAATAGACCTTTTCATTTTTGTAAAAACCGAATGGGCATCCTTTTCTGATTTCCGGGCAAAACGAGAATAGTGACACGACTTACCCCTTGTTGCACAATATACTATTCGTTGTTTGAATTAGTTCAGGTTACTATAGGCTAAGGATAAATTTTTTATCACTTAGGTAAAATAATTCCATAATTTAATTTCAATTTCCTTTTCGACCAGTATTCTTTGAAATTCTTAATAAACCAATAAATATTTATTTACAGAATGTATTGTTTTCTTTAATCGCAAGTAGACCTAGGTAGGTATAGGTACCTAATTTAGTTAAATTGTAATCAGCGCCAGAGTATGGCCAATAACTCTAGATTGCGAGACCAATTATTATAACGCCATAGCCAATACATTTTTTAAAACTAATTTAAATATATTTCAAAACTTCTAAGGCCCAAATTATTAATGTCCTGGTAGCGATATCAGCCACATAACTTCCGTTCCAACAATGGTATCCTTAGAAGTAGTATTGTCGCTATAGTTAATATGATATTAATAATTTGGATCTTAGAATAATAATAATATTGCCATCAGTTTAATAATAAAACTATTGCATATTTTTTAATAAAAAAAATATTGCACATGATGCATTTCTTTTGGCAAGCGGGAGTAAACTAAAGAAAACCCTCCTAACAGTAACTAAACTATTCTCCCTATGCCGGATTTTAATTTAAAAAAAAATTCTTTTTAATGACATAATATAAAATTTTGAAATAATAAAAACATTGCGATTGGGTATATCTGGCATGTTAAGGAAATGAAATACTTTCCGAGTAGAGGTTTCTGTCTCTTCTAGAAGAGTTGTATTTTTAGGTCAGCGTCGTTATTTTTATAGCAGTGAAAAATTACATTATAATTCCATTGGAGGAAATTGCTTTCGCATCAGATTTTTACTGTGTTGATTTTTATGATGCAGCCGTCTGCTATACTAAAAGTCGTGGAAATCCAGTTATATACCTAACCTAAAATTTAAAATAACCGACAAACTATGTCCACAAATTATTGTGCTGGAGATAAAGTGTTGCCTGTAAAGACAGAAGCAAAAAATTTCGAATTAACTTTGGACAATCAGCTTCGATTTGAAAAACAGATTTCTTGATGCATCGGCAGATTAAGGGTTCTATAGCACATTCTCAGCCAAATCATAAAAAAAGTTTCGAGTGGCTCTTATGTCCTATCTACATTTAATCATTGTGATGTGATATTTATGGTCAGTGTTTAACGGCTAAACTCGCTGAGCGTATACATTGAATTCAGAAGGATTGCTTGAGATTTATACAGTGAGACGTAAAGGTTAGAACAAATTCATTTAAAATTCATGTGTATTTTTTTCGAAAACATGCATATACAGGTTGTCCTAAAAACAAGTTATGCCTGCTTGCTTAATTTTTTTAAATGGATACCCCTATTTTATAAAATTTTTTTAAATTATACAAAAAATTCTAAACATATTTCAAGAAATATGTCATATACTTAAATTCAGCCGTTTGCGAGAAAACTGCGTTTTAACTTAAAACAACAACACATTATTTATTAGCGAAATAAAAAGAAAATTCCAAAGAAACTATAAGTTCACTTTATCGAATGTTGGAACTGAGCTCCACCAGTCTGACGTACACGAGACGATCATTAAATTCTCTCAGAACGTTATTAACGACGTAAGGTCCTATCAATCTTATTTCGCCTCTTATGATGTTCTTTAAATCTTCAGTATTGTCTGGTCGGTTAACATATACCTTACACTTAAGATAAACCCACAAAAAACTCTAAAGGGGTTAAATCTGGAGATCTGGCCGGCCATTCAATTGGACGTCTTGCTGATACCACAAAAAATTGTTCGGTGCATCAGAATCTTCTGGATTAGGGCATAATGTGGCAAGGCACGGTACTAGATCATTTTCTAAAAATTCTAAATATGTTTCACCTGTCAAATTTCCGTCAATAAAAAAGGGTCCCAAAATTCTATTTTCAACAATGCCGGCCCAAACATTACCTTTTTGAGGATATTGGGTGTGACATTCCATAATTCAGCGTGGATTTTCTGTAGCCTAATAACGACAGTTTTGTTTATTTTCAATCTCATTTAAACAAGCTGTTGCTTCATTAAAAAATACAAATTTCTGGCGTGTTTGACGCCACAAATGTAATTATTCCAGTATCGTTAGCCGTTGCTAAGCAATGAGATAAGTAACAGTACCAGAATACCACTTCGTTAATTCATTCGTACCTACATACAATTGATACTACGGCACTATCATACTATGGGGTCGTGGCATCAAAACAAAATGTGGAAAAATGTTTTAGGTGCCTTTCGATGTATCGGTACGTCGTATAACAATATTTAACAAATAAAATATCGATATTCGATATTGGATTTTTAGTGTCGCCTAGCGCTAGTTGAAAGATTTAAAATAATGTGTAATTCCCTTTTATTTATTTTTTCATAATGGCGCAAAACCTTCATTTTAATGATGGAGGAACACATCCATCACTTTAACGCTAAATCGATTTTCAATTTTCCAACTTGATCAGTTTAAAAAATAGAAAGGCCACCCACCCCCTTTAAAGAAAACCACTATATTTATTCTTCCAGTTATTAGGTTTAAAATTGGAGACCCTGTATAGATGATTTATTCTTACGAATAAGTAGAATCAAAAAGCTTGCATCCTTTATGCAAATCATTTTGTTTGTCAGATGCACAATAGATTCAGACAATACAACTCTAGTCTGGAAATAACGGGACGTGACTGCTGTCACTAACGGAAAACACAAAGTAAAACGTTGTAGAATGTAATATGACAAGCAATGCACAATTTGTTAAATTGTTATTTTATTTATTACCTAAACTTAGACAGGATGCAATCTCGGAAACTCTGTGCAGCTACTGAATTAGAGAATTTAATTTCTTTCCTGATGTAAAATAGTTTTATAGATTAGGCTTTTAGTATTATCAATCAAAATAATATTCATATATAGGCTCATAGACAAATACGACAAAGCATCGAGCGTCGAGCTAAAATTCTAGTGATTCGCTACCTAGTACGGGAGCTTGAGACTTCATTTTATTTATACCCTTATAGATAGCGAGGAGAGAGTCTGGCTGCCTTAAAGTCACTGCTACCCTATAAGACCTAAAATGTGTGGCCCATTGTATGTTTAGAATGCTTCTTCAAACTGCTAATTCCTGATTAAAGTTTTAACAGTGTACTGTCCAGCTTGACACCTCTGGTTTAGTTTTCCCTATTACCACTAAGCGTACTTTTAAAAGTATTTTGCAATTGCAGAATATAAATTTGTTTGTTTTCCCTACCCCTGGCGAACAGCCGACGTTGGCAATGTCGTATTAGAAGATCTACTATCATTCTTGTGGACTGTTGACTGAATATGCTTTCGGTTAGCTTTGCCGAAGTTTTATCAATAAATTCCTTTGTCGCTGTACGTTTATTTACCAGAAATATAAACTTTCAAAAAATTTCGCAGAGTGTAGAATGGCAATTATCTCAGCCTAAGAAGCTGTAGCTGAGGTTACCCATAGGAATTGATATTTTAGTTCTGGTTATCCGAGCCAACAATATATCAAGTGATGCCTATGGGCCTTTTTTTCAAAGGTTCGTTATTAGGATCTGTATTGAAAGCGTCAGTACTTTGGGGCGGATTGATCCGTGCGCATGCCGTACCCCAATCTCTACGTACAGCTTGTTGTTTTCAGTTCTATGTCCTGGGGTTACTTTTCTATTTCTGTTCTTGTATCAGTCGATGGTAAAAAAATACTGGGATGATTAATAATTGTTTGGGAAACATGCTTTAATCATCCCAAAATTCTATTTTCTTATGACGAAATATAGTATCCTAATCTAAATAAAATTCCAACTAGTATCAATACGTAGTTAAAAGCGGTATAAATAACAAAGAAACTTACCTATTATACTTTCTGTTTTCAAAAGGATTTATCTCATAATTTGCGGAAAAAGTGTATATTATGTGTGTAATTATTCAAAAACATATTTATTTATAGATCAACAGTCTTTATTTATAAATCGAAAAATAAGAATCCAAAAAGGGCCTCCTAAGACGGCATTAAACATGGATGGCATATCGAGAAAACCCATAATGAATGTTCAAAATGCGCCCATTTTAAACGAAATTTTTAACCCGCTTGGAATCAAGAAATTCCTGAAGTCGCAAATATAGCATGCGCTGTATATGAATGTCGCACGTATAACTTCCACTTTTAGCTCATTTGGTCGTTGGTCGCCTCGAAGTATTCTTCTGTACCGGGTGTCCCACTAAGAATGGCTGTCGGCCGTATCTCAGAAAGTGTTAGTTGTATGGCTTGCGGGAAAAAAATATATTAGGTTAAGTGGTCATGAGAAATTGTTGGAAATTATTTTCAAGTTTCTCAGACTGGCGCTGGAGGACGCAACAGTAACGGTAAATATGAATCACGAAGTTTCCTCAAAAGTCGCCTAGTTAAGGTATCCCGAAAATAACATTTTTGTATATTTCGAAGATTTATCAATAAAATTCTCCTATAGAACGCATTCGTCACTTTTCAAATAAAGTGGTGGGGGAAGGTTGAACATTATTTGTAATAAATGCTGATAACTCCGGTCTGGCTTAACATAATTTAGTAAACTTAGTTTTGTTAAAAAGGGCTTTTCTCACTCTATATATCAGCTTATGAACTACGGCAATATGTGTTTTACACTAGGCGCTAGGGGGCGCTGTCTTACAACTTCACAAACATTGCGAGTTTTTTCCATAATTGTAAATATATTAGCATATTCAATTTTACCTGATTACAAGGATGATTAAAAGTCTAAGAAGTCAGCGAAAACCGCCAATTAATATCTATTTTCAATCCGGAGATATCAACAACAATAATCATAATTACGGAACATTATGATTTTATTTTAAAGTTGCCATTGTAAAGGTTTTTTTAAGAGTCAAATAGGCCTTGGAAAAACAAAATATGAATTGAAACTGTGCACGCGTGTCACCTTTCATTATTACGTCAAAATTTTTGTCGTGTTGTGTCGTATTTGATTTTCAAAATGCCTCTGTTACTTGAAGAAGCGGTTGACATCATTGCGGTGTATTTTGAATGTTTATATATACCCTCAAAGGCGCTGATACGACAGTAGAATGTTTAATCGTTTAGCTAGCCGTTTTCGTACTACTGGAAGTATTCGTCGCCCTGTATATCGCAGACGCCGCCGAGGTCGAACCGAGGAAAACATTGTAAATGTTGTGGCATATGTGGAATTTAATCCACAAATTAGTATTAAGTAGATTAATTGTTAGAGACTTGGGCGTTACTCGCTCTACTGTGCATAGGATTTTATTAGAAGAAAGGTAAGTAATTATATCTATATGTTATAACTCTTAAATAGTTTAGAAAATATTTCCCTTAATAGTTTTCAAGTCAACGTACTAAGTATTTTGTTTTTCTTTAGGCTACATCCCTACCATATTGTGCTCCACCAGGCTTTGACCACGCACGATTCTGATAGAAGATTGGATCATTGCTATTGGTTGCTCAATATGATATTGGAAGACAGAAATCTCCTCTCCAGAATTTTGTGGACTGATGAAGCTACTTTCCATAGTAATGGAGGAGTAAACCGCCATAATATTGGTCGCGGAATAATCCCCATTGGATGCGGGAGGTGCAGCATCAAGGAAGATGGAGTGTTAATGTCTGGTGCGGCATTTTGGGTGGCAGAATAATTCCACCGTTTTTATTTAATGCGTCACTTACTGGGCAAAGATATTTACATTTTTTAAATTGCGAACTCCCAATTCTTCTCGAAGATGTGCCCTTGGATATTCGCAGAACTATGGTTTTCCAACACGATGAATGTCGTGCACATTTTGCGGCAGACGTTCGTCAATTTCTTGACGACACATTTCCTGCAAGGTGGATAGGAAGAGGGAGTATATTTCCGTGGCCTGCCAGGTATTATTATAGGATATATTGTGATACTGTTAATGAAAGTGGTAATTTCTATTTTAGATCACCTAGCTTTTGTTTCTTGTTTTCGTTACCAGGCCCACCACAAGGGAAAACATGATAGAAAGGATAATGGACAGCAGCCGCCGTATCCCTATGGTAGAGGTTGAATTTGCAGTATTATCAACCAGGGAGAGATTGGAGTCGTGTATACAGAACGACGGGCGACAATTTGAACATTTAGGGCACCACTGAGAATTATTGTCGTAACGGTATATTTGTTTGAAACATACGTTCCTTCATATTTTGTTTTGCCAATGCCTATTTGACTATTAAAAAAACCTTCACAATGGTAACTTGAAAATAAAATCATAATGTTCCGTAATTATGATTATTATTGTTGTTGATATCTCCGGATTGAAAATAGATATGAACTTGCGGTTTTTGCTGACTTCTTAGACTTTTAATCATCCTTGTAATCAGGTGAAATTAAATATACTATTATATTTACAATTATGGAAAAATCGCGCAATGTTTGTGAAGTTGTAAGACAGCGTCCCCTAGCGCCTAGTCTAAAACACATATTGCCGTAGTTCATAAGATGATATATAGAGCGAGAAAAGCCCTTTTTAACAAAACTAAGTTTACTAAATTATGTTAAGCCAGACCGGAGTTATCAGCATTTATTACAAATAATGTTCAACCTTCCCCCACTACTTCATTTGAAAAGTGATGAACACGTTCTATAGGTGAATTTTGTTAATAAATCTTCGAAATATACAAAAATGTTATTTTCGGGATACCTTAATTAGGCGACTTTTGAGGAAATTTCTTGATTCATATTTACCGTTACTGTTGCGCCCTCTTGCGCCAGTCTGAGAAACTTGAAAATAATTTCCAACAATTTCTTATGACCACTTTACCTGATATAATTTTTTTCCGCAAGCCATACGACTAACGCTTTCTGAGATATGGCCGACAGCCATTCTTAGTGGGACACCCGGTATATGCGTTATTAACTAAATTTAAATCAATAATAATTCAAAATTAGCATTCTCGTCCATCATTACATAATTGTTACAATCAGAGGGCTCAAGACGAAGCTCGTTCATTAAGGGGGCCATAGACGCAACGGTTAACCTGTTCAAGTCGCCTGTACAGGCAAACAGGATCGTGTATGTGCCAATACCGGCAGGTGTCCCCACCTGGGCAGGCGACCTGACAACAATGGAAAATTGATGGATTTTATTTGTTGGAAAGTTTAACTTCAGGCAAACCTGCGCGTGTGTGATACAGGCTTCAGTTGAACTGTTCAGCGCGAAGGGTAGAGAGGCCGCTTTTCGCGTCGCGTAGTTTCAAAAAATGGCGTTTTGGAAGCGCAACGGCATTATAGAAGAATTTATTGATTTATATAAATCCGAGCCTTGTCTTTGGCTTGCAAAATCCAAAGACTACCACGACAGAATTAAAAAAATAACCGCATATGCTAAACTCATTGAAAAACTAAAAGAGATAGAACCAAACGCTACGAAGGATGACGTATTAAAAAAAATTAATAGTTTGCGTAGCAACGTAAGAAAAGAAAAGAAGAAGTATAGAGAATCTTTAAAGTCGGGAGCGTCCACAGACGATGTTTATATGCCAACGTTGTGGTACTACAAACTTTTCGATTTCCTCGGTGATGAAGATACTCCACGGAAGTCATTGTCAAATGTAGACGACGACTTAATTATTTTATCAAATTGACGTGCCTATATTGGTTTCTTTTTAACAGCCATTCTTTCACCACTTTTGTCGGGGTTTTCTGTCTTTCTTTCGGAGGACGATTAGAAGACCTACTATTGCTACGGCATCATCGTCGTCGCGCTGTACCGACCTCATAGTAAAATGGGTAATAACTGAGAGACTATCACAGATTTGCCGCAACGTCTATGCCCAAACTAAACTTCGGTAAACCTGTCATGTTTACCTGAAAAGTTATACCTGTCAGGTAAACCGTTGCGTCTATGGCCCCCTTTACATTAACATAATATAAACGTTTGCTGCGCAGTAACCAGTCCCTTGATAATTTAGATCTATGACCAGTCCTTTTTTTCTTGGCCACAATCGCAATACTTGTAGCAATTAGAACAAGGACTTCGGCGAAAAATCATCTATAATTTGCAACAAAATATTCACATCTGTGGTCGAAGCAAGCGCATTCTGAGTAAACGCAAAACGAGTTAATAAAATGTGCATAATGTGCCGTCTATGGGGCCCCTAAAGGTATGTAAAGTGTCTAGGAAAAGTACCGAAATAAAGTAGTAGTAAAATTATTTTCTTCCACTATTTGTACAAATTTCTGATTGGCATTGTATAATATCATGGCTGAAGTTGTCATGACAACGTATCATACGTTGATGTATATTACACCTCTTGGTCAAGCCAATTGACCTCCCTTCAGTAAATTCGTGAAGGGAAGGTGGACCAATTTGTGTACCTAATTATTCTGTCAAAACTTCTCAAGGAGGAGGGAAGTAAGCTGACGAAAAATCAGACGCTCTCAAATCGAAATGAGGCTGACTGACAGGATTATTACTAATTCTATCCACAATTGGCAAAAATGAACAATTGCACGTTCATCCATCCTAAGCCAGTCAAAAGTCAAATGGTCAAGTGAGAAATATGATCAAACTTTCTTACACCATACACAAAACGAAGATAAGCATTCTGCACATTCTCTATTAAATCTTTAAAAGATACTTCATTTCCGAAATATTAACAAAAGATCTTATATCCTGGGCCAGAGAGACGGATTTTGACAATTCGGGGGAATTTTCCCCAATAAGTTAGTTTCGTGCAGAACTATTGAGTAAAATTTAAAATTTACACAATGACAGTTTTTTTTTTAATGATATGTTATTAATGTTATTATTATCAAGTTGACAAAATATAAAAGATTTTTATTCAGAGTCACGTAATACCCTTTCGCCAAATGATTGCTTTTGCCAACAACACCTGTTTTAAAGGCCCAATTCGGTAGCCGATCACACATAAGATTCGAAACAGCCATTAGAGGTCGTCCGTCTTAGGGATAATGATCGATTGTCTTTATTTTGATAGGATAAAAAACCTTGTATTATATTATTCCGACGAATTGCTTGCTCTGACTCTTAAAAAATAGAAGTTGTAGGTGACAGACCACGTACGGTTTTAATGTATAAAACATTTTTTATCTAATCTGTAGACCTACATGGTGATCACCAGTCGATGGTAGGTTAGACGTATATGGAAAACGGGCACAAGGAACGTTTTGAAAATATGGTTTCTTACATAAGCGCACATGTTTTAACCATCTAAAATATTTTAAATGTTTCAATGTTGCCGCTTCTACCGAAAAATAGTTGCAACCGATATTTAAAAGGTAACACTAGGTATACATATTATTAAGTTTTTAGAATCACCTTTTACTTTTTTTCATATCTTCTTAGTACCTATTGTTATATACCTATATCTCACTGTTTCCGAAATAAAATAATAATTTCTGTTCAATATTGCACAAGACATGACCTTATACAAGAATTTGTCAATAATTCTCGCTCTAATTCACGGAGAGTTAAAATATTGGTTATAGTTTAGCGAAACTCGATCGATTCAATTCTTATATAAAAATTGATTTAGTACTATACATGGTCCGACCACCCTAGCGGGTGTCGTCCAAGTCATTATTTGTTTTTGTAATTAACAATTTATTAATAATTTTAACTTTCATTTGTTTCATATTTTCTAATTATTATAACAGCGGTCCATACTCAAATTCTATTCTTAATATCTCCGCGTGTATGGTCGCCTTTAAGAGTTTTGGGTACCGCCCGTTCTGCGGCAACTCCTGGACAAGAGACTCAAGTAAGGTGGTAATATGCAACCACATTTCGCTCGCGAACGAAAAAATAGTTTTTAGTTTTATCCCTGCAACCCCATAGTTAACTAGAAGAGGACCAGGGAAAACCGGAGTTCTCCAGCAAAAGCCGACCTACTGGGAACTACCTTATTATAGACAGGTAAAGACTTTTAAAGGCCCGATTTTTAATTTGTTTTATCTCGATTGTCCATTTTCCTCTCCGAGTTAAGTATCGAAGGCTTACAAGGATCTGCCCAAAACAATACAGATGGGGTTAATAATATCTTTATTTCTCTTACTTCTAGAGATAGTCAGAACTCGGTCTTTTAATTTATTTTTTATGATAAGGCACAGCACTGCAGGATTAATCCCTTATGGCGCTCTGCGAGCGGTGCGTGTGCGCAGGAATTAATTAGCGTTGGTCTTAAATCTTTGGAGATTATACTCGTTGGGGAACACGGCCTCAGGAAGGTCGTTCCAGAGTGATGACGTTCTCCAGATGAAAGAATTTTTAAACAGTGTCATTCGAGGGACACTAAGCTGAACCACGTATGGGTGGGTTACAGTGGCTCGTCGTGCATTTCTATCATGCACCGCTCTGGGTAGAATCAAGCGGGCAACCTCAGTTGAGCACTTGGCATAAAAATATTTTTTAAGTAAACTCAAGTCACCAACCTGCCTTAGATGTTCAAGGCGTTCCAGGTTGTTTGTCAGTTCATGGTCACCGATTAAGCGAATGAGTCTTCTTTGAATGAAATCCAGAAATCTCAGGGTATGTTTAGAAGTAGAGCCCCAAATATGCAAATACTACACCAGCAATGGTCGAATTTGGGCTTTATAGAGCATCAAACTTGTTGGGGTGTATAGAGGTTCTTAGTTCGGAAAAGCATTCCAAGCTTCTGCGAGGCTGTCTTAGCAATGGTGACTATGCCAATATATATGACTATCCAAATTGACGCCCAATAAATGAATTGATGAAGCCAAGGGAATCAAGTGTCCCGCCATGAATATGTCCGGTTCTTCAGCATTACCGTTTTTTAGAAAAAACTGCCGCCTGGGTTTTTCTAGCGTTAAATTCTACTTGGTAACTGTCACCCCAAGACAGAATTTCTTAAAGGTCTTTGTTGAGATGTGTGACCTCTTGCTGTCTATAGAGACGTGCATTGGCAGCCGATGTCCGAGCATCTAAAGTAAAAGATGAAACGAGTGTGCATCATGGATTTTGAGTTTCTTCCAAAACATCATTAATGTATAGTAAAAAGAGGGTAGGCGACAATATAAAACCTCGAGGGACTCCGGCGTTGATGGTAAATGTGTCTGAAAGAAATCCGTCCATCGCCACTCGCAGAGAACGATCTTTAAGAAATCTTGACAGCTGTTAACAAAATTGAACAGGCATTCCGTATGCGCTCAATTTAGTTAGAAGCCCCTCATGTCATACTCGGTCAAAGGCCTCGGGAATGTCCAGTGCTACCGCTCGAAACTTTCCATGATATCCTATTGCGTTGCTCCAAATGTGAGTAACATAAGCGAGAAGGTCTCCTATTGTTTAAAATGAAGCAACCCCATATATTATTGCAAAAATGGAAATGTTATTAAATTTTCTTTATACTTAACCTATAAGTTGTCTTAATAAGGCCATTTATTTTAAGTTATGAAATTTTGAGTTTTTTTTTCTTAGTATCTATACTATTTAAATAGATAATATTGTCAGTTTAAAAAGTCTCAAAAGGCTGGTAATAATAAAGAACTTTCCAAAATAAACGAAAATAACTATTTTAACAAAGTTTTAATTAAATTATTTATTGCCTATCGACAATGTGACCAAATTAAAGTCAGAACTTGCAGAAAGTTTAATGTAATGTATCCCGATTTAGCACAAACGGACCGTATAAAGCTTTAAGGAATACACAAGAATTTCATAAATTATGACTCAGAATGAAAAGCGTTAATCAGTTTACCAAATCGTATAACTTTGGACGAAGGCAATATTATACATGTCCTGGAAATTGGAATACATCATTCTTACTCACAGGCTTCCATCCGAAGCGCAAAAGTTGGCATACCACACATATCAGTTCAACGAATTTTAGTATATCACGACATGCATCCATGTAAATTTAATAAAGCTCAAGCTTTACAACCGGAAAATACTTAACGAAGAATAAACTTTTGTTAAACCCTATTAAAAGTCTTATAGTTTCGACCGTTACTTGATGAAAATCCATATTTAACATATGATAGAAAACACTAATAATTGTCTTTTGATTTTCACTTTAATATGACAACATGACACGTGTTTCACCGTCACAGCGGCTTCTTCAGATGTGAGGTATTAAAAACAAATATCTTAATATACAATAGGTATAAACTAAAGGTAGCGATGGAAAAACCTAAGGTAAACATTAAGGTATTAGGTATTAATTATTTTATTGACAATATTAACTAGACGTCCGCGTCCTAACGACAAAGCTTAAAGTTTAACAAAGGAGAGGTATAAATATGAAAATGTGACGGTGAAACACGTGTCATGTTGACAAATATTAAAGTGAAAATCAAAAAACAATTAGTGTTTTCTATCATATGTTAAACCCTATTAGTTCGTATATAGGAAAATCTAAATTATTTATCAAAAGTTATTTTGACTGGCGAGGCAAGATGTTCCAAGACAAAGATTTTTAGCAGCAGAAATAAACATTCTTGGGCTAATCACAAAAGAAATAGGGTTGCAGGGACAATTTAGTTTTAATGTTTATTGGTTATTAAAGAAGAACAAAATAGTCAATAAATTCCAGAAGATACCTCTAAGTTTTAAATGATTTACTTCAAGATTTAACAAATGCTAAATTTCGATACTCGCAGACAGGAACTAAATAAAATGTTTGCTAATCGTTGGTTTAGACGTTTAGAATCTTGGAATTGGCAGGCGAGATTGTCCGCTCTCACACCACTTGATTTTTATTTATGGGGTACCTTGAAGGAAAGGGTGTACGTGACAATCGTGATCAATTTTTTATTTTTGTTCTTCATTTTTTGAAGCTTATTTTATATAAGTACACAGGTTGTCCTATAAACAAGTTAAGACGGTTTACCTTATTTTGTTAAATGGATACCCTTATTTTATAATATTTTTTGGATTCTGCCTAAAATTCTAAACATATTTCGTGAAATATGTCATATGCTTAAATTCAGTAGTTGGCGAGAAAACTGCGTTTTAACTTAAAACAACAACACATTACTTATCAGCGAAAAGAAAAAAATTCAAAAGAAACTAAAAGTCACTTTACAAAATGTTGGAAATGACCTCCACCAACAGTCTGGCAGTACCCGAGACGATCTTCAATCTCTTACAGAAGGGTGTTAATGACGTAAGATCCTATTTATCCTTTATCGCCTCTTATCCTGTTCCTTAAACTTTCAATCTTGTTTAGTCGGTTAACATATACCGTAGACTTAGGATAACCCCACAAAAATAAATCTAAAGGGGTTTAATCTGGAGATCTGAGCGGTCATTTAATTGGACCTCGTCAGTCAATCCATCGTTCGAGAAAAACTGTATTAAGGTACTCACGCACAGGGTGGGTATAATGGGCCGGAGCTCCGCCTTGCTGATAGCACAAAAAATTATTTGGCGCATCAGGATCTTCTGGATTAGGGTATAATGTGGCAAGGCACGGTACTAAATAATTTTCTAAATATTCTAACTATGTTTCACCTGTCAAATTTCCGTCAATAAAAAAGGGTCCCAAAATCTTCAACAATGCCGGCCCAAACATTAACTTTTTGAGGATATTAAGTGTGACAATCCATAATCAAGCGTGGATTTTCTGTAGCCCAATACCGACAGTTTTCTTTGTTTACACTTCCATTCAAACAATACTTTGCCTCATCCGAAAATACAATTCGTTTCGATTATTGCACATATTCATCACTATCTCGCAAAATTGGACTCTTGTGTCTGGATCATCTTCATTGATTTCATGAACCAATTGGACTTTGTAAGGATGGAATTTATTTTTGTCTAAATACTTTAGGATGGATGTTTTGCAGATATGATTTTCCAAAGCAATAGTACTACGCACCTTATGGTGGTCTTCTTGAACCGACAATAACACATTTAATTGTGTATCTTCTAATACCGCAGGTCGACCTTTTGTATAATTGTCCTTAACGTGACCTAAATCTCTATATTTTTTTTCTATTTTACTGACAGTAGATCGAGATATCGGTTCTCTGCGAGAATAGTTGTTATTGAAGAGTTCTCAAACTTACATTTGTATCTATCTCCATAACCAATAATTATTAATATTTCTATTCGGTCTTTTTCACTTAAGCGTACCATTTCTTAAAATTACAAAATTATCAAAATATTTTTTGCCAGACACTTTGACTTAAGGCAGAAGTACTCAAATCAGGGGACAACCGTCACTATCAGTGTGACAACCTAACAATCAAAGGCTTTATTTATAGCAGGGTTCATGATTTAAGTAATAATATAAAAAATCTGTTAAAATCCCAATATCGATTTTGTGTTTAGAATTTCATGTAGTATCCAAAAAAATATTATAAAATAAGGGTATCTATTTAAAAAAATAAAGTAAACCGTAATAACTTGTTATTGCGACAACCTATCCATGAAATGAGCTTCAAAAAATGCAAAACAAAAATAAGAAATCGACGGCCTAGCGTTTTTTCAAAAAAAAAACACATGGATTTTTAATGAATTTGTTCCAAACTTTGCATTCTCACTGTATATTTGAAAGCAAATTTAATGACCATTTCGCTTTTGAAGTAATAATTAAATATTAAAACAAAGGGAGTTTTGACAATTTTTAGAAGAAAGAGAAATAAAAATAACTTTGACCTCTTCTGTATAATATTAAATGGATTTCTATAATATGGGGACCGAATCAATTGAGTTTTGCTAAAGTATAACCAACATTTTAACTCTTCTTGAATTAAGAGAAATTTTTCAATCAGGACTCAGGTCACTCGAACCTGACAAGTGATATCTGCATGTGACAATGTGGTTTTAGTCCGACCTATTTTACAATTCTTTGAACTCCCCTCTCACAGCATTTTAACCTTTAAGGTCCCTTATTAAAATCGTTCGGCCATGTAAGTGCTTTCAGCTTTGTTCCAATTTACTTCAGTAAACCTGCATATCTGTCCCTCTTTGTTCTTTGTTAAATGTTTACAACTTATCTTATAACTATATTAACTTTTACCCCATTCTACCATCATTTCTCCACTCCAATTTAACTCTAAATCTTCATCTCTTTTACTCTACTATACGATAAAACCGTTAAAAAAAAATCCCTAAATTCTCGACCATCAGATGCTTTCATTTCACATCAATGATCTTACTAATACAATAATCTTTTAACAATGTCAACTTTACCACTTTCTGCCTTAATTTATCAACATAAATTTAACCCAAATTCGTCACCTCTTTAATTCGACTATACAGTAACAAAATTTAAACTTTACGAACTTCTCGGTTATCAAATACTTTTATTTCGCATCAATATAATAAAAAAACCTTTCAACATTTCATTCTTTCTTAAAACGAAACATGTTGGGAATAATGAAGTGTTGATAACTTGTAAATATATATTGTGAAGGTAGATCGTCTGTGTTCATTTGATTGACTTTTATGGGTTTATGGGCATGGCAGCTCGTTGGCCGGTTTGGAAGTTTTGTTGTTTTGCTTTCGTGCGTGTTTATTTAACAAAAGAGACCTAAAGCCTAGTTGCTCGTCAATACCTTAATAACACGTTTCCTAATTGCTGGATTAGACGCGCAGGTTCCCAAGGTTGGCCAGCTTGCAGTCCCGACACGAATCTTCTAGATCTAGACTATTCTTTTGGGGTCACCTAAAGTCCCTTATATTCAAGATGCCTGTACTGACTTAAGGATTCGAATTATTGAAAGTTGCAATGCGATACGAAATAATGCAGGCATTTTTGAACGTGTAAGAGAATCAATGGTGAGACGATTACAATCGTGCGTTTTATCAGAAGGTGGCCATTTTTAACATAGGCTTTGATTAACTGTTGAGTACTTTTTGTATCATTATTTAAAAAAATTATTTTATTTTTAATTTAAATGTTTTAATTCACTTTGAAATACATAGGTATGTTTTGAGGTTTTGTTGTTTTGGTTTCGTGTCTGTTTTTTTAACAGAAACTTTAGATCTTTTCATTAATAGCAGTAAAAAAAACTCTTCTTTTAAGAGCAACAAAGGTGTACATATACAGGGTGTCCATTTAGTTTGGCGGTGGACGATATCTCGTTAACGGTCGACTTAAGGAAAAAACTTTTATACAAAAAATGTACAGCTTAACGCCGCGCACCTTTTAAAAATATTTTTAAATATGCAGGTTGGTTCAAAATCCAGGTGGGCCAAACATATATTTTTTTAATTGGAACGCCATATATTTTTTATTTAATATATTGAAGCCTTTAGTAGTCCTCTATTCTATTTTTAAAAAATTTTGATCATCAAATGCGACGTTGTTAAGATATGAATTATTCAATGAATTTCTGGCTAAAAACGATTTTACATAAGGATCGTTGGATCTTAACTATCTTTACAAATTTTTTTACTAAAATTCAGGAAAGAAAAGTTTTAACACGTAAAATTACCTACCTGTTATTAGAATTGGTAAAAGTACTACAGAGTGTTCAACATTTTGGTCCAAACTCAATGAATTTAAAACCAAGTTCTCGTTTTTTTTTTAATGAAAGACCCTGTATTTTACATTTTCTTCGAAAAGATATTTTAATTCCCTTTAATTTGATACCAATATCTGATACCTTATTTCAAAAACTTGTTGAAGAAAACATGATTTTAAAAAAGCTTAATTTTGTGATGCTTTAAATTTAATAACTAGTTGGCCATGCATTTCTATCAAATTCAACTTTTCTGCAAATGGCGGACATAATAATTATCAATCATTTGATGTTTTACAGTGACCTTGTCTACGTTCATTTTCAAGATAAATTTTAATTACACTCGAGTAGAATTAGTAAATATGATTTACGCAATTGAAGGAAGTAATGGAAATTGTTTTATGGCATCACGTGTATATGCTCAGAAGCTTCCAGCAGCTCAATGTCCGAACGAAAGATCAATAATTAAACTAAAAGATCGATTTGAGAGAACGAGCAGCGTAGAGTATGAAAAAACATCTAGGACCAAAACAGTGCTTTATGAAGATAACTAGCTAGGCATTGCATTGGCGACAATGATTTTAAAAGAAGAACATTATTTAGTCAATGGGCCCAAAATAACACTGCTGAAGATGAAGATTTTTTTAAATATGTCATGTTCACCGACTAATCGACATTTCATAGAAATGGGTTCGTCAATAGACATAATTTTCACTTTTATGATACCCAAAATCCACATGCCCTGCTAGTTAATAATTTTCAACATCACTGGAGCTTAAACGTTTGGGGTAATGTTATCCACGATTATGTCATTGGACCTTACTTCTTTGAGGAGTACTTGAATGGTCGTTCGTTTTTAACATTTTTTCAACATGACTTTGTTAGGCTGACTGATAATCTCCCGGAGTTCATAACGAACAGGATGTGGGTTCAGCTCGATGGGGTACCCCTCACTACAGCAGGTATGTTCGGGAACATTTAAATGCACAGTTTCCAGAGCGGTGGATAGGGAGGAATGGTTGTTAAAATCCCAATAATATGAAATTCCTTTTTTACCTAATACTTTTATAACTTTAAGGTCCGATCAGTTGGCCAGCAAGGTCACCTGACCTAACGGCCATGGATTTCTTTTTGTGGGGCACCGTCAAGGTCGATGTTTACAGCACACCAGCAACAACAAGGGAGGACATGATGGAACGAATCCGACAATCAATGGTAGAATTACCCCATTAATGTTGAGAAATGTCAAATGGTAGACACTTTGAACACTTAATGCGCTAATATGAATTCGTTTTAAATTGGTGAAAGATATTTTCAAAATTAGAGATTTACATACTTTTCGATAGGTAATAATTAACTTTCTCCTGCAAAATTGTTTATAACTACTTAGATATGAATTACAAACTAATTGTTCATAATAATAAGGTTTTTTAAGACGCAATTTTTTGAAATTATGTTTCCTTTAACAACTTTTTGAAATAAGGTATCAGATATTGATATCAAATTAAAGAGAATTAAAATACCTTTTCGAAAAAAATATAAAATACAGAGTGTTTCATTTATAAAAAAAACCGAAAACTTGGTTTTAAATTCATTAAGTTTGGACCAAACTATTTAACACTCTGTAGTACTTATACCAATTTTAATTAACAGTTAGGTGATTTTACATGCTATAACCATTCTTTTCTAAATTTAAGCAAAGAAATAATTCGTAAGGATAGTTAAAATCCAACGATTTTGATATAAAATCGTTTTTAGCCAAAAATCCATTGAAAAATTCATATCATAACAACGTCGCATTTGATAATAAAAATTTTTTTAAAGTAGAATAGAGGTTTACTATAAGGCTTAAATATAATGAAAAAAATATATGATGTTCCATTTAATAAACGATATGTATGGCCCACCCTGGAATTTTGAGCCAACCTGTATACTTAAAATTATTTTTAAAAGGTGCGTGGCGTTAACCTGTATAACTTTTGTATGAAAGTTTTTTCCTTAAGTCGACCGTTAACGAGATATCGTCCACCGGCACACTAAATGGACACCCGGTATATGTCGATTACGTTGTTTAACATTTGTGAAAAATGTGGAAGCTTTTATAGTCAATGCAAAGATAAATAGCTTCCCTAATAAGCTATTTTTAGGAAGAGCATAACAACAATGGCCCATTGTAGCCCTTGACAACAGTTAGTTAGAGGAGTACCTTTAAAGAGTATGTTAAGGTCATATAAAAAAAGTAACAATAAAATTACATTACTAATCCATACAATGTCATTTGTTAATGAGCAGTTAAATGATTTATTTAAAGGAACTCTAAATAGTTTGGTAAATTATATGACAACTTTACTAACCTACAAAATAAAGAAGATAGTGGTCCTTAAGTGACGCAGAAGTATTCAAAGAAAATAGTAAATCGTTGTTTTTTTTTTAGCTGAAACAGTTCAGTCGCCTTCACTTTTTCTCTTTTTTCGAGTGTTTCTCTCTGCTCTCCGTTTTTTTATATAAGCTCTTAACTTTTTTTACTTTCACACATTATCTATAACTCAGTCGGAAACCGTAGGGCGTTATAACAAGGGGTCTGACAGCCCATTAATCAACTAAGTTTAACCTTTGGATTGTTTTAAATGAAAGGCAAAATACCTAATAAACATTGAGTTAATTATGTCATTAAAAGAAAAGCACATTTTTTGCTTGGTAAAAATTATAAAAGTAAGTAAAGTAAATTTTAAATTATGTAATTTATGTAATGTGTAATCTTTCCCTGAAACATTGTAATTTAAATACAGGGCGATTTCTCATATTCTTACAGCGTCTAGCAACTTTGCTATTCGAGATAGAAAAAAACTTTTCAAACTAAAATTGTAGGGATTCATCCAGACCGTCAGAATTTGCTGCCGAAAGAAACAATTGAGTATCGGGGGTGCATATTTTGATTAAAAATTTTTTAATGGAATACCCTTTATTTTATTTATTTATTGAATAGGGCTTAAAATTGCCTTCGGGAGTCCATTGCTTGTCTTGATCTCCGATTAAAACACCAAAATACATAAAGTGGGCTAATTTCACTTGACATTTTGGTCATCGAAAAATCTTTCTTAACCACACAGCTCAAAAGAAAACTGAATGAGAAAATAATTTTAATGGTATTAACAATCCATTTTAGGTTATCTTTCTGTTTAAAAATGCAGCCCTTTTAAATTACTCCTAGTTTACTTCCTGCCAATATGAATGGGTCTAATAATTGAAAAAGGGTACGTATTAGGGCTTTTTGAATATTTTTTCTATTATTAGATAGATATTACCATTGTAAAAATAATGGGATGAACTGTGTGTACTGTCGACCAATGTTATTATTCATGTGCTTACTGCGGGCTCGCCGTATTTTAAATTGACCTCCTAGGTTTATATGGCAGCAGATAACTATATTAAATGCATTAAAATCAATTTTGAAACAAGCATACTCGCTTTGAGGGGGATGAAAGGAGACAAATATTGGTACGAAATCTTCGACAGCCCGCAAATTAAAATCCCCTTGGGCGCTCCCGTGTTCGTCGACGTGACCGGTTTTCGGGTTGGGTGCCGGGCCTATGGAAATACACTCGAATCGCTCGGTGAAAATACCATTGCAAAACATTTGAATTAGACAAGGAAAAACTAATAACATAATAATTCTTATTGTATTTACATAAATTTCTGTTTTTATTTAACGAGACCGGCACTTTGGGTGTTGGTGCTTATTAGTTTAAATTTAAGATGTTTCGGCTTTCTTATTTTTTTTAATTTTTGGAATTTATTTGTGTTGTGTACTTTGCGTAGTATTGTGATACTTAATACTCATAGTGCCTACTCGAGTACTTACATTAGGAATTACTGCAGTGGAAAATAAGCGGTGGAGGTTAGTTTAGAAATTTTTCTTGTTAAACTATTAGTTGCCCCACCAGCAAAAAATCTCACGGTCCGGGCTTGCTGTTCAGTAACCTATTTTTGCTCTACTCTTGTCAAAATGTACCATTATCAAAATTGCAACTAAGACAGGCTGGACAGGACATAAACGCTTCTCGCCTACGCAGGTCAGGAGCAACTTTAAACATAACTGGATACTACATTTTTACGCTTAATTTCCAGCGAGCTTACTACTGCCAAACGGTGTGGATTCACTGATTACTGAGTTTTGAATAAAAACGATTGGTCAATTCAAACTTCAAATTTGTTAAACCACCCCCAGCTGCAGAAACGAATTCACAAGTACATTATTTAATTAGAAACCAATTCCAATAAGAAATCTGCAAGTTATAAAGCGCCACAGTTTAAATTAGCTTACCTTTATAAAACGAACAACTTTTCGCCTAAGAATCTGAATAAAATTTATTTCAATAGCGAAGGGAAGGTTTCCTTTTGAAATTTTTAATTCGATTTAATGTTACCGAGAAGTTTAAATTTGATTTAGGTACACCTTAATACAATAATTCTATTTATAAAAGTAATATTTTAGGTACAATATACTAGTGCTCAGAAAGGAATATAGTTTCCAAAGCATTTTTTAACGGCTAGTTAGGTCAAGTTATAGCTTATCTTAATATTCACATTATCCCCAAGATGTAGAACATGCGTTATTTTTAACTCGCGTAATGCCATGTTTAGTTTGTTTAGTCAAGTTCTACTGAATCGATACAGCTAAAACTTTAGACATTTTAAGTTCAGAGGCTTTAAATGATGCCAACTTAATAACTATCTAAAACTATCTACGGAGAGAACTAAAAAAGTGCTATTATAGTAAAGTGTACATTGTTCCGTTGCTCTTTTGACTGCCATTAGACCCTCATAAAATGCCCCAAATTTACATCTTTTCGGGCAGAGCCGGAATACAAATCATCGCTAGCTGATATATTATTTTAAGTAGGTACAAATATCTAATAATATACAGGGTGAGGATTTTAAAGTGTTACAACGCAATATCTGAAAAACGGCTATAAATATTTTAGTCAAATTTTGGGACGTGGATAGGGAGGTTGGGGGACAAATTTTAAAATATTTTTGATATTTACCCCCCCTCCAGATTTGATGTGGCTAGTGACAAATTTGAAATGTCAAATGGAAAGGTATTTTTTTTTTTGATAATTCGATTCCTCGTCAATAACTACGTAAGTGAGCAGAAAATTGTTACATTTGCTCTACTAGTTGCTTAGTTACGAATTTTTCAATAAATAAAATAGGAATACTTAAAACTACACATTTTAAATCATGACACCTATGATTATTGTTTATCCAAACCTTTAATTATGTTGTATCCTAGGAAACCACTTTTGACTTTGACAAGTAGTGATAATCTGATAAAGTTCATTATTCAGTGCAATTATGGAACAATCTTATGACATTGAAATAGACATGTTGTTAATTCTGGGAGAATGTAGAAAAAACTACCGGGAAGCGGCGCAATTGTGGACTGTTAGGTTTCCCGCCATTCAAAAATCTCATATGGCATTTAAGCGATTAGAAGATCGAGGCCGCAGCACGGGAATCCTAAAAAATAAGAACAGAGTTAGAAGACAAACAAAAACTAATGACGATATGGCCGTTGGAGTGTTGGGTGTAATAGCTGTAAATCCTCATGTTGGTTCAAGGGAACTTGCTCGTGATTCAGGAATGTGCCAAAAATCGGTACTGGCTATTTTACACAAGCACAATTTTCACCCTTACCACATAACTATTCATCAGGAATTGTATGGCCAAGACTTTCAAAATAGGATTACATTTTGTACGTGGTTACAAACTTTAATTCACGAAAACAATGCATTTTTAAGAAAGATAGTATTTTCTGACGAAGCTACATTTACCAATTGTGGTCAGGTAATTATTTAAATCAATATGGATTAATGTAACTTTTAATAATCAAAAATATGTAATCCACTACTTGATGGGTGTACATAAATAAATACATATCTAAACACCCGTTAACGGGTGTTTAGAGAATATTCACATACATTTAGATTTATTTTTAATTTTATACTGATTCAATCAATTTTGCTTTTCTTAATTTAAGGTCAACCGGCACAATTTACACTATTGGGCACCTCAAAATCCTCACTGGATGAGATTTCTGCCAAACCAACATCCTTGGTCGGTTAATACCTGGTGTGGCATAGTCGGAGATAGAGTCATTGGACCACATTTTTTTGACCGTCACCTAAATGGAGAAATGTATAATAATTTTTTACAAACCGATTTGCCACAACTTCTGAATAATAATGGAAATCAACAAGAACTATGGTTTCAGCAAGATGGTGCTCCGCCACATTTTGCCCGACAAGCTCGAGATACACTAAATGAAATGTTTGGAAACAGATGGATTGGTCGTGGTGGTCCTGTAAATTGGCCTGCAAGGTCACCAGATTTAACCCCATTAGATTTTTTCTTGTGGGGATTTATAAAAGAGAAAGTTATGGCTACACCACCGACCACACCAGAAAACATGAAAGATCGTATTCAACAAGCATGTAATTTAGTAACGCCTCAAATGTTAACTCGCGTGCGCAACTCATGTCAAAAAAGAATTGCAAAATGTTTAGAAATGGATGGGGGTCATTTCGAACACCTTTTGAAGCATGATCGTCGTTAGATTTTTTAAGGAATTATCATTTTTAAGTATTCCTATTTTATTTATTGAAAAATTCGTAACTAAGCAACTAGTAGAGCAAATGTAACAATTTTCTGCTCACTTACGTAGTTATTGACGAGGAATCGAATTATCAAAAAAAAAAATACCTTTCCATTTGACATTTCAAATTTGTCACTAGCCACATCAAATCTGGAGGGGGGGTAAATATCAAAAATATTTTAAAATTTGTCCCCCAACCTCCCTATCCACGTCCCAAAATTTGACTAAAATATTTATAGCCGTTTTTCAGATATTGCGTTGTAACACTTTAAAATCCTCACCCTGTATAGAAAATATCAAATCGATTTTTGTTAATTTTAGTTCCAATTGGTTTTCCGACGAGTGAGCTTTATATTAGTGTTTGGTTTACCGGCGCCTAATATTTTTTATTGAATTAGTGTTAGAATGTGGTGTAAAGGGCCTTGTGCTGAGAGTGGGGCACTTTGCAGTGTGTCGCTTTCAAAAGAAAGCATTTATCTCCCGATGCTAAAGATATAATTAAATATATGTACCAATCTTTGCTGAGAAGAGATTTAATTCAAGTGATGCTTTAGACGAGACGTCTGCTATAACAAGTATTTCTTTATTTTCGGTAAATGATATAGTTTTGAAGTATATCTTTCACAGAAAGGAGCAAAGTGACTGGAGTTAGAAATATTGACGAGAATGATTTGGATTTATTATGAAAGAAAATTCATCAAATGTATAAAAAACACTCCGTAACTACTCTGGTTTTCCTAAAGAAGAGGCTTACCAACGACGAAAAAAAAATTTTTCTTGTAGCATTGCAAGCTTAAGAAGAATTTTGCTTAAAATGGGTTTTAAATATCACAGAATTGATTTATCAAGACAAACCATAATGGAATGTCAACCTTTACGCGAATAACCCCATAAATATTTAACGGCTATTAAACAATATAGATCAGAAAACTATTACCAATAATCTACCTTGATGAAACATGAATTGATACGCATGATATTGCAAGAAAATAATGGAATGGTTTTTCAAAAAATGTCAAACCAAGGATCCTTTAACTAAAGGCAAAATAATAGCAATATTACACGCAGGTTCACAAAATACATTTGTTTCGAACTGTCTGTGCTTTCCGCTAAAAACATAGCAGATTCTTCTCTAGATTACCACCAATTGTAATGGACAATGCTGGATATGATAGTCGTCGAGTAAAAATGTTCCCTAGTTTAACAGTACAAAAGCAGAAATCCAAAATTTTATGATAAATATTAATATACATTTTGAAAAAACTTACAAAAAACGGGATCTTTTAGAAGAATTACAGGCTTTGAAAATTGATAAAGAATATGTGTGTGATCAACTTGCAATAGAAAATGGAGGTATTGTAGAGTAACTCAAAAAAACACAAAGTCACGGTATCAAGTTCTAATTTTTGTATTGATTACGCGTTTCACCCTAATCGGGCATAATTAGACCTACAAACATACTGCCTAATATACACCTGTAAAGAAAATGTGTAAAAGAAATAAAATTTTACCTTATTACTATGGTCTACATAAAGTATTGTAATTAAAACATATAAAAACATAGACTCGACATCTTCACAACACATTAAAAACAACACTAAAACTAAGGTTAGGAGAGTACAACATTTTAAAAAGAAAATAGCAACAAAAAATGTTTCATAAAAAACTCTTCATAGAATCCAGATTTGAACCCAGTGCCCCGAGAGTCACAGTCGGGCGTTTGACCGCTACGCCACGGAGTCATTTACAAACAGAAATTAAAACTTATAAATCCGGGTCCTTCCTCAAATTATTAAAAATTAAACCAGGTTCAAAATTGAAAACATCATTCACACAGTTTAGAATGGGGCTCTTTTTGGCTTTTGTTATTTCAAACTTTTCCCACAAATCGAGTTCTTTACCCTTCGAGCGCTCATGTAGAACGCTAATGCCCTCTTGGGAGAAAGAGGGTTTTGTGCTTAGTAGGTGGGTAGCGAAGGCAGAGTTGGTTTCTACAATATCGATGTGCTCGAATTTCTGGACAATGTTTAAATGTTCCCGCACCCGGGTAGAGATTTTCCTCCCCGATTTTCCAACATATACTGCATTACAGTCTTCGCACTTCAAAGAATAAACCCCTGATTTTGACAAGGTATTAATTCTATCCTTGACATTAATTAAGTGTTTGCTTAATATATTTACTGTCTTAGCCAGATGTTTTAAAAAACTTTCGCAGCTGAACTGAAATTTCTCCAAAGAAGGTTAGGTATTTATAGTTGTTCCCTTTAGTTTTCTCTTCCAGGAGTTTAATATGGTAAGAAAGTTTGTATTTATTGACAAATTTATAATATAGTTTGTTCATTGAGTTAATAAAGAAACCATTGTTCGTCGCCAATTGTTTAATTAAATCTAGCTCAGTCAGAAATGCTTCTTTAGAGGGGTAGTTTAAATAATCTATACAAAAGGGAGTTGAAGGCTGCAAATCTATATTGGGGGGGGGGGGGGGGGGGGTGAGTTAGAAGAAAACTGTATGACATTATCGGTGGAAGAGGGTTTTCTGTATACTTGAAACTCGATGTTGTCTTGTTTCTTGATTAGTAATAAGTCAGTCCAGCTGGGAAAGTTTTTTAAAACATCTGGCTTATCCATTGCTTATAAGACAGTAAATACATTAAGAAAACACTTAATTAATGTCAAGGATAGAATTAATACCTTGTCAAAATCGGGGGTTTATTCTTTGAAGTGCGAAGACTGTAATGCAGTATATGTTGGAAAATCGGGGAGGAAAATCTCTACCCGGGTGCGGGAACATTTAAACATTATCAAGAAATTCGAGCACACTGATATTGTAGAAACCAACTCTGCCTTCGCTACCCACCCACTAAGCACAAAACACTCTTTCTCCCAAGAGGACATTAGCGTTCAACATAAGCGCTCGAAGGGTAAAAAACTCGATTTGTGGGAAAAGTTAGAAATAACAAAAGCCAAAAAGAGCCCTATTCTAAACTGTGTGAATGATGTTTTCAATTTTGAGCCTGGTTTAATTTTTAATAATTTGAGGAAGGACCCGGATTTATAAGTTTTAATTTCTGTTTGTAAATGACTCCGTGGCGTAGCGGTCAAACGCCCGACTGTGACTCTCGAGGCACTGGGTTCAAATCTGGATTATATGAAGAGTTTTTTATGAAACATTTTTTGTTGCTATTTTCTTTTTAAAATGTTGGACTCTCCTAACCTTAGTTTTAGTGTTGTTTTTAATGTGTCGTGAAGATGTCGAGTCTATGTTTTTATACACATTTTCTATACAGGTGTATATTAGGCAATATGTTTGTAGGTCTGATGATGCCCAATTAGGGTGAAACGCGTAAACAATAAAAAATTAGAACTTGAGACCGTGACTTTGTGTTTTTTTGAGTTACTCTACAATACGGAATTCAGGTCTCTTTGTGAACCATGGACGGATTCTTTGAATTAGAAAATGGACGTATATTATTGCGTATTTCCCTCTTAGAGAAACATAATAGGTAACAATTCTGCAGATAGTTGGAAATACTGTATACAACATGTAATTAAGGAGGAAAATTCTTATATGTGTATGAGTAATATGTTCAACCCTTAATAATAAGTTTAGATGAAGATAGTGATAATGACACGGAACTAAATTTAGAGTAAAGTAGAATTAAGTTTTTAAAACTGATTACTGTAAAACTTTTCTGTATACACACATTGTACTGTACTTAAATCTTAAACTTGATTCTAATTTTGTATTGGTGTCTAAATCGTATCATTGTAGATTTTAATCATATTTAGCCCTAATACATAAGTTAACTTCTAACGTGCGGTTTCCATGACAACAACCGAAAAAAGCCTACTTGTTAATTTTTGACTGTGATTGAAAAGCAGGTAATTTTGAGGTTAGCGTCTAGAGTTAACTAGTGTGTTTAATTGTAGGGCTGAATAACTTGTAAAAATCTTGTTAATATACCTAGGATACTTTGTTGGCGACTGTAGAAACTTAATTATGTTTTAAACGAATAAATCTGTATTTCAGTATTTCATTAATTATTATTGTACATATTATGTCTCAAAATATTATTATTATAATAATTGATCTTTAATTTCATGTGGCTTAAGATGTCTCTTTATTTTAAAATGAAAGTAAATAGATAGCTATGTTTTCAGCTGCACTCATTTATTGCGGTTCGAAGATGTTGGGAACTACACGATGGGGTTTTATCAGGTAGTTGATTTATTACATTAAAGATCAACGATATATTGTAAAATTTACTATACTTTATGATAAAAGGTATGTCTAATACACCATGTTTAATGTACCGCCTACCAACTTTTTTCTAATTATCTTTTTTTACTCGAAAGCACACGATTCCTTTATAGATGCAATCATCACGCAAATAATATCTAGAAAAGTAAACAAATTTGGCTTTTTAATAAGAGTGTACAGTGCAGCACTGCATAGAATAATTATTAATCTATTATTTTTAATAACATTCTACAATAATAAGTATTTTTAATACTTCTGTACGTATACAAACTCGTCGGCTATGTCAGTTCGCACAGCTCGTTGTCGTTGTTGAAATGCACCGTCATATGCGCATCAAAACAGTCGCAGCCGAAACTTCAACGTCATCCCTAATAAAACTCACCGGCGGTATGGCCTTAAGTTGGCAAATCAGAGTGCCATTATTTCTTGAGTTTCATCCTGAACTTGTTCGCGCCGGGTGAATGTATTATTGAACCGAAATTTATGTTTATCTAGTAATCATTTTGTCAATGTAAGAATACAGCCCCAAAATTATTTTAGGTCTTATAGATGAAATGCGAATTAAAGTGCAAAATGCAAGAATATTAATTTTTAGTTTACCTTGTTAAAAAATTAAAAATGAACTTTAATTATATTATATTAAAATATAATTTTCCGTATTTTAAGCAGTTTGGTAAGTAAACACCTAATTCGAGGTATTTGCAAAACAAAAAATGTTGCATTCTATTATTATAACAACTTTTTAAAAAAATGTCGTTGACTTCTGACCGGATTTGTATGCAAAACTGCCTGGTTCCTACAGCAAGAGTCGCCACCTAGTCAGTTAGTGGTAAAAGACGTATAAGTTCCATGACTACAGTTGTTTCAACCATCCCATCCTTAGAAGCAAGAGCTATCAGGCCATTGATATAGCCGCCGTAACAGTAAAGAATAAGATATTCTATATAAATGGTCTAAAGGGGCTTTCAAATTAAGCCAAGCAATAGCCCAGATAGTCGTGGAAACATTCAGGATTTACCGGGAAGTAACAGTGCGCGTCTTGGTTAGTAAACTTCACCAGTCATGTTCAGATGAATCGTCTACATTGTCTGGTTATCCTCATTCTTCAAACAATATCGAACACACATACACTATCTACTCACCTAAAAACGTGCTATTCAAAAACTTTATGACAGCTAATGAACTATGAGAGCTCCATCACGTGGAAAATATATCCTGCCATTGTAATCGCCATTACCCAACTCTGCAATTGCGTGGTGCTGGAGCTGTTCGAAATAATTTTATTTAAATTACCCTTTATAAAAAAATAGTCTTATTATTCTATCTCCAAGAATTCCAGAAGAAACGTTTAACTTTCCGCCTTGTCCAGGAATGCGTTTCCTGAATTATGTAAGGATTTTCTCGTGCCAAATTATTTATTCTTTTTGTCGATTGTTTCATTGTGGGCAAAAAATAGAGGCTCAAGAGAAAAAATCAAAATAATGGAAACCTTTCCAAACGGTAAGTGATTCCAGTTGCTTCACGTTAGTATCTAAGGTAAAGGCAAAAGTTTTCTAAATGCCCTGCAATATTCTGGGGGTATTCTATGGGACTAAACAGTGACAAGTCAACATTCAGTAATACCAGAATTGAAAAATAAATAAGCACACAATGGAATGTTTTGCTCGATTTACAGATAAATCCTCAGAAATACGGACCTATTACTTACTTACTCAATCGTAATAATTATTTCTATAACTGTTGAGTTTAGGTATAGGACATGGTATATGAAACTTACTTAGAATTCGAAGCAAAATTTAAAAACGAAATAACAAATAGATGTTTTGATTTGAAAAAATGAAGTTGTTGGTCGTAACTTATTTCTGGGCTACAGGAATTTACCATAAAAAAAAACATTAAGAAATAAAATCCGACGGGTCCGAGCGCGTTTTCAAAAATCACACCACTGCATTTTAAATGAATTTATACATTACTTCTAGGACTCACTGTAGTGTCTCACGGTGACGGTCCATTAGAATATTTCGGTAAGTAATGCGATTTGAATCCTGCAAATTTGGATATTGGGGTTTAAAGAGACGCTCTCTTCAAGGGAAATAACGGCGATCTTGTGCGAGTTCCGGTTATGTCGGAAGATGTCTCAAACTTGCTTATTTTAAATGGAACACCCTATATGATATACTTTTTCTGTATTCCCTTCTTTATTTCCAATAACTTTTATTAAAAATATTTGACCCCACTCTATTTGTTTCTGAGATAAAAATTATTTTCCTCAAATTTTCACATTTAACAGGGTGTCACCTAAAATTGAATAACTTTTCAAAAATAAAAGAAAGAATTTCGAAATTTAAGTTATGGCATTGGATAGTATGGTGCTAGATAATGTATTGTCGGAAAATAAAATTTTATATACAGGAAAGTGGAAAAATAACAATTTTTGATCTTTATCAAAAAACTAACAAAAGTTGATTTTTTTAAATACGATGCTATGTTGCTAGTTTATTGTTTTCAATTTATTTACGGTGTTTCGCAGAATCCTCCAACTATAAAGCAGTTTTATTGATTTTTGGCAAGAAGGCCATGATAAACAAAAAAAGAATACGTATCTATACAGACGCGTGTCATTGTCAGTTGCAATTATTTATTTATCGACGTTTTGATAGCGAGTTTATTCCAGAGAAATGTTGTTGAAACATGGAAAATAAAACGTATACACAAATGCTGACATATTAAAGTTATTTTTTTTTCATGGCGAGTGTAACAGAATCATAAGTCGAACATACAAAGTTTTCAACGAAAAGTATCCAAATTTAACATGATTAATGAAAAAAGAGTTTTACCCAGGCCAATAACGTCAAATGAAGATAACATTATTAATATGTTGGCCTATTTCATGTTTATCCCGAAGCCTCTACTCGTGCGACAGAATATGATTTAGGAGTTTCGCGACCATCTGTTTAAAGAATTTTAGCAGAACATGGCATGCATCCCCATAAGTTTAACCTTCTTCATTCTCTTCAACCCGAGGACGCACCACAACGTGAAGATTTATGTGAAATGATTTTAGTAAGAACACAAGAAGATCTAGCATTTTTACGTAAAATTATATTTACAGACGAATCAAAATTCACAAGAGAAGGTATTTTTAATAGACATAATTCTCATTTCTGGGGCACTGGAAATCCGCATATCATTCGAGAAAGAAATTTTCAAAATAAATTCAGTGTAAATATATTTGCTTTAATTATGCATGACCAAGTAGGTACGCTATCACATTTGAGAGGGATTGTCGAATAGCGAAGGATACATGGCCATTTTGCAAACACTAGTGACAGACTTTATTGATAATGTGCCTTTGGATAGAAGAGATTGTTGGTATCAACTGGATGGCGCTTCGCCACACTGCGGAAATGTGGTTAGCCAGATATTGTATGAGATGTTTGAAGACAGATAGATTAGGCGCCTAGGACCGTGGAATTGGCCACCAAGGAGTCCAGACCTAACACCATTAGATTTCTATCTTTGGGGAACACTAAAACAAAGAGTTTGGTCTACTCCCATCGATTTAATGAAAGAACTAGTAGCCCGAATAAGAAGAGCCTTTGACCAACTTGATCCAGCCGAGATAGCAAGCGCTACTACAGAAGCTGTTGTGTCTAAGAATCAAAACTGTTTAAGAGTCAATGGGGGTAATATTGAACATTTAGATTAAATTGTTTACCTGTGACCACCACTGTAGATAGTAATATGCTCACTACCTAAACTACCCCCCATCTATGTAAGTTGGACATTACCGACGGTAATCAAAATCGCACGGATATCGCAGCGGCGGGCTTAAAAAAGACGGATGCAAGGCTTCGTGAGTAATCTTTTATTCATGCGTAATATGCTATTTACAACACTTATTACGTAATACGCCATTGTGAGACTAATTTTATAATTACTTACTTTGTTTATTATGGCCTTCTCACCAAAAATCAATAAAACTGCTTGATATTTGGAGGATTCTGCGAAACACCGTAAATAAGTTCAAAACTAGACTAGTTAGGTATAGGAATGTCATATATGGATATATTGGAAATATTATCGCCTATCCATTCAATAAACTAGTAAGAAAGCATCGTATTTAAAAAAATGAAGTTTTGTTAATTTTTTGATAAAGATCAAAAATTGTTACTTTTCCACTTCCCTGTATATAAAATTTTATTTTCCGACAATACATTACCTACCATCTAATGCCACAACCTAAATTTCGAGTTTCTCTCTTTTATCTTTGAAAAGATATTTAATTTTAGGTTAAAATTTGAGGCAAATAATTTTTATCTCTGAAACGGATAGAGTAGGGTAAAAATATGTTTAATAAAAGTTATCGGAAATAAAGAAAGGGGCACAAAAAAAGTATATCATATAGGGTGTTCTATTTAATATAACCAAATATTAGACACCTTCCCCTGAAGAAAACGCCGTTAAACCACAATATCCAAATTTGCAGGATTCAAATCGCATTACTTTTTGAAATATTCTAATGGACGGTCACCGTGAGACACCTTTTATATTAAAGTATTGTCTTGTTAGTAGGTAAATTAATAATATTTGTATGTTTTCCTTTAATCAAACCAACTATTTTTAATATGTATAAAAATTGAAGTGAGTGTTAACATTTCTGTGAAATTACCAATTGTTTACAAGAATCTCTATATCTTGCTTTGAACAAATACCAGATGGCTCTTTTCTTGTAAAAAGGCTGTCTAGACGTATTATATTAAACTAGAATAATATATTTAAGAAGTAGTCCATGTTCTATGGCGAGATTGTAAATAGAAATAAAGGTCCGTCTAGACGTCGTCGTGTCGAATGGCGTTGCAAAATGGTGAGTACCTAGAATTGGTACTACTAGATACACATTTACCAATTCTAGGTACTCACCATTTTGCAACGCCATTCGCCTTGAATAGCACGCATTAATTTTTAAAGATAAAGTTAATTCATCAAATGATTTCTTCACCAAGAATTCCCTTCATTAATACCAATAATGATTTAATTTACTAAAAATTTTATTTTATTTTAATAATATAACATGTGAATAATGACCACTTGGTGAGTACATAATTAATAATAATAATAATATTATAACATATATAACAAACCGTTAAGTAATGAGATTAGATATATCTTATTGGTTTTCAAGATTTTCTAAAATTTGAAATTTTTTCCTTTCAGATGTATTCCCAAATTTTTACCAGAAATGACATAGTTTCGTTTTGACAATTTTAAGGAGAAGCAATTTCATTTAATTTAATTTACATATAATCTAATCTACCACAACAATATACATGTCCCCTCACTAAGTCAGTTTCATTTTAAATTAAGAATGAATTTCTTCTTTTACAACATGTTCTAATTTCAACATCCTTAAATCACTATATTATGATTAGGGTCTTTTATCCTACTTGTGTTTAAATCATCTCCTACCATTGCATAGAGATATATCGTCCTTATAATAAGCTGCTGTCTATTCCAATGGTTGCATAATCTGCATTTCATTATATTTTATTGTTTAATCACCCATTGTTCTCCCAACTGTTTTAACTACTTTTCATAACAAAATTTCTTAAATGATTAGTTGCTGAAGATGACTTTCCCTAAAGTCGAAACTAGTACAACGTTAAGAAATGTATTTTAATTCTTCATCATTTTATGTATTTTCTATAACCCTTGTTTTCTACCCTAGAGGGGCAAATAAAGTTATTTGGTGGTAAAGACAGACCTTTATTTCTATTTAGAATAATATAGTTTTTTAAAAATTTGATCACTTATATCTTAAAAATGGTTTGGACTAATATAGACAAACAATGTATTCTTGGAATCACAAAAGGAAGGACTTTCACAAAAATATTAAATGTTCCATTAAAAAAAAATATCACTTTAAACCACAGTTCTTTGGTTTTAAGCTAAGCCGCCTTCTAAATAGCACTTTTTACTCTATGGGAAACGTAAGAACATGATTATATTGGTTTTTAATATAAAATACAGGGAAGCTTAAAATTAGGCCTCAGTTCAGTCCTGGTATATCATAAACCTCAATATTATGTAAATTAATGACCGCTCACATTATTTGACAGGCAAATATTATGTATGGATATTAGCAAGAACAATTATAGTTTACCTTTATATATTTTCTTGGTACTTTAACTATTAAAATAGATTGATTACTAATTTAAGTACTCTGACTTACCTAATATTATTGTTTATTTATAGGGGTTTAGAAAAACTTACCGTGTTACTTATTGCAGTCATCCAATCACTGAAACAAAAATGTAAATAAATAGCACGAATTAAGATATAAATAATTACAGCGAGATTTCTAAACAAAATAACTCTGATATCTATTAAATACGATTGAAAATAAAACTCCTAGTTGGTTACTTTCACTACGGAAATTTTAATTTTAATATCATAAAATAAAAGATTATTTTTAAAAAGTTAAACTTTATGCAAAGGTAAATTTACTCTTAGTAGTAATAAAAATGCATAGAGGAGGCTCTAGCATCTTGGGTCACCTAGTACCTTGGGCGAACCTCCGTAATTCGCCTAATAGTTACTACAAGCGTTAGCTATTTTTATATTCAACGAACAACATTGTACGGGACCTGGAAACAACGTAACGACTTGTAATGGGGTTATTTAGCATTCTTTTTTACTACATCTTGTGAAAGATTTCGTAATTTTAGTGCGAACTGCAAAATTTTCTTAATTCTCTGGCGCCTCTAAAGCCTTTAAAATAATTTACGAACATCGAAACCACTGTGTGACGTCACAATGTCTTTTAGCAAGTGGGGTCGCGCTCGCTGCCGTGACCACTTACCTTTTACGACTAAGAAGACAGGTGCTCACGTACGCCCTTTCTCCGTTGCTGGGTAACGGAGTAGACATCGACAGGAGAGAAGAAAATAATTTTTAATCATTTCTTTTTCTTTTTTCTGAATTAATGTTAGGGAAAGTATATTGTAGAACTCGTATGGAATGGCATTTCCTACTTGTCATAAAATGTACTGTTAAAAGTAGTAATAAAAAGCTTCTGCTTTAACTAAACAAAAAAGCAGTAAGTGTATCTCCCTTGTATATGCGCAGAAAGACCATTGCCCAAGTTCAAAGCGGACGAACTGTGGGAGGTAATGACGTCACCGCCTTGCTATCGTTTTCTTTAATTCTGATCTCGTATATTTCAAAAACTGCTTATCGGATTGACTTTAAACTTTCAGGACTGACCTTACCTTATAAATAATGCTTCATAAAAATTACGTAATTAGTGTAACTTGCGGTTTGACCAAATGTCCCCATTTCCCCTAGTTTGCATATATTTCAAGGTTGTTGTTTTTGTGGTATGATTTTAAGTATTTGTAAGTGCAGGTTAGGTTACGTGGTAAAATTTTATAAAGCAAAGCCCCTTCAGCAAAATCTTAATATTCATTTTGGTGGCAAGCACTTGCATCTCGTACCTTAGGCCAACCGCTTATTTTGGGCCTGGCCGAAAACTCACATATTATTTTGCTAAGGCCAACAACATTAAATGCCCAGCTTCTTGCAGTGGGACGAAGCTGGAAAAGCCTGGTATTACTTGTTTATGTGTCGTCATAAAAAAAATGTCGTTAAGAAAACCCCAAGCGATCAACCTTTCAAGAACCACAAGTTTTAATAAATACAATGTGTCCTCCATTGACTGTTTTTCTCTCTCCAGAACTAATACGTTTCTCTCCCAAAGCGGGTTACAGAGTTAGATCTGTCAGGGGTAAATAGAAATCTGGAAGTTCAGAGTGTTAACAGAAACACCAGAGAAAGCAAAAATTAGAGAACGTCAGAAACAACTGGCAAGAAAGAGGAAGGGCACAGAAAGTTACAAAAAAATAATAATAGGAAGCTCCACATTCTCATCAGAGGAAGAAACTGAAGAATTGGAAAATTCTGATGACGATACTGCATGACCTCCTGTTGTTGACACTGCTGGAGAAAATACATTTGTCTTGCTGCTGAAAAAATATCAGAAGGCATTTTTGGTTGACTAAGCTAGACAGTAAGATGAAACACACTATTATGAAGCAAAGGTAAATTGATTTTGATAAAGAATACATTATAATTGTATATTTTTAAAAAAGTTTGTGGTGCCACAAATAAGTTCTTGTATGAAGGAAGGAAAACATATTCGGTTTTAAAAAAATACCTATCAGTGTGGGGAGTTCAGCTAGACAGGTTTTGCATTTGGCTTTTCAAATAATTTTTAATACTTGCCATGTTGAATAAAAATCGTCAATTATTTTGTTAAAATTACCTATGTCAATGTATTTATTTTGTTTTTCAGTTTTGTACAATTAAGTATTTTTCGACCACTTTATGTTGTATGACCTAAGAAAAATACCTCAGGAAATTTTGTGGCTCTTATACTGTCAAGATTAATTGGAAATATAGAAATGTATGTGTTAAAACTATTGGTTGCTTAGTTACATACATTTTTTAACGTTAAATATTTTTTTTTTTTAATAAGTCGCCCAAGGTACAAGAGTCTCCTCTGCTTACTAGAAAATGTAGTTCTTTAAATCAGGATTTTACATTTTTTTAACCTTAATCTATAAATCTACATTTTAAAACAGTTTACGAATCCTAAGATTCGTAGCAGATTTGTTCTCTGTGGAGAATTTAAGCAACAAAGTTATGATTTTACAAAAATATAATATATATTTTAAAATTTATCATAACCACATTATGTCCACGGATGGTGTAGGAAAAACGACAAATGGACTAAAAAGTGACAGATACAAAAAAGGTATTTTTAATTATTAAAGTTCTGGCTAGTTTTAAAAATAAGATGCAAATTGGTTTTTTGTCCAGATTTTGCAAAAAAATATAAAACCGTTAAATTAGGTGAAGAACAAAATTGTCTGTTTAAAGTTGTAATTAAAACAAGCGGTAATGACGTGCAGAGACTTTCTTGTATAATGGAAGATTCTAAAGTGGTTCATAGTTCAAAGGAAAAAGCAGCGCGCTTTGAGTTGGGCAGGGATTCTTTTTTTCTCTTTATTTAACTTAACTGGTTCATATGTTCTCTTTTCTTTCCGTTAAGCGGCTAACTGTAAAAACCGATTGCCAATGCTGTATACTGTTAAAATCAGAAAAAAAATCTTCCTATGGAATATGGATCCATATAAAAGTTCCTTCTCATTTCAGTTCAGCACCCACTACAATAATTTGACTAATGACCATTCCAACTACGACATTATAAATTTAAAAAAAAAATTAAAAACACTATTGTTGCTACAGGCCGGAAATTCTTAACAGGGATCAATGATGACTGTACAACTGCTATTGCCTTGGAATACTATCATCGTACTTTTATTTTTCATTGTATCAATAGCACTGTAATATACTCTTTGAACTTTACGTTCTCTATATGGTTTAAATGTATTGTTTGTATGTATAATGTATAAATGTATGATTGTCAGCCTAAAATTAATAAATTAATATAATATCATTATATACCTATATGTGAAAATATATAAATATGTAATTTTAAGGTTAAGTAGAAAACGCCCTTTATGGACGACACTTCGCCTTTTCAGCTAGAACATGTATATATTTCTAGTAATTTAATTTTGTTTTTATAATATCTCAAAAAAGCTGAATAAAGACCATTTATTATTATTATTATTATTATATGATAGGGTTTGCCATTACAAAAACCTAAATATATGGGAAAATTTAGCATTTCCTATAGAACGATTTTTTCAGAATATAGAAATTGAAATAAAAACATACAACTTCTGACCTAAAAATTATTTTAAGAGCGCTTATTATGATAAATAAATATTGGTAAAGTATATGAGGAAAGTACAATTAAATTTGTCTTTATTAAAAATTCTTCAAGACATTCATTATTTAATGGCTTCTTTAAATGTATTTATTCTTGACAAAAAATACATTATTATACCCAACATTTAGCCACAAAATACATATCTGTTTCAAAAACAGTTATATGAATAAAAATACATGTTATTAAGAAATAAAAATATTGAAATATGAAAAAGTTAAAAAAAAAAGGTAAAGAAAACAATTTCTTTCAGAGAAATCGTTTTCGTTTAATATTTTATTAATCAATGAGGTTATTTTTTTGGTTAGGTCCTTAATATTACGCAATACAAACTTATTAATTTATTTAACTGAAAATAAAATTAATCACAAAAAGCTCTATGGCGCCATTTTATTTAATAAAATAATTAAATTATTTCTTTCTTATACAATTATTATCAAATAGTACTATAAGCACATACATATGCTAAAACTAACCTAAACTACAACTTTACAACATCTCTGACAGAGGTGTACAGACCGGTTGATAATGGCCGCCACACAGAAACAAGGGATGTTTCCCGGCGACTTTTGAACTACAGAAAATTGTATCGGGCGACAAGTTTCTAATGATGTTGCGTGTTCAAACTAAAATTTGTGCCAGCCGGGTTTCGATGATATTTCGATGCTACTTTTAAGTTTTAAAGTGTAGTACGTCAACATGAATTTAGTTGAAGCTGAAGATATTATTGCCGCTTTTATTAAAATCAGTGCGTCTAAAAGATTAAAACCAAAAACATAACGGTGGAAAATAATTAATTCAAATTCAACAATTTGATCTTTTGCCGCCAGATTCTCGAGCAATATTGGAATGTTGTCGGCATCAATTTAAAAAGTATTAATGAAACATCGGTTCTTGTTGTGTAGCGGCACAGAAAAGTAGCTATATTTTCTGTGGTATCGGCGATTATCTTCCGGTTTGTACATCGCTTTTATGCCGCTAAATTCTTGAGCGATATTGGAATATTGTCGACGACAATATAAAAAGTATCCGTGAAACATCGGTTATTGCCGTGTGGAGACGATTATCTTCCGGTCTGTAAATCGCTTTTATACCATCAAATTCTCGAGCGATATTAAAATAGTGTCAGCAACAATTTCCAGGAAACATCGGTTGTTGCTGTGTGACTGCGATTATCTTTCGATTTATACGCCGCCTTTACGCCGCCTTTACGCTGCCTTTACGCCCCTTTACGCCGTCAAATGCTCGGGCGATGTTAGAATGCTTTGGGCAACAATTCAAAACGTATCTGGGAAATATTGGTTGTTGCTGTGTGGTGACGATTATCTTCCAGTCTGTACGCCGCCTTTATGTCGTCAAATGTTCGAGCGATGTTAGAATGTTCTCGGCAACAACTAAAATGTATCCGGGAAATATGGGTTGTTGCTGTATGGTAGCGATTATCTTTCGGTCTGCACATCGCTTTTATGCCGCCAAATGCTTAAAGCGATGTTGGAATGTTTTCGGCAATAGTTTCCGGGAAACATCGGTTGTTGCTGTGTGATGGCGATTAGGCCCCCACACACGAAGGGATATTTTGCGAGACCTGGTATGCGGTAGATAGTGTCTGTCGAATTTTGCATATTTGGACCGCACGTTAGTGCTGAACGACGGACCCGGCCTGTGAAATACGTCGTCGGTGAAGGAACAGGTCGCTACAAGTCAAATTTGTACTTACAACTAGAACTAACGTAAGGAGTCGTTGAGCTCGTCGTTTGATCTTGTTTAAACTTTGTGGTTTAATGGAGTGGACAAAAGAAATATTAACAGAGTTTATAGAATTATATAGAGAACGACCCTGTTTATGGAAAATTAAAGATACAGATTATATAAATAAGAATTTAAAAAGAGAAGCATATGAAGGGTTGATAAAATTTTTAAAAAGCAAAAATTATAATGATGTTACTATACTACTTAGTAACTCATCAAAAATTGGACAGCTCATTCTTAAGTAATTTTTCAAATCGTGTTGTTCATTTTGTCTCAATTCACGTACTAAAAGCACAGGACCATATTTTCCTCGTTCTGGAAGCCATTTCTTAACCCATTTTTTTCCCTTCTTTTTCCTATTATCCTTTTGGCTGATTTTAAAAATACATAAACCCATGCGAGAAATTTTTTTGTCCATTTTGTACCAACTCAGATTTCACCGACTAAAGAGGTATCTTAGACCAGCCTAAAATACGGAGTTGCACTACCCGGTATGTCGAAATTTAAAATTATCTCCCAACTAATTCAGAGACAGCGTAGGTGCAGGAACCGATCGTTTAACAAATCGCGGACTTATGCACGGTTTCTTCATCATCCGGTAAAAGTCAGTTAAACTATAATCCTTTGTTAAACGAAATATATGGTATTTTCACTACTGAATAAATTTAATTGTCGGTTAAATGTGTCTTAATTCTTTGGTAACTTAGCCCGTAGTAAATTGGGCGGTTAAGGTGTTAACAGGAGAATAAATGTGTATCTAACCTATAAAATAGAAATGTTATAGCCATTATTTATTTTTGAATAATTGGAAGTTTGTTAAGCTTTTGTGTGTAATAAATAAGGTAGGTAGTAACATAGAACTTTTTATTTTATTATAGTATATAGATGGGTAGGTACCTACCCATTTGTATGCAATAAACGTAAAATTTTCGATTTTTTATACTACTTGTAATGAAATAAAATTTTGTAGGATGGATGTGGATGAATATTTTGATATTATTAATGATATTGATTTAGTCACTATAATACAGGAAGAAGTGGCGGAACATATAAGAGAGTATAATGTAAAAGAACGCATGGACCACTTCAATTCTTGGAATGATGCAGAATTGCCGCCTCTGCCGGTTTCACTAAAACTTTGAGGTTAGCTGATCAGCTGCTGGCGGTGACTGCCCTATTGCAACTCTTGCTCGTTGCTGTGTATAATTCGCTGGAAGATTTTCTATGTCCTTTTCCAATACGTAAGATAGAAAAAGAAGCATATAACCTTGCAATTCCAGTGCATTGCAACGTTGTCAAACGTACTCCGATTAAATCTAACGTTAGCTAACCGTCTGTTAAAAAGCAATCAAAATACTAATTTTGCTTATTCTACTGTTATAATGTCGGCTAAATGATAATCCACTGTTACATATTTCTCCATTTAACAGACCGTGAAAATACCGGGCCTTAGTATGTTCGTGTGTAGTAGACACGACAAATTAGATCCCTCACAGACCAAGTCGGCAGATCTGGTATGGCAGATCTGGTCGGTCGACACCGTCACTACCGTCAGCCGACTACGTCGCTTCGTGTATGGGCGCCTATTATCTACCGGTCTGTATGCCGCTTATATGCCGTTAAATGTTCGAGTGATACTAGAATGTTGTAGTTAGCAATTTAAAAAATATCTGTGAAACATTGGTTGTTGCTGTGTGGCGGCGATTATATTTCGGTCTGAACGCCGCCTTTATGCCGTCAAATTTTCGAGCGATATTGGAATGTTGTAGTTAACAATTTAAAAATTGTTCAAAAGAATCGGTTGTTGCTGTGTGCCGGCGAAAATCTTCCGGTCTGTAAACCGCATAAAGTAAGTTAATACTTTTGAAGTTATTTGCAACAACACTTTATTATCTACGTTAATTCAATTTCAATTATTATTACTACACAAATGTTATATAATGTCTCACGATAAAGAAAATCATGTTGATGGTTACATACTTATGTCCTTCATCTAAAGAAGTGTGTAGTCAAGCATACTTGTTTAGTTAACAAAAACATACGATGTGCCCATATAATGTTAATGGTCACTTATCGCGGAAGAGCATTCACTTTTCCTAATTTTGAGAATAGGCGTCTTGAGGTTGAGGAGAAAAGTTTAGAATGGGTTGAAGAAAATCCTAGTTTAAGCACTAGATGCCTAGACTTGGAAGTTGGAGTTTCTTATAATACAATAAATAGGATTATAGGAGACCCACTGCTGCATCCGTACCGCCTCCAAACTGTATAAGACCTATTATCCCTCAACCTAGAATTCAGATTAGGTTATTGTCGATTAATTCTTAAACGGAAAGAACTTTCATGAAAAAAAAATACTTACCGTTAGTGTTGTTTTACAAGAAGGGGTATGGTAAATTTTCCTAATGGACATGGGTAGGCTAATAAAAATTCGCACGCATTGAGGGTTTTTCATTATCAGCATAAATTTAAAATCAACGTATCATTGATAGATTTATAATAAGCCCTGTCATACCACCTTGTTTGAATGGATTAAATTACTCTGAGGCAATTTTCTAAATTTATTGGACGATCTTCCGCTGACAAAATATGTGGTTAAGGCACGACGGAGCACCTCCACATTTCACTTTACCTGCGTTAGAAACAATTTAAATAATAATTTACGAATTGGATGGATTGGAAGACATATTGATAGAATTTAGACCTGTAAATACCGAATTGTGGGCACGAATACAAAATGCACTAAACATTGCTCGGTAAGGATGCAAAGATGAAGAAAAGGGTACAGGTCTACTTTTTTCGTTGAATTAATCTCTGTACTCTGTGTACATGAAAATAGAGATCATTTTGAACATTGGCTGACAGTTTTTTTGAACAATTAACATTGCTGCTACAGTACGTTACTGATAATTTTCTGTGTTATTCATATTATGGTTCGCAAGTTCATTTTTACATTCCTATCTATCATTGTTACGCTAACTATTTAAATTTTTATTGCTATTGGCCCGTTGATCTTTAAACATGTACCAAATTTCCTAGACCCGTTATAAGCTAGACTGACCTGAACGATGAGTTTCAATTTGCAATAAATCATTATTAGGATAAAAATTAAAAAAATAGTTTTTAAAAAACTATAATTTCTATCTCGGAAACTCTCAGCTTTTTGACACAGATAAGTTGGGCTAGATGGTCACATTTTGGCGTTAGGAATTTGTGATGACTTTTTGGTTAGACCGCTTAGAAACACCCTTTATAGAACTGTATAGCCATGCAGGGGAAATTTAGATATTTTTCGGCATTTGTTTTTTTTTGTCATTTTTGTTTTGATCATGTTTCATATTTTATATTAAAAACTGAATATTGTTTAGTGAAAATTTTGGCAATCCGATTCAAAATAGATTAAAATATATAGAATGTCGCAGTTCAAATATTTAGGATATGCATGTTTAAAAACTAGCAGTTTTAGTTATATACGCTTCGAACACCCGGTATACTCATTTAATACTAATCATCAAATCTAGGAAGCGGCAGTTCTATATGCTAGTGATGAGCCACTGACAGAAATTATTTATTATTTTATTATTATTAATACAGAGAATGAAGCCAGATGGCTCCATCTCGTGGTGCTGGTAAATAACACCAATCTCAAAGCATACCTGCGCAAACTACAGAAAAAGTAAAAAAAAAACAGAGAACTTATTGTTGACAATCAACAATTCGGATAGTTCTGCAGATATCACAACAATTAAATATGACGACAGACCAGACACGGAAACGTTCTCAGAAGATGATATTGACTCGAATATTGACATGAAAATTGAAAGAATTGAAGAAGGAATTATAATAAATTAATAGATCCCACTAGGTCATCGAGGATGCTGGCCATTTGGTTTCAACCAGTGCCATTACCTCACGCACACACACACAGGCTAGGCCATCCTTGCCAATTTAATTACAGATAAATAATTTCTATGCAGTTTATTATGTCGAAGGCTGGTTTGTTAAAAACCTTTTCCCGAGGGTAGTTGAAACTATTATTGATACTACGGATAATCCAATATTCGAAATGGCATTCTTGAAACAAACCAATAGATGCGAATTTAAATGGCCTGGGAAACAATACCAACAAGTACTCATCAAATCTACAAACACATGCCATCTTTTTTTAACCTCTGCCATTAAAGGAGAATCAATATAAATATTTTCAATATTAGTGAAGATGTATTAACTCACAAAATCGCTTACACTATCTTAATGAAAAAATTTAAATCCTTGACCATATCGTAGTATCGTTAATAACAGCCGTCTCCCAAATATTAGTTAAATTTACAGGTAAATTGTTAGTTATTAATATCTTACGCTCAGGACCGACAGAAATGAACAAAACAAGTTAGGAGCAATATGTATGAGGTATAAACATATTAATTATTTATGCACTCAATGATGTTAAAAGGTTTCTGAGGATTAACAGAGATGTATAATGATTTATAGTAATCTATTAGGATGCATTGCGGATTTACAAGAATTATGGGTGATTTATGGGGATTTATTGGCAAAAGGGATTCATGGTGTACCAAATTTGGGGCACCCCTCGCATTTATTTAAAAAATTAATTATTCCAGCTTTTGTGATTATAAAGATGTATTTCTTTGTTAAGTAGCATGTATACAGGTTACCACATTATGGTATTCCATATCGTACTGGTGCAATTTAGGCTACCAATCTGTTTTCGACCATTCGAGGATCTTAAAAATGTCCTGTTAACCTAAAAGATTTTAATGGCGCAGACTTTATGGTTAATGATGATACCCGTACGTGGTTCAGCTTATTGTTCCTCAAACAAAAATTCCTTTGCCTTAAAAACGTCATCATTTTTTCTTCCTGAGGTCATGTGTCATAGACAGTTCTAGGTAAAGATGTCAAACACATGTCAAGTTTGACTTTTTTAATAATTCATAATATGCCAATTACAACAAAAAGATTAAAGAAGGAAAAAACATCTAAGGTGGACGATACAAGTCTACAGTAACAGGGAAAACACGCAGGATTTACTTCTATTTTACTTACTTTTAATCTTTCATATACCCAAGTACAAGTACGGAAATAAAATTTCGTACACTGGGGTTAACATTTTATGTCATTTTTGAATATTTTGGTAAACTGGGCTTTTTACAATTATCTCACCTCTACACCTTGCGTTTCTTATTTCAGTAATGTTAGAAGAAAGGCTATATATAAAAATATTTATTCTAAGAAAGTATTCCTAGATAGTTAAGCAAGTTGGGAAACCAAGAAGCACTATACAAAGCCTCAGAACTAAATGTGAAAATACAGGATCATTGGATAGAAGGGCTTGAAGTGACAGAAGAAAAATTTCTAACGAAAATCAAAATAATAATATACAATACATGAAATATCAAACAGAGTATTCAAATATTTAAAAAAAAAACATTAGTTTAATATTATAAAGCGGTACCATTTTCTTCCACTAATAAGTTTAAACGTCTGAGCATTGATGCCACCAGCATTTGGGCGTGATAAAAATTGCACGTATTCCAGGTTTCTTCAATTTTATTCCACAAATCATCACTGTTTTGAGGATGGAAATCATTGTTCTTGTTAATTTCTTTCACGATATATCCCCGAACGTTTTCGATTGGATTGGTATCAGGGCTTCTTGAGGGCCAAGGTAACAATGAAATGTTACTCATAATTTTAAAAACGGCTTAAGCTATACCTACTTATAAAAAACTGTTTTCCGAAAATTAATTTTTAAAACCCAGTATCTTAGCAATTTTTAACTCTATAAATAAAAATAAAATTTGTGGAGGAAGACTGTGTCTACTTTACTTCATCTTATCAACTTCACTGAATCAAGAACACAAGTCAGCTCTCACAACCAACAGTGTTGACAGAGCTGACCTCTGATCACAGACCAGTCATGGTTGAATAGAGAACAAGAACCAACTGGCCAATGTTCAAAAGGATAATGTCTAGTTATCCTAGAACTTGTCAGTTGGAGTCTAAAGCAGACGTAACGAGAGAGATTGAAACAATTACCTATAATATAAATTGTGCCATGGCACAGTCATAGATGACAGTGACGTCCAGATTTTCGAAACGGGGTATAATCGCGGGCAAACTCGCTCAACAGATCAAAAATAAAAACAGAATGCTCCGTCTGGCATACAAGACTGGTGATCCTAGAATAAAAACTGAGGCAAACAAACTAACAAATGAACTTAGACAAAGACTAGATGAAAAACAAAACGAGACATGGAACAGGAAGATGGAGGGTCTCAGAATAGAGGACAACTCCATCTACCAATTTACAATAAATTTAACAAAGGGTGGGCGAAAGCCCAATTCGTACCTCAAAAACCAAAGAACAAACGAGACAATAACTGACCCACAGGACAAAGCTAAACTGTTTGCAGAAAATTTCTACGAGCAGTTCAGTGAATACCCTACAATAAATGCAGACAAAGACGCGCGGGTCACCAGGACTGTGCAAATATTTTAACAAATGCCAAGAGTAAATACAGTGGACTAAAATTTACCTAGGGTCACTGTTGAGGAAGTTCGCTCTATCCTAAGGGTCATCAACCCAAAAAAGGCGCCCGGTTTCGACGGCATAAAAAATAAAGCAGTCAAAAACTTGCCAGAAAACACAGTTCTGGACTTGGACTGGACACCACCAGTCAACGGGGGCACTCTTTCTCGACATCTCAAAATCGTTTGATAAGGTCTGGCATGACGAACTTATCCTAAAATTGATTAGATTGGGCATACAAGATGCTCTAATCAGAGTTGTTATATCGTACCTTGAGAACAGCAAATTCGCGGTGTCAACAGACAATTCAATATCTGAAACCAACAATACATACAATATATATACAGCGGACATCCCGCACAACAGATACACACAATTGTATTTATTTGCTGATGACACTGCGATTACTGCCACCTCAGGAGTGCCCTGGAGAGTGGTTTTGCGCCTACAGCGCCATGTCCTGCTTTTGTAGAATTGGCTGGGAACCTGGAAGATGAGGTTAAATGAGAGAAAAACACAGGTAATATTTTTCTCGAAGGCGAGACTAAGATTGCCCAAAACAAGGGTCAAGGTAAACAACAAATCCATAGATTGGAGCCCTAAAGCTAGCTATCTTGGTCTCACCTTTGACAAAAAACTGTCTTGGAACGACAATGTTGATAATTGAATTAAGAAAGCGAATAGACAAATGAGCGCAGTGTACCCCTTACTCTGCGCAAAAAGCAGAGTTATATTAAAAACCAAAACACTAATTTACAAGACAATAGTAAGACCTGTACTGACATACGGTGTACCAACCTTGTGCACCGTAAAAAAGACAAGACTTCTAAAAACACAAAGACTACAAAACAATGCATTGAGAACGATGACAAACGCACAAAGACATGTACCGCCGCAATTTTGCACAGAGACCAAAAAATGGACACTTTTTCGGACCACTTAACAAAATTAATAACAAAATACTTTGAAAGGACAGACTTATCGACAAATCCAATGATACAGAAGTCCCACATACGCTCGACAAGACACAACAAATTTAAATACCCGAAAGATTGGTTCCCCCTTGAAACGAATAAAAACATCTAAGCATATACATACGACAAAAAATCAAAACAAGCAAAAACATCCAAGAAAAGAACAACAAATAAACAGCAGAGGAAAAACAAATGAGAAAAACAACGCGACAGCAGAACATACAGCAACAAAACAAAACCAAATAAGGAAAAAACAAACAAAATAAAGCAAACTCCCATCAAGAAAAATCCAGAATAATGGAAGAAGATGCAAAACACAGACATAAAAGGTGTAAAAGCTCATCAGAGCTAACTCAAGAGCACTTTCAATACGCAGAAGAAAGTTAGAGTTGGTGTACCCAGGTTATGGCAATATGACGAGTGGTAATAACCACGAAAGAACTGTAATTGTCTACCGGACTCCAAGGATGTCTATTATTTTTGTACTTCTCATATACTGCAATGGAAAAGAAGAGGTTTACGCTTTTCGAATAACTGGAACTTTTTCTATATGAAAGATCTTCTCATTTAAATCTCATTTAGGTTGCATTTTCTCTTTAACGCCACTGCGCAAAGTCAGCACCAACAATTCTCTAATTATAGGAACCTTAGTCATACACGTACGACTATTTAAAAGTTGTGATGGGGAATAATCCACGTGTTTTAATTTGTAGTTTATATAATCCATTAAAGCGAAATTCAGATCCACTGTTCTCCTCTCCAACGCTTTTTTAAGTATTTGCTTAGAAATTGAGATTGCTTTCTCAGCCAGCCCATTCGTACGAGAATTGTTAGGTCTGCAAAAAATAAGGATAAAGGTCTAATTCTTTGTTGTTAAGCGGTTTTCATTATAGGCTTAGGTCAATAATGGAGCAAAATGTAAGAAAAACAATTTCTCAGGCTAATAAGTGGTCAATAGCTATTATTGCTTCTGAAGTCGTCGAGTAGTGGGAGGATTATTTTTTAAATCTTCATTCATTAATAAGTAAATATCGTTTCTGGATTTTTTTCCAACGCACTGATTTCGCTTAAAACAATTAACACAATATTTCTGCATGGATATTATATCACTAGTATCTGATTCCAAGGGTATATAAAAAACCAGGTAATTGGTACATAAAAGTCGTGTTTTAATTTTTTTAAGGTTCTGGGTATGTGTGTTGTTCTGAAGTGTTAATGAGACTTTTATACAATATACAGGGTGTCAGGTAAGTATTTGGCACACTCTCCGGAGCATATGGGGGAAGTTAAATTGGGCATAATTTGTCATATAAAGGAATTCCTAAAGTGCCCCTTAACGGAAATACAGAGCCCCAAAGGGTTACCCAGCTCTAACTTTTGAACCGATGTGTATAATTTTATGTAGGCCATAGAGACTCATAAAACCATACTACAGTAGATGTTTTACATCGTCAGGGAAGTCAGGAACGCACTTTCCACCACACTTGTTGGGTCAAAATTTTGACAGGTGTCATTTTACAGAGTTGAAAACTGATTTTTTTAAATACTCGGGTAATTCCTTTTTTCCAAGACAACACGTTTAAGCATCCACATTCGAAATTTATTTAATGATCAAGTTTATTAACATAAGTTATTTAAACACTGTAACTAATGGAATAACAATATAACTAATAATTCGCATTAAAATAATAAAATGTGTCATTAGTATATCTCATTAATGCTCACATGCATCTAACTTATCGACAAACACTCGGTATTTGTGTGGACGCAAGAAGAATTTATTCTGATACATTTCCAAATCGAAGTGTGTCGCATAAAAGAACCATTTAAAAGGTTGACATTTCGAAGTCACTTAAGCTCAAAAATGTTAATAATGTAAAAGATGTGTTTCTTCTTGTTCACTTTCCTTAACCGACGGATTTTACTCATTGTACTAGAAACAACATTTCAGGATTGTCTCCAATTTCGTTGAAATGGTATGTTTTTCTTTCTTTCAGATCTTCCCTTATGTGAACTGGCGTCGAATGTACAAGCCTTTTTAAATTTCTTCATAAAAAAAAATCCAATGGAGTCATGTTGGGCAATCTCGGTGACCACAAAATCAGCCCACCTCGACCTAGCCATCAATTACCAAAAGTATTGGACAAGCGCTGACGAACTAAATTGCTAAATACAAGGTCTTCTTTGGAATTCTTACGTCAGATTGACATTTTTCTTTTATATTTTAAGCTGCTTGCGTTGGCGCTGTCGGATAGTGCTTCTCTACTGTTTCCAGTGCTTATCTACTGTATATTGGGCTCGCGCACAGGGAGCCAGTCTTTAGGTAGTTTGTATGTTGCGTTTGGTCTAGTTCTTGTATGTGAGTTTGTTATCAGTTCGTTTGCCGATACGTCCGTTCGTTTATAGCAATCAGTAATAATTGTCAAAAGAAACTCATTAATCCTCTGTATTTTCAAATCGTTATAGAGAACCCTGTTCATCGTATACCTAGGGACATTTGCTATCGTCTTTAATGCTCTATTTTGAATTACCTGGAACTTATTCAGCTCGGACTTACTTATGTTGCACCATGATGACGCTCCATAGGTAAGTACCGGCCTGACCTTGTACAGGTTAACTTTCGTTCTATTACTAAGTCTACTCCGCCTGTGAAGCAGGGGGTAGATTGAGCTCATTTGACACAACGCTAACTTGATTCTATTTATCGAATTTAACATCCAGTTTAGTCTTTGGTCAAAGATAAGTCCAAGGTACTTCACTACCTGGCACCAGTCAATCTGGTGTAACCGCCTGGAAATTTGGCAGAGGATCTATCATTCTGTAAATGTTAATAATTAATTCTGGAGATCCTCTCATCTCTAGCCGGATTCGTGGTGGGATTTTCGCTGAACTACTCGCAGAGTTTGTCTGCGAGCAATTCAGCTTTATCCTTTGCATCCGTCACCACCAGACCTGTTTGTTGGCTTTTGAGGAACTACATTGGTTTCCTCGAACCTCTGATTAAAGTTCGAGTCATTTTGAACAAAGACTTGTCTTCGATTGACAAACTCTGGACTCTGTCGTCCCACAACTCCGATCGTCAATTAATTAGTAACAGCCTGATAGCCTCGGCTGCACGATTTGCCTCGGCTTTGATGTTAGGATCCCCAGTTCGATACGCTCTGTTTTTAAGTCTGTTTTTAGCTCTGATGCGCTGCTTGATATCGTCAGATAAAGCCCCGAATTTCGAATATTCAGACACCTTCGTGATAGAGGATTGGGTAAAGGCCGTATTGATGTAATTTGTGATCTTATTCGCAGCAGTTTCGATGTCATCCGGGTCGAGAAGCGGACCTAGTGGCTCGATGTTTCTCATGGCGGTGTTGTACTTCAGCCAGTTTGTGTTGATCCGAGTTACAAAACCTCGGCCCTCCTCAAAAGGATCACCCACTTCCACGACAACCGGTATATGATCTGAGCTAAGATCGCAAATGACAAGTGGCTGTGAAATCTGAACAGAGTTTTTTATCACAAAAATGTCCAGAATAGTCGGAAGAGCTCTCCCTATCATGTGAGTGGGCTCTTCCGGCGGCAATATATGAAAATTCAGCACCTCAGAGAACTCATATAGAGTGCGATCTCGTTGATTTGAGTCTCTGCAACCCCAAACTGTGTTCTTGGTGTTAAGATCACCCCCTATAATTGTTCTGTTGTTATTGTCGAAGAATTTTCCTCAGACAATTGCCCGTGAAGCTAACTGACGGACTATAGTAGACCGATCCCAGGTGAACGCGCTGATTGTTCTTAAATTTAATTGAAATGAATGTCCCTTCAATGTGGGCGCAATTGTCAGGACCCGGCACAACTTGAGCTGAGATGTGCTTCTTGACCAGTATTGTCGTGCCTCCCCCTCGTCTACCTAGGCGATTATTCTTAAATATGATGTAATTTGGCAATGATAACCTCTCTCTCTTTAGCCATGTGTCCTGCAAAAGAACATCTATCTCGCTTCTCTCTAGAAAATCGATAAGTTCGTTCTTCCGGTTCTTGATGCTGTTGACGTCAAATGTAGTGTGTTTTGATTTACGTTTTTACACAAATTGTTGGGGTGGCGCGGACATCCCTGGTAATTTGCCGGGTGCTCACCCTCGCAATTTGAACATTTTGCAGCCTTTTCACGAGGTTTTGGACATTGATAAGAAAAGTGATCAGAAGCGCACTTCAAGCACTTTACGGGAGCATTGCATCGAAATTGAGAATGCCCGTAAAGCTGACAGCGGTGGCATTGCGAGAAAGACGCGCGAGCTTTTTTCGCCTCTACTTTAATTGACATAGAATCTAACGCTCGGAGTTCGTAAATCATTTTTTCGGCACGTGGCAGAAAAACCAGCACCAATAGCAGTGGGCGCCGCTACGATTATTCCAGCGAATCACTCTGGATGGCTGGTAACCTAATTCGATGAGAACATCTTTTATTTTTGCTTCCGATCACGTTTCCAAAACGCCTCGGAGCACCACATGGAGTTCCTTTTCGTCCTGAAAACGGAACGAGTGATGGTGGAGATTATTGGAAATCAAGAATTTGATTATTTTGTTGTAATGAGCAGGAGTCGGGGGGTGAATTTTGACGCCATCCGCCACAGTGACTGCGCGGACATAATCTATTTTTTCAGATTTCAAATGCCTAGTAATATCGTTATATTAAGTTAAGTTTATCGCGAATAATGATCAGGGGGACGCGGATTCTTGGCGTGCCGGTCCCCTGATTATCATTTAAATGAATCATTTGAAGGCTTTTGTTTCAGTCACTATTTTAGTGGCTGTCGATTCCGTCTGGCTGGGTTTGGGCGCGCTACTTTGCTTATCCTGAACTACTTTTTGTACTAAATACGTATTTAGCGTCTTATTGTTCGTTTTCGGCAAGTCTGGCCACGTGGAATCGCTAGCCACCTTTTAAACATTCGTTTCTGTAATTTCAGGATTCAGATTTTGTCTTTTTCTATTGCCTTTTTGCTATTGCGTCGACCATTGCTGCTCATTGCCTGAATCGGACATGGATTCGTGACCCATTCCCGATCCAGAGTTATCTATTTCTATGTTATTGTCATTAGCTTGTAAGCTATTTGGACGTCGAGCAGTAGCGTTATCAGCGGTGTTGTTGAATTTAACATTGTTTTAATATCAGTGTCATTGTTATTACGGTATCTACCTAACTCGGCCTCTAAATCCATGTGTGCTTCCTGCAATTCTTGCAGGGCCTTTGTCTTGGCAAAATCAGCCTCCTTCCCGTGCCGGAGCTTGTCCATCCATTCATGCTCACGTTCGTCCAGTAATTTTTTTCCACCTCTCCTCCATTCGGACTTCGACTGCTTCAATCCTTTGTTCCATTGTTAATTGAACTTCGGACTGCATTGGTTCATCGTCGGATGGCGGCATTTCAACGTCCTCTGGCCGGGGGGCCTCCCCCAGTCCTGTGCTTCCATGTAGAAGGTAAGTTAATAAAAATTAAAATATTTTTGACTTTGACAGTAATAATTAATTAAAATTTTTTAAGTTTTCAAAAGATGACAGGAGCAAATTTAACGTCACTGTCGCACGTCTGCTCGCTTCGAAGGTTGAAACTAGCATAAACTAACCCGAAATCCCTTGTCTATGGTTGAAACGAGACTAACTAAATTGCTAAGCCGCTTTGCATATACCACCTCCTATTTTAAATTGCTAAGGGCACAATTTCTAATAAGTTAAGTTTTGTTGCAAGAATTGGGATGATGATTCCCAATAATCCCCGACCACATGCTAACCATGAACCTTTGTTGGCACTTTATCTGTACTGTTGCATAGGGATTTTCTTCATGCCAGATATGAAAATTATAACAACTTATTACTTCGTCCGTGAACAAAATAATACTGGTAAAGTTATGATTTTGCCTAAATCATCGCAAAAACCAATTTGCGTAGTTGACTCTGGCAGGATGATTACCGGGAGACATGGCATGTACCTCTTGAACGTAATTAGAATGTAGCAGTTGTTCTCGAAGGGTCTTATGCATGAACAACCCACTTTGTCGCATGAACTTTGACCGACAGTTTTCTTACACTATTAGAGGAATTTTCAACAATCTCATCCAGAATTTCCTCCTCTAACTGTGGGCTCCTTGCTCTTCTTGAAGACCCTTCTTCACCACGATGCGGCAAGAAACTTCCTAAAATAGATTAGCAAAGTATTAGCTACTTTTAGCATTTTTTTATTTCACTTGACTTTTACCTGTTTCTCTTAAGCTACGATCAACCCTTTCAAAAGTTCCTCGGTGCGGTAAACGTCGACTTGGAAATGTATCAGAATAAATTATTTTCGCGTTCACACAATTGCCGAGTACTCGTCCATAAATTAGATGCATGTCAGCATAATCACTGTAGGAGTAAATCTCCATTACTTAAGGTTAAAGGTGGATTTATGAACTCGAAAAGTTGGCAAGGTTGAGCTTTAGTTGGCGTTGGAAATAAGAGTTCAATTTAAACTAAAGGGAACATTCATTTCAATTTATAAACTCAGTTCGTGCAAAGTTCGTAAGTTTTGAAAAGTTCCCGTGTAGTTAGAGATAACCAACTTTTATGTTCGAAGTTCGAGAGGTTCGTTTTGACCAATAAAGACGCTATTTTAAAGTCATGTGGTTACAAGCAAAATGTCAAATGCCTTTTCATTGTTTACGTCGCCCTTCTGTCATTTGTATTGGGATTTTCTCTTTGTTGTAAGCTTAGTATTGTGTCTTATGCCAGAAATTGGGAAGCTAGAAATAGATAGTATAGAGATTGATAGCACTAATTTATTGTTACTCGAGTTTATCCAAAGTTATGAATTTATCTACACTATCACTCTATTGGACACAAATTTTAAAAAATCAAACAACAACTTTTCGAACTTCGCTACTGACTTTATAAATATCATATTCTGGACTGTCGAATATTGAACCTCACCAACTTGACCATATCTTTAACCTCGTAAACTTTTCGAGTTTATAAATGTAGCTTTATGTACTGAATCAATCAAACAATTTAGAAAAATGTGGTCAATAACACATTGTTACCGAAAAACGGCTGGTGTTCTATTGTAGTATTTTGATTTATTATTTCTATGACGTATTAAACAAAAAATGTATCAGCTTCGAAAACGGCTAATTTTATCGAAACGACGTATCTATTTTAAAGAGAATGACCGGAGTATTTAAAAAATCAGTTATCAGCTCTGTAAAATTACATCTGTCAAAATCTTGGCGCACGAGACTGGTGGCAAGTCCGTTCCTGATTTTCCTGAAGATGTAAAGTATCTACTGTAGTATGGTTTTACGAGTTTTTATGGCCTACATAAGATATTATCATTTCATTAAATTATACATGTCGGCTCAAAAGTTAGAGCCGAAAAAAGTCGCTGGGTAATCTCTTGGGGCGCTGTGTCTCTGTTAAGGGGCACTTTATGAATTTTTTCTATGACAAATTAGGGCTATTGTTACCTCCCCTTTATGCTCCTGAGAGTATGCCATACACTTACCGAATATCCTGTATATCAGAAAATGTCTCTTGATGCATAGGCGGGTGTATACCAAAGTTCACAAAAATATCTAGGATGGGTAGGTATCTATCAAAGTTAATTAATATTTGATTTCTAATATTTTTTTCCTACAACCTTAACACTCTGCAGTCAAAAAGTTAAGATGCTTAAACATAAATGGTTCATATAGAATTTTCTTCTTTAAACGGTTCCAAGAGTCACTGAAATATTAGAATCTTATTAAGTAACACTCTGTATATTTACACCGAAAAACGTAATTATTTATATGATGATAAAGAACCGGATCAGCCTTTTATTATGGCAGTGGCAACCTTTTGTCATGGACAATAAGTTGTCGCTCACTGCGTACAGTAGTTCTTATTGCGGAGGCACTAGGTGATGGTCAGTTACTTACTTATACCTTCCCTTGATCGTTGACTTGCCTTGGGCGCCACCCGGTTTAATAGAAGTCCAAACCAGAAAAAATATATCAAATATTAGTACCTATGTGTGAGTTTTATTAAGATAAAGAAGAGTACTTGATCAAATTAAATCAATATTCATATTAAAAAGAGGTAGGGTTTATACTAGTTTTGATATTATTTGTAAAATATTCTAATTTGATATTGACCTGTATTATCTAAGTTGAGTGTGATTAAAAAGAAAACCAGCCTTTCCGGGTGCAAGAATATAAAATAAAAATTGGGTATAACCTTGGGAAAGATTCTAGAACCTTTCTAGCTTTAAACGATTTTCGGCTATAAAAGTTATACCCCTTGCTACGGTAGCCTTACATTACCTTACCTAACCTAAACTGTGGAGGAAGACTGCGTTGCTTTATTTACATTACTTTGACTGCACTAGGCGAGTTCGGTTAATCCTCTGTGAGGGCTCCGATCCGTCGGATTGTCAAAATGTCGTTCGTTTAATCGTTTCAGAGCTGACGGCCGACAAAGAACTGCGTTCGTTTAAAGCGGGGCAGATGACTCGGAGCGTCATCTTTTTCATCGGAGGTTTTTGAGCGAGGAAGCTGAGGATACAATCAGCTGATTGACAAATGCTACACATTCTCGAACTGATTTATTTGTTCGGCATCATGATCTTTCATAATCATATCGTAGTCGATTTGAATCATAGGGATTCATAATTTAGTGTAAATTTTTATTTACGAAAAGAAAAAGTCAAAAATTGAGGTTATCGTGGCTGTCAAATACGGGAGACCGTTCTTTAAATACCGGCACCTCGGAGTAATTTGCGGATCAGCTGTTTTAAATTTGCCGTCAATTTCATCTCATCTGCGAGGATTAACCGAACTCGACTACTGAAAATATGAACTATTTCTTCAAATAGCAAAAAATTACACTCAGATAGCTTTATACCACCAGTCTGCAGCTACATCAATCCATCAGGATGGCCCAATGTTGTTTTTCCCCGGGCTACTCCTGGTAGGTCAGGTGGAATTGAACTTCGTTTTAAGCACCCATATGGTAGCTCGTTAAAGTCCTTGCTTAGAGTACATGAGGTAGGTGGTTTTTTAACCTTACAAAACTGTGAAACGGCAAAACCCAAACAACAAACTAAACAAATCATACCCGAATAAAGCCTAAAAGTAACAAGAAAGAAAATGACCCACTGAACTCTCAACAAAAAAATTAAAGGAGCTTATCTCCAAAAGGAGGGTAAGATGGTCAACCTACTTGTAGCGCCTTGTGCAATTAACCAACAAATAAGCGAACACAGCACTTATAACCTCACATATTTCGACTAATTTTCTGTAAACAAAGATGACACAACTTGATAAACAAATTTTAAAGAAAATAACTATATATATAATATGCACTTTGTGAAAATATGACTGTAAGAATCAAAGTAAGTCTAACTTTCCTCACGAAGTCAATAGTGGCGATTTTAAAATTGCTACATTGTATGGAATACCGCCCACTTAATCAAAAATCGCTCAGACCCGTCAAATTTGCTTTTCTAAAATGCATTTTTGTAAAACCAAAGAAATAATATACAGGGTGGATCATAAAAGAGTCACGTGTATCAACTGTACTTTTTTTAATGAATTTTATTGTATATTTTTACATTTTGATACTCTACCACCAATTCTACAAATTTTTCAGAAATCATGCCCTCTAAAACTCTAGGTTCTTCAATTTTTCATTACATTAGGGGAAACTCCTTTTACATTTCTTGATTATTCGTTATTACTATTTAGCTCTATAGTTTGTAAAAATCTGTAATCAGCTCTTTGCTTGGATGTTTGTGATTCTTACGGATTTAATTTAGAAGTTATGTTGCAAATATTTTGGCGCCTTCTTGCTAAATACATAATATTTATGCACGTTAATTTTAGTGCCTTCCTACTATTGTTGAACAGGATTGAGACCAACAGGGAGCCAGGCTTTAGGTTACTTGTACGTCCTCATTTGTCTCGATCTTGTATGTGAGTCGGTAATAAGTTGGTTTGTCGATACGTCTGTACATCCGTAATAATTTCTAATAATTTTCAAGAAAAACTCGTTAACTATCAACATCTTAAAGTCATTATGTAACACTACATTCATAATGTATCTGGGCGCGTTCGCGATGATTTTCAGCGCCTTGTTCTGAGTAACCTGGAACTTATTAAGCTCCGTTCTGCTTATGTTGCACCACGTAGGTGCACCATAAGTTAGAGCCGGCCTGACCAATACCTTGTAGAGATTGACCTTAGTCCTATTAGCAAGTCTAATCCGCCTGTGAAGCAGGGGGTAGATAAAGCATAACTGTCGCAATGCAAGTTTTATTCTATTAATTGAATTTTGCCTCCAATTCAGCGTTTGTCGAAAATAAGTCCCAGGTATTTCACCTCCTGGCACCAGTTTACTTGGACTCTATTGACCCGTAGCCGTTGTTTCAGACCTGCGGACGGTGCTTTTCGAAAAGAAGATGACCTTCGTCTTGGCGGGATTCAAGCGAATCTTCCAAGCCGAGAACCATTTTTCCAGCTCGGATAACGACAATTCGCGGTGATTTAGTAGTCGAAGTCCAATTCAGCGTTTGTCGAAAATAAGTCCCAGGTATTTCACCTCCTGGCACCAGTTTACTTGGACTCTATTGACCCGTAGCCGTTGTTTCAGACCTGCGGACGGTGCTTTTCGAAAAGAAGATGACCTTCGTCTTGGCGGGATTCAAGCGAATCTTCCAAGCCGAGAACCATTTTTCCAGCTCGGATGACGACAATTCGCGGTGATTTAGTAGTCGAAGTAATTACTGTATCGTCAGGGGAAAGATAAAGCTGCGTAAATTTATCTCTTGTTGTCGCAGCACCGTCATGCGCGTCACACAGTCAAAACTTCAACGTCATCCCTAATAGAACTCAGCGGCGGTATAAAAATTTGACTTTAAGCTGGCCAATCAGAGTGCCATAAATTCTCTAGTTTCGTCCTGCACTTGTTGGCGCCGGGTGGATGTATTCTTAAACCTGTTCTCAATTTAGGAATACATCCCAAAAATATTTCTGGAGGTAATTAATGTAATGCGAATTAAAGTGCCATAGTTCAAGAATAGTACTTACTTACCTTGTTAAAAAATCAAAAATTATGTGCAGTTTGGTGAGTACATACTGTTTTATTGTATCTAGTTCGAGAGTAGGTATTTGCACAACGTACAAAATGTTGCTTTCTATTATTACTTTTAAAACTATTTGGTTTACTTCTGACTGGATTTGTATATAGCACTGCCTGGTTCTATTGTAACGAGCCGCCACTGAGGTAGTTATATCTCGAGATGCCTGAATAAAAAAAATTTAAAAATAAATTCCCTCTAAACTAAAAGTAATTTTTGGTATCTTGTTTAATTTTGATTCTTGCAAATTTACTTAATTCAATATCAGTATTTTCGTACTTTTAACTTCATTCATATATTATCATCTTACTATAGCTAGCAATCTTATATATTACGTAAATCAAGGGTTAGTTATGGGAACACCATGTATTGGCCCTTACGATGGGAACTTACAACAACTCGACGTTCTCATAGAAACCGCCGACGAATCATTTCTAGAGATAAGACATTTTCTATAAATTCTTTGAATAAAGCAGACAGTATTCTTTTTATATTTACTATTGTAGTAAGAACAATAAAGAGTTTCAATATTTCAGAAATAATTTTGTTTTTTAAAAACGCGTTGTTCCGAGTCGAACCCATCATTGGCGCAGTCGGTAGGATTTGCCAAACAAATCGACAAAAATCGCGAACAGTTCCGTATCTACGGTTAATTGGCATCCTAAAAACGGTGGAGTGCGCGTAAGAAGAAAACATATTGTTTTTGGAAGAAAACCTGGTGTAGGACAAGCATCGCCCAAACCAGCTTAGGATAGGAAGTCCAGGGAGTCAAGAGACCACATCGCTCTTTCCTATTGGCAGTAGACTTAAGTTAGGCTAAGAAGATCAAGAAACGAAAAAGTGTGCAATAAGTGCTACAGGAATGAAACGGATTACCTTAATACTAATGTAAGATTATTTTTCTTTATCTGCTCACATTTTACTTGTATATATTTTTAACTATCATATCGTATTAAGAAATATTCAGATTAATTTAAAAAATACATTTTAAATTTACTTAAACAATTAATGTCAGACTCTGAAGGAGAAATTGACGACATTATTGATAAATTTGGGCTCGCAAGCTTTCTTAATAGAGAACGAAATAATAGTCAAAATATGGAAAATACAACGGGTAATACCGCAGGTAATAGTACCGCCCGTAATGCCGCAGAAGTAAATTACCAGCTCTTGCGCTTGTATATCGATACTATTCCACAATATAATGGCGACCCACATACTCTAACTATTTTTATCAATAATTGCACCAGTCTAATTAATAACTTTTTTAGACCAAATGACACAGCTCATAATAATTTTATTGTGCGTGCTATCATTGGGAAATTGTCAGGTCGAGCTTTAAGCTTAATAGGTTCAAGAATAAACGAACTAAATACGTGGAATGATGTTAAATTAGCTTTAGAGTTAAGTTTTGGTGATCAGAGAAATTTGGATTGTCTTGTACAAGATCTCATTGCTTTAATACCCACTAAAAGTGAAACCCCCTATAATTTCGGCATGCGTTGTCAAGACGCACGTTCTTTAATTTTTTCTAAATTAAATTCTATTAATTTATCATCAAGTGACCTTTCACTCAGAGTAAAAAACTACGAAGAACTAGCTCTTAAAACATTTATAAGAGGTCTCACAGGCCAACTTCAAAATAATGTAAGGTTACGTAATCCCAAAAATCTTGAAGCTGCAATGTCACTTGTTATCGAAGAAGAAAACTTTCTTTATAGTCAAAATAGGACTAATTCAATAAATACCCAAAAATTTCAACCAAATCAAAGAATTATACCAGTTAATCCAAATAATACTACGCAAAGACCAATTAATTATCAAAATAATTACTCTTCAAATTTTGCCCACTTTAATCCGCCAAAACCTATATTCAATAACAATCCCCCTAAACCTATATTTAACAATAATTTCGTAAGACCGCCTTTTCCAAATTTTCAGCCAAGACCTTTCATGACGCAACAGCCATTTAGGCCAGTCAATAACTTTCCAATGCAAAAACATCCATATTTTTTGCAAAGAAACCAACCCATAAATAATCAAAATAGATTCAACCCTAACCCACCTAATACCTATCAAAATAGATTTAATAACAATAATTTACCTAACCAACAATCAAGACATGAAGAGCCAATGGACACTTCAACCGGCCTTACCAAAATTCAAAGGTCAAATCCAAAATATACAGTGACCGAATTATTTCAACAAAATGTCGACAACAACGAAAACAACCTTCCTCAAAATCAATGTTTTGACTCTAATTTGTATTATACTGCAGACCAAAATAATTTCGATTATTCACAAAATAACCCTGACCTATATCACGATGAACAATATTATCCAACTCCTATAAATTATGACATCACAGCATATGATCAGTCTTATCAACTTAACTCATATGAAGATCCCATGATGAAACCCTATACTAATGACGGTAACGCTACTTTTGATAAAATTGCTACACCTACTCACGAAATTAATTATGACAATGAAAATTTTATCTTAGGCACGTTGCAAAAAGAAGCAACTTAGTACATATTAATATAACTGCTGCAAATTTACCACACATATTTATTCCTGAAATAAATGCTAAACTTTTAATAGATACAGGGAGTACCAAAAGTTTACTTTCTTCAAAAATTGTTGAACATTTTTATAAAAATTATATCTTTAACGAAGAATTTCAAATTCAAACAGCTCATATGGTAACTTATCATAACCAAGTTACTTTAATTCCAATTTTTGAACTATTTAAAGTAAAAGAAAATCACAAATTTTATATTTTTAATTTCAGCGATAAATATGACGGTTTAATCGGTATTGATTTACTGGATCAACTCAAAGCTGTACTAGACGTTCATAAAAAATTAATAATAACGCCTTATGCTAAAATTCCTTTGATATACGAGTCCGAAAAACACAAAATAAATTTAAGTCAAACTAATTACTCTATAAATATTCCCCCTAGAACAAAAATGGTTGTTAAATTGCCAGTTAAAAATGAAAACGGCATAGCTCTCATTGATTATATTAAATTTGGAGATCAAGTTGAATCACCCCAAGCTATAATTAACATTCAAAATTATTTTGCTATCACTACAATCACTAATGCACGTGATGAACCTATAAATATTAAAATAGTTAAACCATTTGAAGTCGAAAATTTGAATATTAACGAAGTAAATTTTATTGAGAAAATGGACGTTGACGACGTCTCGGAAATTGATACATCTTTAGATAATACTTTAAAAAGTAATTTAAAAAATCTTAGACTAGATCATTGTAACCCAGAAGAACGTAAAGCTATTTGAGATTTAGCCTACGAATTTCGTGACATATTTTATTGTGACAAAATTCCGTTGACTTTTACAAACCAGATTCAACATAAAATCAATCTAACCAATGATACCCCTATATTTACCAAAACCTACAGATACCCAGAGATTCATAAAGCCGAAGTAAAAACCCAAATAAACAAAATGCTTGAACAAGGCATCATTCAAGATTCGACATCGCCATGGTCAAGTCCCATTTGGATCGTCCCAAAAAAAATGGATGCGTCCGGCAAACGTAAATGGAGATTGGTAATAGATTACAGAAAGCTGAATGAACAGACGATCGATGATAAATATCCATTGCCGAATATCGCTGACATCCTAGACAAGCTTGGAAAATGTCAGTATTTCTCAACGTTAGATCTTGCTAATGGATTCCATCAGATTGAGATGAATCCAGAAGACATTCAGAAAACTGCCTTCTCAACAGAAAATGGGCACTACGAATTTAAACGTATGGCTTTCGGATTGAAAAACGCACCCTCGACGTTTCAACGAGTGATGGACAATATATTAAGAGGTCTTCAAAACGAAGAATGTCTAGTTTACCTCGACGACATTGTTATTTTTAGTACATCCCTCCAAGAACACCTTGAACGCTTAAGAAAAATATTTGACAGATTAAGACAAGCCAATTTTAAAGTACAACTGGATAAATCCGAATTCCTTCGAAAAGAGGTTAGTTACCTAGGACATGTCATAACCAGTGAAGGAGTAAAACCAAACCCCAACAAGATCGACGCAATAAAAAAATTCCCATTGCCCAAAACGCCTAAAGAAATCAAAAGCTTTTTAGGATTGGTCGGTTACTACCGAAAATTTATCAAAGACTTTGCTCGCATTACCAAACCTTTAACCCAATGCTTGAAAAAAGATTCTAAAATCATTCATAACCAAAATTTTATATCAGCGTTTGAAACTTGTAAAAATTTATTAATAAACTCGCCTATATTGCAATACCCAGACTTCAGTAAACCTTTTGTATTGACAACTGATGCATCGAACGTTGCTCTCGGAGCGATATTATCACAAGGCGCTATCGGCTCTGATAAACCTATAGCTTTTGCATCACGGACAGTAAATGACAGTGAAGTAAAATATAGTACAATCGAAAAAGAACTATTAGCGATCGTTTGGGCTTGTAAGTACTTCAGACCGTACCTATTTGGACGAAAGTTTACAATATATACCGATCATAGACCTCTAGTTTGGCTGTTTAAACTACGTGAACCTAACAGTAAACTTGTAAGATGGAGATTAAAGTTGGAAGAATTTGACTATGACATTGTTTACAAAAAAGGCAAATTAAACCTTAACGCAGATGCATTATCGAGAATTCAAGTCAATGCAATAGAAAACGAATCTATGATTAATAACCCTGGCGACATTGACCAAGACCAACTTGATACTTTAGAATATCTTCGAAACATTGCCGAAAATTTCCAAACATATGAAATAAACCCATCTAACCAAGCATCAACTAGTCAGCAAATTCCTAAACTAATAGACGAACCAGTTATTCAAGTTCTATCCGATACCACTCAAAACCAATCTACTAATAAACAAAAAATCAAAATCTTATCTGATGTTCAGATTAAACCTCCTGAAAATCAAACCCGAGAGATATCTGATTCGCAAACTCAACATAGTACTTTTAACAAAACAACTAATAACGGAATCAAAATTTTAGACGAAATAGTTAATAATAAAGTCAATCAAATTTTAATTTTCCCCCATGTCTATCACAAGCTTGAAGTTAAACAAGAAAATTACGAACACCATAAAATAATTACTGTTAAAATACCAAAGACGAATAATGAAAATTTTATTCTGCAATTCTTACGAGACTACACAATATGTGAAAAAACCTATTGTATGTATTTTCACACAACAGATCTTTATATAAATTTTAACGAAATTTATTTACAACATTTTTCCGAAAAAGGCCCAAAATTATTACGGTGCACTAAACTTGTAAATACTATAACCGATAAAGAAGAACAAATTATTCTGACAAAAAACCACCATGAAGGAAAAGTTAATCACCGCGGTATATTGGAAACTTTAGAATATCTTAAACGAAATTATTATTGGATAGGAATGAAAACAACGATTTCTCAATATATTAATTCGTGCGACATTTGTCAACGTGCAAAATACGCAAGGAAAAAACCATATACACCAGTAATGCTAACAGATACACCTTCTAAACCATTTCAGATTGTTCACATTGACGTATTTTTCTATGATAATAAGATGTTCCTAACCTTAGTTGACTCATTTTCAAAATATGCCCAAGCTATCCAAATCCCAGGAAAAAATGCAATTAGTATTGCAAACGCCCTAATAAAATACTTTTGTTTTTGCGGAATCCCTGAAAGACTAATAAGTGACCACGGAACCGAATTCAACAATGACACTATTAAAGAAATTCTAAATCTACATAAAATAAAAATCCATTTTACTACTCCACAACATCATGAATCAAATAGTATCGTAGAACGCTTTCACTCGACTATTATCGAACACTTACGATTATTGAAAGATAGCTTTCCTAATGAAAAAGAAAATATAATGGATTATGCCATAATTGCCTACAATAATTCCATTCATAGCGCAACGAATTATACACCATTCGAACTAACACACGGACATACAAACGCTAAAGACCCAAATGAAATTTTTATTCTGAAAGAATTTTACAGCGATTATGCTGAAAACCATAAAAATAAATTGAAAAACGTATACAAAAAAGTAAAAGATAAATTAGAAACCGATAAACAAAAAATTGTTTCTAAACATAATAATATGGGTAACCAAAACGAGGAATTTTCTTTAGGACAAACCGTATATAAACAAAATCCCCAAACGCGAAATAAAAAAAGCAATAAATTTCTAGGTCCTTATACAATTACAGATATGTTAGAAAGAAACCGTGTAGAAATTACTTTGAAAACTAACCCTACAAAAAAGGAAATTATCCATATAAAAGAACTAAAACGCCCACCTCGTATTGTTTCAGACTCTTCACCAACGCCTTCAGCGGACTAGAATACCCGAAATTCCATGAAACAAAAAATAACCCGGGGCTTTTACCCTTAAAGCTTGGCACTGTCCAAAATAAAGTCAATTCCTGGTCATTCATCCAAGTATTTGACCTATCAGACCTAATCGAAGAATTTCATAACCTTCAACGCCAATATGTACGTATAAAAAATGCTTTTGAAAATAAAACAAACATTGCTGAAAGCTACAAAAAAAGTTTTTACAATTCATATAATCTAGCACGATCATTCGAAAATAAAATTATTATGCAAATATATCAATTAAATCCTTTAGCTATAACTAGATCTAAAAGAGGGCTGACAAACGGCTTAGGTTCTATAATAAGATTTATAACGGGAAATCTAGATCAAGAAGATGCCCAAAAATATGAAAAAGCCATCAATACTCTAACAAACAATCAGGACAAAATAAAAACTATTGTACAAGATCAAATATCATTACTTACAGAATCAATCCAAACTTTTCAAAATAGCACCCAAAACTTAACAAAAAATCAAATTGTTCTGAAGGAACGAATCGATTATATAGAACAACTATTATACGCATTAGAATCCGAAAGTATTGGAACCTATTATTACTTTTTTATCGAAATGGTAATTTCCCAAATAACAATGGAATTTCAAACTATTTACGATATTTTAGAGAAAATAGAAATCGCCATTAGTTTTTCTAAATTGAACACACTTCATAATTCTTTAATTGAACCAAAAATCCTATTAAGTGAAATAGAATTTATTTCCAGATATTTAATTGACAATAAACTACCGTTTGAGCCGAAACTTGAAAATCTCCTAATCTTTGAAAAAATTATAGAAATTAAAAGTTATAGTAAGGGAAACCAAATAATTTTTATAATTGAAATACCAATAGTAGAAAGGAAAAATTATAATTACTTTCACTTATATTCACTACCAGCCTTTCAAGATGAATATTTTCAAGTAATAATACCTCAATCTAAATATCTAATAATGAATGAGCAGAACTACTTTCTTTTCGATACACCATGTATAGAAATCATTCCTGAAGAATTTATTTGCCGAGAAACAAACCCTATCAAAACCACCGAAGATTCTCCATGTGAAATCCAGCTATTGAAGTTCGCCAATAATCTATCAAACTGCCGTGTGGTCCCCGTAAAAATTGAAAAAGTGAAAATTCAAAAACTTGAACTTAATAAATGGATTGTGCTAATTCCCAAATTGACTATAGCTGTGCAAAAGTGCGGTAAAAGGAAGTTACATATTAGAACTAAATCCCACCTGTGAAATAAGAATCAACGATATTCTTATACGCAGTTTTGAAAATCCGAAACGCAAATTCGAAAATATCATACTTCCAAAACTTGACTTTACTCACCCAGTATATAAAACAATTATAAATCTAAACCCGTTAAAATTAGACGGTATTAATCTCAATGAACTCGGCGCGGTAAAAAGTGCTCTGGAATTGAATAAACAAAATATTGACTCTATCGAAAACAAAACATTCGACTTCGATAATATCGACGGATGGACAGTATTGATTTATATTATAATGATACTAATACTATTGCTTGCTTTCTATAAGTTTTACAGTCAAAGATGCATTCCAAAGAAAAAAGAAGCTGAGGACAACCAACCCCTTGTAGTCTTCAGTCATTCATCCCCAAATCCTGAGGCTAACCCCAGAATTTTGCACTAAGGGTGGAGGAGTTATGGGAACACCATGTATTGGCCCTTACGATGGGAACTTACAACAACTCGACGTTCTCATAGAAACCGCCGACGAATCATTTCTAGAGATAAGACATTTTCTATAAATTCTTTGTAATAAAGCAGACAGTATTCTTTTTATATTTACTATTGTAGTAAGAACAATAAAGAGTTTCAATCTTTCAGAAATAATTTTGTTTTTTAAAAACGCGTTGTTCCGAGTCGAACCCATCATTGGTTTAAACTAAATTCTGCGCGTTTATCATATCCGAGCTAATATTTATTTGTTCTGGATGATTTTTCCCCTTTCCGTTGCTATCGACGCGTGTAATACACAAACATCTAAAGGTTAAAGTTTGCAACTTTGTTATATGTATTTACCTTTCATCGAAAATGCTTTATTTACAAAGTCCAAGATATTTGAAATTTTCCAACAAAATTACAAAATATCGCACTATTTTTAAAGAAAATTTATCTTAAAAGTATGTTACCAATTTATTCGTGCATTATATCTACGTGCTGTATAATTTAAAGTGCATGTGGAATAATTTTAAATTCATCATTGTCAGGTTTACGAAGGTGCAAAAAGAGGTGTCGATTTTTCAAAAAGTCATAATAATGAATTTGTTTTAGGAAACGCCAAGCTTATCTTGTTGCTCAGCATCCTCATAAACCTCATTATACAAATTTTTTGAAAATATCTTGTATTCAGTATAAACATATCGCACCCGCTACAGAACAGTGTCATACAACAAAATTTTTGAGAAGTGGGTTTTTAGCGTATTATAATTATTATTCTCATTATTCAAAAGTGAAATATTCGGACAGTAATTACGCACCGGCATGCTGCGGAACCATCCTACCACAAAATGTGACGCTGTTTCTGACATGGACAGTCATCACCTTATATTGTGACCATTTTCCTTTGTGAAAAATTTTCAATACTGTAAAGTGACCTATCATACTGGGTGACGGCTGAGCTGAATATAGGAAATTCCATGTAAATTTTGAGGTGGCTAAATATTGGCTCCCCTGTACATCTTAGAGAAAAATTGAGTTGTAATTTCCTAAAGAGGCCGATATTATAAACCCATGTACCAAGTTTGAATAAATAAATATTTATTATTATTATTATTATTATTCAATTAAATGCGATGGCAAAATTACTTTTTAGATAAGGTAATACAGCAAACATACCAGCAAATTACTATTTGGCGTTAACAAAGCGAAAAGTAGCGTCAGTGACAACATTTTCATTGGAGGCGCTTTATTTATAGCTAAATATGAGCTATTCCATTAAGAAAAAGTAACTATGATTAAGTGGTATTATACAGGGAATAGTTTAAGAGCAGTGTCTGAAATGTTTTCAGTTCAATTCCCTGATAAGCCTATCCCTTCCATTTCATTAATTAAGCTTATCATTAGTAAACTTGAGTCCAAAGGCACTGTAATAAATAACTATAAATGCTCAACTCAGAATGTCAAAAGAAAGAGATAATAGAGATCTTGATGTTTTACTGCACGTGAAGGAAAATTAAATGATTAGCACGAGGATTCTTGGGCAAGCCGTAGAAAAACATCAAACCACAGTGTTGCGCATTTTAAAAAGACATACATATTTTCTTTAGAAGTATGAAAAGCATCAAGAGCTACGGCAAGGTGATCAAGAAGGGAGAATGGTATTGTGTTTTGAGGTAATAAAAAAAGAAAATAATATTCAGGATTTTTTAAGAAAGATTTGTTTCACCGATGAATGTACAATGTACATTTACCCTCAACAACGAACCAAATGTTCAAAATAGCCGGTATTGGAGCCAAGAAAATAAACATCGTCTTGTTCATACTCGGACGCAATATCCACAAAAAAAAATAAATGTTTGGGCGGGAATTGTAGAACACCACATTACTGGACCATTTTTTATGGAAGGCAACTTTACAGTAGTAACCTTTTGGGACTTACTACAAAATCGAATTGAAGCCGCACTAGAAAAAGTTGTACACGAATATCAGGAGATCTGGTATCAAATGGATGGTTGTCCTGCCCATAATTCTCTCATGGTTAGGCAATACTTGCAAAATATTTTTTTAACGGAAATATTATTGGCCCACGGCATCTAATCCTTTGGTCAGCCAGGTCTCCTGACCTTTCGCAAAACAACTTCTTTCCATGGGGTCACTTAAAAAATTTTATTTATCAAGATGTAAAATTTGAAAATGAAGATCAGCTAAAACACTGTATTTCGTTAGAATGTGATAAAATTTCTTAATATCAACTCAGTAACGTTAGAAATGAATTTTATAATCGGTTAGGATATTGTTCAGCTGTTAATGGAGGGTTGTTTGAACATTTCATTAATTAATGTTTTTGTGAAAATCTGTAGTCTTAGGTATGTTATGTTAAACTAAAGGCTTAGTAAAAAAAACATAATGGTGTCTTTTATTTTGGATGTGTGACTGCCGGATTGGTGAAACGAAAATGTGTTTTTAATGTGAAATCATCTTTATTCGTTATGTCCAGCTTTACGTCAATTTTTGACAATGGCGTCATAGAAATTATTTGCTGGTGTTTGCTGTTTTCCCTAAACTATGAAAATTTCGTAACTTTGCTATCACATTTAATTCAATAAGTTAGAATTGGCTTATCTATTATATATGGGTTTATTATATCGGCCTCTTCAAAAAATTATAATACAATTTTTCTCTAACCTCAAAATTTACGTGGGATTTCCTATTTTCATTTAGAATTTTTAACCTACGTATGGCAAGAATCTCTATATTGAAAAAGGTCACGTTTTATTGTACGACTGTTCATCATGCTAACTCTGGGCCAGCCATTCTGATTTAAGCAGAATTATACTGTTTTTGAAAAATAAGTTCTGATTGAAAGGGGAAGGCAGTAAAACTTCTGTTTTATAAAGGCTATTCTGGCTTGTTCTATTTTTATACCTACAACATTAATTGCGCCGGTACAAAATAAAACTTGTAGCGATGTAATATAGGCCTAATAATAGTACCCTTCCTCTAATCCTACGATCATACCAAATAACTTCATTTTATATTTAACTGCCTACTTCTTTCACTAAAATCAGGTTAGATCTTAAGAGAAATCGAAGAAGTATCATATCAAAGTTGAAAGAGAAGTGAGTCAAAATAAAATGGCAAGGATAAACAGAAGCGCAAACATACTTAAACTAGTATTTTATATTTATTGGTCGTTCTTAACTTTGTAGTTTCCTATTTAGTATCCCCTAAGGATGAACGCGTAAGCGAAAAACTTTTATTTATTTTTACAATTATTAAACTATGAAGACTGCATTGTTTCATTTACATTACTTTGACACTAAAAGTATAGACTATTTCTTTAATTTTGTGTCTCAATCTTTCCCATATTCAGGTACTTTATGTGTTTAACAATTACAATTTTCAACCATCAGGTATACTATAGCTTGTAGACTTTGTAAACCTATTATCGAGTTGCTCCAGATTGTACCGACACTTCAATTTTTAGGATTTCTACAATCTGATACCATATGTCAAATCACCTTTCAATCATTTTATACATTAACCACACTTTCCTTAAAATTCTTTTTAAGTCAAGCGTGGTAGTGATTAGCACGAAACTTTGTTTCTCTTTAAAAAAATTTTTCCTAATTCGTCATACTAAAATGTGGTTTTATTTAAACCCATAGGGGCTTAGCCCCATAGACATATAAAAAAGAGGAGACAGAACATTCCATTCATAAAACACGATTTGTTTACAATCATCATAGGCTGCCTATGATGATGATGTAACGGAACCCCTGCGCAGTGCTGGCGGGATCTATTTGTTTAGTTGGGGGTAGGTTTTTGTGACAGGCTCGGCTCGAGTAAAAACCACACTATGGCCAGGAACAGTTTTATTTCTTTCAGTTACGATGTCTATGACAATCATACATAACTTCATAGCTTCAAATAAGTTGGAAAAAGATGGCTTTAAAAAATGGCAACGCTGTAATCTGCCGGTCTCCTTCGCCTATTATCTTGGCTAGAGACGTGCGATTTTTCTTAGGGATTATAAGAAACAAGGTATTTTTAATTTACATTAGATTTATTCTTTGTTACGGTAAATCTCACATTTACCGAAACATCCTTAAATTAAAATATAAATCTCAAATTCAGTAATACTACCGCCACCTGTTGAGACGGGATTGAATTTCAATTAGGGTATCTGCTGCAACCTTGCCACGGCAGATATGGCGGTACCGGTTTTATTTCTTTTTTAACTAAGATGGCACTGGTCAACCAGGGTGATGTCATTTTTAGTCAGGGTCATGACTGCCTCTTTCTAACATTAAAAGTATTCATGTTTAGCATTTTTCGTCTCTTTCTTCCGCACTGTTAAAATTTATACAGTTTATCGTGCCTTTAGTGGCTTTTAGAGTCACGTTTATACATACATAACCTGTTATAATTTAATGAAATGTCTATCTAGTGCGAAGATTGAAGTTTAATTATTTTTGTTTAATAAATTAATAATTGAAATGGATGTTTTTCCCGCGAGCGAATCGAGCAAGGTGTGGACTTTTTTGTGATGAGTGCGTGACCTAAATAGTGATCTCTGATTGGTCCACGTGAGGTCGCAGGGATATGTAGAGGGGATTTTTCTTCAGCAGGAAGACAGAAAGGTAATTTTTCTCGCCCTCTAGTGTTCAGACTTTTGCACAGGCAAGTACTAAAATTCTTCTTGTATAATTTTTTATTTATTTTTTGAGTTTCATCATAGAACCCCGACCTCAGTTGTTTTATTTACTTTAAAATTATCTATTAATTTTACCCTAAAGATTGATTAATCATTTTACCTACTTATCTTGTCTTAAAGGACATACATTGTTTCTTTAAATACTTACCTGGTCGCCATTTTGTGCATAGGCACATGGTCACCCCTATCTTTGGTTTTGAATCCAAAGGTTCATTACTTATTTCATATTTTGGACAACTTAAAAAAAAACTCCACTGCCCTGGTTTTTATTTTTTTTATAGATTTTGGAAAAGAGACTAATTGCTCTTAATATAGAGTCGGCTTATGCCATCTTTGTAGTTTCTGCCCAATAATTCTAATTTAGAGAACCGAGCATAAGTTTTAAGTTGCCATTATACATTACGTTATCTTTGGTGATTGATCATTGGGTACTGAGTTTTTTCTGATGTGTTAATATCTGAAGATTTGTCTCGGGGGTTCTACGATGAAATCTCACTGCATATCTCTTTAAATTTTCATTTATCTCTTGCTAATCTAGTACCTAGTACCTGCCTTGCCTGTGCAGTAGTTTATCCTAGAGCACTATCTTATTTTTTTGCTCTTATAGCTTTTATCTTTTTTTTTATAAAATCACTATTACCTATTTATATTGTCTTAAAGGACATAAATTGTTTCTTTAAAGACTTACCTGGTCGCCATTTTGTGCATATGCACATGGGCACCCCTATCTTTGGTCCTGAATCTTAGAGGTTCATTACCTATTTTTCATTTTATGCTCTTATAGCTACTATTTTTTTAAACTTGAAGAAGTAGTCCATTACAGTGGAGTTTATATAATCAAATAAAACAACGGCAGTCTACCTCCACATATTGTGGAGGTAGACTGCCGTTGTTTTATTTGATACTATTTTTTTTATAAAATTACCATTGATTATTTTTATTTCAACCTGGTTCTGTTGAAATAGTTTGCACCAGAAAACTATCTTATTTTATGCTCTTATAGCTTTTATCTTTTTTATAAAATTACTATCATTGTCAAGTTATTGATTATTTTATTTAAACCTGGTCCTGTTGAAAAGGAGTATCACTGCAATTTGACAATTCAGTTTATTGTTTCATTAATTAATTAATTAAAATTAAAATATATTTCTTTTTTTTTTGGTTCTGTAAATATTCCTTTTCAAGCAGAGCAAAGGAAACTGTAAGGTTTTATGTGGTGAGTCTAACACTTTGTCTTTTCTCGGTATCCAACTTCGGTACTTCATTATTGGAGCCGGACAACGTAGCTGACGTGACGTCACGACAGTGGCCCAAAGTCTGTTGAGCTCTACTCGCCTATACTTGTAGAGAGTCGATTCCTAAGCTTCACCCGAAGCTCTGACATAAACTGGTTATATCTCTACAAGGATCCGAAAACCACCATTGAAGAAAAGGGTAAAGGTTACTGACGCCTTGTGTGTGATTCACCATAAAATAAGAAAAAACCTGTCAAAAATCTTTATTTCACTCTTGTTATTTTTTTTTGTCTGATTGGATATATCATCATTGAAACTATTATTTTAATTTTCCTATGTAAAAACCTTTGTCAAACTACACTTATGTCTCGACTTATGTAAATAGACTAATTGTTAAGTTGAACTGAAAGTGTTTTTTTTTCATACGGGAAGGTCCTGTTAAAATTTAAACTCGAACTTACCACGCCCTGCCTGAGCTAGCAAAGCAACAAAAGGAAAGAAATTGGCACTCAACGAAAAAAAAAAAATTTCATTACAATTGACGCTCAACGTTACAATTATTGAGTAACGCCACAAATTTTCATTACAATTGGCGCCCAACTTTTCTGGTTTGAGAGCAAAATTTTCATTACATCTTAAGCAAAGGACAGGGCAGGAAAACAACAAAATAAACTTTAATACAAGCCGAGCTGCTTTTATTTCTTTTCTTACAGCCTATATCTTTCTTAAGTTTATGTCGAAAATAGAGAACAGGATCGAGGTCTGTTGTTCAGACATTAATGTTGTTAAACACGGAAAACAAACTCTTAAACACTGCAATTAATTAACTGTTTTATTATATGTTAATTATTCAAGTTCAAACAACAAACAACACGCCTAACAACATGATATCAATTCATAATAAAATAATCCACCTACTTAGCACCTTATATACCTTAGAAACCCTTACACTATTTTCTAATTTATTGCCACTCAGTAAACTGTCGATAACAAATATTTAGAAGTAGATTCAAAACAGTTCCTTTTAACTTTTTCATGTTGTTAATTTGCCTAATAACATTTGGCAAAGAGTTATAGATTTTAATATATTGGTAATATGCACCCTTTCATACAGTGCTAGCCTATGTCTAGAAGTCTAGGGTATGTGTAGTTTAGAGTCTGTGTTGCATAAGTTCTTTGTGACTCACTATTCTCGAAAAGTTGTTTATGTCTAACAAAAAACAATATACTCTCTTGTATGTAGACTGCAGACACTGTCAACAGTTTATGTTGTTTAAATTTGCCTCTGCATGATTCTCTTACGCCCAGATTAAGAATTATTCTTATTGTTCTTTTTTGACAAGCAAAATGTCTCTGCAGTTTATTTTAATAAATTATATACAATAATTAACCACCGCACTTGCTCACGCTAAAAAAAAACATAACCTTACTTACCGCCGAAATATCAATCCGGGGTTAGAATAGTCACTTTTTTTACAAACTACGCACTGGCAAACCATTTTAGATTGCTAATAAGACTTTTAATAGTTCTATTACCAAAAAAAAACACTGAAAATCAGTCAAAAATCGCAAAAGGTCACAAACACAGCACAACAACACTGTAATACTAACTTTTCACGCAAAGGGAATAAAATGAATGAATCATATACGATTTCCCTTCGCACGTGTTAAATACGTCCGTACAGCGTTGCCACAGGTATTTCCTTCTACTTATTACTTAGTGTAATTAGGAAACAGTAAATAATTTTAAAAGCAGAAATTACGTATCTTAATTCAGAAAAAAAACACGCAAATAATTTAGTATAATATTCTTACTTACGCACACAAAAAGGATGCATTTAATATAAGTAACAATACTCTTTGTTTTCAACACAGGCGGTAGGTCTAGGGCAATCCGCAGAAGTTCGCCAACATTGATTTCTGATCAAAATTGTGTGTGATCGGGTTAAAAGGTAAACAATTTTGTCTCTCTTTTATTATAGGTCTATGCTTAGCCCCTATCCTACTATAATTAGCTTTTTTCTTTATTATTCAACAAAACATGAAATTTCATAGTTTTTTTTATAAAATAATTCAAAAAAAATTTTCTTTCTTTTTTGGTTTCACCACATAAACCATGTTATAGCGAAAAATGCTCATATACTAATCATTAAAAATTTATTTTATACCATACTTATTAAAAATAATTAAATTCTCTTACTTTTATTAACACATTTAAAATAAACTAAAATCTGCTGATTTACATTATCCACAACTCTCAGTTACCTCAAGTTAGTCTTTAACTAAACAAATTTCACTTGCTATGATTATCTTAAATGTTGTATTTATTAATTTGAGACAACTATTAGAACCCAATTTACACTGGATATAGGTAAGTCTCTTATGGTACCTGTTATTTTTGTACTTTCACACATTCCTTTTAGTTCCCCTGAGGATGACTGTATATATAGTCGAAACATGTAGGGATAATCGTTAAGAATTTTCAAAATATATAATATTTGTGGAGGAAGACAGAAGTGTTGTTTTAATTTATTACCTACACTCCACTGCAAGTATGGACTACTTCTTCAAATTTTAATTTGAATACTATATGTTTTGACAGTGTGGCAAAATATCTTGAAATGTAGCAAATCTACGGCAACTTGGGTAAAAGAATAAAAAAGTGATTGAATCAGTGTGCGATTGAAATTGGCTCATTGGTCAGGATATGTGTCACAGCATATCGATAAGGGTTATTTTAGGGGTTGAAGTATCAATTTGAGTAAAATTTTTAGATAAGACATCCAACCAATAACATGTTCCATCAAGAAACATTGCTACTATTTAGGTTGTGCTTACAGTGTTTTAAATTGAACCGCCCAAATCTTTAATAGTGCTATAATATAACTCATTATTTTGAGTATAAGAGCTGTATAAGCCTATGACCTTGGTATATTACATCCAATATAAAATTTTGCTGTTCTGTACCTTAAAAAGCGCTGTCAATATTTCTTATATCCGCTATAAATTTATAGACACGATTTGAGCGACGTAAATTTGTTTCAGCGGCTATTACGAATGATACAACTTAACATTTTTTTAAAAATGTGACATTTATGTTTATATATTGACATACCACGTAAAAAAAATACTAATTGTTATTATAAAAATAAAATGAATTATGTATTGTATTTCGAGGACACCTTAAAATAAATTGTGCAATAATCGTTTGTGTACCTGCAACTCACTACCTAGGGCTAAATTTACAAAATCCGCTGTGTTCGTTTTAGAAGCACATTCGATTTAAACGAATAATCTTTAGAGACCAACAAATCGCATTTAAATTGCGAAATGTGAGTTCATTAAAATTCGCATACTGCCAAAACTTTTATGTTTGCCAAATTATTCAACAGTTACCAGTACATGTTTAGCTAAGAGAAAAAAAGAGCTACTCCTTCTCATGTAAGAGGTTTGGCACTCATACTTTTTTTAGTCCAAGGGTATAGTTTCAAGGAGCTGCTGTAGGATATCATTCGGGACATGTTTGAGCCAACCTTTGATCAGCAGATCCATATTGAAATGTTAGTATGTAGGCTAAAAAGTCAGTATTTGTTGAATACTTTGATAAAATTTCAACAACAATATGGAAAGTAGGAATGCAAATAGAGGGATTTTCTTCTAAATTTTCAAAAGTTTTCGTTAATCTAAATCAGGGGTCTCCAAACTACGGCCCGCGGGCCAAAACCGGCCCGCCAGTATCATCAATCCGGCTTTCGATGGCTAATGGCTTGTTGTTGTTATTGTTGTTGTGATAAGTTGGATAAAAAAATACAGAATAATAATAACTCGGTTTTATTTACTTGCTAGGTAAAGCTTAATGACAAGTATAATACGCAGAAAATTTAACTTAAGCATAATACTAACAAATAATTGAAATTAATCCAACTAACATTTTAAACATATATAAACATTATAACATATAAAATACTAATGAGATTTATGTAATTGTGAGTTTTCACTGACAATAGTTTGTAGTTGTGGAGTAATTTTGCTTGTACCAATTATTAAAAGAGATTTAAGATGCTCATCGGTTAATTTAGATCTGTAAATATTCTGTACGTACTTTATTTCGGAGAATGTTTTCTCACACAAGTAGTACCAAAAACAGAAAACAGCCACGAGCAAATTTATACAAATTATCAAATTGTGCCAGTGGAAGACTGTTATTAAATTCCAACAAAGATGAGTTTTAATATTTGTTCTTAATTATATCACTGCACTGTAGATCAATAATTTTAATTTGAAGTTCTGGGGCTAGGGTTTCAATGTCGGTCTCAAAAGAATTTTGAAAAATCTTAATTTCATTTGCAATGACATCAAAGTCTGAGAAACGAGTATCTAAATTTATTTTCAGATCACTCAAAGCTTCGATTGCAAAATCGACGGGAAACTCAGTCGCAGTAGTGGGGCTGAACATTTCACATGTTTTAAAATGTGTGAAATATTTTTGCGCAATTGTGATTGAAACAGTATCATTTTCTGCCCGAACGAGAAGCTAGTTTTCTCCTTGCAACCTCAAATTCAGTTCGCTCATATATTTTGTCAAATCCAATATCCACAGCGATTCACTATTTTGTAATTCAGATGAATTACGATGCTTTTCATTCAAAAAAAATTCCAATCACTGCTCGAAGTTCAAAGAAGCGCTGAAGGACTTTTCCGCAACTAAGCCAGCGTACGGCAGTATGATATGGTAAATCATTTTCTCTTTAGTAAAGTCGTGGAATTCTCGGTGATTAAGCCCAGTGGATCTGATGCAATTAACAATTAATGTGATTGGTTTTAGAACTTCAGATATATCTAAGCACTTCCCGCACAGAGACTGTTGATGAATAATACAATGTAAGACTAACGGTTTTGAACCACCATCATTTTCTACAGCCCTTGACACAAGAGCGACCACTCCTTTATTTTTAGCACACATGTTTTTCCCTCCATCAATTGAAATAGATTGCAAGTTTTTCCATCGAAAGTTCGTTTTATTTATGGCATTTTCAACTCCCTTAAAAATATCTTCCCCAGTAGTCGTGCCATGAATACTATCAATATTTGTACCAGTGGATAGGTTTAACTTCTTGTTGGAGGATTCTGTGTTTGAGTTTTCAATGCTTTTTTGCAGAGAGTCTAAGCTGTATATTTTGTGCCTGTATCGCTCTCCATCAGCAAATGTCAATGTTTTCTTTGAGAGGTTGGATGTGATTCTCTCACAGATTCCTTTAAATTGCAGACTTGTGCTGGCTGGGGATTTTAACGTGAATTTTACTGACAGACGATCCTTAAATAGTCTTTTGATGGAAAGCATTCTTGATTCTTATGGCTTAAAGATGCACGTCGACTGTCCGACTCGTGTAACTAAGAATTCTTCCACAACGATTGACTACATATGCTCGAATTTTCAGAATGATTTCTGCTCGGTTTTAAATGCGGGATTGTCCGACCATAAGGCGGTAAGCTGTTCTTCTGTTTGCGCTACGAGCGAAGCCGGGTCCCGCCGGCGGCGTCGGGGCCGGAATTTCATTGTGGCGAGCTTAGGGTGTTTCATGGGATGAGTCTTGGTGTCAACTGGGAGGGCATATGTCGGTCTCCGGAGCCGATATCCTTGTTTCATTCAGTCGTGTTGGACCTATTTAACACGGCATTTCCTATCAGATCGATAAAAACAAAAAAAAGAAAAACTAAGCCCTGGCCTACAGTAGGCCTAAAAGTTTCAGGAAGGAATCTTCGCTCTCTAAATCTACTTAAGAAATTTACCGACAATGTTGGCTTTCTCTCTTATTGTAATAGCTAACGTTGCATCTATCGCAAACTTGTCAAGTTAGCTAAGTCATCCTTCTATAAGAAAAGGATACTTAATTCTAGGAATAAGCAGAGGGAGAGTTGGTCAATAATAAATGATCTTTGCAATCGTTCCTCTGCGTGTGGTCAGGAGGATGGCATTGATACTGACACTTTGAATTCTTTTTACTGCTCTGTGGCTGGAATCCTGACGCAGAGTTTGCCTATGGTTGGAGATCCACTTGATTTTATGCGGGTTGTTTCTGTTCCAAATTCCTTTTGTTTTATGCCGGTGCTGGTGCGGGAGATCTGTGATGCTCTTGCAGAAATAAAAAACAAAAAATCCAGTGGGGACGACGGAATATCAGCAGAGGTTCTTTTGAGGTTACCGGTTGCTGCTCTCAGAGCTCTTGCAGTTGCGATTGAGCACTCATGGTCATTCCGCTACACAAGGGAGGGGATCCAAATATGCCATCTAATTTTCGCCCAATCTCTCTTTTGTCTACGTCATCGAAAGTTTTTGAGAAGGTGATCAGAAAGAGGATGTGGAGTTACCTCGACTTGCATGGGCTGATCGATAGTGACCAGTTTGGGTTTCGGGGTTCTGTGGGGACTCATGATGCCATATTCAGTTTCCTGGATAGAGTTTATTCTGGCCTGAACCGGGGAGATGCTGTGGCAGCGGTGTTCTGTGATTTGTCAAAGGCATTTGACTGCGTTGATCATAGAATACTGCTGCTGAAGCTGGAGCGATACGGGTTTAGGGGCTCTTTCCTCTCTTGGTTTGCATCTTATTTGGGGGGCCGCAAACAGTCTGTACTCATCGGGAATACCAGATCGACGGCTTTAGATATTAAATGCGGTGTTCCACAGGGGTCTGTACTGGGGCCGCTACTCTTCCTCATTTATATTAATGATTTGGTACGTGTTGGAATATCGGGAAAATTTACCCTTTTTGCTGACGATACTTCCATCGTGTGGAGCGATGGATCGGTGATTCATCTGAGAGAGCAGATGGCTGTAGATCTGGTGGAGGTGAAACACTGGTGCGATGCAAACAGGTTGTGTTTTAACACGGAGAAGACTCATGCAATGGGTTTCAGATGTGATTTGGGGGAGATTCAGTTGGGCATGATACCTGTTCAGGGTGGGCATGTGTGCAAGTTTCTTGGTGTCACTGTTGATGACAGCCTTCGTTTTGAGGATCATGTGTATGCACTTGCCGGGAAGCTCTCTTCTGCATGCTTTGCGGTGAGGGCCGCCGCTAGAGAACTGGGTTCTGAGACGGCTCGTACTGTCTATTTTGCCCTATTCGAGTCTCAGCTTAGGTATGGGATTCCTTTTTGGGGTGCGGGTGCTTACTATCTAACTAATGCCTTATTTATTATTCAGAAAAGAGCAGTGCGTTTTATTGCGGGGATCAGTCAGAGAGAAATATGTAGACCCTGTTTCCTCTATCAAAGGATACTGACCCTTACCTCTTTGTTTATACTTGAGACAGCCACTCTTATCTATAAGAATCGTAAAGCATTTCTGGGCCCCACCCCCCACTATGAGATTCGCCGGGCTCTTGACCTTCCTCTTCCACTGCCCATTCCATCAAGGGCTTTCACCCAGAGATCTCTAATTTACCAGGGAAGAAAAATATTTAACAACTTACCCTTGAATATTAGGACTGTTCCCTCGGTGCGGCTTTTTCGAAGGTCTCTTACAGCACTGCTGCTGGAGAGAGCATATTATTCTTTGGACGAATTTTTCGAGTGACGACTACACAGTGCGCCTCCGGGTGTCTGGAATATAGTTTTTCGGCTACCTTTATGTGTTGCATCCTTACCTCTCGCTTATGATTAGGTACGCTTAATGATTATGCACATTATACACATTTCTGACTTGAAATTTGATTTCTAATAGTTTTCTATGTTTTGTCATTAAGTTTCTCTGTTCCCTTTTATGTTTTTTATTGTTTATTTACTTTGCTTTGTTGTTTAGTTTATTTTACCTACTTAAGATTTTAATGTTATTTGTACGTTTTTGATTCAATTGTATATATTTTTTTAAATATTTTAAGTCTTATTTATTAACAATGCTTTGTCAAATAAAACTTTGTTTTTCTTGACAATAAAGTATTTTTGAAATTGAAAAATTCAAATTGAAGAGGTTTTTCATACACTTCATAGCTTTTATCTACCCTTGAATAAAAATCAACACCTGAGCAGTATCTGACACATCCGTTGCCTCAACCAAGGTCAGAGAAAACTACTCAAGATGTCCATGTTTGTCAGATAGTTAAGTTGATATATTTTCTGCGATGATTTCTACCCTCTGAGCCACGGTGTTTGCTGACAAACTGACAAATTTAAGTAAATTTACCTTTTCGGGGCACATTTCTTCGGCTACTGCAATTACGCATTCTTTGATCATTTCTCCATCGGTGGATGGTTTTCCACGTTCTTCGAGAGTCACATGAAAGCTGGCACGACTTGCAGCCTCTTGTTCAGTATTGAGTTTCGTAAACGAAGATTGCTGCGATTTCAATCCGCGCTTCAAAGCCTCAAATTTTTCTGTCCGCAAACCCTCAGTATATTTTGAGTAATTTTTAAAATGTTTCGTTTTATAATGACGTTTAACGTTATATTTCTTTTTCGTTTTCGTTTATATTCTTTGAGTGCGGCTATGGTTTCATTGCAAATCGAACATAGCGCCTTCTTACTGGACTCAATTACGAAATATTGAAAGTTCCATTGATCTTTGAATGTTCTGCATTCACTGTCTATTTTTCGCATCTTTTCCATACTAGTAAATCACACACAAAAACAACAAGTCGAATCAAAATATTGTTACGAAGATGTGTTTTAAACACGCACAAATACGTTTCAAGGAGTTACGCACTACTTTATTTCACAACACACAGATTCGCGTCCTTCGCGTTCCCTAGGTGGACTGAACCGCGGTCGCGCCGCTAGCCTTTTTATACTCCAATTACTGCCATCTAGAAATGAGTGGATTACACCAGAACTTTCTCGAACCAACGAGGTTCGACGCGATTTGAGCGCTATCTATTAGCGGTGGATGCACTACCTATTTCCGCGTATAACCAGATGTCGTCAAGGGTCGCGGTCATAACAATACAATGCAATACAATACAATATTGATTGAACTGGCGAATTTAGCAAGTGTATGCTCGTTCAGGTCGGGTACTCGGCCACTAGTAAAATAAATCAGTTATAGTCCGAAGTTTGCTTCAAGACGGGTAATACAATGTATTTCGGCAAGTTGCATCTGGCGTTGCAAAATTTTAAATTTTGTGTTCACTGTAAGTTTGGTCCTCATATCCAGCTACAACTTTATAGTGATGTACGATTACAGCACTACAGAATAGCGCCATAAATGTCTCTACTATAAAATTAAAGTTTTTGTAATATAACAGTGTTCTGTAACGGGAGCGATATGTCTTATTATCAAAACTATTAAATATCCTTGTACACTCATTCAACTTTTTTTGTTTGCTTATTGTGTAATAAATGATGTTTTATAGGTAATATTAAGGCGAAACGCTTTTATAACGTTAACAGTTTGGCGTTAGTTAATTTTTTATCCTAGAAAGTGAAATTTGGACTGCACGCAAACTTTCCAAGATTTTTTTTATCAAAATTGGTATAAGTTGATTTTTGAGGATACTGAGCCATAACATTAGCTTGGTGTTTTCCAAAAACAACTCGTTAATACCAAACCATATTTTTTATACCTTACCCCTTTCTCAATTTACTTGACTCCCTGGTTCCGGAATTATATGATTAAATTTAAAAAAATTAGCGAATTTACCAATAAATTAAGTTCGCTTATTTCACAAATAATATGCGTTTCCATGGAAATGTGTAATGTTTACTTACGTCAGTTGAAAATTCTGAAGTTTAAAAATTATTTCTCAGTTTATTGCTCAAAACATATAATAGTATATTATGTTACAAGGACGAAAAATGCAGTATTTCGGACGTATTGCGGGAGATTACTGGACGAGGCAAAGCCGAGGCCAGTAACCCGCATAGTCCGAAATACATTTTTCGTCCGTATAACATACGTTATTTTTTATCCGATTGTGTTTTTGCTCGGATTATAAAATAATGTAAAAATTAAGAAAACCAATATATTTCATCTTGCATTGTAATTTTTTGTCCCTTGAATGTTTGAACAATGAAACCTGTAATATGCGTATCCATGGATCTAACAAATAATTAAATTAATATTATCAACTGACGTTTTATCAATCAGGCGATAGTTTTAACTAATCTTTCGTTCTGCTAGTTTTAAAACCTGAAAAACACAATTAAAAATGGAAATAGACGATGATCTTATAGAAGGTACACCACCTGACATTCAAGAAACTGCCAAGGAAGTAATGTTACATTTGTTGCCACAAAAATCTAAGGAAATATATGAAAGAGCTTATAAAAAATTTATGGATTACCGGCAAGAAAAAAATATACAGTCGTTCTCCGAAAACGTCTTCTTGGTCTATATGGCGGAATTATCGAAAACTATGAAGTCATCTACTCTGTGGTCGCAGTATTCTATGCTACGTGCAGTGGTAAATGTAAAACAGAATATTGATATATCTAAATACATGAGATTACGAGCATTGTTGAAACAAAAAAGTGTTGGATATTGTCCAAAGAAATCAAGGATCCTAACTAGAGAAGAGGTTCACAAATTCCTTTGCCATGCTCCAGATGACAAATACTTAATGTTGAAGGTAAATGTAACTATATAATAGTATTTTAAATTTCTGACTAACAATTTTCTTAATTACAGGTTGCTTTTATTTTTGGAATCGCGGGCGCATGTCGTCGAGAAGAACTGGCTCATATGAAAATTGATGACATACAAGATTTGGGAACGGCTTTGTTAATAAAAATTCCCTATAATAAAACAAACAAACCGAGATCATTTACGGTGACTGGAGAATATCTAAAGTATTATAGAAATTATCTGGCTTTACGTCCAACAAATATGAGTGATGGGCGATTTTTTGTGTCTTATCGCAATGGAAAATGCCATAAGCAAGTTGTCGGTATACACAAATTTGGCTCTATACCTCAGGAAATAGCATCTTACTTAAAACTGCCGAATGCCAAGGAATTCACGGGACATTGTTTCAGAAGAACATCGGCCACATTACTTGTAGATGCGGGAGCAGACATAACATCTCTAAAACGGCATGGAGGCTGGAAGTCTTCGGGAGTAGCCGAGGGCTACATAGATGATTCCTTAAGTAATAAGTTAGAGCTGACCAAGAAAATATTCAACATTCCACAATCTGACCTGCAGTCAGTCTCGACTCAGGTGTCGCAATCCGTCTCCCAATCGAGTTCAACATTGGAGAATAATATCATAACGGAGACCAAAAATAATAACACATCCTCAAAATCAAATTTACATCACCCCGTTCTTGTTCAAAATTGTTCTAATTGTACATTTAATATAAATATTGTAAATAATTGAATAAAATAAACTGTTGAAAATATTTTAGCGTCCGACAAAATGTTTTTCGGACTAGGACGACAAAGGTTGCCTAGCTACCAGCGCAATAATCAATACCTTATTGAAAAGGTTACCTTTTCGTCCAAATATCTGATCTATAAAACGTCATTTTTTGACACAATCGGATAAAAACGAATTTTAATGTGCAAGTTGATATGTTGTTAATTTTGGGGGAGTACAAAAAAACTACAGAAAGGCTGCACTAGTGTGGACAGAAAGGTTTCCTAACAACCCGAAATCTCACAGGTCATTTAAAAGGCTGGGAACCAGATGTCGTACTACTGACAGCTTGAAGGCAATACCACGAGTTCGGAGTAGAACTCAAAGGAACAAGAATATAACAGTACCTGTTTTAGGAGCGGCAGCTATTAACCCCTTATGTAAGTTTTAGGCGGCTTGCTATAGATTCTGGAATGAGTCAAAAATCAGGTATAACCGTATTGCATTTAAACAAGCTTCATCCATACCACATTACGCTTCACCAAAAGCTGCATTTAAAAATTAAGTTACCTTTTGCAATTGGGTCGCAAGGCAAATACAAGAAAAAAAAAGGTTCTTGAAGAATGAATTTTTTCTGACGAAGCCACTTTCCATAATTGTGAGCAGGTAACTCCTTTAAGTTATTTCTCATTACTAGAAATTTAATTTCCTATTCTTATTTGTATGTTTTCCTTAAGGTAAACAGCAGGAGGAAGTGCCTGAACGCCTTGTATATGGTATGGGTACAACGAATATTCAATAAGGATTTTCCAAACAGTCCCATTAGTTGCATTCAAAGGATTTGCAATTTTTCGAGTAAAAGTATTTGGATCTTCCTGTATCATGTCCAGCACATTCTCTTCCACTTTTACCGTTCTTACTGTCTTTGGCCTTCTTAGTCCCCCACTTCTACATGACGACGTTGATAAATAATTTGGAAGGTTTTTCTATCAGGAACATTACGATGAGGAAAGCGTTCAATGTACTGAGGAAAACATCTCTCACTTCATCAATTCTTTAAGCCAGAAGAGTTGGATTTCAGTTTATTTTAATGCAGATACAGATTCAATGTGAGAAACTTTTCGAGACTTGTTTATGTTTTATTTTAATTCTTTCTTTCCACTAAAATTAACCCATGAACAGAATAGAAACAATATACTATATGTAGAAACCTACAGTATTTAAAAAATAGTATGATAATGAACTCCTTTCACTAGGGAACTTTCTGCAGGTAACAACAGAAGCAGAGTATCATGGCAAATTGTCAATGACCTAAGAAATAGAGCAACACCCATTATTTCAACTCTTCCTAATGATAAGTTGTAGGATGTGGCCAATCGCTTTAATTCTTTATTTGTTAACAATGCCACGGATATTGTAAATAGAAACAGTACTTTTGTATCTGGTAGTAATTCCAGTGATGTAAATGTAACTGTAAACTGAGTGTAAACTTACCTCAGCGACAGAACTCAAAGAGTTCTTGTTAAAAATAATCACCAAAAGTTCATTTCTAGGAAACTTTTATAGATCAACAGGCAAAAATTGTAAATAATGCAGATGTCACCAATATTATAATTATGAATGCGAAAACATTACAAATTTACTTAAAAACTCTAAAGAACATTGAAAAGATGATTTCACGATATTGGTCTTATCCTTAATACAAATAAAACACAGTGTATTGTTGTGAAAACACATAGAAATATAAAACAAATTCCCGATAAAATAAAATGAATTGATCACAATATCGATATTATTAATAATTGTAAATTTCTTGGGCTTCACACTAATTTTAATCATAATGGTATTCTACGTAACAGCCTTGCAACTTTTTGCTATATGTTAAGAGTAGTATCTAAGTATTTAGGTGTTAATGTCTCCCGTATGATTTATCATAGTTACTTTACGTCTGTTACGCTATGGAAACACAACCAAGGTTTAAAAGGAGCACTTATTTATCAAAAAAGGCGGTAAGAATTATATTTCGTATGAGTTATTGTTGACGCCGCCTTTATTTGCTTGCGCCAAACATAAATTGTTTACTGTATTTCTCATAGGTTGCATGGTTCAAAATAGGTCAGTTGAAATAAAAGGCATTTTTCTCACACAAAATATATCTATTTACTTCTGGTATTTCATTTACTCATCTTCACATCCGTTCTGCGTACCAGCAAATGCTTTTTACTTTTACAACTTAATATGGTAATTACTTATTGCATTAAATAGCTAAATATTTTTACATCACTAACATTACATTACTAAACAAGCAATAGTATCGGGATACACTACTGTACTCTTACAACTTTGAGAATTTATCGTATCTAAGAAATTGAGACTGCTTCTTACAACAGATAAACAGAACTTGAGTTAAGATGTAGTAGTAGTAGTAGTAGTAGGTGAGGGGAGGCACACGGACCTGGCATTGAGATGTAGTAATCACATTAAAACACCTTCGGAATGGAACTGCGCGAATTTTTCAACTTATTTCATGGCTTGAATACCATAAAATCAACTAAAACCGCGCAAAATGCCGCGAGAAGCCCGAGTGCTTTCTGCAAGGCGTGATGCAGAACTCTACTTAAGTCAGGATATATTAATCACATTAATATATCTTTGGGATAACACCGCGAACTGACCGACCTAATTACTTGGCTTGAGCGCCATCAAAAAACTAAAAACTAGCGTAAACAGCGAGGGAAACCGTCTGCTCCCCACGCGAGCTGTTACAAATCTCTCTTGTCCGCCCGACACATCCATCTCTTACACAGAAACATTCTGTCATGCTGTTTCAAACTCTGCTTTTTGTGACATATGCTCAATACGTGGTTGCCTGGGCGACCGCTCGTTTTATAGACGGCGAGTTTTCTACGAAATTAGTCTAGACAGCAACGTTGCCGTACTTTCTATGCTTTAAATTTATACTTGTTTTGTTATTAAATTAAGCAACTAGATAATTGAACCTTTCTCCAACAGTTATACTTAAACCTGTCGAGGAATTTTTAAATTTTAAAAATTATTAACAGCACCAGATGTTTACCTTAATGAGTGCATCTTGTTCTTAAAAAAGCACCCGGATAAATTCTTCCACTTAAAGAGAGACCATTCTCATTATACCAGGGGCAAGCTTTTGGATTTTGACTACACAATACATTCACTGACGTTATCTGAACATAACTGCCAACATGCTGCTATAACTTTTTATAATAGCTTACCGTATCGTATTAAATGTATTAACGGTCTAAAACTTCCTAAAACTGCTTTATTCAACTATATTAATAATATTGAACCATACACAATTCAAGAATATTTGGACTTTAAAGAGTAAAAAGTAAGTGTTCAAATGTTTGTTTGTTTTGTGATAGATGTATAACGTTTTGTATTGCTTGCTTGTATATAACTACATTTTAATGTATTTCAAATTTTGTGATCATTACAAATATGTTTTGAAATAAATGTTTATCTATCTATCCATCTATCTACAACTACCTAGCTTATAATAAATTGCCATCAGCAAGTCCGTAAATAAAATGTATGTCAGTCATCTCGGCGTTCGTATAGCGATTCATGATAGAAGACTTCACAAACAAAAGTTTAACTATTAAAAGCAGAAAATATACGTCAAACAACCAAACGTTAATCAATCTCAACAAATTTGACATATACAAAATGATTAATTACGAGACGTATTCAAATAAAATTCACGTTTAAACTGATTTGCTTAAAAGGTAACATAGCATTTTTAAAAAAATTTATACTCGGTATGACCAATTTACAAGGCCATACTTCATTTCGACTATATTAATAATTTAAAAAATATCAATTGGTTTTGTCGAAAATTTTTCTTGTCCTGTATCTTCGTAACAAAACGGCTGTTCGAAAATCATCAAAGGACAAAATATTCTTAGAATTGTCCAGGGAATAACCCATTCAATTTTTGCCGCATGTTTATAAACACCCTGTATTTTGCAAAACCTTGAGAAACCGTCAGAAAACAATTTTATAGATATTTATGTCACTCGTAAAAGAGCAGATATTTTAAATTAGTTTTATAACCGCTTCTGATAGGCGGTATAATATAAAAAGGCAATCTGAAATATCAAAAATAAAATAAAAATGTTTTTTGAAGAAGTAATTCTAAGTTTATAAACATGACATACAGGCACCGAACAAATATGCATGTTGCTAACTATTAGAAGGAACCATTTTAGTAATTTTACTTTCTAATAAATGTTTAAAGACGTATGTTTGTGATACACAGACCTAAATTTCAATTGCACATTAAACTTTGTTGTGAAATATGCAGCTTATTCGTTACGAATATTAAGCGCTCCCTATACTCAGTGATGCTTTAAGACCATTTTGTAAATTATACAAAAATAGTTTTATTAATTCTATCATTTGCCGAAAAGCTTACGCCAGTCTGTTCTAACCATCATTATTTCATAATGTTCATAAGTTTGCCAGATATAAATACTATGAAGATTCAAGCGATGTTTAATATTTTCACTATTACTTACTATTTCTCAGTTTCAGAGTTCTGAAATGGCACCTTATTATAAAATAATTTGGTGTCAATAATAAGTAAAATATACAGTAAGTCCCAGAAGTAATGTCTAAATTTATTTAAAACTCAACTGTGTGTTTTTTTGAAAAATCGCTCAAACCCGTCGATTTGTATTTTTTAATGTGTTCTTTTGTGGTAAATTCGTGTATAGAGGGTAGCCCAAAAATAAGTTACGACCATCAACTTCATTTCTTCAAATGAGAACATCTATTTTTCATTGAATCTTTGAATTTTTCGTCCAATTCTAAGTATGTTTCATGTACCATGTCATATGCCTAAACTCATCAGTTATCGAAAAAATTACCATTGAATAAATCAATAAGTAATACCTGCTTATTTAAAAAGAACAGAACAACAAATCAAATGAAATGTTAAGAATGTGCGCCATTTACGCCTTGACAATATCCAAAGCGATCAATAAACTCTCTTTACACGATTTTAACCATTTCCGGAGTTATGGCACGCACTTCTCTTCGGATCCTCTCTTTCAACTCTTACAGATTGTTTGGCATGTCAAAAAATACTTTCGATTTGAGGTAACTCCACAAAAAGAAGTCCAGTGGAGTTAGGTCTGGCAATCTAGTAAGTCATTCGATAGGTCCTCTCCTTCTTGTCCGATTGGGAAAGGTTTTATTCTAAAATATACGCAGTGTGGCAGCATAGTGCGGAGGAGCACCATCTTGCTGAAACTCCAGTTCTTCGTCAGGGAAGTCGGGGTTCAATGGATTCGGAAATAAAGCCACTAATGCCAGGATTAATTCGAGATATACTTGTCCGGTTAAGGAAAGTGGACCAATTACTCTTCTGCGCACTATTCTACACCACATATTCGTTTTTTGAGGGTACTGGCTGTGAACCTCCATCATCCAATGCGGATTTTCTGTTACCCAATAACGACAGTTTTGTCTATTCACATTTTCTTCTAAGGAAAGTAAAACATCAAGTTGCTCATTTTCATCTCGAGCAGGACGACCAGATTTAGGCAAATCTCTATATCATGACCGAATTATCTAAATTTAGGCTCTATTCTCCTTATCACCTTTTGACATATGGGAGGACGATCAGGATGAATGTCAATGAATAATTGAGCTGTTTCTGTTTGAGCATGTGTTCTATCACCAAACCCAACCATGCATAGAATTTCAATTTTTTCTCGTTCCGTTAACTTCACCATTGTGGAAACCGCAATTTTGTAACTACGCTTGACAATTACTTATTTGAAGTAAAATTGTCTATGGGACTAAAGGGTGACAAGTCAACATTCAGAAATACCAGAATTGAGAGAAACAACAAAATAAACACACAATGGAATGTTTTGCTCGATTTACAAATAAATCGTCAGAAATATTGTCTTACTTATTGATATGCTCAATGGCAATTTTTTCGATAAGGTATAGGACATGGTACATGAAGCATACTTAGAATTCAATGAAAAGTTCAAACATGAAATAAGAAATAGATGTTTTCCATTGGAAAAATAAAGTTGATGGTCAAAACTTATTTTCGGGCTACCCTGTATACATGAACTTGACACTGCCGTTGTACTCTAAGACGTACCGTTAGAACGCTAGAAGCTATCAAAGTTCAATAATGTCATTTTTCAAAAGTCGATTATCTCGTTAACTATTAAGTTTAGGCTAATGATGCACTTAATAAAAAATGTTTGTAATATAATGTGAAAGCCAACAATATTCGAAGATACCTATGCGGTCTTTTTCCAAAAAAAAAAAATTAACTTTGTTTTTCTACGGCTTTCTAACTGATCCTTTATACATTTTTTTTTTAATTCTTATAGACTGTAAGAAACCCTAAAACTTTTGCTTTCAATATTTTTTGCTAGCTGTTTCACTTTAAGAAATATTCGACCGTTTCCATACATAGCAACGACCCTGTATATATAATTCTTTTGTGATTGTTATATAAGATATTTTATAATTCTCTGATTTAAACATTTTAATGATAAATAATTTATATAATTATAAAATAGTAGAGCTGGCGATAATTCAACAGTGTTTATTGGGGTCGAATATAATCAATCAGCATTGTGAAAGTTGTAATGAAATACCAGAAAACAAAATAATCGCCCAACATTTAAATTATCAAAATAACCTTGCATGCTGGGTATATCTTTTTCAAAAATTAACCCTTATTTTTCACCTCCAGAAGCACGCCAATAGTAAATTTTGGATATTTTCATGGGCTTTTAATAATCTAGCAAGTAGATATGGCATACCGAAATTCTAAATAGATCCATCAATGATAACAAGAAAAAAAGGTCAGTTCAGGTTAGTTCAGGGTGGAAAATACTCACTTAGGGTTTGCTTGCTTAAATCCAAAAAGTAAACGAACAAAATGTTTACCGATTTCAGTAATATAACATTCGAAAAATGCTCTGCAATAAAAATCATAAATAATATAAATAAAAGATACACGCCTATCGAATTTAATGTAATTTACCTGCATATAACAGTGATAATGACTTTTTTTCTATTTTATTTAATTTAAATAACAACTACTTCACATGGACCATATATGTTTTAATGACGCAATTTGGCTTTTGCGATTATTAGGTTTATTAAACCCGCAATAAAATTAAATTATTAAAATTTGCATCAAAAGCTCTCTGAAATAGAGTTGACAGATAGGCAATTAAGCAACTATACACACACAAGCGTAGACTTAAGTTTGTTTATGTTCAAGTAACTTGCTGCAGAGTAGATCAATAGGTGGGTATACGTTAGTGCCCACCTGAAATCATCTCTCATTTTTTAAGCTAAAATGTGATAACAAAAATACTAGTGATCAACTGAAGAATAAAATGACATTTCTCGGTGCCCGAACCCATCACCTGGCCCAGACCTGCAGGAACTTATAAATGTTCAGAAGCTATTGGTCAACAGTTGCAGCGGTGTCACGGCCAGTCGGCTTAAAACGCCTATCAAACGGTTTATTAACTATGATTTACAAATAGTTTAGGTTAGCTTAGTTTTAAGAATTCATATTTCATAAGGTTTGTATTTTCCATTTCGTGCCAGACCCATTTCATGACACGTTTCTCCATAGCATGGCTCGTCATTGAGGCTAGAGTCCGCCCAAAGCGAAAATACCACACAGTGTTTATTTTGTGTCCGTGAAGGGGAAGCGAAACCATAGGTAAAGATCCTTCAACAAGGACAATCCATGGGCGTGCTATCTTTGTTTACAGATTCTTTAAATGGTTTGGTAGACACAGACTAAAACGATTGACCTATGAACCATAATAGTTTCTACTGTCCTTGGCTGTTGCAGTCCTACTGTGCTGTAAGTGAGACAATCTTGGAATCTGTACTAAAATCTATTTACAGATTCGAACTATATAAACAACAGGTTTGTTCCAACACAACCAAAAACCGTACCTTTCACCGTCCCCCAAATTTAATTGGCAATCGATTGTTGCACTGGTAAATTAGTTCAGCGACCGTCCGGCGATGGTCCTGATATATCGTGTTTACGCGCTCTTTGAATGCACTTGTTGCCGTAAAAGTTACAGGTACGCATATACCTATCACAGTACCTCCTTATGTGCATTAGACAACTAAGAATATAAACAGATGGTAACGTGGCGACTCCAAGAGAAACAAGACTTTACCTACAGCAGTCCCTAAACTCTAAGCCACATATGATTGGATACACTGCAAAAACCCAAGAAGAATGTCCCCAACATAAAACAGCATATGATAGATGGGAGTAGGTATATGTGACCATAGTAAGCACTCATAAGAATACTCCCAAGTAACCTATTAAATTCCATTTAGTTTTGTCTTAGTTTTATATGGGTTTTATTGCAGTTTAAAAGAAAACTTATAGTGTTAAAGTTGTTGAGCTTTAATAATAAGTTGTAACAGCGCTCTAACAATTAGAAGATAAAGCTTATTACCTATTTCCAACGGAATACTCTTAAAACATATTTAAATGGTAGAGTAAAACGTACAATTAAAACCTGCTTGATTTATTAGGGAGATTAGACCAAACAAGTTTTAATTTACCTAAAAAGTAGGTAGATAGTTTTATGTGGGTAATAAATATATATGATAAAGCTATCTTAAAGTTGCGTTTAATTTAAGCTACAAGGCTTTAAAGGTACGTTTGACAGAACTGTTGTTTTTTTTCTTACGCTTTTAAATATCTCCTTTAAGCCCTATTAAAGCAAATGAGACATATAAAATAATTTTAGCAGATCTCCTAAAACTGTTTACCCAACAAGAAATGAGGTTATATTTTCTTGGTATTGTTTGTCGTTTAACTGCGGACTTAATGGGTAGTTTTATGGACAAATGGTTGAAAGTAAAAAAAACAGACCATTTCAAACGGCAGGTGAAAAAAACTTATGTGGCTCTACAAACATTATCTTTACCCACTAAATCTGAAGGAATCAATTGTGAAAATCGTAACAGTATCCTATTTGAACCGGGGACAACTTATTTACCTTTTGAAAATTATGCACATACTGCCCCAAACCGGATTGAATATGACGATGAGTACGAGGATTCCATAGCACACAGGAATAATTGGTTATCAGAACTGGACTTAAATGAACATGATGATTTTTTAGAAAGTGAATCGATACGCAATAGTCAATTTAGAACAGAATTAAGAAATTGGTGTATTAATTTTAATATAAGGCAGAATGCCCTAAAATGTTTGGCAGAATCATTAAATCAGCTGATAATAAATCTCATGCCCAAAGATCCGAGAACTTTTCTACAAATACCCACTACTATCAATATTTATAATATCAGTGGTGGTCAATACTGGCACCAGGGTCTTGAATCCTGTCTTCGTAATGCTCTCACTTCGACCAAGGAATGTAATACTATCTCCTTAAATTTTAACATTGACGGCCTACCAATGTACAAGAGTTCAAAGGATGAATTTTGGCCTATATTATGTAATGTACATGAAATTCCTGAAAAAGACCCAATGGTATTAGGAATATACCATGGTAAATCAAAGCCAAACAATTTGAATTTTACTCAACTCTTTGTTGACGAGCTCAAAGAAGTGGTGACAAATGGAATATATATAAAGGAGAAAAAGGTTTTGGGGAAAATTCGCTGCTTCATATGTGATTCCCCGGCTAGAGCCTTAATCAAAGGTAGTATATAGTACCTACAAATATGTCTGTTTCATAACTAAGTCCTTTTTTCTTTGCAGGTGTAGCCAATTTTAATAGCCAAAATGGATGTCTAAAGTGTACTACTTTGGGGGAATATTCATATATTTCACGAACAAATTGTTTTCCTCTTAGCGGTTGCCAGAAAAGGACTGATGCTGAGTTTAGAGCTAAAATGTATGACCTTCACCACAAATACAATGCAATACAATACACCTTAATTGGAACTACCTAACTTTGATATGATTCAGGGGTTTCCTGTAGCTGATCCATTACACGACCTTATCCATTTAGGAATAATGAAAAAGTGCTTAATGGGATGGAGAGATGGCAGCTTGGGTAGGTACCGAGCAAAGTGGCGTGCCAGAGATATAGAAGAAATTTCAAGATATTTAGTAAATTGCAAACTTCCAAAAGAAATTCATAGGAAAGTAAGAGGCCTCGAGTGCTTAGCTCATTGAAAAGCCTTGGAATTTCGCACATTTTTGCATTACATAAGCATTTGCAATTTTATAGGCATCGTGTCTATTTTTGGGCCAATACAATACCCCATTTCGCTCCCATTTACTAGGTACTACCGACAAAAATACCACGCCTTTTTCTTTTGTTTGGACAATTTTGAAGGGCATCTAAAATAATAAGAAAATATTATAACATACATACGCCCCTGAAACTAATATTTCAAGAATACTTAATTTTAGAGGGTACAAAGCATTCAAGGTTCTTAGCAAAACATTCAAAAATTATTCCAAAAGATGTGAGGTTAGAATAGAACACCGTTGGTAAAACAGAAAACTGTTAAATTCTTAGGGGAAACAGGTTCAAAGAATCATTAGCGGCTGGTTTAAGGGTTTAGGGTTTTATTAAATTTTTATGACACCATTTAATACTACAAGATGAATTTGTTTATCCGTTTTAAGAAAAAACTGGTTTTAATATGACGGGTCGAAGGCGATATGACCTAGAGTAAAGTATGTTGTATTTATTGTTTATTTAGAAGAATACAATTAGTTTTATAATATTTCCTCCATGTTGTTACAGAAATCAAGAATCGGCCATTTTGTACAGAAATTAAATATTTAGAATTTAAAGTAATTTTTGGCGAAATTTCGATAATTTTGTAGTTGTTTTTGTCGTAACATACTATTTTGCAAATTGGTTCTGTTTCTAAGCCAAAAATACTAAAACTATACAAATTACATTTTAAGGGCTTTTATTTTTTTTTTTCTTAAAAATTGCAGAATTTTAAGGGCGCGCGTGTTTTTTATACCTATCATATAGAGTTTTAACAGTAATATGACCTCTGTTAACAAATTTTTGTCCCAAATGCAAAGATCTTCCAAGTTATATACTAAGATAATTATCTGTTTGTCATGCAATAGACATGAGAAATACATTTTACAGAATCTTTTACGTCAATCTTATTTTAAGCTCTACAATACCATCTTGATAACCATTACAATTTCTATTAGTTTCAAAAGTAGTTCATCTAAAACCCTTTTAAGAGTACTGTTGGCTACTGAAATAGCTACATGTATTTAAAGAGGCTTTAAATAAGGGTTTTACGATAATCTTTTAAGTAGCTACACAACCTGTTCTCCCGTACCTATTAGGTTTTAAGACAAGTTTTAAAATAGGCTGTAACAGAAACTTTAAGGGTGGGCCTTTTGAGTTCTATAATGACTATAATAGGGTTTTTTTAGCAGTTTTCTCAACTAACAGTCTTTAACTCAAATATTTATATCTGGTTTTATAGCTATTTTTAGCTCTTTCTTAAATCTAAAAATGTTACTTGGGCTGTCCGACACTAAATTCTTAAGATTGCAAATAATAAAAGTATTCCTACTGAACATATTTGCAACATGTTCAGCATGTTGTTCCCACTTCAGTCTAGAGTCGAGATATATGCCAACAAAATTTACAGGATTGTTAAGTGTATGTAATAATTTAGGTGAGAAATCCAAGGTCTCAGTTTTTGTTTTACTTAATTTATTAGAGCAAAACCACTGCTCGATATCAGTTTGTCATCTTATCAAGTTATGCTAGATCCTTTGATTATTAAGTGCTGTGTTATCATCAGCGAACAAAATGACAACCGCAGTGCACGCGGCAATCTCGTTCATATAAATTAGAAAGAGGTTAGGTTCCAGTACAGAGCCCGCGGCACTCCGTGGAAAACCGAACTTGTACCTGATGTCAAATTATTTAATAAGTTTTTGAAATAAAAGTTCACAGGATACGCAATCGAAAGCCTTGGTCAAATCAAGAAAATATGCACGAGCATACATTATCGGTTCAAAATATTCTGCAGTTAACACACCACATCCAAAGTCAAATTGACAGGTTAAACAAGTTCTGATCCTCAAGCTACTGCGCTTGTAAAGAATAACATAACCTTAGTTCGAGAGGCAATTATTTGGTCACAAAGGGCTTTCTCAATGTTAAAAAAAAAAACATTTTAGAATTTTACAATTCCAAAGATGCCAGCTTTTAAACAAGTACTTTTGCCCCCAGGAACATAACCAGAAATATTATTACCTTCAGAGTAGGTAAGTAATTTACGAAAGGTAATTTCTTATTCTCCTGTGGCCTTTATCTGCGTTATATTAGCCCATTTCAAATAAGCAAAAAAATACGAAAACGCCAAACTATTTTGATAACCACGAAAAACATCTCCCCTCTACATTTTTGAGGTCGGGGGAAACGATGATGACATTAATTTCTTGGCTGCCCCTCTCCAACCATCCCTAAACTGAAAAAACATTCCTTTTTTCAGTTTTTCGGTCCTAGGCTTTCGTGGGCTCATCGGGTCGAGGTGCTTGCAAGGAGTATCGATAATTTAAGTATACTCATCAAGAAAAGGTTTAAATCAACCCTCAAGGGTTGAAATAACCCCCATCCGCAATAGTGTAAACCCTCAGAACAGAGCTAATAGCCTACAAAATATATACTCTCCGTTTGTGACAATCCGATTTTGTCACAAATGAAATATTATAATCTAATACCTCATATCACATGTCTGACTTGTATTGTGTCTTTTAAAAATTGTATTTTGCCTTTTTAAAACAATGTTTGGTTCCCTGTATAAAAGTAAATACGTACCTAAGGTCAACGGCCTCTGTTTTCGTTGTCTTTGACCAAGCAGGGCTACATTATTCTCCTATTTTAAATCACATATCTCCCTGGAATACACTATCCGAGACTTATACTAGTGTTTCATTATAAAATTCAAATATTTTTCTTTGTTTTCAATTGTTATTATCACCTGTCAGATTGGCTAATTAATATTCTAGGTTAATATTCTTCTTCTGAAACATGTTTGGGCCATAATATTCAGCAACCAAAAACTTCAATGGCCGTTTCTCGAATGGCAGGGATATTTTGGGACTTGGGTTTTTTTTTATAATTTATAATGGATTGCATGAATTACGAATTGACCTCTTATGTAAAACTAAATTTGGGTACATCTGTTTCATTTCTCTTGGCTTGGAGTATCTGCAACTGAATGGACATGACTCTAAAGACTTCATTCTATGTCACCGCCAGTGTGTGACCCAGCCTCTCGGCTCGAACGGTAGATCTGGCCGGAAGTGGTTCGCCCCAAATTCGCTTTATCCTTCTCCACCTCTCTCTGTCGTTTTTTTTCTCTTTCACATCCTGTTAACGGCACATTTTTTAACTTTTATCCTGAAATTCTTCAGTGACCTCACTTAACTTCCAGCGATCGACGAGGCAGCAAGCGTTTCTGGATCCAGGGCTATTCAAGCCATCTTTCCAGGATTTTGGATCTGGAAGCGTTATTTTCTGTGCCCCCTTTTGTTTGACTTGATCATTTTTGGTTTGCGGGGCCGCAGAAAGCCACATTGTGGGATTTTGTTGGTCGCAGTTCGATGTCGAAGGCGAGTTTTTTTTATATACCATGCCGTTTCTTTGGCAATTTTTCAACTTTTCTCCTAAAATGCCTTCTGCGGTCTCTTTTAGTTAAGTCGGGGCACCAGGACCGTAAGGGGCCTAGCATCTGGAGCACCCATCACTGTTGAGACCCCCAATATCAATTTTAAAGACCCTACAGCTCCCCTTAGGTAAGTGTAATCAATTTTTCTTTCCTATTTTTCCCTGTATATTGCTTCCAAATCGCCATAATTTAACACCACATGCATTGTTCAGATAAATGTGCCTTTTGTACTTATGGCCGAGTATAATTGGCTTCGTTAGCTGAGTAAATATTTCTTGATACCTTTTAATCTTTTTTTATGAGGCAATTGAACACCTAGAGTAGTTCTACCCCATTTCATTCATGTAACGTGTACTATCGAGACATGTATTTAAATAGAGATTCCTATTTTCTTTCAGTTGCTGGTGTACTGTCAATTTGTATGTAATTATTTTTGAAGTCTAATGAAAAGTAATCAAGGGGTCATGACCTTGGAATTTTTAATTAACTATCTTATCACAACACCAGTGGTTTTTTTTTTGTGTTTTGTTGATTCTTTTATAAAGGGGTCCAATTTGCCTCGTTGTTTACATATCTGTTTTATATAGCACAAGTTTGCTTGAAGGCCAGTGTTACATGGTATCTTAATTCTTGCCATACAGGGTGTGCCCTAAATATAAATATTTTAGGTGTTTTAAAATCAAACCAAATATATTTGATTGTCAAAAGATTGCTATATCCACATTGATAAACTAACTAACAAGCTGTTACAGATTACAATTTAAATCATTTTAACATCTACAAAATTAAAATAAATTATTTGATCAAATTTGAGATGATTTAGTTTCAGATATTTAGTGTTAATCATTTTTTTTATTTTGTATAATGGAGCCTTATTTGATTATAATTATTATAAATCCACCAATTTGTCAAGATGGTTCTTGAATGGACATTTTTAGTTTGTATTGTTTATTTTAAATAGTAACACTAGGGGCTGATGAGCTGATTATGTAATTCCTTTTTTTATTAGCTCCTAGCTTAAATAAATTATTGATTGGTTTGCTGTTTGATAATTAAGATTTTGACATCGATTGTGCTATATAGTTGTATATTTCCCTTATGTGTGTACATAATTGATTTTCTTTTATTTTATGATGTAACCTTAGTACATAGGCGTACGTGTGGCTTGATAAATTAATTTTATTTTAAGTTTTTGCTCATCAAGTTTAATTAAAATATTTGATCACTATACTAACGTCCCTGAATATAATTTTATAAATTTATTTTTTTTATCCAAACCGAAACTTAACTTATGACGTCAATTCTTTTTATTTACATTTTACCAGATTAATTTAATTTAAATTTAAATCTTGCATATAATTTAACTTTTTTTATAGTTGCTTTAACTTTTTTTTATAGTTCCTTTTCCCTTTTGTTTATTTTCACTTAGTTGGTTTTGCCATTTTAATTACATTACTTTATTATAAATTTATTGTACAAAGGGAAAAGGAACTAGGTCAGCTTTATTAATAAGCCCTCAGCTAATGCTTTTCTTTTTTTTTAATATAGTCTTCTTCTCTTCTATTTCTTCTTCCTCTACTTCTCTTCAGATCTCCTGATCTTCTGATCTGATTGATCTTTTGACGTCTTCCTTTTTTTGGGACGTTCTTTTGTCATCGTCATCTCAACCAGCTTCCTTCCCCTTTGGAACAAGCCCACGATCAGCAGTAGTGTACTGCTTAACAGGTTTATTTTTAAGTACTAACCCCCATATTTTATTTTTTTTTTAATAAAAGCCAGCATTAATTTTAATTAATTCTTTTCGTTTTATTTATGCAGCTCCCCCTGTGGTTCTCTCCAATTTTATTTAGGTTACCTAAGTTGCGAAATCCAGCTGAGAGTAAGGCCCCAGCACCATCTTGAAGGTTTCCGTTTTGACCTGGCTGCAAAACGGTGGCGCCCTATTTTAAACCCCCCCCCCCCCCCCCTTACTTTCTGGCAATTGAGCTAGGGCATTTGCACGCGGTCCCTCAGCCTCTCACCTCAGCTTGGCTTCGTGATTTTGGCTTCACTTTTATTTCTTTTAATTTAATTTAAATAAATTTCCAATTTAAAAAAAAAATAAAAAATAAATTTTATTTTGTATTTTTAATAACAGCAAAAGACGCGTCGCACGTTTTCTGGGATATGAATGATATAGGAATGCAATTGTTACTACTTTTCTTCTTCTATATCCTGCTTCAACTACCCCTAAATTGACAAACCATCCCATTTTTCAACTTCAACAACAACAAACCCACAAAGTAAAAGAAGCAATAAAAAACTTAACATTCAAGTCAAGATATTAATGATAAGGATAGTTTTGAAATGAATGAAAGCAATTTTCTTCTTAAGTTCTTCTTAAGTAACTGATCAATATTCCAGTGGCGGCTCGTGGGTGTAGAAGGGGGTGAGGCTAGAAAATAGCGCCGCAGGCGAAAATTTTTCGCGATTTCAAGGTCATTGGCTTAAAATGAATAGTTAGGAATTCAACCAGCAATACAATTATTTTGAAATACTAGGTTTCACGAGAAAAATATTTAATTTGCAAGGTCAGGGTCAATTTCTCTCAGTGCATCTGCTATTGTGTCTCTATTTTGCTCTTGTAAGAACTACTACAGAAAAAACGAAATATATATCAGTGATATAGTTTAATAATCAACTTTTTTATGTACGAATTAATACGCTCAAACATCGACAAATACAAATCTTAAGGCGTACCCGACAAATGTCTAACAAAAACTGCCGTTTCTAACGGTACCCTTTAAAATATCTAAAACTATGCCCTATTTAAATTCTAAGCATCTATATGTTTACATTAACACCATAAAAACTATAAAACTAATGGACTTATGCCAGTCAGTATTTTAAACTGCAGACCCGCCTCGAAAATCTAAAATCACGATAGGTTAACAATCACAAACGAATGGCACGCGTCGTAACTCGTAACCTAACGGCATAGGCATAGACCAAGGTGTAAGCCTGTGTACTGTGCCTAACGGCAAAGGGCTTTTCCAACGTTCTAATTAAATCTAATAAGCCGACACCTGATCCTTTGAGAAGAAAAGATAGATGAGCCTGTTAACAATAAAACATTGCCAAGTTTCAAATAGGCACTAGGCACCAACCTGTAATCTTTAGTTTTTATCTGTTTTTTCGTTTTTTGTTATTGGGATTTAATTGCATATTTATTAATAATATCTTATAGAACAATGAAAACATTTATCAATCTTATTCTTATTATCTTCTTAATCTAACTTATTTTTTTATGTTTTTAAAAATAAAACATTTAAATAATAAGTAAATAAGTGAATAAGTATCCTTGTTCAATCAATATTTGGCAACATGCAAGTCATTGCAAGCTACTGTAAAAATAATACGATATAGGCCCAAATAAGTGGGCCTCACTCGCCTGCAAAATTTGACTTTTTTTCCTGTTATGCGCGATTAAAGCGGTGGAGGTGCCGGGTAGGAGAGCATAGCGTTTTATAAGCGATTTGTGACGTAAAGGAAACTCAAGTTTTTGGGATTACAATTTTCTTTTTATGCGATCGGGCAACGATTTCAGTTTTTAAAATTAATGTTGGATGGGGTGCGCGCTAAATTTAGAAGATAATATGTTGAACTTTGATGGTAATTCGATGTTCTATTGTTTTGATACTTTTAATGATTGAAAATTAGTTAAAAAACGTTTTATATTTAAATAAATAATTTATTAATTTTACATGTGAGGCCCGGCCTCAGTTGCTTTATACGACGAGCCGCCACTGCAATATTCCTTTGCACTACTTGCAAAGGGCTGTGAGTAATTCTATATTTAATTTTTGCATGATTATTTGTCGTTTCTTACTATTTTTAAACAGTTAAATTGAGATTGATTGCCAAAAAAATACAGGAATAAAATTATTTTTTTTAATAGCTTTACAATACTATTTATTAATATTATAATAAATAGAGTAAGCTTCTCATTTCTCATACCTGCAGGTATATTTCTGTTTGATTTTTAATTTGTAGTCTGTAGGAAATTAAATTATAATTCTAAGGCTAATTGAAAATACAATTAATTAGACAATAGCTAAATAGCTATAATATGCTATCATAATGTCCTTAGCAAGAAACTATATTATGTTGTGTTCTATGGTTTCACCGAACATAATAATATGTAGATAAAATGCATAGTATAGTTTTCTTTGCTAATTTTACTAAAAAGCTACTGAAATGTCTTTAATATAATTTAAATACTAAGACCAGCGTTTCTTAACCAGTGAGGCACGCCCCTCTAGGGGGGCGTGCTAAAACTAAATAGGGGGCGCGAGCATCATGTCGAGAAAAAATGAGAAAAGAAAATATCAATAAAAAATATATTTAATTTATTGAAAGAATGGCATCAGTACTGCACAATGTATTTATTTAATAATTAACTTATTAGTGACTCCCTTGGGCCTGTCTTGCAGAGCAAAGTTTTTCGAAAGGAAGTTTAATATTAGAAATTGACACTGTAAGCTCTTCTTCTATAATAATTAGCTGAAATCTATATATTGTCGTCAAAGTAGCCACCGTAGAAAATCCGGTTTCGCAAAGGTAGGATGTTGAAAATGGTAATAATATACAAAATGCAGAAAACTCATCATCTAACCCTGCCCAAAATTCAAAAATTGATTTATTACTAAATTATCTTTTAATTTCGCCACTTGGCATGAAATCTATAAAGATTTCTTCTTCGGCAGTTGAGAGACTTTCGGGAGTATTTTGAAATGGGTCTCTAACCCACTCGTAACTTGCTATAAAATTGAAGTCAGCAAGAAAATACATTTAAAATTTTTTGCCAGCATGATTAAATGATTTTCAATGGCTTCAAAAACAACTTTCACATGATGCTCTTCAGCCTTGCAAGTTTTAACACATTCATCCACATCTGCAAGCATTTCTAGGTTTTTTTTTGCTTTACATTTTTGCTCCACAAATCCAGTTATCTACAAAAATCATTAACTTTATTACTCGTATCCAACATATGTGTATTTGCTCCTTGGAGTTAAAGATTCATGGTATTTAATTTCTCGAATATGCCGACCAAGTAGCTCAATTTCATCACAAATAAATCATCTCGACACTCCTCAGCTTCCGTTCGGGTTTCTTCTTCTAGAAAAATGGCGATTTTATCTCCTAATTCACAAACACGTTGCAGAAATGTCCCACGTGATAACCATCTTGCCTCGAAATAAAATATTAACGCTGAATGTACTGCATCCAGGTGCTTACAAAGTGCAGAAAATATTCTTGATTTTAGGGGTCTCATTTTTATATAATTTATCGTGCACCGTCCCTTAGCACAATATTCAGACTAGCACTCATTTCTTTGGAAACCAGAGCTTTTCTGTGGATCATGCTATGTGTCCAGGTACACTATGGAGATTTTTGTTTTACAAGTGCTTGTACACTTTGGAATCTTCCAGACATTGTACGAGCACCATTGGTGCATATTCCAATGCAATTTGTCCACTCTATTTTTGCCTTGTTTAGAATATTCTTTAATATAGCAAATAATTCAAGTGCTGTTGTTTTCAGTTCTATTGGTTTACAGAATAGTAGCTCTTATATTACTAACATACCATCACAAAATCGAACAAGGGAAATTAGTAAGCATCTTTATTGCCTCATGCAGCTGAATTGAAAATAAATTGTCACGCAACTTCTCGAAAAGCTGATGCCGTACATATTCAGCTATATCACCAATTCGACGGGCAACAGTATCAATTGATAGAGGTATGGACTGCAATTGTTTGGCAAAATTATCTTCAAACATAGTTCGTACAATCTCAATTGCAGCTGGTAGAATAAGATCTTTACCAATAATGTGAGGTTTTTTACTTGTGGCTATCTGATATGAAACCTTTTAAGAGGCGAGTAAAGCTTTTTCATTCACAGACATAGTTTTTTAAAACTGCTGCCAAAATTTTAAAGCAAATGACACACAGGGGTCTTTCTTCTTCATTTACTTCAGTGCTGGTAGACCCAAAACTTAAATATTTTGTTGATTTTATCTTCGGAACCGTCTGTGCAATAGGTGATGTTTCACTATCATCTAATGCTGGCTTATATCCACGCTAATATTTATCCATTATTCTGTATAATTCCACGAGCTACTTAATTATCGTTAATTGCAGATAACACTCAAATCACAACATACACATTCACTGCCCAAAAGGATCGACTCTACTGAGACTGGCTGGGACTAAACGAGATGCAGTATTTATGCACGCCGCGCAGACGTTCTTGAATTTCGAGGCAAGTAATGTCCAGTATGGTGGACGTAAGACAGAGAGCATTAGAGAGGCATCGATTTGGTTTTATCAATGCAGCGGATCGGTGTTGCCGAATATAAATAAATTTACCTAGTTGTGATAATGCGGTGATCAAATGCTAATAATAGGATATGAAGTGTAAATCGTTTGGAAAAGTACAATTTGACTAAGCTTATATTAGTTAAAACGTATATTCATTTTAGAAGTACACAAAACAAGCTTTACCATATAAATTATGAAATTGATTTCACTGTTTTTTTTTACATAAATGTTAAATAAGAATAAAGTAAAAATCTCCCTTAGAGCGCCAATCATTCTCCTTATTCACTAGAAGAAACCGATCCAGCCGTGCCCAGTGGGCGTTCAAGTTAAAAAATGAGATAATTTGCAAATTTGGGAGTAGTTGGGGGAGAACAGGAAAAGAAATGTAGCGACAATCGTATTCCCCGCCCTTGAAAGCGGGTCGTATATATTTTTCAAGCCGTCAGCTTTGTTTTGAGAATTGTTACTATTGGGGAGTGTAGGGTTAGTTAGATTAATTGTTTATTATATGTTATTAATAATCTCGACTAGCACTGTCTCGCTACCTGGTTGTAAGCTGTGTTTTTTCGTAGTATACACTTCAGGGTGGGCCGGAAATAGTCGTTTTTTAAAAGAACTTAAAATTAAAACTTCGCTTGTTTGAAAAAGTTGCGAAGTGGTGCAAAAATGTCGCCTGAAAAAAAGGGTTTTCTAAGATAATTTTTAACCGGCCTCAAAGTTAATAGTGTTAAAACCAATAAATGCAATTGATTTTCAGTACCAACAATAAAGTGTATAATAACACTTTCATTATTGCTAAAAGAACTGGATATATCAGTAAACATTTTAACCGATCCCAGGGGCTCAGTCGGAAATATAAATATGAATAAATTTGTATTTACTTAAAATTCTGTGCAGGTCTTAGTTTAGTGAGCTGTGCTAAAAAATATTAAGTTGACACTAAACTAACCTGGGGTTTGTCCCATTGGATTTCCACCTACCCTATGTCTGAAACAACATATTTTTCGTCGTTTCTCAATTAAAATAATGTATCTAACTAATATTTTAATGCCTTCTAGTTTTAATCTTAATCTAATGGATATATAATCAATTCCACATATTTCTAAAGAGGCCTCAGCAATAGCTTTAACACATCGTTTAGCGGCATGTATGTGTTCAAAGTTAGGTACAAAAAATGGGTCCTTGCAAATTGTTTTCTAGCTCCTGATATGCCAATTTAACTGGCACAAGTAGTATAGTCATTGTCGAATTCTGCCAGCCTATTAAGTCCGTATATTATTTTCTAGTTAAAATAATGGAAGGGAACCTAAAAACTTTTATTTCTTAACTGGACTGCAATCAAATTTTTGTTATTCTTCTGACAACTCACTATTCTATATAGGCAAGTTTTTAAGGCTTCAAGGCAAAATAGGTATTATCGGCAAAGCCCTTATCAATTGTGAAAGCGGCTTGTTTTTGTAATTAATCTATAATTTTTAACAAAGATAGGAATTCCCAGAACTAAGAAAAAAACATCGACTTGTATTCTTTTACCAAAGAAAAATAAAGAAATCTCTAATACCAATGAAACAAATAAATATAAAAATACTGCGAATTTATTCTTTTTATCAATAATGTTTATTATATTTAAGGATTCAAAAGTTACTAAACATCACATGACTTAAATTAAATAAAATATCTGTTAGCAATATTTTTAAAGAAAAAGCTAATGCTTAATCAGATTCATCGTCTCTTAATAGTATAGTGTTAGAAACATCATCCTTCGTAGTAATGATCTGATAGAACTGATGAAAATTTTTATTGATATACTGCAGAAGTTCAAGTAAATTCTCTTCCTTTTTAGTATTTATTGGAACAGGTCCCTTGTAGCTTAGAGGAGGCTTTACGTTAGTTGGCATTGAGGTCTTCGCTTTACGCCTAAAATCAAATTTCTTAAAGGCGTCTTTCAGCACTAAAGAATTTCTGTATTGGACTATTCCAAAATGATCAGAGGAATATCGAATCCATTTTATTTCCCTCCATACTGCCCGTTCGCCTTCTTCGTTGGTCTTTTTGTTTATAAAGTAAGTTTTAAGTAGTGCCAAAAAGTCAAAAATGCTTTCTTTCCATCTCAATCACCTTAACCGGCTTTATCTTACCACACATACGCACCAGTTGCATCCAGTCTCACGGATGTTCGATGGCAGCCTCATATACAGGGTGTTATGGAAATGACTTATTATTTTTTAACCCGTAAATCTATAGGTCGAGCCGAATTGGGGAAAAATTGCGTTAAATGGCGCTCGAAGCTAGAAATTCGAGAAAAATGCCTTCAAAAATTTAGCTCAAAACACCTACGCGCCAATGACCCAAACAGCTGATTCGTACTACTTGTCAAAAAAAAATTGTTGACAAAAATCTGACAGTTACTGTCAGATAGTCTTTAGATATCGTCAGCCCAAAACATGTGTTTTGACCAGTGTTGCCACATTTACTACATCAGTTTCATCAGATAACCTTTTTTGAATATTTAATTTTTTCTACTTAACTTTAATATGCTTTAGTTTCTACCCTATTACACGAAAAATTGTCTACGTATTGCTCTAGTTTTATTTGTACATACCTTGAAATAAAAAACATATCGGCAAGAAATCCACGTTATACTGTTACCATTTCAAATGATTCTAGCGGGACATTTATTCACTTTAACAACACATTAACTGTTCGGGACATTATCAAGTTATTAGCTCTTTAATTCTGTGTTATTAATACAAGAAATTACTAGTTATAGACAATACTTTATAACAAAATCCGGATTGAAAACAACGCGACACACGTTTGATACGGTTATGTTCTTTCTCTTCTTCTGTGACTTCTGTTCTTCTTGGTAATGATAATAGCTGGCTCATTGTCGTCAAGACAGGTGGCCATTGCAATTAAGAATAATAATTACGGTATCCAATCCAGTCCTCTTAACTGGACACACAACATTTAAACACGATAGTCCAGGGGGCGGGAAATGTGATTTGTTGCTGTTCTGTGATTGGATACTGAGCAGTTCAAAGTCAATGAGCGCATTCGGGAGACGAAACTGCTCCGGAGCAGTTCCTAAATCGTCTTGTTGTGTCGACCGCTACTTTTACGACACTTTCCAACATGTTACGGAACGGTCGCCATTTTGGGTAGCATCTTTCACTTCCGCTGCTTGGAGAGAGCGGTTCGTTATGTCAATGGGGAAATGACGTATGCAACAAAAGTTTGGTTACGAAGAACGTAGTAAATAGAATGGAGGAACAAAACATATACATTAAACAGGAAAACGTACTTTTTAACTGCCACCAAAGAGTTTCAACCAAGGGATGAGTATATTGGTAAGCTTCACAAAACAAGAAAGGTTAATGTTTGTTACGCACAGCTGATATGGATTTGACATTTGAACCAAACGTGATGATCTTTTGGTCGAAATAGTCGAAATCCATGGAAGCCGACGAATCGGTAGCGGTTGGATCATAACCGGTAACCACTGCGGAGCAGTTTCGTCTCTCGAATGCGCCCAATGGCTTCATATGTGGCTTCATAAATTTGTTTTTAATATCATTTCTTATTATTCATTTACTTGCAACGGCATAAAATTTGTTTGCGTTTTGCTGCTGGAGTGTATAGTTGTTGAATAATGTGATACACATGTGATGGGAATGTTTTGTGATGTGATAGTTTATCTGTGTAAATTTCCAGACATAGGGCTTGTTGTTGGTATCTACGATTTTTACTCAGCGAAGTATTATGATAGCAATACAATTTCATGGGGTGAGTAAAAACTATACCTATTGAATAAGGCTTGTTTAATTGAAATCGCAGTATAGTTTTTGATTTAATCTTTTTTAAAAAACCTAAAAAAAAGATTTTCCCGAATACTTGGCAACGTCGCAAGGTAATCAGCTGTCTGTAGAAATTCCGCCAATTTGTCATGTCAAAAACACGTGTTTAGGGGTAATGAACTTTCATAGAGGCACAGATGGTCCGGTTTTAAGGTATTTTACAAAATTCAAAATACTTCCGATTTTAGAAAAAAAAACTATCAAGTGTAACTCTAGGCAGTAGTGTTCAAATGAGAGTTCTGACTATCCCCCCACCCCTTTTTATGACCTTGACCTTGAGTAACCCGGCCTTGACCTTGACCTTGAATTTGACCTTGACCTTGAACCCGAAGTTGACCTTGAATTTGGCATTGACCTTGAATTTGACCTTGACCTTGACCTTGAGTAACCCGGCCTTGACCTTGACCTTGAATTTGACCTTGACCTTGAACCCGAAGTTGACCTTGAATTTAGCATTGACCTTGAATTTGACCTTGGATTTGACCTTGACCTTGAGTAACCCGGCCTTGACCTTGACCTTGACCTTGAACCCGAAGTTGACCTTGAATTTGGCATTGACCTTGAATTTGACCTTGACCTTGAACCCGAGGTTGACCTTGAATTTGGTATTCACCTTGAATTTGACCTTGACCTTGACCTTGACCTTGAAGTTTACATTGACCTTGAGCGTGGCTAACCTTGAAGAAGTAAGTGGAATTATACCCCCTCCCCGAGAATTTGTCTATTTCTCGGAGATTCGCTGTATTGAATGAAGAAATAAATATTGAATTTGACCTTGGATTTGACCTTGACCTTGATCTTGAGTAACCCGGCCTTGACCTTGACCTTGACCTTGAACCCGAAGTTGACCTTGAATTTGGCATTGACCTTGAATTTGACCTTGACCTTGAACCCGAGGTTGACCTTGAATTTGGTATTCACCTTGAATTTGACCTTGACCTTGACCTTGACCTTGAAGTTTACATTGACCTTGAGCGTGTCTAACCTTGAAGAAGTAAGTGGAATTATACCCCCTCCCCGAGAATTTGTCTTATAAATAAGGTCCCTTTCCACAGAACTTCATAGTCACACAAGCAGTGTTTGCATTAATAACTGCTACCTTTAAAGCTAATTAGAAATATTGTGTTTGTGGTGTGTTTTGTGAAAGGTATTAGTCAAGGTATTTTAAATTTATTACACATTTCAATTATGAGTATTTCACAGCAGACTTTGGATCAAATTAATAATATGATAAACAAAGATGTTGAATTCATTGAACGAAGAAAACTTTCTACATTAACTGTGGGAGAATTGTATATAATTAAAAATATAAAGTTTGTGGCAACGCGTTTTGGTAAAAGTATTGTTGTTACTTTGTATGATAAAACACATTATTTAACATTTGAGACATTTTTACCCAAACGTGTTACTGAAACATTATCAGAGGAGACGGTTGATATCATGAATAAATCGAGTGATAAATTTACCTTAAGCTATTTGGGACAAGGTTCACATGTATTTTCTGGGGGTGACACTAGAGCGTTATTAAGTTTTGGGTCTTTAATTTGAAATATAGTAATTATTTTCAATAGAATACTTTAATGTATTATAGTATATCATATTTTTAATTATAATTGAAGTGTAATCAATTTTAATACGAATATCAGCAAACACAGCCGCATTCTCATTATTTCCTATTGCAGATGTGTGACAATGTTATTGAAAAGCAAGATATATATATGATTTGGTTGGCATGTAAATTAAGACACATGGCTCAAGATAAACTACAGTTTGCAACGTTTGATGGTTCCGATTTGGATTCAATTAAAAGTCAATATGTACGCGATGTGAAGGATGCAATCAATTTTATGGCTGGTGTGCATCTATGTGAAAAATATCTCTATGGATCTATAAATCTGAGCGGATTTTGTGCTGAAATGATTGAATATGATCTTATCAAGTTTGTTACTAATATACCAGATTTACCAAGTGATTTGGTAACAAAATTCAATTTGCTTGATTACGTGGATCCCGACGATATTACTTATATCGTAAAAGATGGTGTAGTCATCCGTAGCGATGGTGCAAATGGTTATGAAATAATGGACAAAGTAGAAGATCAAGAAAATTAAAATTACTTATTGAAACAACATTTATTTGTAAAAACACGTTCTGAACTGTATTTCCATAAAGTATATATTATATGTATTATTTTAAATAATGGTAATGTTTATAAATAAATGTACCGGTAGGAAATAAATTATTTGTAGTAGAAGCATTGTTTTATTTTCCCCAACGCAATAACCCTATATAAGCGTTTATAAGATGAAAACAGATTAGTTAGAAGTAACGATGGGTCGTGTTAACAACAACACAATTGACAAATTTGGGCGTAAGAAGTCGAATGAAAACTTTCGATTTGTACGTGGACCACCTGGAAATGGATTCAGGCTTACTCTCGATGATCAGTATGATATGCAAGGAAAATCCCTAGAGAATGTTGCATCACCTAAAAAACCAAATGATGCTGCTACTCAAGAATATGTTCTCACTCAACGTGATCTCCTGCGTATACAACTAACTGCTGTAATTGTTAAGAAATTATCAGATCTGCGCATACAAGTTGCCGACGAAATTAGTAAGGATGTTATACAATTTTTTGAGCGAAAAATCATAGGATTGAATACAGATATTTCTCGGAGATTCGCTGTATTGAATGAAGAAATAAATAACTTAAAGGAGAAAGTACAGAAAACTAAAGAAAAAGTTGTTAAAAATTTTCATCCAGAATTTACATTCGGAAAGTAGACAGAAGGTTTTATCATGATAAATAAAAAGTCACTCAAGAGAGAGAGGTCACACGTGAAGGTCATCTGTTATATATAAATACACGTATCCAAATTATGGTGACTTAGTTCATTTGTAGTATTGCTTTCACAATCATTTACAATATGGAAAGTAAAACAACATTAGTGTATCCGTTTTCAATCAATGGTCGTCAAATGTGTTCAAATTGTGAACATTGGGAATTTTTAAGTGGGACAATGGGATTATGTGATTGGTGTCAAAACGAGAGCAATAGAGGATCTGTACCTGCTGACCAACCTCAAAGTCCCATTATCTTAGGTGGTGGGCATCAACAACATACTGATACGTCCACCTCTTCGAGTCAAGAAGATGAAATAATGGAAGAATCGCCATCACCGCAGTCGCTATCGTCAAGTCCAACGTCGTCGCTACCAAATGCACTACTCGATTCTTCAAGTGATTAGTATATGCGCTAAAAAGTAGTGATGAAGAAGTATTTTTCCGTGTCATATGTATTAGTGAAAGTGAACTTAGACAATTTGGTTATAGTCCCTAAGTGTTTTTGGTCATTATGTATTATTGCTTAAATGTGAATAAAACATTTTTTAGTACTTCATATTATGTTTATAATTATATTATAAATTAATAAATCGTTCATGAACAATTTTATTTCTAAAATTACTTTCTAAAATCATATCCAACGTTGTTTTGATTTTCTCTATTCGCCGTTGGAAACGGTACCTATCAAGCATTAGCTGTTGAAAGTCGCTCTTTCGAGCTTCTCGATATGCAAACGCCCAAACAAATGTTTGGTGGACAATATTTTTCTCTTCATCAAATATTACTCTCTTCATGGTTATTAATTCAATGAAAACAATTTTTAAAATGATAGCAATATATACTGATAAATAAAATTCATATGTCTTAAATTACATGTTTATTTTGTCGTTCAACTGATACAATAATTGTAATAGGAAATACAAAGCTGTTTATACAATATCAGACTTGTCTATCCAAAAATTAAATTGATTGGGGAAACCCAACCATTTTACAAACAATTGATCAATGTGATTTTTCTGACGTTTTCTAAGAATTTTTTCAACCAGATAAACACCTGGACTGGTTGTCTTTTGCAGTTCAGCTTCATAGAAACAACCTTTAATCGGTTCACCTTCTAACGATTCCAGTATGTAGGTGGGTGGATTGGTAATGTTACTTTTTACAATTTTAAACAGTTCCGTTGACCATGAAGGTGTATACCCCTTTTCAAATATGGTTTTGTATTTACTGATTCGAACTATATCGCCTAGACGAAATTTATATTTCTTCGGTCTAACCTTTAAATAATTGTATGCCCTAATTTGTGTATCTTCTAGCACATTTCTGGGCTTCATGCCAATTGTGCGATGTATTGTATTATTATAGACACTTGTTTCTGATACTAAAATTTCCATCCTTAATAGAAATCAAATTTTTAAAATTGAAAAAGAATCATTTTAAAAAAGTGAGTTTTTGGCTATTTTTAGATGTGTAACTTTGACGCCTTATTGCGTGAAAACGGTTGAAAATAAAAAAAGACGGCATGTCAAATGTATTAAAAAAATATATATAATTGGTTTTATTTAACTCAACTATGAATGAGTCAGGCTTTAGATTAATGCATGAGCTATGAAAAGGTTTAGTCTCCATAAGAAACTAAACTTGTACACTCTGCATTGAAATATTGTATTTATCTAAAACACAACATCGCACACAGAGTGCCAACTAAGCTACGTTAAAAACATTAGGGTGGCCCTGAAAAGGGCCGATTGGTAGGCTGGGGGGTGGTGGGTCTGCCTGAGATGCCTAGTTCCTCGGCACCTCACCACGGGCGACCAAAATCGAGCGGGGTGCAGCTCGATATGGTTGGGGTGGGTCAGGCACTGCGGGCGTTGTCGGCTGGGCTGGGACAGCCGGCTCAGGAACTGCGTGCGTTGTCGGATGGTTTGGCCTTTTGCGTCGATAGTGCACACACCGCCTCCTCACGCTTATCTTGAGCAGCTTACAGGCTTGACAGCATAGACGACACAAGCCTAAAGGACTGATTGTTTCACTCAGTCGATTGCACTTTACACCGTGACGCTTCCCATTAACAGCTGTTGGTTTGACCACAGCATGGATCTTACCAGGGAATCTTTCGCTTAAGTATGCATTAATCGAAGCCATATCGAAACTTCGAAGCGAATGGTGCTCTCTCGTAATGGTTTACCGTATTTATAGAATCAAAAAGCACAACTCATGCGCATCACGAAACTTTACACATAAGCAAACGAAGTTATAAGAAATTTTACTTTAGCGAATTATTAAATCGAATAGATTTATCTAAAACTATATTTCCTTCGCTAACTACATCAGTCGATTGCAAGCCACGATGGGAGAATATCCTTCAGACATTTTTCTTGATATCCAAGGCTACCATTGTTCTTCTTTTGGATACTTTCCAAAAGAGTTAGCAATTTACGATGGTTTTCGTATCTCAAGTTACCTATTTAAATCCCCGTTTAACAGAAATATGTTGTCTGTTGAGGAGGCAAAAAAAGTTAAATGGGCCGAAAATTATCATGGACTTAAGTGGGAGTCTGGCAATACAGAGCTGTGTGAAATCGGTAGCATATTTAAACATGTTTTGGAATTATATCAGTCACCGAGGATTTACGTAAAAGGCAGTGAGAAAGCAAATTTCCTAAAGAAGTTTCTAGGTGAAAAAATTATCAAGAGCATTCCATGTGAGCAAGAACCGAAATTAAGCAAGTTTAAGAAGATACCAGAGTGTTTTTTCCATGAAACAGTTGAGCCGTGGCACTGCTCAGTATCAAATGTAAAAATTTTATACGATTATAAGAATAGCTATTAATAAGCATTTTATGATCATTTACTTTGTTTTATTGTTATTCATTCGTTTTAAGGCATTTGCTAGAGAGTGTAGCGCAAAAAGACAATATAGTTAAAGTTTGCCTTCGTTGAAGATATAAGTGACCAAATTTCAAAATGCATTTATTTAAAAATAAGAATTTGTAGGTCGTACCCCTCTAATAATTTTAATTAATTTTTTTACGGTACCTATTTAGCATATGTTTAGAGAGAAAAAGCAAGAGGTCGAAAATGTTTCGGTTCACGTACACCACAAGTTCGCAAAATAAAAATTTCAATAGTTTAAAAAATAAAAATTTTGGGTATTAATCATACAATATTTTCAATTAATTTTTTAAGATATTTAGCATAAGTTTAGAGAGAAAAAGCAAGAGGTCGAAAATGTTTCGGTTCACGTACACCACAAGTTCACAAAATAAAAATATCAATAATTTGAAAAATAAAAATTTTGGGTATTAATCCTACAATATTTTCAATTAATTTCTTTAAGATATTTAGCATATATTTAGAGAGAAATAGCAAGAGGTCGAAAATGTTTGGGTTCACTTACACCACAAGTTCGCAAAATAAGAATTTCAATAATTTAAAAAATAAAAATTTTCTGTATTACCCTACAATATTTTAATTAATTAATTTTTAAGGTATATCCACTCGCTTTATGGAAAAATATGTAGACACCAAAAAGTTTCGGCTTTTTATGCCCTCATTGTTAGAATTTTTTATATTTGAATTGGATGAAAATTAATGTGTTTTTAAGATAATTTACATTTTTATTAATTTCTTTAATTAGTTTATAATGGTTTTTTGCTCAAGTTGAGAGCAAAAGTCAAGAGAGGGAAAATGTTGGGATTAATGTAGACTACAAATTGGCATATTTAAATTTCAGTTATTTAAAAATATTTTTTAGGGGTAGGTACCACCCCTTCTTATTCGTAATTATTTTTTTTAGTGGGATTAGCAAAACGTTTGAGTAAAATACCAATACGGAAAATCTTTGCTCTTGTTTTGTCTAAAAATTCACATTTTTTTAAATTGCATAATTCTAATAATTTATATTTTTTAAAGTACCCCTTATAAACTTGGTACCACTAGGGGTAAAAAATTTATAAAATTTGGTATATTATCGTAAAACAATTCAATTTAGCGAAAAAACGGTATGGACAAGAAATAAAGATTGCAACTTTTTACATAGGAATCGGGTCAGAAAATATTAGAAAAAATTAAGGAATTAAAGTTATTGTGATTATAGTACCATCATTTTGCACTTTTTAAGGAAAGGCGACTTTAAGGGCAGTTTTTGAAAAAAACATAAAAAATAGCGAAAAAATGTAATTGGAAACATGACAGCCGCGAGTTTTCTCTATAGGAATCCAGCTTTCAAAATTCAAAAATGATATTTTTGAAATTATGGTTTATTAAAAGTTAGTATTTTTCTGACTTTGGGGCTCAATAGCTTCGAGATGGTCGCGAATAAAAAAAAACGGCGAAACACGTGTCAAATATTTTCGTAAACATGACTGAAAAAATATATTTTTCTTAATGTAAAGTTGAAAAATCGCAAAATTGGGGTGGAAATCTAGGAAATTTCGCTTATAAGGAATGAAAAAAGTTTAGTGGAAATACGCGCAAATTACTTAAAACACCCGGGAGGGTCCGAAATGTTCGGGAAACATTTCCCGAACTTCGGACTCCTCGGGTGTTTTAAGTTGCTGGTGGACCCCTCCAGGTGTTCTAAGTCCCCAAGCATGCGCCGTAAGGGCCAAAACCCTTAATTTTATGAAATTTAGAAAAATGAACTGAAAACCGATTCTTTGATACAAAACAAGAGTTTTTGTGTCTTGATATTTTTTCGTAAAATGTTGGGAAATGGCCGAAAAAAATTATTTAATGTTTAAAGCCTGCGCAGTCGCTAACATCCACAGCTTTGTAAAAATTAACAAAATAAAAATAGAAAGAGATTTTTTGGAAGAGATAAGACTTTTTTTTATCTTGATATTTTTTCGTAAAATGTCGGGAAATGGTCGAAAAAAATTATTTAAAGTTTAAAGCCTGCGCAGTCGCTAACATCCACAGCTTTGTAAAAATTAACAAAATAAAAATAGAAAGAAATTTTTTGGAAGAGATGAGAGTTTTTTTTATCTTGATATTTTTTCGTAAAATGTCGGGAAATGGCCGAAAAAAATTATTTAATGTTTAAAGCCTGCGCAGTCGCTAACATCCACAGCTTTGTAAAAATTAACAAAATAATTAGAGAGTAAAAGCAAGAGGTCGAAAATGTTTCGGTTCACGTACACCACAAGTTCGCAAAATAAAAATATCAATAATTTGAAAAATAAAAATTTTGGGTATTAATCCTACAATATTTTCAATTAATTTCTTTAAGATATTTAGCATATATTTAGAGAGAAATAGCAAGAGGTCGAAAATGTTTGGGTTCACTTACACCACAAGTTCGCAAAATAAGAATTTCAATAATTTAAAAAATAAAAATTTTCTGTATTACCCTACAATATTTTAATTAATTAATTTTTAAGGTATATCCACTCGCTTTATGGAAAAATATGTAGACACCAAAAAGTTTCGGCTTTTTATGCCCTCATTGTTAGAATTTTTTATATTTGAATTGGATGAAAATTAATGTGTTTTTAAGATAATTTACATTTTTATTAATTTCTTTAATTAGTTTATAATGGTTTTTTGCTCAAGTTGAGAGCAAAAGTCAAGAGAGGGAAAATGTTGGGATTAATGTAGACTACAAATTGGCATATTTAAATTTCAGTTATTTAAAAATATTTTTTAGGGGTAGGTACCATCCCTCCTTATTCGTAATTAATTTTTTTAGTGGGATTAGCAAAACGTTTGAGTAAAATACCAATACGGAAAATCTTTGCTCTTGTTTCGTCTAAAAATTCACATTTTTTTAAATTGCATAATTCTAATAATTTATATTTTTTAAAGTACCCCTTTTAAACTTGGTACCACTAGGGGTAAAAAATTTATAAAATTTGGTATATTATCGTAAAACAATTCAATTTAACGAAAAAACGGTATGGACAAGAAATAAAGATTGCAACTTTTTACATAGGAATCGGGTCAGAAAATATTAGAAAAAATTAAGGAATTAAAGTTATTGTGATTATAGTACCATCATTTTGCACTTTTTAAGGAAAGGCGACTTTAAGGGCAGTTTTTGAAAAAAACATAAAAAATAGCGAAAAAATGTAATTGGAAACATGACAGCCGCGAGTTTTCTCTATAGGAATCCAGCTTTCAAAATTCAAAAATGATATTTTTGAAATTATGGTTTATTAAAAGTTAGTATTTTTCTGACTTTGGGGCTCAATAGCTTCGAGATGGTCGCGAATAAAAAAAAACGGCGAAACACGTGTCAAATATTTTCGTAAACATGACTGAAAAAATATATTTTTCTTAATGTAAAGTTGAAAAATCGCAAAATTGGGGTGGAAATCTAGGAAATTTCGCTTATAAGGAATGAAAAAAGTTTAGTGGAAATACGCGCAAATTACTTAAAACACCCGGGAGGGTCCGAAATGTTCGGGAAACATTTCCCGAACTTCGGACTCCTCGGGTGTTTTAAGTTGCTGGTGGACCCCTCCAGGTGTTCTAAGTCCCCAAGCATGCGCCGTAAGGGCCAAAACCCTTAATTTTATGAAATTTAGAAAAATGAACTGAAAACCGATTCTTTGATACAAAACAAGAGTTTTTGTGTCTTGATATTTTTTCGTAAAATGTTGGGAAATGGCCGAAAAAAAATATTTAATGTTTAAAGCCTGCGCAGTCGCTAACATCCACAGCTTTGTAAAAATTAACAAAATAAAAATAGAAAGAGATTTTTTGGAAGAGATAAGAGTTTTTTGTGTCTTAATATTTTTTCGTAAAATGTCGGGAAATAGCCGAAAAAAATAATTTAAAGTTTAAAGCAATCGGCACTCGACCGTAGTAGCTACTCTGGAAGTTCTCATAGGTATAGTAAGCTGTCGCATATAATTTTTTCCCAAACTCTAAATTCCATCTTTCACATGGATAGACGGTGGAATTTAGGTATACTCGAATGTCACTTATATTGGCTGTAGTAAACTGGGTGGCATCTTTGGCTTTATTGTCGCAATTGTTACCTACTATTCTGAAAACCAATAATCAAATATCTCGGTTTTTCAAGACTGGTGCTAGTCCTTAAAGCCCACACGTCTGATGATGTTTGTCGTAAGGCGGGTAATTCGTACAAATCCCATTATCGATATGCCATTGGGATATTTGCGCTATTTACACCTTTATTCATGCGAGACATTATCTTTAACTTTTGACGATCATCTGGAATTATATGACGAATTTTCCATGTGATTTTATCAATGCCAATGTCTGCTTCCACTTCGCCCACATAACAATTGGTAAAATTGCGAGCGATAATTAAAATAAGCTCTTGCTTAACATTGAAAATTCCTTTCGTATAATCCTCTGCAAAACCCATAAGATACGATACCATTTATGGTGTACATTTCGGTAAAAAGCCGAATAACCCTAAAAGATATATTGGTACTCTTTTTTTCTTTTTGAACTTCATTGAATCTTCGAGCAATTTCTTTATTCAATGCTATGAATCGGTGATCAGTAATATCATTAGATTGTATGCGCAGATCTGATAATTTCTTAACAATTACAGCAGTTAGTTGTATACGCAGGAGATCACGTTGAGTGAGAACATATTCTTGAGTAGCAGCACATTTGGTTTTTAGGTGATGCAACATTCTCTAGGGATTTTCCTTACATATCATACTGATCATTCCAAAAGCTACAACTTTGCTTTTAAGTTTTGAACTGTGGATCGACATTTACAGCGCCGATTGCTTCAAACTTTAAATAATTTTTTTCGGTCATTTCCCGACATTTTACGAAAAAATATCGAGATAAAAAAAAGTCTTGTTTCTCCCAAGGAATCTGTTTCTATTTTTATTTTGTTAATTTTTACAAAGCTGTGAATATTAGCGACAGCGCAGTTTTTAAACATTAAATGATTTTTTTCGGCTGTTTCCCGACATTTTATGAAAAAATATTAAGACACAAAAACTCTTATCTCTTCCAAAAAATCTCTTTCTATTTTTATTTTGTTAATTTTTACAAAGCTGTGGATGTTAGCGACTGCGCAGGCTTTAAACTTTAAATAATTTTTTTCGACCATTTCCCGACATTTTACGAAAAAATATCAAGATAAAAAAAAGTCTTATCTCTTCCAAAAAATCTCTTTCTATTTTTATTTTGTTAATTTTTACAAAGCTGTGGATGTTAGCGACTGCGCAGGCTTTAAACATTAAATAATTTTTTTCGGTCATTTCCCAACATTTTACGAAAAAATATCAAGACACAAAAACTCTTGTTTTGTATCAAAGAATCGGTTTTCAGTTCATTTTTCTAAATTTCATAAAATTAAGGGTTTTGGCCCTTACGGCGCATGCTTGGGGACTTAGAACACCTGGAGGGGTCCACCAGCAACTTAAAACACCCGAGGAGTCCGAAGTTCGGGAAATGTTTCCCGAACATTTCGGACCCTCCCGGGTGTTTTAAGTAATTTGCGCGTATTTCCACTAAACTTTTTTCATTCCTTATAAGCGAAATTTCCTAGATTTCCACCCCAATTTTGCGATTTTTCAACTTTACATTAAGAAAAATATATTTTTTCAGTCATGTTTACGAAAATATTTGACACGTGTTTCGCCGTTTTTTTTTATTCGCGACCATCTCGAAGCTATTGAGCCCCAAAGTCAGAAAAATACTAACTTTTAATAAACCATAATTTCAAAAATATCATTTTTGAATTTTGAAAGCTGGATTCCTATAGAGAAAACTCGCGGCTGTCATGTTTCCAATTACATTTTTTCGCTATTTTTTATGTTTTTTTCAAAAACTGCCCTTAAAGTCGCCTTTCCTTAAAAAGTGCAAAATGATGGTACTATAATCACAATAACTTTAATTCCTTAATTTTTTCTAATATTTTCTGACCCGATTCCTATGTAAAAAGTTGCAATCTTTATTTCTTGTCCATACCGTTTTTTCGTTAAATTGAATTGTTTTACGATAATATACCAAATTTTATAAATTTTTTACCCCTAGTGGTACCAAGTTTAAAAGGGGTACTTTAAAAAATATAAATTATTAGAATTATGCAATTTAAAAAAATGTGAATTTTTAGACGAAACAAGAGCAAAGATTTTCCGTATTGGTATTTTACTCAAACGTTTTGCTAATCCCACTAAAAAAATTAATTACGAATAAGGAGGGATGGTACCTACCCCTAAAAAATATTTTTAAATAACTGAAATTTAAATATGCCAATTTGTAGTCTACATTAATCCCAACATTTTCCCTCTCTTGACTTTTGCTCTCAACTTGAGCAAAAAACCATTATAAACTAATTAAAGAAATTAATAAAAATGTAAATTATCTTAAAAACACATTAATTTTCATCCAATTCAAATATAAAAAATTCTAACAATGAGGGCATAAAAAGCCGAAACTTTTTGGTGTCTACATATTTTTCCATAAAGCGAGTGGATATACCTTAAAAATTAATTAATTAAAATATTGTAGGGTAATACAGAAAATTTTTATTTTTTAAATTATTGAAATTCTTATTTTGCGAACTTGTGGTGTAAGTGAACCCAAACATTTTCGACCTCTTGCTATTTCTCTCTAAATATATGCTAAATATCTTAAAGAAATTAATTGAAAATATTGTAGGATTAATACCCAAAATTTTTATTTTTCAAATTATTGATATTTTTATTTTGCGAACTTGTGGTGTACGTGAACCGAAACATTTTCGACCTCTTGCTTTTACTCTCTAATTATTTTGTTAATTTTTACAAAGCTGTGGATGTTAGCGACTGCGCAGGCTTTAAACATTAAATAATTTTTTTCGGCCATTTCCCGACATTTTACGAAAAAATATCAAGATAAAAAAAACTCTCATCTCTTCCAAAAAATTTCTTTCTATTTTTATTTTGTTAATTTTTACAAAGCTGTGGATGTTAGCGACTGCGCAGGCTTTAAACTTTAAATAATTTTTTTCGACCATTTCCCGACATTTTACGAAAAAATATCAAGATAAAAAAAAGTCTTATCTCTTCCAAAAAATCTCTTTCTATTTTTATTTTGTTAATTTTTACAAAGCTGTGGATGTTAGCGACTGCGCAGGCTTTAAACATTAAATAATTTTTTTCGGCCATTTCCCAACATTTTACGAAAAAATATCAAGACACAAAAACTCTTGTTTTGTATCAAAGAATCGGTTTTCAGTTCATTTTTCTAAATTTCATAAAATTAAGGGTTTTGGCCCTTACGGCGCATGCTTGGGGACTTAGAACACCTGGAGGGGTCCACCAGCAACTTAAAACACCCGAGGAGTCCGAAGTTCGGGAAATGTTTCCCGAACATTTCGGACCCTCCCGGGTGTTTTAAGTAATTTGCGCGTATTTCCACTAAACTTTTTTCATTCCTTATAAGCGAAATTTCCTAGATTTCCACCCCAATTTTGCGATTTTTCAACTTTACATTAAGAAAAATATATTTTTTCAGTCATGTTTACGAAAATATTTGACACGTGTTTCGCCGTTTTTTTTTATTCGCGACCATCTCGAAGCTATTGAGCCCCAAAGTCAGAAAAATACTAACTTTTAATAAACCATAATTTCAAAAATATCATTTTTGAATTTTGAAAGCTGGATTCCTATAGAGAAAACTCGCGGCTGTCATGTTTCCAATTACATTTTTTCGCTATTTTTTATGTTTTTTTCAAAAACTGCCCTTAAAGTCGCCTTTCCTTAAAAAGTGCAAAATGATGGTACTATAATCACAATAACTTTAATTCCTTAATTTTTTCTAATATTTTCTGACCCGATTCCTATGTAAAAAGTTGCAATCTTTATTTCTTGTCCATACCGTTTTTTCGCTAAATTGAATTGTTTTACGATAATATACCAAATTTTATAAATTTTTTACCCCTAGTGGTACCAAGTTTATAAGGGGTACTTTAAAAAATATAAATTATTAGAATTATGCAATTTAAAAAAATGTGAATTTTTAGACAAAACAAGAGCAAAGATTTTCCGTATTGGTATTTTACTCAAACGTTTTGCTAATCCCACTAAAAAAAATAATTACGAATAAGAAGGGGTGGTACCTACCCCTAAAAAATATTTTTAAATAACTGAAATTTAAATATGCCAATTTGTAGTCTACATTAATCCCAACATTTTCCCTCTCTTGACTTTTGCTCTCAACTTGAGCAAAAAACCATTATAAACTAATTAAAGAAATTAATAAAAATGTAAATTATCTTAAAAACACATTAATTTTCATCCAATTCAAATATAAAAAATTCTAACAATGAGGGCATAAAAAGCCGAAACTTTTTGGTGTCTACATATTTTTCCATAAAGCGAGTGGATATACCTTAAAAATTAATTAATTAAAATATTGTAGGGTAATACAGAAAATTTTTATTTTTTAAATTATTGAAATTCTTATTTTGCGAACTTGTGGTGTAAGTGAACCCAAACATTTTCGACCTCTTGCTATTTCTCTCTAAATATATGCTAAATATCTTAAAGAAATTAATTGAAAATATTGTAGGATTAATACCCAAAATTTTTATTTTTCAAATTATTGATATTTTTATTTTGTGAACTTGTGGTGTACGTGAACCGAAACATTTTCGACCTCTTGCTTTTTCTCTCTAAACTTATGCTAAATATCTTAAAAAATTAATTGAAAATATTGTATGATTAATACCCAAAATTTTTATTTTTTAAACTATTGAAATTTTTATTTTGCGAACTTGTGGTGTACGTGAACCGAAACATTTTCGACCTCTTGCTTTTTCTCTCTAAACATATGCTAAATAGGTACCGTAAAAAAATTAATTAAAATTATTAGAGGGGTACGACCTACAAATTCTTATTTTTAAATAAATGCATTTTGAAATTTGGTCACTTATATCTTCAACGAAGGCAAACTTTAACTATATTGTCTTTTTGCGCTACACTCTCTAGCAAATGCCTTAAAACGAATGAATAACAATAAAACAAAGTAAATGATCATAAAATGCTTATTAATAGCTATTCTTATAATCGTATAAAATTTTTACATTTGATACTGAGCAGTGCCACGGCTCAACTGTTTCATGGAAAAAACACTCTGGTATCTTCTTAAACTTGCTTAATTTCGGTTCTTGCTCACATGGAATGCTCTTGATAATTTTTTCACCTAGAAACTTCTTTAGGAAATTTGCTTTCTCACTGCCTTTTACGTAAATCCTCGGTGACTGATATAATTCCAAAACATGTTTAAATATGCTACCGATTTCACACAGCTCTGTATTGCCAGACTCCCACTTAAGTCCATGATAATTTTCGGCCCATTTAACTTTTTTTGCCTCCTCAACAGACAACATATTTCTGTTAAACGGGGATTTAAATAGGTAACTTGAGATACGAAAACCATCGTAAATTGCTAACTCTTTTGGAAAGTATCCAAAAGAAGAACAATGGTAGCCTTGGATATCAAGAAAAATGTCTGAAGGATATTCTCCCATCGTGGCTTGCAATCGACTGATGTAGTTAGCGAAGGAAATATAGTTTTAGATAAATCTATTCGATTTAATAATTCGCTAAAGTAAAATTTCTTATAACTTCGTTTGCTTATGTGTAAAGTTTCGTGATGCGCATGAGTTGTGCTTTTTGATTCTATAAATACGGTAAACCATTACGAGAGAGCACCATTCGCTTCGAAGTTTCGATATGGCTTCGATTAATGCATACTTAAGCGAAAGATTCCCTGGTAAGATCCATGCTGTGGTCAAACCAACAGCTGTTAATGGGAAGCGTCACGGTGTAAAGTGCAATCGACTGAGTGAAACAATCAGTCCTTTAGGCTTGTGTCGTCTATGCTGTCAAGCCTGTAAGCTGCTCAAGATAAGCGTGAGGAGGCGGTGTGTGCACTATCGACGCAAAAGGCCAAACCATCCGACAACGCACGCAGTTCCTGAGCCGGCTGTCCCAGCCCAGCCGACAACGCCCGCAGTGCCTGACCCACCCCAACCATATCGAGCTGCACCCCGCTCGATTTTGGTCGCCCGTGGTGAGGTGCCGAGGAACTAGGCATCTCAGGCAGACCCACCACCCCCCAGCCTACCAATCGGCCCTTTTCAGGGCCACCCTAATGTTTTTAACGTAGCTTAGTTGGCACTCTGTGTGCGATGTTGTGTTTTAGATAAATACAATATTTCAATGCAGAGTGTACAAGTTTAGTTTCTTATGGAGACTAAACCTTTTCATAGCTCATGCATTAATCTAAAGCCTGACTCATTCATAGTTGAGTTAAATAAAACCAATTATATATATTTTTTTAATACATTTGACATGCCGTCTTTTTTTATTTTCAACCGTTTTCACGCAATAAGGCGTCAAAGTTACACATCTAAAAATAGCCAAAAACTCACTTTTTTAAAATGATTCTTTTTCAATTTTAAAAATTTGATTTCTATTAAGGATGGAAATTTTAGTATCAGAAACAAGTGTCTATAATAATACAATACATCGCACAATTGGCATGAAGCCCAGAAATGTGCTAGAAGATACACAAATTAGGGCATACAATTATTTAAAGGTTAGACCGAAGAAATATAAATTTCGTCTAGGCGATATAGTTCGAATCAGTAAATACAAAACCATATTTGAAAAGGGGTATACACCTTCATGGTCAACGGAACTGTTTAAAATTGTAAAAAGTAACATTACCAATCCACCCACCTACATACTGGAATCGTTAGAAGGTGAACCGATTAAAGGTTGTTTCTATGAAGCTGAACTGCAAAAGACAACCAGTCCAGGTGTTTATCTGGTTGAAAAAATTCTTAGAAAACGTCAGAAAAATCACATTGATCAATTGTTTGTAAAATGGTTGGGTTTCCCCAATCAATTTAATTTTTGGATAGACAAGTCTGATATTGTATAAACAGCTTTGTATTTCCTATTACAATTATTGTATCAGTTGAACGACAAAATAAACATGTAATTTAAGACATATGAATTTTATTTATCAGTATATATTGCTATCATTTTAAAAATTGTTTTCATTGAATTAATAACCATGAAGAGAGTAATATTTGATGAAGAGAAAAATATTGTCCACCAAACATTTGTTTGGGCGTTTGCATATCGAGAAGCTCGAAAGAGCGACTTTCAACAGCTAATGCTTGATAGGTACCGTTTCCAACGGCGAATAGAGAAAATCAAAACAACGTTGGATATGATTTTAGAAAGTAATTTTAGAAATAAAATTGTTCATGAACGATTTATTAATTTATAATATAATTATAAACATAATATGAAGTACTAAAAAATGTTTTATTCACATTTAAGCAATAATACATAATGACCAAAAACACTTAGGGACTATAACCAAATTGTCTAAGTTCACTTTCACTAATACATATGACACGGAAAAATACTTCTTCATCACTACTTTTTAGCGCATATACTAATCACTTGAAGAATCGAGTAGTGCATTTGGTAGCGACGACGTTGGACTTGACGATAGCGACTGCGGTGATGGCGATTCTTCCATTATTTCATCTTCTTGACTCGAAGAGGTGGACGTATCAGTATGTTGTTGATGCCCACCACCTAAGATAATGGGACTTTGAGGTTGGTCAGCAGGTACAGATCCTCTATTGCTCTCGTTTTGACACCAATCACATAATCCCATTGTCCCACTTAAAAATTCCCAATGTTCACAATTTGAACACATTTGACGACCATTGATTGAAAACGGATACACTAATGTTGTTTTACTTTCCATATTGTAAATGATTGTGAAAGCAATACTACAAATGAACTAAGTCACCATAATTTGGATACGTGTATTTATATATAACAGATGACCTTCACGTGTGACCTCTCTCTCTTGAGTGACTTTTTATTTATCATGATAAAACCTTCTGTCTACTTTCCGAATGTAAATTCTGGATGAAAATTTTTAACAACTTTTTCTTTAGTTTTCTGTACTTTCTCCTTTAAGTTATTTATTTCTTCATTCAATACAGCGAATCTCCGAGAAATATCTGTATTCAATCCTATGATTTTTCGCTCAAAAAATTGTATAACATCCTTACTAATTTCGTCGGCAACTTGTATGCGCAGATCTGATAATTTCTTAACAATTACAGCAGTTAGTTGTATACGCAGGAGATCACGTTGAGTGAGAACATATTCTTGAGTAGCAGCATCATTTGGTTTTTTAGGTGATGCAACATTCTCTAGGGATTTTCCTTGCATATCATACTGATCATCGAGAGTAAGCCTGAATCCATTTCCAGGTGGTCCACGTACAAATCGAAAGTTTTCATTCGACTTCTTACGCCCAAATTTGTCAATTGTGTTGTTGTTAACACGACCCATCGTTACTTCTAACTAATCTGTTTTCATCTTATAAACGCTTATATAGGGTTATTGCGTTGGGGAAAATAAAACAATGCTTCTACTACAAATAATTTATTTCCTACCGGTACATTTATTTATAAACATTACCATTATTTAAAATAATACATATAATATATACTTTATGGAAATACAGTTCAGAACGTGTTTTTACAAATAAATGTTGTTTCAATAAGTAATTTTAATTTTCTTGATCTTCTACTTTGTCCATTATTTCATAACCATTTGCACCATCGCTACGGATGACTACACCATCTTTTACGATATAAGTAATATCGTCGGGATCCACGTAATCAAGCAAATTGAATTTTGTTACCAAATCACTTGGTAAATCTGGTATATTAGTAACAAACTTGATAAGATCATATTCAATCATTTCAGCACAAAATCCGCTCAGATTTATAGATCCATAGAGATATTTTTCACATAGATGCACACCAGCCATAAAATTGATTGCATCCTTCACATCGCGTACATATTGACTTTTAATTGAATCCAAATCGGAACCATCAAACGTTGCAAACTGTAGTTTATCTTGAGCCATGTGTCTTAATTTACATGCCAACCAAATCATATATATATCTTGCTTTTCAATAACATTGTCACACATCTGCAATAGGAAATAATGAGAATGCGGCTGTGTTTGCTGATATTCGTATTAAAATTGATTACACTTCAATTATAATTAAAAATATGATATACTATAATACATTAAAGTATTCTATTGAAAATAATTACTATATTTCAAATTAAAGACCCAAAACTTAATAACGCTCTAGTGTCACCCCCAGAAAATACATGTGAACCTTGTCCCAAATAGCTTAAGGTAAATTTATCACTCGATTTATTCATGATATCAACCGTCTCCTCTGATAATGTTTCAGTAACACGTTTGGGTAAAAATGTCTCAAATGTTAAATAATGTGTTTTATCATACAAAGTAACAACAATACTTTTACCAAAACGCGTTGCCACAAACTTTATATTTTTAATTATATACAATTCTCCCACAGTTAATGTAGAAAGTTTTCTTCGTTCAATGAATTCAACATCTTTGTTTATCATATTATTAATTTGATCCAAAGTCTGCTGTGAAATACTCATAATTGAAATGTGTAATAAATTTAAAATACCTTGACTAATACCTTTCACAAAACACACCACAAACACAATATTTCTAATTAGCTTTAAAGGTAGCAGTTATTAATGCAAACACTGCTTGTGTGACTATGAAGTTCTGTGGAAAGGGACCTTATTTATAAGACAAATTCTCGGGGAGGGGGTATAATTCCACTTACTTCTTCAAGGTTAGACACGCTCAAGGTCAATGTAAACTTCAAGGTCAAGGTCAAGGTCAAGGTCAAATTCAAGGTGAATACCAAATTCAAGGTCAACCTCGGGTTCAAGGTCAAGGTCAAATTCAAGGTCAATGCCAAATTCAAGGTCAACTTCGGGTTCAAGGTCAAGGTCAAGGTCAAGGCCGGGTTACTCAAGATCAAGGTCAAGGTCAAATCCAAGGTCAAATTCAATATTTATTTCTTCATTCAATACAGCGAATCTCCGAGAAATAGACAAATTCTCGGGGAGGGGGTATAATTCCACTTACTTCTTCAAGGTTAGCCACGCTCAAGGTCAATGTAAACTTCAAGGTCAAGGTCAAGGTCAAGGTCAAATTCAAGGTGAATACCAAATTCAAGGTCAACCTCGGGTTCAAGGTCAAGGTCAAATTCAAGGTCAATGCCAAATTCAAGGTCAACTTCGGGTTCAAGGTCAAGGTCAAGGTCAAGGCCGGGTTACTCAAGGTTAAGGTCAAATCCAAGGTCAAATTCAAGGTCAATGCTAAATTCAAGGTCAACTTCGGGTTCAAGGTCAAGGTCAAATTCAAGGTCAAGGTCAAGGCCGGGTTACTCAAGGTCAAGGTCAAGGTCAAATTCAAGGTCAATGCCAAATTCAAGGTCAACTTCGGGTTCAAGGTCAAGGTCAAATTCAAGGTCAAGGTCAAGGCCGGGTTACTCAAGGTCAAGGTCATAAAAAGGGGTGGGGGGATAGTCAGAACTCTCATTTGAACACTACTCTAGGCCACCCCAGGAGTGGCCCCTTAAAATATAATAAGTCATTTCCATAACACCCTGTATATATTTTTTTTTCAATGATAGAATGATCTGTGTGGCATTCCGTATGCATATGACCTGGCTCTAAAAACTTGTGGTCGATTTGTTCTAGATTTGGATTTTTTTGCAATAGTAACATGAACATAACTGGAAAATAAGAATTTTTATTTTGTCCAGCACATGTGTCGAAATATAAGGTTAATGTTTTGTTTTCTGGATCTACATTACATTGGAAATATTTGTATAGGCATGAAGCTATTTGGTTAGCTCCTGTCGCAGCTGTCATTTCGTCCCACATATAACAAAATGCTTGCTTGTCCTTACATCTATATACTGTTAGGTTAAACGTCCATAACTGACTTTTGTAAAAAAAGTATTGATGTTTGTAGATCAAGCATTGTTACAAGCATTGCTGAAAATCAAATTAAAGAACCGATTTGGATTTTTCGTCGACAGCTTTTTTTATATCAAGAACTTTCCATTCAAATGCATCCTTGCCATTTTTTTGATACTTGTTCAAATCATTTTTAAAGATTTGCTTAACATCGAGATCTAATGCTTTTTAATCTGCATCGTAAACTTATCGCATTTAGCGCAGCTATCTTCTTTACGGTTTTCAATCTTAATTTTTGCACTTTGGAACGTTGATTCATATATTCTTCTACTGACTTGTTTTACTGTTTCGGGAATCCAATTTCTATACTCTTCGTATATTCTGGAAAGTGTGTAATGATAGGAAAGAAACTTATTTTCTGTCTGTTTCCTACAATAGTGGCTATATCAACTTATACCTTTTCGTCAGCTTATTGACAACATGCCAAAAGATACAAGTGTTATTATACCCCTTTTCACACTTAAGGGTCATTTGGATTGTGTTCCAGAATAAACGTAATGAGACATAAACCCCTTTACACTACCAACTTAATATGTTTTGCAGATACCTTTTTCCACAACAATTTGTGCGCACCTTGTAAGGAATTTTCAGCAGTTATACACACACAAAGATACATAATGACCAGAAGAAGCTTGTGGACGACTTAACTATATTTAATGAATTTTCGACTTATACCCCTTTTACCACCCATGTGCCAATTGTCTTATTAGTTTTTTCAGGAAAAATTCGGAGCCAAAATAGTTTTCTTCAAATGCGTTCCCCGTTGAAGATAAGTGGTTTTGTTTTTATATCAAGCCAAACAGGGGCATACACTATTAAAAGCTATATTGTTATAATATTCAGGTTTGATGGTGGATGTTCACAGGAACAGTGGTATGCCATCGGGTATGAAACGTGCCTCGATCTCTTGCTGCTAAGCTACAAGTGCAGTTCCGTTCCAAATTGCCTCACAAGTTTGTTGGTCGGTACTTAGATAATTTAAGATAATGTACTTGTACATGTATGCTTTTAAACTTTACAGCTGGCATTTTCTCATGATTTTTGAAAGTGACACAATGGCCCAGATCACTGCCGTCGCCATATCCGACGCCAGTACCCAGATACGTTATGTTTTTAATTTAAAATACGTGAAATCTTGAGACCTATTTTGGGAATATGTCTTTAGCGTGACCAATAATAGCACTTTCCCGAGCTTTTATCAAAAGTTTTATACATTCGACGTTACTCAGTTATAATCAATATCAAGATACAAATAACCCTCAACAGGGGCAAGGGGAATTACTTCAGATACAGTTTAGGTTGGTTAGTTAGTTCAGGTTAGTTTGATTAGTTTAGTTATCTGAAGGGGGGGGGGGGTAGTTGGCTTAATACGGGAACTTTGTAATAAGGAGGAGGAATCATTACCCTACGCCAAATGTATTTTAGCCATTATTAGACTTAGAAGCCTTATTATACCGTTTAATATGATTTATATAGATATGATATAGGTAAGCGCATCTTACTCTCATTAAAAAAGATAGGTACACATTATGCAATTAGCTTGTATTCAAAGGTAATTTAATAATAATTATATGTTTATGTCGCTTCAGCAATTATTATTATGGTAGGAGTATATCTTAATGCTACAGTATAACATCGCCTCCTAAAAACATGTATTCTTATTTTCACACTATATACGTACAATAATAAAAATAAAATTTTATAGCAAACTGCAGTAAAAACATTTTATAAAACCTACTTCATTTCAGCTGGAGATTGTCCCATTAACCAGTGAACGTCATGAATTGAATGGCTACCTACAGCCATTAGTTGTCCTATATGGCAAACCCTGGGAAAACGAGGTTTTCTAGGAACCTGCCGGGTCCATTCGCCTACTGCTAGGAGTTCCGGTGCCTCACTGATTCTGACGAATCCTCTAGGCCTACTAAGGCTTTTATCAGCAAACCAAGCAAGTGTAGAATCTTCGTACAGCACTACCCATTCCTCGGACCAACCTTTACAGAAAAATCCTCCTGAAACAAAAAGGAATTGTTAAACTGAATTCATGTAATAAAGTAATATACGCATGTATTATTATTAGAAAACAAAAAACATCATAAATATTTACAGATAAGTGAGTACTTCATTTTGTTATTTTCAAATTTCCAATGCGTGATAATGCATGTAACTTAGGGCATCTGTAGTGCGATTAGTAATAAAGATAATATAAAGAACTTGAGACAGTTGAAATAAGACCGTGATTGGACGTGCTAAAGTATCAAATGATAAAGAAATTCATCATAAATGTGCCCGCAGTTATCGTCTTGCTACATCTCCGGCACTCAGAGCTTATTTTCATGACACGTTTCAATATGTTGGTTTGACTTTTACGATTCAACTTAAAAAAATCATGGTACAAATATACGTGCTCTATTTTTATCACACCGTGCTGCTTACAAGCAGTGGACACAGGAGCGTCGGATTTGACTTGTAGGTCAGTGGGGGTTGTCTTAGTTTCCGATGAAACCAGATTTGGACTAGTACTCGATAATGACAGGCAATGAGTTTGGATTTTCCCTATAAAGGTGGTACAGTAATTTTTACTTTGTGGGGTAGAGTATATGATGTCTTTAATGTGCATAACACAGTAAATGAAACCGCTGGGCTGTACAAGAACAAACCCTCTGGAGTTCCCCTAAGCCGTCATGTAGACTTCCTAAAAAATACTAAATACAATGGTGCTCATATATTGAACAAGCACGGAACTAAACATCACTCGATTAGAGGCATATAACCATAACCCTGTCAATGAATGTATAAGCACTGGGCCTACATCCTGAAACTGATGATGGAGGAGGGTTCCCTAGAAGTTTTAGTCAAGTCATTCAACCTAGTATATAAAAGGGGAACAGCAACCATTCGGTTTAAATCCACCTTTGTTACAATTTGAAAGAAAGTTAATGTTGCGAATATACAGGCTATGCAGGAGAAGCGTAAAACAGGAAATTTGGGAGGCGCTGTTTTGGCGCTGGGACATTTTGGCGCAGGACTTTTTTTCTAAATATACTCGCATTGGAAACAAGAATGTGGATTAAGTACCCACCTCAATAAAAGAGTATAAAAATTTAATAGTATATTATTAACCAAGGTTTAGACAGCCATCATTATTGCCCGAGCGGCAAGTTTAAATCACGAGGAGCGGAGCGACGAGGGATTTAAGACGCGAGGGCTATAAGCTGTCTAAACCATGGTTATTATAATATTTTTTCCACTACTACAAACTTTTATAAGACATTTATGTTTATGGCATTAATAATAATTATAAAAAATTATAGGTAGGTATAAGTATATTTTTTAATCAAGTTACCTGCGCTTTGGAATTGGCAAAATATTTTGTTGTTTTGTCAGGTGGCTTTATGTCAATTTTTGTTCATTTATGTCATCAGATTTCACGAGTTTTCCGTTTTTTTAAAAAATGAGCGAAGAAAATGTTAGTGATATTATTATGTGTACACCTCCAGAATTAAGGATGGAAGCAGAAAAAATGTTGAATTTATCGATATTTTACAATATAAAGAATGTCTAATAATCTAATATGTTTTGATAATTATCTGGTTGCCTAACCACAATGAAGTCATGTTGTAGAATCAAAAAATCAAGTTACCTGCGTTCAAATAGATTCTTGAAGATCGGTAAATAATGGATTTCAATGCCTTATTATTGACCATGGTCAATAATAACTTATAAGGTAGAGAAAAACGATTTATAACGTTAATAATCGGTCAATAATGGCGATGTGATAGGTTAGTAGTGGAAAAAAAGTATTAATAGCTCATCGTGGCGTCAAGACAATGGCACCCAGACATTATGCCGCCAGAAGGACGGCGCCCAAACGTCGCGTTCCAAGAAATGCGAGCCATCAATTGGAGGCTCTCAATTCAGCTTGAAAGGTAACTTTGGGACGCCTTAACAGGTTCTAGAGCAGCAATGTCCAGAGATATCAATGAATGTATTTGCTTGCGTCATCGATTATAAAAAAGGTTTTTGACAGGGTCCAACACGATAGCTGCTCGACATAATCAGCTCAATGAACTTGAACTAAGAAAATATCAGATTAATAGCAGACTTATACTGAAACTAGGTCGATGGAGATTACCTCAAATACAAATTAAGCGAGAAACGCGACAGGGATGCATGTTGTTACCACTTTTATTCAATCTCTACTCCGGGAAAATTTTCCATTTAGCTCTAAAGGAAAGGCTAAGGTATTACCGTCAACGATAGATTGTTCAACAACTAGCGATGATACCATACTGCTGACTAACACCGCAGAGGGCCTGCAGAAATCGTCAGATCACGTGAGCCAAGAAAATGCAAGAATGGGTTTTAAACTAAGAATCGCTAAAACCAAAGGGTTGCTAGTGAGCAAACAGTGTAGAATGCCAGAAGTAATCTCATACAATGGAAAACAAATCGAAGGGTTGTCCTCGTATGAATACTTACGTTCGTAGCTTAATAAAAGAGTGGGATACTTCATAAGGAATTCGCCCACAATTGAAACAAACCAGATATGCCGTTCTGGAAATGAAAGCAGTACCTTTTTGCCGAAATATTACTTTACCTCTATGAATTAGAACTTTGTGATGTATTCAACATTCTGATTTACGGGAAAGAGTCATTTACTGTGCAAGAAATTATAGGTCATCGAAACGTAAGCTTACAGAAAAGGGCTGCGCATGTCATCGATGGATATAATCCGACACACCACTGTTCTAGTGCGCTTAAACAAACAAACAAGAGTTATTTACCCTATCAAAAAGCATAAACTAAAATAGTTCGGACGCATCAAAGAAAAATATTATCTACTACAGCTGATCACACATGGCAAAAAAGTATACAGGATTGGCCCGGGCCGCAGAAGAACATCCTGGCTGCAGTGTTGCCAGAAGTCTTCGATTAAAAGTAATAGGTTGACGGTTCAAAACGTAATAGATATCACAGAATAGTAATAAAAGCGAGCCAGAACACCGAAAGAGAAATAAATATTCTGGCACATTCACCAGTTCGCAAAAAAAAATAAAAAATTATGCAAATTATGCATAATTATTAGTTATTTACACTATTATTTTATATTTCGATCATATCGGTCTTAAATTTCTGTTTATACATTTTTTTCTTTATCTTTGGTTCAGACTCTGACTCACTGGCATCAAGGGTTTTACAAATCTAAAAAAAGTTTATACATACAGCTATATATTATATACTCTGGTTTAGCATTAAAATATTCACCATTTAAAAAAATAGTATCCAATAACAATTATTGTTACCTACCTGTCCATGTTTGCAAACTGCAGATACTATAACAAGTCTTATAATAAGCACTAAATCTAACAAAAACTAAAGATATAAAAATGTATTATGTATTAGCGTCAATTAACCACCGAACAAAATTCAAATTTTCAATAACCGTTACCGGGGACGGGGAAGTACGTGCCAAGAAATACTCCATGCGCATGAGTATATCTGTATCATATTCTTATAGTGAATATATTAAATGAACCAACCTACCAATCAGAACTTCTTAAAATACTAAAAAAGAATAGAATTATCTGAAACCGTATACATAAAAGCAGGACAACCGATTTATACGATTATATACATATACAAACGATCTTATTCGTTTTAATGAATATTTAAGTTGGAATCTCAGACGAACAAATGACATAGAAAAATGTTTTTTTGCGTTCAGAGCAAGGTGTTGGCAATATAGGAAAGTTACTGAAAATTAAAAATAGTAATAGATTTGGTGAGTAATGTAAAACCGTAATAGAATTGTTAAAATAGTAATAGATCTATTACAATTGTAATAGACTGGCAACGCTGCCTGGCTGAAACACCTGTGACAGTGGTATGAAACCAGCAATACATAACTATTTCGGAAAGGCGTAGACAAGGCACGTTGAAAATCGCCAACGTTCGAGGGGGACAAAACACTTAAAGAAGAAGAAGGTGGGGCATAATGATCAACCATCGTATCTCATTGATTCAGACTGAAGCGACGTACACTAGTACACAATGTTAGTTGCCTAGCAACTAGTGCACAATATTTAAAAAACGCACGTGTATGTTTTTGTCACAATGACAAAGGTGGCGTAGACAATCAAAGATCACCGTAACCATAAAGAACGCTATTTTATTTTAATTTCTCATGAGTAAACTTTGTAGTTCTTTTGCTTACATTGTATATTATAACAGTCGTCGAAGAAAGTGTAAAACTCGCTATATTATTACGATGTTTTCTGTTTCCCAAGTAACTGAAATTTATACCCTAACAATAAAATAAATCATACACATTCAAATTATAATTTGTACAGGTCTCCACGACTTCATGAAATACTACCTTCTCTAAGACTTGAAAATACTTAAGTTTGCCGTATTGTTGTATCGGTAAAATAAGTTCCACTCGACAAAGACAACTTACAGAAAATTGGACCATTTTGTCAAAATTATTTGAAGTCAAGGAAATATTGAATCGTGGTCTATCGGACCTAATCCAAGCATCAGAAGTAACTCAATAGGCCGAAAGCAACACCAAAGATTTATGGACAACCCAAAACTTAACCTTTAAAGGTATACATTTAATTTCGTACCGCCAGATGTTCTGCGATACCCGAAAAGGGGTCCACATTAAGCTGGCCCTAGAATAAATTATGTTCTAATTTTCATGTCAGGTATTTGCAGGAAATTTAAATTCTAAAGGAAGGTGCCTGACGATCTTTTGGAACAACTAATACTGTGAGATTTGAGATTGACACAAGCAGCTTTGATGTAAACAAGAATATTAAAACTAATAGTATACAAGGTCTCCCATTTTCAACGTTTAGGAGACAAAAAAGTTGCACGATATTTTACTGAAAAGAGCTTTAATAATGCTGTTGGATTTTTTTATTTGTCAATTTAAACGACTATACAATACATTTTTAGAGTTGGGTAATATATGCCATGCCCCCATGTGGATTGTTGGTGTCATTTTGGAACTACACAATGCTCATTTGATTTAACCATTATTGCTCTGTGACGCTCACGACCTAACTTAAACCCTCATTATTGTGCCTTACAATTTATTGAGGGTCCTCTAGAACGTGGCCATCCACTATGTCTCATTCAGAAATAAAGTAAACGCTACAAATATAACATTATTGTACATACATACAATCTTCTGTATGAAAACTCCAGCAAAAAATGCCGCCTCCACTAACAATTTTATTTTACCTGCATTCGTATTTTAAATAGATCGGTGTAAGAGCCAAACGTCGAGTGCGGAGGTGAGCCTTTTTAACATAGTACAGATAAGAACAGAGTGAAGCCGTATCGGCGCTTCAGCTACTAGCGATTAGACATACTGTCAATAGGTCAAGTTACGCATGGCGATATTAATTTCTACCTGATTTTACCAAGAAGCGGAAAATGGGCTTTGAAGGCAAATAGAATATTCATAAGAGGAAATATCATGTAGCTTTCGTGCAGTCAACGTTGATTATTAGTATTTACAGACACGTATTTGTATTTTCTGTAACTCTTGTATAATAGTTTTTTAAATTCTTGTTACTGGAACTTTTTGAAGGTTTAATTCTATAGTTTTGGTAAAAGTGGTAGTTAGTTCATTTCTGTTATTAGGGTAACCTAGTGATAGTTCGTGCATTTTGTTAATGATTAGTAATATGTTTTGTTAAAATTTCATTTTGAAGCCCCCAAAGAGATCCATTCGATTTGTTGGTCCTAGGTACTTTTGACTTTTAGAGAAGCGTTTTTATTTGGTAAAAAAATAATTAATATAAAGTTGAATAAGTAGTCCATACTTACAGTGGAGTCAATGTAATGTAAAATTAAACTGTGGAGGAAGACTGCATTGTTTCATTTACAATTAATATAATGTTTCAACCATGGGAAAATCTAGCCAATGAAAATCAACCTATGTTATGCCTTGGTGTACATCTATATGGAGACCCCGGATATCACAATCCCGAAATAATTTTAATGATAAAAAAGGATGTAACAAAGAACGGGATAAAATAATGAAAAACAATACTAAGAAGAAAATACTGAGGAAGAATTCCGAAACTTACTCAGACTCGGACGAAGATTCAGAAGAAGCTAATCTACTCGAAAATCGAATGGTATTTAATGATTCCACTGACACAGAGAGCTTTTCATTAGAAGAAAATTATAGTGGTGAAGAAAATAAATCCCAAATTTATAAAATGCCATATATTGAAGAAGAAAAATATTATGCAGTCCTATATCAAGGAAGTGGGATAAAACAAAATACAAGATTAAATTTTTAAAACATGATTTCAGTTCCTACGTGTGGTCCAAAGAAGATGGCATTGCAGATATTAAAAAATATATTTTATGGTTCTTTAGAACTGAATGGTATAGTCTATATGAAGTCAATCCGAACAGCTAAAAAAAACAGTCATGTACCGGGTCTGCTAAGTTCACCTATAAATTTTAAATAAAAACGGCCTAATTTTATTTAAAACCGACCGCGTATGATTTCTTTCTCGCCCACGCGTTCCCCCGCCGGCCGCATCTAGTTAATTAAATAATCTTGGTGGAGAACAAAATAAAATAATGCCTAAAAAATGTCTGTTCCACTGCGTTTTTTACCTGTTGCCCCTGACAGTGGTGTAGTATATTTTTTAATTATCAAGATAGGGAGAAGTAAATTTAGTTTATTTTTTTATTCGTTATTGGAAATTTTAGAAAGTATATTAAGAGTGTGCCCGAGTCTAGTGTTTTCTAAGTTATTTTATTGTTATTGCCGTTGCTGCTGTTACTGTTGTTATTAAGTGTCGTGTTTATTAAATTGTTTTGTTGTTGTTACCGTTCTTGTTGTTATTTAAATATTTAATCAAGATGGCGTTGTGACGACCTTTTGATGTTTCTGATAATGAAACGAACAATGTGGAAGCTGATTCCATGGCGGAGCCGTCGGAATTTTGTAATAAAGATTTACATGTTAAAACTCAGAGACTTATTTTAAATATTTGCACCTGCTTAAAAAGTGAAAGTCCTGAAGCCTCCCAAAACGAAATATTAAAAAGGATTTGTGAGCTCACTAAACTTGCTAAACTACAAAAGATTGAACTAAAGAATGGTATAATGGGATCGTCTCATATCGTAGCATGGCGGCAAGAATATTTATTTATTATTTAGTAAAATTAAGGTATATCGCCAATTAAAAAGGGAGATAGTGTATATAGTTGGGTGGATGATAGTAATAAGCGCACACTAAATTGACCTTGCTCTCGCGATAAACGAGTTAACATACTACACGCAGGCAATATTAAGGATTTTGTTCCTAACGCTTTATTGTTGTTGGCCAAAAATATAAAGCACTCATCGGGTGACTACCGTAAAGATATGACCGCCAGTCTATTCGAAAAGTAGTTTATTGAGGTTATTGTACAATTGCTGCCAAATCTATCCCTCAACTCTGTCATTGATATGGGCAATGCATCCTATCACTCGGGTCTACATAACAAAGTTCCTAACAGTAGCTCAAAGAAGGATGAAATCTTGGAAAGTAGAAACATAAAAATTCCTTAAAACGCTAGAAAAAAGGTGTTATTGGAATCTATAAAAAAAGAGAACTTTAAAAAGGAATATTTAATCGACAAAGTAAGCGAAGCACATGGTCATACTATTTTACGCCTCCCTCCTGTTACTGTATATTTAATCCAATGGAGATGATTTGGGCTGCAGTCAAGAACAAACTGAGAAAATTTAACCAATCGCCAACTGACAATGCTTGTGTACTTGGAAATATAAGCACAGTTGTTGATCAAGTAAACGGCAGTGGTATATGGATGAAATGTATCCAGCATGTCATAGAGAAGGAGGATGAATATTGTATTTTACCGGCAGTTGATCCCATTATTATATCCCCAAATACGGATTCGAGCTCTGAAAATTTGGAAAGTGAATTTTGACTTTTTATCAAATTCACATAAAATAAAATATAATGATAAACGGGCATTAAGTGTTTTCTTATCATCACTATATATAGTGTCAATTAAAAAAAAATAGCTCCGTGTATAGTTATATAAAAATTGGAAATAAGTTGGGAATAATTTAAATGCTGCCCCACAATGCCGACCTCAATAGTTTCTCATGCTCTTTCAGTTGATTTTGTATACACAAAATAAAAGTTAATTAATGTAGTCAAATATTTTCCATTCATAGTGTTGCACGCCGCCCATGCTTCTGAAAGAAGTTGCCGCCTATAACCCGAATTTCGGTTTTTTGCTGTTCCGATTGACTTCGTGTATACTTTACAAAAGTATTTACATTAAATTTTAATAAAATAAGCACACAATATAAAGTTTTAAAAAGAAATTAGTGTATTCAAAACTAGGTACCTATACACTTTACCTCGCATTTTGCTGATTTTGTATATTTATATTAGTTCGCTTCTTAGTTTTGAGAAAGTTACTTGGACTTAAGTTTTTGTTTGTCCAAGAAGTTGACAGCAATTCTATTTCCATCATCACTGCATATTCAAATACTGATTGTACTGAACAAGCACCCCGTATCATTTCCAAAAAAAAAAAATAAGAAAATGTTTCAGCCTGCAAGCAAAACAAATTTGTCTACAAAAATTTAAGAAAGGAACCTACATATCACAATATAAATGCTTTAAAACAAACTTTATTAACGGAAGTGCCGTACTCGACTTTATGCCAAGTTGTAAGACGGAGGGTTATGAAAAAAAAAAGAACGATATTGGAAAATCACGAGTAAAGGATGCAGCTACTTCCAAACTCCTAAGAAGCATTATTTATGATAAATGTAAAAATGACAAAATACCAACAATAGAGATGATTCAAAAAATCCTTTTTGGAAAAGCCCTGCCCCAAAACGACATTACGTCGATCTTTTAAAAAACTTGGGTTTAAGTTCGGAGTAATTAATAAAAGAGCGGCGATAATGGAAAGTAAGATAATTGTAAGCTGACGAATTCAACACCTTGACAAAGTTGAGTAATATAGACTTCAACAGCGGCCGATATATAACCTAGATGAAACAACAAGAGTCTAGAGCTCGGGCTTCAACTTTTTATGGCGGCTTCCGCATGCGCAGAGGGAGTGTGCTTCATTTAAATACGTCACAAATTATATTAGGGGAACATTTTATTGTAAAGAGAAATTAGTGGAATATTGGGCACGTAAAAATATTATATAGGATCTGCAACGCTGTTAATATTAATTTTGAAATAAAACAAAAAAATGCTTTTTTTATATTTTAAATACTTAAATAAGTAGTACAGAAAAGGGCGATTTTTTTTTGAAATTTATTATTATAAAAAAAAATAGGTATAAGTACTCTACAAGATTCTCATGAGTAATCCTCTAAGCAGTGTTTATAACACTGGCATTGAGGATATTAACTAGTACACGCTATACTTAGAATAGTAACCATTGACACATCTGGCACTGGACCTTCTTAGACAGCACCGATCATTGAGGTAATTTTTTTATTTTTCTTTTGTTTAAAGGACATATACTTTGTTTTGTCTATATTTAGTCATTTCATGCAGTCTATTACATACAGGGTGTAATTTAATTGAGTGCCGATACTTAAGGGTGATAATCTATGAATGATTCTAAGATAAAAAGTTCATATGGACATATGTCCTAAACCTCTTCATTTTTGAGCTACAGGGTGTTAACATTTTAAGAAAAATATAACTTTTTTATCATAATTATTATATCACTCTTAGATATTTTTATGAAATTTTGTATACATCTTTTATTCATTAAGGAGCACTTTTTGACTTAAAAGATTTTTTAAAATTATTACCAGTGACGTCCGTACGAGGTTTGAACTGAATATTTTTTAAGAAAAAAATGGTACGCCACTGATTTGTATAAAAACCAAACTTATATTTAAAATCCTCATTTATTTTTGAGCAAATTTGGTCCATAGACTTACTTTCGTACGAGGCACCGTTCTGGCATAAAAAAATAAAAACCAAAAAAAGTGTTACCACTTATGGTGGCTGTTTACCAAATTTCAACAAAATATCGAAAGAAAGTCTCAATGAACCGAAGGAAAAAAAGTTTTTTTGTTTTTATGCGAAAACGGTGCATCGTACGAAAGTAAGTCTATGGACCAAATTTGCTCAAAAATAAATGAGGATTTTAAATATAAGTTTGGTTTTTATACAAATCAGTGGCGTACCATTTTTTTCTTAAAAAATATTCAGTTCAAACCTCGTACGGACGTCACTGGTAATAATTTTAAAAAATCTTTTAAGTCAAAAAGTGCTCCTTAATGAATAAAAGATGTATACAAAATTTCATAAAAATATCTAAGAGTGATATAATAATTATGATAAAAAAGTTATATTTTTTTAAAAATTTTAACATCCTGTAGCTCAAAAATGAAGAGGTTTAGGACATGTGTTAATATTAACTTTTCTTCTTAAAATCACCCAAGGATTCACATCCTTAAGTATCGGCACTCAATTAAAAAACACCCTGTATAACAGCCATTTAGAATATACCTAATTTTAGATCATTATTTACCTCAATCTGCAAGTCTCATTTTCACCCACATATAGCAACACAGTATCATCCGCAAATGTTCTTTTCTTAAAAATATAATTTAAAAAATATTATTTACGAAATACCACTTGTTCAAGCCGCACGCTTTAATTATAGTTTATAAATTAATTATTTTAGTTTTATTTTCCTTTTCGAAAAGGGAATAATATATTCATTTTATTTTGTTCATGTAGAATAGGGTAGGTTCATACAGTTCATATTCTTGCTATGCACAATAAATCCGGTGCCTTTTACAAATAAATTTAAATTCCGCGCACCAATTTGTGCTACAAAAAATAAATGTTTGGTCGGGAGTAAAATCCTGCCGTACAAACGAAGAGTACAAAATTTGACGCGCTGCCTGGAAGTACCGCGGTACCGCGCATTCAAGTGTCTTGTTTTCCGTTGCATGAAATTGGGAGAACATTCAAGAAAATACACCGGACAGCCGATTGGAAGGTAGGCGAAAAACTAGTCAAACATTTTCGGATTTTTATAGTGTGTTTTAATTATTATTTGATTATAATATTTCATATGGCTCGCTGCCCCAAAATTAATATTTAAACCCAGCGACCTAAAAACAACTACAACCATTTTTTTTTATCTTAACTCAACAATTCTCATTTCACCACTTATTTACACACACCAAAACTTACCAGGGTGCAATTTCCTTGCATGGGCTCTAACATTAGAATGCTTTAAAAAGTTCTTATTGCACACATTGCAAAGGGTGTTACCAGGCATAGCTAATAGCGGACAGTGCGAACTAGATGCATACACTCGCATAATCAGAATTAGGACAATACTATGAGCGACTAAATACAAATTATACAATAAAATAAACCGTTAATAAAGCGACAAAACAAACGTTTTTTAACTGTCGCAGTCAGTAAGAGCTTTAAAAAAGTTAGGTTACAAGGTATAATATTAACTTGACAGATAACTAATGCGCGCGCACGAATCAGCAGCCGCCATAAAACGTTGAAGCCCGAGCTCTAGACTCTTGTGATGAAACATGGTACGACACTTATGATACCGCAAAAAAAGGTTCGACCGATAATTCTTTAACCCTTTATAGGGTACTGGTACATATCTGTACCACCGACGTTTCCAGCGATCCTATAAACGACATCCCACTGCTCGATACCGCTAAGCATGATAAATTAGTCTACAAACACGCATTGGTTCTTATTTTTACCATATTTACTCTCAGCGCCATCTGATAGTTAAAAGTCGACCTTCGGGCCAAAAAGTGGTACATATTTATACCATTAGTTACTACCGCGTAGACGACAGGTTTTTTCGATGTTGGGGCTAGTTTTTACAATTTTTTCCTAAGAATACAGAGAAAATATATATAACGACAGTAAGTATATAATACTTTATATATTTTATACAGGATTTTTACAATTTATTTGCTTAGTTGCTTCATAGTAGTTCATAATTTATAAAAATACGCACATTAGGGATTTTTGGGTTAGAATTGTGTCTTGAGTTTTTTCTAAATAGTTTTTAAATTAGGATATTTGGGTTTTAATTATAGCATACTTTGGTTTGATATACATTTGCCTTATTATTGATACTAGGCACGTTTCTCTGTTATCTTCGGCTAACGTAATTTTTGGAAATAACTTGGGTGGTACACATTTGTACCAATGAATATGCATTCATACTCTATATATGTACCGCCTAATATTTATGTTTTGTAGATCTATTATAAAGATTTTTTTAATATGCCTTTCAGCGCAGTGTTACATGTTTCTTAATAATAATTTTTGTTCATTTCAGATTGTGTCTTCTCACAGTTCATCTTGAACAAAGAATATTGGACAAATCATTTGATTTTTTTCTACTTATTACTAGAAAAGACTGTTTTTTTTCGATGGTAACCAATATCTTCTCCTGATTTTTATGTTTTTGACAAAGACTTTACCGCTGTTTTTAGTTCCATTTTATAATTGGTTAGGTTTCTTTTGATTTAACCTACAATAAATACTTAGAGTAAGTTTTAAGTCTTGTTGAGTGTCATATTTTGGCAACTAAAACCGTTATTTCATTTTTTACTAAAGAATGATAAACGTTTAGTGGTGGTTTATAAAAAAAGACCTGCGTTATTTGTACTATTTTCAAAATAAAGGCATATTACATATATAAAAGTGTATGTTTCCAATATGGCAAGTTTTCAGTTTTTGTCTTAGAAAACTCTATATTTTCTAAGTGGTACGTAAATGTACCACTAAACACATATTTTTTTTTTCAGGAACGTTCAGTGGTACACATAGATACCACCCTATTGCAAAAAAACTATAGTGTTTTTTAACTTTTTTTGTTCGGTAGTACAATATAAAACCCTAAATAAAAACGCATATCTAAAAAAAAAGTTTAAAAAGCGGGCCCCAGGGTTCTGCCCTATAAAGGGTTAAGGTGAATTTTAATAGTATATTATTAACCAAGGTTTAGACAGCCATCATTATTGCCCGAGCGGCGAGTTTAAATCACGAGGAGCGAAGCGACGAGGGATTTAAGACGCGAGGGCTATAATAAGCTGTCTAAACCGTGGTTAATATATTATTTTTTCCACTACTACAAACTTTTATATGACATTTATCTTTATAGTATTAATAATTATAAAAAATTATAGGTAGGTATAAGTATATTTTTTAATCAAGTTACCTGCGCTTTGGAATTGGCAAAATATTTTGTTGTTTTGTCAGGTGGCTTTGTCAATGTCAATTTGTGTTCATTTGTGTCATCAGATTTCACGAGTTTTGCGTTTTTTTTTTTAAATGAGCGAAGAAAATGTTAGTGATAATATTATGTGTACACCTCCCGAATTAAGGATGGAAGCAGAAAAAATGTTGATTGTATCGATATTTTACAATATCAAGTAATCTAATATGTATTGATAATTATCTGGTAGTTACATACACGAAGAATGATGACCATGCTAGTCCCACACGTCCCACGCCAGACTTCATGGAAGCCAAGATGCTGCTGACTTATCACTTTTAACTTGTATTGTATATTTTATAATAAAACAAATTCATTCTCTTTCTTGTCGTTGTTAAAGTCGCAAGGCTAATCTTCAATTGTAATAAAAATCTTTTTTAAAAAGAAGTAGTTCATTTATCTGAACGTAACTGGCGCAGTCGGTAGGATAGTGCGGTAGTCAAAGTTTAACGATTTATTCTCGATTAAATTGGACTATTTGTGGTTTCAACCCTTCGGCATTATCCCGAACCATCCCTTGGAGAAGCCCAGCACGACATCACAACCCACGGCAGGAGCAGAGAGTCGGGAAAGGAAGAAGACCTTCGAATCAGTAAGTGCCATATTCCTTTTCGCCCTTTAAATCCTCTGTTTAAGGTATAAAGGATAATTTTAGGCTTGTGCATTGTGCATATCACCTTATTTTAGGTTCTGTCTATTGAAGACAATAATTTTAGTTCTGTCTATTGAAGACAATAATTTTAGGTTCAATCTATTGAAGACAACAATAATTTTAGGATCCGTCTATTGAAGACAATTAATTTTAAATCAGTCTATTGAAGACAATTAGTTAGGGAAACAAAAATTTCATTCTGCGGAAAAATTGTGCGTATGAAAGTACATTACGCATAATTGACAAATCAATATTTCTCTGAAAAAGTGAAATATATATAGTTTTAGTGATTTCGCATTGCGCGACATTTTATTCAAATAGCTGTAAACTTTTATTTAAAAATGACTACAACGACGGCACAAACGTCAACTACCACACCCATTAACTGGGATCTTTTCAGACTTAAACTCGAAAATATTAAGCCTTTTGATGGCAACAGTAACAATTTAAATAAATTTATAAAAAGATGTGACGATTTGGTCACTAAATATAAAACTTTTGGAAACGAAGATATCAATATTCACGTCTTTGAATCTATTACGGAAAGGTTAACCGGCCGAGCCGAAACCATGATAGGTAATAGGGTAGAACTTGATAATTGGGACAAATTAAGAACAGCTTTACTCCAGAGTTTTTCTGATCGTAGAGATTTAGATTGTTTAGTTCAGGAGCTAACACGCACTCAGCCTTATAAAGGAGAAAATATTCTAAATTTCGGTAACAGGCTACAATTACTGCGCAGCAGTGTAGTGCAAAGAGTTAGTAATGGTACCTTAAGCGAACAAGAAAAACTGTGTCACATTAACTATTATGAAAAAACAGCTTTAAACACTTTTATTGCAGGTTGTACTGGTACATTAAAAAACAATATGTATTTAAAGAAACCTACATCTTTAGAAGACGCTATGGCGTATGTTAATGAATTTGAGAACTTTGAAAAATTATATAGTAATTTTGGGGACATGCCCAAAAGTAACAAAAATAATTTCCCTATGCAAAGGCCCATGCAATTTCAAAATCAAAACTATCAGCAAACGTACATGCCACCAAGAAATAATTTTCCAATGCAAAATTTTAATAATAAGCCCAATTTTCCTAGTCAACCAATAAATATTCAACCACGAGCAATAATGCCACCCCAAAGATACCCCACTAACAGACAAGTATTTGGCAAGCCACAAAATGTATTCAGACCAAATCAAGTACCACCAAATCAATTACCTCGCCCAATACCAATGTCAACAACATCAAGAAACCCAACTGTAAATACTAATCGACAATATAATCCTCAAAACAATAACTTCAGAAACCAAAATTCTTATCAAAAACCCAATTTTGCTTTCCAAGAATTATATTATAATGAAGACGAGATTGACAATATTGCTGAGGAAAATCAATACAATGACTTCCCAGAAAATTTCGGTAGTTATGCTGCTAACTACTATGACCCTACAAACGTACAAAATCACGAACACCAATTGTTGAATAATCAATATTTAGAAAACGACGAACAAACAATGATCCCTCAAAGTCATTTATTTTCAAATAATCAAAATCTGGAAGAAAACGATAACACCCAAAATTTTCAGGAACCAGGCCCACCAGAGCCACGGATTTGATAGAAATAAATATTTCATCAAATAACGCCTTACCCTATGTTAAAATCAATCAACCAAATTTAAAATTACTCATCGATACCGGAAGCTTAAGTTCTATACTAAAACCGTCAATTGCTGAACAATTTTATGCTAATTGTATATATCAATCAAATAATACGATAAAAACGGCTTTAGGTAGTCAGACTACCAGATATCAAGCGTCAATACCCGCTTTTCCAGAATTCGGTACGAATTATAAAATTAATTTTATCCTTTTTGACTTTCACAATTTTTTCGATGGTATATTAGGCTTAACTGACTTAATAAATATGCAACTTAATATCGACCTATGTAATCAAATATTAAGTGGACCAGATATCGAAATCCCGTTCCTTTATAGACAACCCCATGAGACAAATTTTTCATTTTCAGTAAATCCAAACGAAAAAATATTAAAAAGTATTCCAGTCAATGTACTAGAAGGTGAAATTTTAACTAAACCCGGTACAATAGGTACTTTACTTTTACCACAGGTTGTATCTTATTCTAATAACGGATTTGCTTTAGTAGAAATACAAAATCCTTCTGATAAAACTATTTCTGTAACATTAACAGAACCTATCCCTGCTGACACCTTTGAACAAGATTTGTATGAAATTTACACTGTTGAAAATATATACGAAAATTATCAAAAATCCGAAAATTGCAACGAAAAAATTAATATTCAAAATTTACTCCGTATCGAACATTTAAATAAAGAAGAAGAAATTGCCATAACGAAGTTATGTAAAGATTTTTCTGATATATTTCATAAGCCCGGAGATAAACTTACTTTTACATCAAAAATTAAACATGACATAAAAACCACTGACAATATCCCCATTCACACAAAATCATACCGTTACCCGTACGTACATAAAGACGAAGTACAAAGACAAATAAACGAGATGCTTGAAAAAGGTATAATACGTCCATCTGCCAGTCCCTGGTCCTCGCCCATATGGGTAGTTCCGAAAAAAATAGACGCATCCCTTAAACAAAAATGGAGAGTAGTTTGCGATTTTAGAAAAATCAATGAGAAAACGATCGATGACCGTTACCCCATTCCTAACATAACAGACATACTAGACAAACTCGGTAGAGCCCAATATTTTTCAACCCTTGATTTAGCTAGTGGTTTTCACCAAATAGAAATGGAGAAAAACTCAATTGAAAAAACTGCATTCACAGTTAACAACGGACATTATGAATACCTAAGAATGCCATTCGGATTAAAAAACGCACCGTCTACTTTTCAACGCGTAATGGACGAAGTCCTAAAAGATTTACAAAATAAAATCTGTATGGTCTATATGGATGATATTATTATTTTTAGTACGTCCCTGCAAGAACATATTCAAAATTTAAAAATGGTATTTAATAAATTACGCGAAGCCAATCTTAAAATTCAACTCGATAAATGCGAATTTTTACGCAAAGAGGTCGAATTTCTTGGTCATATAGTGACACCCGAAGGAATTAAACCCAATAAAAAGAAAATTTCAGCAATACAAAATTTTCCAATACCCAAAACACAACGCGATATTAAATCATTTTTAGGATTGTTAGGATATTATCGAAAATTTATTAAGAACTTTGCTAAAATTACCAAAACCATGACAAAATGCCTAAAAAAGAATGAAAAAGTGGAACACACAAAAGAATTTATTGAATGCTTTAACACTTGTAAAAATTTACTTATATCCGAACCTGTACTATCATACCCAGATTTCTCTAAACCTTTTGAGCTTACCACAGACGCATCTTCATATGCAATCGGGTCAATTTTATCCCAAAATGGACACCCAATATGTTACGCATCAAGAACTTTAAACCCAGCCGAAATAAACTACTCTACAATTGAAAAAGAATTATTGGCAATTGTTTGGAGTTGTAAATATTTTCGCCCGTATTTATTCGGTCATAAGTTTACTATTATGACAGATCATAAACCATTACAGTGGTTATTTTCTTTAAAAGAGCCGCACTCTAGACTAGTGCGATGGCGCCTCAAGTTAGAGGAATTTGACTACATAATTCAATATAAAAAAGGCAAATTAAATCAAGCTGCTGATGCCCTCTCTAGATATCCCACAGATAATGACCTAAATGCTTTAGAGACTCTTTCCACAGTCAACAACCCCGGTGACGTAGATCACATAATAAACGAATATCTGCACAACCAGGACGAAATTCCACAATTAGATCAATCAATCATTAACGAAGTCCTCGAAACACCTAACGAAAATTTACCAAAAATAAATGTAATTTCCGATATTCAAATACATCCGCCTCCAGGAAACGATGAAACTGACCTAGAAACAGTTCATACGTCTTTAGAAAATCCCATTCTTAATATACCAATTTCTGAACGTTCTCTAAATACCTTTAAAAATCAGATTGTTATCACTACAGGAGATATCGAAACAATTAAATGTAAATTTAATAAAGTATTCGAAAATACACGTCTATACGTTACAATATCACAAAGAAATATGCAATCACATATTATAAAAATCTTAAAAGAATTTATTGATCCAAAGCTGACCTATGCATTATATTTCAGGAACCCCGAAATAGCCAAAATCTTTGTTGTTACAGTTCAAAATCTTTTCCAAAATTCATCTTACAAACTAATTCAATGTTCCAAGTTTTTAGATGATGTAGAAACATTAAATGATCAACGCGAAAAGCTCGAAATGTATCACACAACAAAAACATGTCATAGAGGTATAAACGAAATGAAATTAGCCCTTACAAAAAAATATTATTGGCCAAAAATGGCAGAAGATATTACTAATTTTGTAAACAATTGTGAAACATGCCTAAAAAATAAATATGACAGAAGTCCACCAATTATAAAATTTAACTTAACACCCACTAGTTCGAAACCTTTAGAATCGGTTCATATAGATACCTTTAAAATTTCAAACGAGACATTTTTAACTATAATTGATACCTTTTCCAGGTACGGTCAAGCCTACCAAATAAAAAGTTTAACAGGCCCCGAAATTCTTGAAAACCTTCTAAATTTTATAACACACCATGGATTACCTCTTAAAATTACTACCGATTGTGGTACTGAATTTAAAAATAAAGAAATGGAAGATTTTTGTAAACTATACAAAATCGAACTTCATTATACCACCCAAAAAAATAGCAATTCGAACTCGCCAATCGAAAGATTTCATTCCAGCCTAATAGAGCATTATAGATGTCTCAAAGAAGAAAATAAACATTTTACACCCATGCAATTAATGAAACGCGTAGTTTTAGCTTATAACAACTCGATTCATATAGTAACTAAATACACCCCATTTGAGATTTTAAAAGGACATATTAATAGCACAAACCCATTTGACATAAACGATCATGTAATTGTGTCAAATTATGTGCAAAAACATAAAGAAAACACTTTACAACTTTATAGACAAATACAAGAGAAAAACGCCCAGACTAAAGAGAAAATTATTAACAAAAGAAATGAAACTCGATCTGACCCACCTGACTTTTCACAAATTACCGACGCGTATATAGAGACAAAAGCCCGAGGTAAAGACTTGGCAAAATTTAAAAAAGTTGGTATTAAAAGCCAAAATAATAAAAAGATATTTACACAAAAAGGTGCTTATCACAAAAGCAGTGCTAGAAAACCGAGAATTAAACAAAAATCAAATTTTCAGGCAAGCGATGAAACGGACGCTGCTAATATCAATTATGACGGCCCTGGCACTTCAGACGCATAGCAACCCCGACGACATACAACTAACAACCCTTAAGAACCCCATTCTCCCGATAGAACTAGGAAACGCTAAACTCATTTATAGTAAACACACATTTCTTCATTATGTAGATTTAAATCCTATTTTAAACCAGCTTATAAATATAGGCAAATACTTTCTCACAATAAAAAGTTATTTAAAAGATATTAATGCAACGAATCCTATTTCATATCACGGTCTCTCCGAAAGCGCGATTCTTAGAACGAATTATTTAATAAAAATTACACAAGATAAGGTAGAAAATCTCTACCCACATATAAGAATAAAACGAGGTTTATTTAATATCGTAGGAAAAGCAAACAAATGGCTTTTTGGCACATTAGATTCCGACGACGAAAATAAATACGATAAAGCAATAAAATCACTGGAAACTAATCAACAAAATTTTATGAATGAATTAAATTCACAAATTTCCTTATCGAAAAACCTAATCAATAACTATAATAAGACAATATCGGTTCTTAACGAAAATCAGAAAAAATTGGAGTATGGTCTAAAAATCTTTAAAAACGAGGTAGAAAAAACAATTAATGACTTGAATAACTATATCAGTTTCCAAGGAATAATTTCCCAAATAAATTTGGATTGTCAAAATTTAATAACTTTTATAGATAATTTAGAAGACGCAATTATGTTTGCTAAATTAAATGCATTACATAATTCAATAGTATCAAGCTTCGAGATACAACAAATGCTAGATTACCTAAAAGCTATGTATAGTAGGGAAGAAATACCAGACTTTAAAAATGTACTTTCATATTATCAATTCTTTGGTACTCAAATCACCTTTTCAGAAACAAGGATGATATTTGCAATTCATGTACCTATAATTAGGCCTGAAAGCTTTACTTTCCATCACCTTTATCCTATTGTCCAAAAACACCAAATATTTATCCCAAAATACCCATATTTGGCACGAAAAGAAGACAAAGTACAGTTTGAAGAATCCACATGTCCTTCACTCGAAGAAGTTTATTATTGTACAGAAAACTTCCACCCCAATGACCATTGCACCATTCAACTTTTGAAAGGCTCGCCTTTCGACAATTGCCCGATTCTCAAAGTAAATACGCAAGAATCAATCGCTGAACAAGTAACACAAGAAGAAGTTCTGGTTATTCCTATGAAGAAAGAAAGACTTTTTTCCAAATGCAAGACCGACCAATTTCTCGACATAAACCTGCCAACACTGGTGAAAGTTCCCAAAACCTGTCAAATTCATATTGGAACCAGAAAATTCATCAATAATGTATATATTAGACAAGGAAAACCGCTTATCTTACCTGATATAAAAATCGAAAACTTAAATTCGTCGACTGTCTACAAGACGCCTAATCTTACAAAATTAAATTTTGAAGATATTTATAAACTAAAGGATATGGCCAATCAATTATCACCAATTACAACAATCAATGAAGCTCCACATCCTTCCAGTATTATCAGTTACATAATCCTATGTGTAGCCATAATTACGTTAATATGGTTATTCTGGAAATATCGAACTCAAATTGGACCAGCCCTTAAAATATTTCAACGAAGAAAACCCAATAAGAAAATCGAAGAATCCGTTACTTCGCCAAATAATTCCATTATTTTCTCAGCTTAATGAGGGAGGAGTTACATACACGAAGAATGATGACCATGCTAGTCCCACACGTCCCACGCCAGACTTCATGGAAGCCAAGATGCTGCTGACTTATCACTTTTAACTTGTATTGTATATTTTATAATAAAACAAATTCATTCTCTTTCTTGTCGTTGTTAAAGTCGCAAGGCTAATCTTCAATTGTAATAAAAATCTTTTTTAAAAAGAAGTAGTTCATTTATCTGAACGTAACTTGGTTGCCTAACCACAATGAATTGATGTTGTAGAATTAAAAAATCAAGTTACCTGCGTTCAAACAAAATTCGGTTAAGGTCAAAGATCGGTCAATAATGGATTTCAATGGCTTATTATTGACCATGGTCAATAATGACTTATAAGGTAGAGAAAAACGATTTCTAGCGTTAATAATCGGTCAATAATGGCGATGTTATAGGTTAGTAGTGGAAAAAATAGTTTATTCCGAACCAGGGATCACGGATGGTAATTCGTCATTGTGGATCTAGCGACGGATGGCTTAAATATTGTCTAAAATTGTGTGGCAAAAAAATTGAAGATCGCAATGTAGACTACCATAAGGATATGCAGTATGCACTCCGAAATTTTTAAGGACTGATTTAAAAAACAATTAATTCCAAATCTAAAACCCAAAAGCGTCATTGTCATGGATTACGCATCATACCAATCCAGGTAATTTTTTAAGATCCCCAATACCTATTCGACCAAGCGGCGAATACAGGAATTTCTACTGCACAGTAAAATATATCTTGAAAAATCCTAAAGGAGAAACAATTATTGGAAGTGCTACATATAAAAAATAGGATAAACAGTATGCGGTAGACATAATGGCTGAGAAATGTGGTCACACACTCAAAGCTACCACCATATTTTTGCATATTTAATCTAATTGAATTAATTTGGGGTCAGCTAAAACGTCGAATCAGAAGACGCAATACATTTTCAAAGTTTGATAAAAGAGTCGTACAGTTAATACCGAAAGAAGTTATAAACATCTCTCAAGAAAAATGGCAAAAATCTGTTGAAAACACTATTAAGTTTTAATGTGAGGAGGAATTTAGAAGTATAAGCCGAATCATTTTAAATGGTGGAAACCGTTTTATAATAAATTTAGATGAGGAATCATCAGAGGAAGAAATGGAGGAATGTTAAAGTCATCGTCCTATTATATGTAGGTAGGATATGTATTAATTTAAAGAACATATATTATATACATTAATTATTAGATTTGCTGAATACATAATAATATCTGTGTAAATATTAACCAGTGATATTGTCGCTTGTATACAGATATTTAATGTAAACAATAATATTATGTTTGTGGCGCTTACTTTACTTATGTTCCCATTGAAATAGAAAGTACAGGAAAAGTCTATCCTGTATAGTATACAGGATGAGGATTTTAAAGTGTTACAATGCAAAATTCGAAAAACGGCTGGAATATTTTATTCAAATTTTAGGTAGCCAATAGGAAGGTTGGGCGACAAAGTTTAAAACACGTTTGACATTTAACCCCCCGGTACTTCATCCACAATCTTCTAATCGCTTATGACCAATTACGCGCCCACAAAAAACAGAAGAGCATCAGAAGCTTAAAATCTTTAAGTTACCTGGTATTTTTTAAACGAAACACCCTTTATTTTATATTTTCAGTCGGTAGATATCGTTCTTTTGAGTTCAAATATATATAGGTTATTATGGTTATTTTTGTTAACTTTCGAAGAAAATAGACTTTCGTATAAATCTAAAGCAGCAGTGGAAGGCTATACGACCCCACTGATTTGTTTTTATTAAAGTAGCCATGGATAATGAAACAAAGAAATTTAGTTTAATTAAATTAATAAGGTAGGGCTGTGTACACTTTTTGATTTAAAAGAAAGAAACAATATTTTTTGTGCATTAAGTGTATATATATAATCTTTTAAAAATTATTATAGATCAGAGCGCTTTTGGCCTTAGGCCATCATCTTCTTTGTCAGAGAACAGGAACACTTCATTAATAAAAAATCTTTTTTCTCTAAGTGGGCCATCAACCCCCCAATGCAAAAACTGATTTATAAAACAATTAATACGTAAAATTGTAAGCGAAAAATATATGGGACGAACCACCTTTTAAAATTTCAATCAATGATTAACACTTTTCTTTTTTCCTTCTTATTTTCGTTCCAAGAGGAAACGTGGTTTCAAATCGAAATTTGACGGTTATTTATAAATTAATTTAATGCATGTCTCGACTACAATCCCGTATGGATTTTATTGGACTTTCTAAAAAATTTAATTTATTTCACTCGTCTGAAATGAAAAATGTTACGGAAATTCGTCCATATTCTTGGCGCGCCAAATGTTGATTTTGACTACTTCTTATAAAACTGACACAATATTAACTTTTTTTGTCTCAGAATTTATCATTGTAACTTCAGAATTTAAAACAACTCTTAAATGAAATGGAAGTTAAATAACCGTCAAAGAAATAAATTGATTTGTTTATTAACCATGGCTACTTTAATAAGAACAAATCAGCATGGTCGTATAGGCTTCCACCGCTGCCTTAGATTTATACGAAAAAGTCTATTTTTCTCGAAAATTAACAAAAATAACCGTAATAACCTATATATATTTGAACTCAGAAGAAAAATATCTAGCGACTAAAAATATAAAATACCAGGTAACTTGAAAATTTTAAGTTTCTGATGCTTTTTTGGTTTTTCTGAGAACGGATTCTAAATACCTATTAAAAATACTTCAAAATTGATAATTTAAACTTATTTGTAAGACGAACATTAACCGAGATATCCATCTAGTAAAATATAAACAATTACACCCTGTACAAGTGTACATATTCTCAAAATTGTTTTAAGGTTATTGCATCATTTTTTTGTATCGAAAATAGCATCTTTATTTTTGAGATTGGCAGGTGGCACAGTAAAATATGAAACTAGCGTATTATCGTCAGCGAAGCTATGTACAGTTGAGTTCAATGAAGTGTTGTACACCGATTCTAACATCTTGTAAATAAGGCTTGATGAAATAGGTTGGTATTTTTATACCTGACATTCGCTATCAATCAAAGTCACAATAGAAGTCAATATGCCTCAATTAAATTTGGTTCAGAGAGCAAAAATTATTGCTTATATACAAGATGGGGTACCTATTAGAGACGTTGCTCATATAATGCATACAAGCAAAAATACAGTTATAACAATAAAACATAGGTGGGAAAGGGATGGGACTTTAGAAAAGAAGAAGGCAGCGGGAAAAACAAGAATTTCTACGGAAGATCAGGATAATGCCCTAATTCAATATTTACAGGACAACCCATTCCAAATAGCACGGACTGCTATAGAGCAAACAAATTTTCCAGGGTCAAGAATTACGGCATGCCGCAGAATAAAAAATTCTATTTTAAAAAATTGTGTTGCAGCCAAAAAAATGAAGCTAACGGATGAACATAAACAGGCTAGAATTATTTTTTCCCTAAATCACATGATGCAAGAAAATTGGGATAGAGTGGTCTTCACAGACGAAAAAATATTCCAATCAACTGTTAACGGGCATATCAGGGTGTATCGTCCACGTAACACTAGATTCGATGAAGAATATGTAGCTAACTACGATAGATCTGGACGCTTTTCAGTAAACGTGTGGGCATGGTTAAGTATTCACGGACTTGGAGTATGTTGGGCTCTTAATGAGCGTGACCGGTTTAATGCAGTTAACTATATAAATATACTAGAAAATGTAATGCTACCTAGCGTATCTCTACAGTTTCCTGGCAATAACTTTATTTTTCAACAAGACAATTGTCCTGTGCATAATGCAAGAATTGTCAGAGAATGGTTTGAAAATAATAATATAGAGACAATGTTATGGCCTGCCAAGAGCCCCGACCTTAATATAATTGAAAATATTTGGGGCCTAATGTCGAAAAAATTGTATAATATCAACTTTAAACCTGAGAATAGAGACAGCCTCGTAAATGCAATTGAATTGCTCTGGGATGAACTAAGCGATGATCCAGAATTAACAAGAAATCTTTATTTATCTATACCTCGTCGCCTTAATAAAGTGTTAGAGGGAGATGGGGCCATTACTAAATATTAAGGAATTTTTATATTAATTTGTAAATAAATATGTAAGTTCACTAACAAATTATTTTGCAACATAAACCTTTATATGTATTTGATTTGCTATTTTTCACTAATGTTATCTCATTTTACTTTACAACCATTGTTTACTACATTCTTGTACAACACTTTATCGAACTTTAGAAATGATAGGCAGGTTCACAAAGCACAACCGCTGTACAACACTTCATTGAACTCAACTGTATGTAGGGGGAGTCGGGAGGAATGGGTCTAACTCTAAGGGTGTAATCTATGCATCAAAATAATAAAAAAAACTCAAATGTTGTTATCCAATTTTCATTTGTTTTGAAGCTATAAGGCAAAAACGAAATATTGCATTAATTTAGCTTTCCTGTAATAAATGTTATTATTGTTTGCTTTTGATTGTTGTGCTGTCACTATCCTATTAGTGTCAGTATAAATGTTACATTGATTCACCGTTAACTTTAGGATTTGTATCATCTTAATTTTATAAAATGCCACTCATTTATTCACATCTCGAATACGCTAATATGGTTTTTATTTATGGTTTGTGTAATGGAAATGCTACAGCGGCTGCTGAAGAATATCGTGAACGATTTCCACATGAAAGAACGCCGAACAAAAGGGCGTTTATCAGAGTTTTCAATAAACTCTGCGAGACCGGAACGCTTCCAAGTGCCAATGTAACATCCAAACGAGCCATTCAACAGGATTTAGAAGAAATAGAAAATGTTCTAGCTTTAGTAGAAGAAGATGCGACGACGAGCTCACGAAGAATTGGAATTCAGTTGGAAATTCCCAAAAAAAGAGTGATCAATACGCTTCACGAGCAAAGCTTATAGGTACCCGTACCATGTACAGCGGGTACAGAATCTTTAACCTGGAGACTACGCCATACGTAATTTTGTGAGTGGTTAATTATTAATAATCGTCATCTTTTACTGCACATACTTTTTACTGACTACTTACTACATTCATCCGTGACGGCATCAATAATAATCGAAACTCCCATGTATGGTCGGACGAAAATCCTGACGCAATAGTCGAAAGTAATTTTCAACACAGGTTTTCAGTAAACGTGTGGTGCATCATGATCGATAATAATTTAATGAGCCCTTTTCTTTAGGAAAATCGCCTTACAGGGGATCACTATTTAAGTTTTTTATAAAATGAATTGCAAGGACTACTGGAGGAGATTCCTTTAAAAAAAATATTGAATAACAACATTTGAGTTTTTTCTTATTATTTTGATGCATATATTACGCCCTTAGAGTTAGGCCCATCCCTGCCGACTCACCCTGTATATTTTATTTTCATTTTTTTCTAATAAATAGGTGGGAGATAATGGAACTACGGCATTACTGGTAGATATGCCTAAAAGAAATCCGTTCTAGACCACTCGTATAGAACGGTCTTATTCTAATTCAAAAAATTATCCTTCTAAAATGAGCTATCATGTATAATTATATTATTATATAATCTGATTAAGGTGACCACATATATTTTTATCTCTGCATAGTGTAATTAATAATGAAAGCTTAACGAGGTTTAAAAAGTTCTTTTAGTGACTTTATAATGTGTTTGCTAAGTGTTCTGTAATCTGTCTGGTAAGGTGGGTCTGCAAAAGGTTTAGCTAACTTCATTTTAAGGGTAATAACAACTTTTTTAAGTTAGGCTTTTTAATATTCTTAAGCCAACTTATTTAAGTGGTATACTACAAAGAATATAGTAAACATTTTTTGAGCGCCAGTCAATAAAAAATTTGATTTGCATAATTTGTTATTTTACACATTGGTTCATGAATGGGGTTTTACGTCAGGGCATCCCTTTAACATCTTTTGATTCTTTGACTACTTTTTAGGTATTTTCACATAAAGACACTATTGCTATCAGCGGTTGCCTTTGTTGAGCATGCCGCGCCGTATGTGTTATGATTGAAGATTTTGGTTTGCATATTCTTGGCGTCTTTTACCGTTATCTAGGAAGGTGAGAGTGCCTCTCTACTATTAGTGCTTCTCTACTATAGACCGACGGGAAGCCAGTCTTTAGGTAGTTTGTAGGTCGCATTTTGTCTCGCTCTCGTATGTGAGTCAGTGTTATTTTACAGTGAGTCCCAGAAGTAATGTCTAAATTCATTTAAAATTCAGCGGTGTTTTTTAGAAAAACGATCGGACCCGTCGACTTTTATTTCTTAATGTGATTTTTTCGATGATAAATTCATGTATACAGGCTAGCCTAAAAATTAGTTATGACCATCAACTTCATCTATTTAAATAAAAACATCTATTTTTTATTTCATTTTTGAATTTTGCATCGAATTCTAAGTATGTTACATGTACCGTGTCCTATACCTAAACTTAACAGTTGTCGAAACAATAACGATTGAATGTATTACGAAGTAGGATCGTATTTCTTAGGGTTCAAATAAGTAACTGTCAAGCGTAGTTGCAAAATGGCGGTTTTTACAATGCTGAAGCTAACAGAACGAGAAAAAATTAAAATTCTATGCATGGTTGGAGTTGTTGATAGAAGACATACTCAAGTAGAAACAGCTCAATTATTCAATGAATTTAATTATGATCATCCTTTCATATGTCAAAAGGTGGTGAGTAGAATAGAGGCTAAATTTAAAGAATTTGGTCAAGTTATAGATTTACCTAAATCTGATCGACCTGCTCGAGATGAGAATGAACAATTTGACATCCACAATTTACAAATGTTAAAATCTGTTGCTCACCGAATAGTTTAAAAGCACGAATATACTATACAAAGTTATTCCATTGCATAAGTTATTTGAAGAAGATTTCGATAGGCGAAATGAGTTCTGTGAACACATGCAAAATATGTGCAATCTAGATAATAATTTAGTAAAAAATATTATTTTTTCCTATAAAGCTACGTTCGGTTTGAATGGTAATGTGAACAGACAAAATTGTTGTTATTGGGCAACAGATAATCCGCATTGGATGATGGAAGTTCACAACCAGTACCCTCAAAAAATAAATGTGTGATGTAGAATAGTGCGCGAAAGAGTAATTGGTTCATTCTTCTTTTAACCGTCTTTAACTGGACAAGTATTTCTCAAATTTCTCCAATTTGAATTAATTCCAGCATTAGTGGCTTTACTTCCGAATTCATTGGACCCAGACTCCGCTGACGAAGAAGATGGTGCTCCTCCGCACTATGCTGATAATTTTTGGATGAAAAATTTCCCAATCGGTGGATAGGAAGGAGAGGACCTCACTTATCGATATGTTCAATCGTAAAGCAAATTGTTGAGCTGAATTTTAAATGAAGTTAGACATTACTTCTGGAAGTCACTGTATAGATATGTAAGTGATTGACCTTTATCTTAAACTATCAGTAAATATACCTAACGTATGCGGTATATTTACTTTATGTCCTTGGTGAAAATTTTATTCTTGTAGTTACTGTCTACTGGATTAAATTATATTTCTCCGCTAATATTTTTATGATAATACCCACACCACAAGTGATAAATATAGTTATAGCATATATTTTAAACAAAGCGAGATGCTGGCCATTTGGTTTTATCAGAGCCACAAACATACATACATACATACATACATATATTTTAAAGAAAGAAAGAAAACAAGGTCTGTCTATACCAATAAAATAAAATACATTTGTCCTTTTAGGGTGAAATAAGATTTAAAGAGTATACATAATTTAAATTTGACATTAGGTTGTACTAGTTTTCTACTTTAGACAAAGTCATCTTCGCATATATTTTAGTTTTTCCGTGAATATCTTTTGCAAATTCAGCGCATAACTACTCGTCCAAACTGTCCTCTGAAAATACTTTTAATCGATGCATTGGGCTTCTAATTTATACCTTGGAACTCAGATGTTGCGCGCATGCGTTTAATCCCAATAAATCAAAAATCGACTTGACTTGTGCGGATGCTTCCCATTGTTATGTAAAGGCTGAGACACAATCGAAAACTTAAGGAATAAAGAATAGGATTTAAGATTTAGGTGTTAAGGAATAGGAGTACAAGACAGAATTAAAATTTTAGTACCTAAATTTAACCAATCCGGTTCCTTACGAACGGCGCGATTTTTAAAGTCTAAACTATTGTCCTAACCCCACTTTTTTGTTTACAAATACAAACTATTTTTACAACTTCGACAAGCTCACCTATACTTTTAAAAAATATGAAAGGCTTGCCAAAAAAGTCCTTAACTCTTTTCAATAGTGTTTGCAATGTCGGCAGCGTTTTATTATTACGTTAAGAAACGAAAATACAATTTTGAGGTTATTAAATTGTCAAAATTCAAACCTAACAAACATGCTGACTTCTGATTGGCTGATTTCCTATTCCTTATTTCTTAAAACCAACAAGTCGGTTTTTTAAAGCTTAAATCTTATTCCTTAATTTTAAAAATTTCATTGTGCGTTGTTTACATAGGACAACATATGTTCGTTCTTAAATCTTAATTCTTATATCATAAATCTTATTTCTTATTCCTTAAGTTTTTGATTGTGTCTCGGCCTTAACAATCATTAACACCAAGTGTTTGCCATATGTCTAAATTAGTTGAAGTAAGGGCAGCTTTAAGGTGTCGTAGTTAGATGCAATCTGGAGTTTTAATACAACATTTTCGTTCACAATACACAGACCTCGCAAGCAGATCGCTTGCGGGCGCACTGCGCAGTCAAAAAATGTCATGAGGTTTTAATCGAGGAGTTTCTCCGCGCTGCCGGCAGCAGAGAGATGTACCGTTTCCAGCTTGCGGTAGACGGACGACGCTTCAAGTGATCTGCGAGTCCACTCTCACTTGACTTGCATCTGTTGTTCATTTCGGTCCATTTCGTCGCGCAAAATAGTTCGATGAAGATTTATTTACGAAGTTATAACAAGCGAGTGCACATGGAATTAGAAAAGGGAAGATAGAATAAAAGCTAGCGCTTGTACATCTGGATCTGCTATTAGGTATACCCCTAATTGTCGTCCCTAAGGATTAATAAACTGTTCTTTAAAACTACTGTATGAAATTATTGCCTTATGACGTATAGAGCGCCATAACTGAATTTCAAATTGAGCGCATGAAGACCTTAACAGTATCTGGATATACTTAGTTCTATACAGCCTTTTATTTTCTATATGTATATATATATTTGCTTAATATTTTATTGAATTTTATATTGTGTAAATAGAAAGTAATACATTTATTTATTATTATTATTATTATTAGCAGTATACAAGGAAAGCAAAAAAATTAAGCAGAAAAAGTAGTGGGTTCCTTCTCAAAAATATTATGCTGAGTAGCGGCAACTTGATTAGTCGAACCCAACTTGCTGCTGACTCCAACGGCTGACCCCGACTGCTTTAAGTGGTCTTATATGAATGCCTCTAGGCATAAAGTTCATCCTCAAAACTGTTTGTCAAAATTTTTATTGGATCGGTTTTTCTATGATTTTTTAATTCATTGATTTTGCCAAATAATGAAAACAAAAAGTAATAAAATAATTACTTAACTCATCATTACAGCGCAAAAGTTGCAGCTCTTTTGAATTTCGCTTTATGTATCTGAATGACTGAGATTAATAGGAAAATTCACATATAATGTTGAATATGTTAAATTATAACGTTAAAATAGTTGAACATATGCCAGAATTATATTTGGCTGTAAATCATGATAAAAGTGAAAATCACTAGATTTTATGCAATATAATACATAAAGTTGTACTTATCCGTAGTTTCTCCTGGAGGTGGTTGGTGCTCTTTTAGGAGATGGCCCCTTATTGGCTGAGTAGTAATGTTAGCCCTCAAATAGGCGTCACAAATTGCTCCAGAAAAAGGAACCAAAAACAAAAACACAAGGGTCCAATCTGATTTAGCCATAAAAATCAGAACTAACAGTAAACTGGAAAATCAGCAGTGGAAAAGCGGAAAGGTGGAAAAACGGCAACGTGAAAAAGACTGGTCAAATAGGTGCCTTAATCAAGACTAGGCGTAGAAAACACAAAGATGGAAAAAGATTTTCGTACTTTTCCCACAAAGCAGCAGAGCATGCGGAATGCGGGTTCAATTTTGTTCGTGGCTATTAAGCTTTCTTAAAGACCATTCTCTACGAGTGGCGATGGATGGATTTTTTTCAGACACATTTAAAATCAAAGCCGGAGTCCCTGAAGGTTCCATATTGTCGCCCATCCTTTTCTCACTATACATTAACGATCTTTTGAAAAAAACAAAAATCCTATATATAGCTTCGCTGATGACAGGACACTTGTTTCATCTATTACTATGAATTCTCGGCGATCCGCTGCCAATACACATCTCTATAGGCAGCAAGAGCTTCACACCTCAACCAAGACCTGGAAGAAATTCTGTCTTGGAGTAACAGTAGCCAAGTAGAATTTAATGCTAAAGAAACCCAGGCGGTAAATTTTTCTAAAAAAGTTAATATTGAAGAAACGGATATAATAAGGGAGGGACACTCGATTCCCTTATCTTCATCAATTCATTTATTGGGCGTCAATTTGGATAGTCATAAGTCTTGGCATAGTCACGTTGCGACCATTGCTAAGGCAGCCTTGCAGAAGCTTGGAATACTTTTCCGAACTAAGAATCTCTATTCACCCCAAGAACTTTTGATGCTCTATAAAGCCTAAATTTGACCATCGCTAGAGTACTGTTCTCATATTTGGGGCTCTGCTCCTAAACATACCCTGAGATTTCTAGATTCCAGTCAAGGTAGAGCCACTCGCTTGATCGGTGATCACCATCTGACAAACAACCTAGAAAGCCTTGAACATCGAAGGCAGGTTGGCAACTAGTCTATTCTACAAATATTTTCATGGCATGTGCTCAACTGAGTTTGCCCGCTTGATTCCACCCAGACCGGTGCATGGTAGAAGTACACGGTGAGCCACTGCAGCCCACTCGTACGTGGTTCAGCTTAGTGTCCCTGGAATGACACTGTTTAAAAATTCTTTCATCTGGAGAATATCTTCTCTCTGGAACGACCTCCCTGAGGCCGTGTTCCCCAACGGGTATAATCTCCAAAGATTCTAGACCGACGTGAATCATTTCCTGTGCACACGCACCGCTCGCAGAGCACCATAAAGGATTAATCCTGCACTGCTGTGCCCCATTATAAAAAAAGAAGGCTTCTCCTAGAGCCGAGCGCAAAGTACGGTTTTGCGCTTCCGAAAAAAAGCACAAAGTATCACTTTTCCGAGGAGCGAGCGACAAAGTGATCAAATCGCTCGCTTACCTGATTACCTTGACAACCATCATAGAACATCTCGTATTCCTCATGTTTTCGCGAGATAGCGGCTATTCGCACGCATCGCGCGTCAAACTTCTGGCTCAGGGCGACAATCACTTTGCGCTGTTAATACACAAATAGCTATAGTCTATGAATAGTCTGAGAATTTCAGCAAATGACCCAAACAACGGACTCAAAACCTTTGCTCAAAACGTACAGCAAATGTCACATAGAATAATCCAAATTTGAGACACACAGCCTAAAATGAAGAGCGGTTTCGCATAAGGACGTAGGATCACGAACTTGCGGTTCTACGACAACCACAATAGAATGATGAGAATATACTTGAAAGTAACAACGTTATGGTTTAGTGATATAGAATGAAGTAAATAATCAGTTACTTACTTACAGGTGGGTTATTAATAAATAGAAATTCTTTTAATTTGGATATGATTTTATTGTTGTTCGCATTGCATTAAATTAAAAAAGTAATTATTAAATTTTCTTACAAACAAAAAAGAAATATTTTACGTAAAAAAAATCATTGTAAATCTTACATTGAGTATCACAAGTTTACCTTAACCAAACATGTAAAAACTTGCCCTTTCATAAAATCTTGAATTTTCAAATTTCTTTTAGCGAGAAAAAGTATTACAAAAAATAATACCCTTCTCTGATTTATCGGACAAAGCCTGTCGATATCAAAAATGAAACGTCTGGATTTGTAAAGGAATTTTCATTTATTGAGTCGGTAAATCAACTTTAATTACCAAAAATATAACCAGCTTTAGTGCCTTATTATTTAGTATTGAGAAATTGTTATTACTATATAGAACGCTATTCGCACGAATGAAACAGCATAAGCGAATTATGTAATTATAGTAGGTATAATAAATGAGCGATATTTAATGATCGTCGTCAACATTGGCATGAAAGTAGTAAATACCAAAGAAAATTACAGCGTAATTATTCTTTGTAAATTCTTTGTAAACATCTAAAAAAGTGTTGATGCAAAAATATAAAAGTTCTTTTTTAATAATTCTTGAAAACAAAAAATTTGAATAGCTGTTCAATTTAGGTTAGATAATTATTAACATACAGGTTAGGAAAGTAAAGAATATACTTTTCCTAAGGTTAGTCTTTTCCGGTTCGTCAGACTCATCTTCAGACACGTTTCGCCTTCTCACGGTTCATCAGTAAAGCTAGAGTCCGACGAAAGGAAATTAACCTTAAAGTGCTTGTTAATAATTTGGTTCTCGGTCCAAAATCGACCAGTCGACTGCGACACCTGCAACGTTCTTTTAAGTTCCTACCGTTGCGGGCTAGGTGATGCATTCGAGTGATGTCGCTTCATGCTACATTCTCACTATATTATCATAAATGTGCGATTAAAGTCCTTTGTCAGAACCATCTGAATGGCAGGTGCCGGATTAGTCAGGTGTCGAGATGTTGTTGAATGACATCGCTGGTTTTTGAAAATAACTGTCAGTAGGTTTTTTAGAAGTCAAAAAAGTCAATTTTAGTTTTTTACTTGTAACAAAAAAGGTTTAAATCAATCCTATTATCGATATTTCTGAAGTGTGTACTCGAATAAAACTAAAAAAAGGAGATTTTAGTCTTATTCCATCGAACAGTTACTTCGCTTAAACGGGTAGTTTTGGTGGCGTAACATTTAGTGGCGACCGTGACAGGACAGTTGCACTTTTGTAAGGAAATATGTTCGGTATTTGTTAAAAGCGATTGAAAAGGTAAAAGATTAACGTGTTTTATTTGGACAAACTTCTCCCGCGTTGTTGCTTAGACTGGTATCGGTAAACGTGTGTGTTTTGGACAAGTTTGTCGTCGCATTTATTTCAAATTTTACCAAGTTTGTAAACAAGCTCCTACCGCTTTTGTTGCCTAGAAATGTATTATCGGTAAACGTGCGTGTCTTCATGATTTTGCATGAAAATAATAAAGCAATTTGTTTAACTTGGTCGGGACTGTTAACTAGTGTCTACCCCGGAGTCCCAAGTTCGTAGCTTGTTGATTGCTCTGAGAATTACAGGTAAAATTAGACTTAATAGGAAATGGAGCAAATAAAGAAAAACAGAAAAATAATTCGCACATTATTTACAAAAAACAGCAATGAATTAGAGCAGCTAATTGTAAGGCAGGCCGATATAAAGAATATTAAAGTATCTTGGTTGCTTTTATCGGAAAAAATAGAAAAACTTAAGCTATTGGATGAAGAAATATACTTTTTGTTGTTGGAGGAAGCCAGTGAAGAGGCTTTATTGGTAGAGTTGGAGACCGGTGAAGAATACAAGAAGCGATTTATGGACCTGAATGATAGATATGAAGATGTTCTTCCAGTTGATGGTGCAGTTCCAGAGAACCTGTCGGTAGTATCTGAAGGTAACAGTACTTTAAGCAGCGAGAGAGGTAAGCGTAAATTTAAGTTACCTGCCATTAAATTTAAGACTTTCGACGGCAATATAAAGGACTGGCTGTCATTTTGGTCACAATTCAGTAAAGTACATGATGATCCCGATATAGACTTGAGCGATAAAGTTGAATATTTAGTACAGGCCACTGTTCCAGGGAGTAGAGCTAGGCAGCTCGTTGAAAGTTTTCCTGCTGTTGGTAAAAATTATGATAAGATGGTAGACTCTTTAAAATCGCGTTTTGGTCGTACAGACTTACAAACTGAAGTATATGTACGCGAACTCTTAAAACTGATCATAAATAATGCTGTTTCTCGAGGTAAAGTAGACATATCGCAACTGTATGATGGTATAGAGACTCAGTTACGTTCATTAGAGACATTAGGTATTAATTTAGGTGATTGTTCGTCCATGTTATTCCCCCTTATTGAGTCGTGTTTGCCTGAAGATTTGTTGCGTGTTTGGCAACGGTCACCTTTTGCTATGTCTGTGCCTTCCAGTACAACTACTGAAGACCTTGGAGAGCCTACATTGGAAAATAAGCTGAATAATTTGATGCAGTTTCTACGCAACGAGGTTGAAAATGAACAGAGAATTTCCTTGGCTACTGAAAGTTTTGGCTTACGTTCAGGCCAAAATCAAACCAATACTCGAGATTCCCGATATAAACCAACAGCAGAATTATTAAAACAGGGACTACCAACTGCTACAGTTTTAGTCGATTATGAAAGAAATGCTACTAGGGGAAAATGTATTTTTTGCGAGAATGTTCATGATAGTTCAAGCTGTTTTAAAGCGCAAAACTTTACTCTAGATAAGAAAAAATCCATCTTGAATACAAAGAGAGCATGTTTCAAGTGTTTGAAAATTGGACATCTGGCAAGAAAATGTCGTGGACGTCTGAAATGTATGGTGTGTAGCAAATCACATGTATCCTTAATGTGTCCAGATTTGACTATTAACAAAGTTTCAAATGGTACCTCGGAAGGATGTGATAAGGGTAAACCTGCACAGTCCAATGAAATGCTTACTTGTACTAATGATACTAGTAGTTTTGTATTTTTACAAACTTTACGAGTTAAAATAAATGGTCCCAATGGGTCAAGAAATATACGTGCTTTGATAGATACAGGATCCCAGAATACCTATATTTTAAAGAATACTGCTGAGCTCTTAGGCTATATGTCAAAGCGTCAGAGCAAAATCTCACACTGTTTATTTGGAGGTACAATTTCTGAGCTAAGACATGATTGTTATGATGTCAAACTGAGCAATGGTAAATATAGCTGTACTATTGAAGCTTTATCACAGCCTTTGATTTGTGGAGAGGTCTCCCCTGTGCTTGATGGTTCCTGGATGGAAGAACTAAGCAAATTCCATATTCAGTTGTACGATATTCATGATCCTGCCCCCATTGAACTTTTAATTGGTGCTGATGTGGCTGGTAGACTATACACTGGAAGAAGACACATTTTGCCTTCCAATTTGGTGGCTGTTGAAACACTTCTGGGTTGGACGTTGATGGGTAGAATACCCCTGAAGGAAACTAGTAATACAACCTTGTCCGCTATTTCTTTATTTATTAATGATGCTTCCCTGACGCAGTTATGGCAGCTCGATACTTTAGGTATAACAGATCCTTTTGAACATGAATCACGAGACCAGGCAGCTCAAGTAGCTAAGCAATTTTTTCTAGATACATTAACAGTAAATCAAGAAGGCAGGTATGAAGTTAGACTACCTTGGTTAGAGGGACATCCACCATTGCCCAGTCATTATAATCTCGCACAAAAGCGTTTAGCGGGAACTGTCAAAAAACTGGAAGGAAACAGTATTTTAGAATCCTATAGTCAAGTTTTTGAGGAGTGGACACAAGAAGAAATTATTGAAGAGGTTCCGACCGATGAGTGGTCGACTAACGATGTTCATTATTTGCCCCATAGGCCCGTTGTCAAAGAGGGTAGTACCACAAGAATACGACCTGTGTTTGATGCCTCTGCTAAGCAGTCTGGAGGACCTTCGTTGAACCAGTGTCTTGAGACAGGTCCTAACCTTATCGAGTTAATTCCTACACTGTTGGTTAGGTTTAGGCAACATAAAATTGGCGTTATTGCAGACATACGTAAAGCTTTTTTACAAATTAGTATTCATCCGAATGATAGAGATTTTGTTCGTTTTTTGTGGCTAGATTCTGAGGGCAAAGAGAAAATATACCGTCACCGACGTGTCACTTTTGGTGTAAATAGCAGCCCTTTTCTATTGGGTGCTACGATAGAGTACCATCTTTCTCAAGCGTTAAATAAAAGTAAGGAAGATAATACGTTATATTCGAAAGACTCTCTTACAAGATTATCCAAAAGTTTTTACGTTGATAATTGTGTCACTAGTGTACCAAATGTTGAAACCTTGACAACCTTCATCCAGGAGTCCAGCATTGTGATGGCAGAAGGCATGTTTAACTTAAGAGGGTGGGAATACTCTTATCAAGAAATAGATGTTCTTTCTGAGGGAAGTACAGCACTTTTGGGTCTGACCTGGGACACTCAGAGTGATACTTTAAGTATCAATGGGGACGCTTTAAAAGATGTGAAGGCTTTGTTGGATAAACCCATTACAAAAAGAATTATGTTGTCTGTAGCTCAAAAAGTATTTGATCCCATTGGCTTTACGTGCCCAACGACTCTTATACCAAAGTTATTATTACAGAAAACGTGGGAAAAGAAGATAGGATGGGATAAAGAAGTAGATGATGAAATTAAAGATACTTTTGTTACTTGGTTGAAAAATTTACCTCATTTATTTGATATTAAGATTCCACGATGGATACACGCTGGGAAGGGTGAGGCCTTACAGCTATCTTTGCATACCTTTTGTGATGCTAGTAAGAATGCCTATTCCGCCACTGTTTTTTTGAGATGTGTCCGTAAGGGTCAAGTTTTTGTTCATTTATTGGCTGCAAAAAGTAGAGTGGCACCAATAAGGAGGATGACTATACCACGTTTGGAGTTACTTGCAGCAGTTATTGGTTCTAGACTTTGCCAGTCTATTAGGGACATTTTGGAGTTGAACCTTGAATGTTTTTTCTGGACCGATTCCACTACTGTGTTATATTGGATATGTCGTAATGAAGAATGGGGTACTTTCGTTTACAACCGTGTATCTGAGATTCGACAAAACACATCGAAAGGCGTGTGGCGTCGTGTGCATGGAGCTCTTAACCCCGCTGACCTTCCATCGCGAGGATGTTCGGCAAAGCAACTAAAAGAGTCAAAATGGTGGGAGGGTCCTACTTCGCTTAATATGGAGTTAGATGCATGGCCCGAAAGTATCACTACTTACAATGAAACAGAGATCAACAATGAGAAAAAGAAAAGAATAGTAACTTCATTGTTGAGTATTTTCTTCAAACAAATGAGTTCAGAGGATTGGCACTTGATGTATTTTTCCAAATACTTAAAAACCATACGAATGATTGCATGGATCTTTCGTTTTTGTTATAATACTCGTCATTCAGCTAATATGTGTAAGGGGGAACTAACCACGGAGGAGATTAAGTTTTTAAGTTAATTCACGGTAAGAACGGCCAAGTACGTGTAGTGAAGTTGACAACAGCTCGTGGTCAACTCTTAAGACCAATTCAACGTCTGTACCCACTGGAATGTGCCGAGACAATGGAGATCCCAGAAGTTCCACCAGAGGATTCACCTGTCCAGGCCGAGAATAGAGACTGTCCTGTGGCGTCTGAACCGACTTCGCGTAGTGCGGTAGTGAATAAAACAGAATTCGATTCTGAAACGCGTAGTTGTGTAACTCGAAGTGGGCGAATAACAAAGATACCTAAAAAGTTCTTATTATCCCAGACTTATAACTAATGTTGCGTTTTCTAGTTTTAAGTTAAAGCTCTATGCATTTTCTGATTATTTGAATGAGTTTTTGTATTTATGTTAATTTTAGAATAGTTTTTCCGAGTTTTTCAGATAGTGTCTCTGACACAAGTTCAATTTTTTTCTGAGCTAATTTTCATGGTTAAAAGTACCTCAGGTGGGAGGATGTCAGAACCATCTGAATGGCAGGTGCCGGATTAGTCAGGTGTCGAGATGTTGTTGAATGACATCGCTGGTTTTTGAAAATAACTGTCAGTAGGTTTTTTAGAAGTCAAAAAAGTCAATTTTAGTTTTTTACTTGTAACAAAAAAGGTTTAAATCAATCCTATTATCGATATTTCTGAAGTGTGTACTCGAATAAAACTAAAAAAAGGAGATTTTAGTCTTATTCCATCGAACAGTTACTTCGCTTAAACGGGTAGTTTTGGTGGCGTAACATCCTTTGAGGTATTTTCCCTTTGGCCCTACTGACATACTCTAACCTTACTGACGAGTCTGACTAGCCGTAATGCGGCGACGCGTCTGGAGATTAATCTGACGAAAGGGAACAACAAACCTTAAAAAATTAATTTTTTTTTTACGTTCCTGACTAAGTGAACACAGCAGATTACTCCTACAATCTGTGACGTGACTTTAAATAATAATACATTATATGAACTGCTTGAAAATATGGCCGCAGATAAAATCTCAATTGAGCTAATCAGCTAATGTATGTATCTATAATAAATTAATGCATAAACTTAAACCTATTTGAAAGTTCAGATTGGGCAGAATTCTTCTAGTCTGTATAATAGCTATTTCGCGTTATTTAAAAAGTAAGCAAATTGTGTTGTGTCACTTACAGTAGACATTTAAATTAGAATTAACAAAACCCAACCAACAGGAGGAAACGAAACATATTTTTTTTTCTTTAACAAAAATAATTTTTAAAGACGTTAGATTAGTTGTTTAAGCAAAATAGGTTGTTTGCCCATCCCTACCTGTATCTGAAATGACGCTCCTTCATCGTATGGTTAGTTTCTTGAGTTAGTTTGATTAAACTTTTACTATTATTATTTATTGTGTTATTGATGACTATTGGAAGTTGTTTGGTTTATTGATTATAATTTTGAATTTGAAGATTTAATTGGATCGGAATGAATTTATTGAGTCTGGTGATTTTAGTGAGATTTTAGAAATTTAATTTGATTTAAAATGTACTGCTTTAATCTAATTCTGCACATATTTTAGGGTGGGAGCCAGTCTTTTGGGTATTTATGTTTTTGTAGTATATTTGAGTGTATATGTGAGTTGATGATAAGTGGATTTAGCGAGACGTCAGTTCTATGAAAGTATTTTGTCAGTAATTTTGTAAAGTAATCGTCGGTCCTGTCCATACGCATGTCTCTATGTAATACGTCTATTGACATGAATCTTGGCGCATTCGTAATAATGCGAAGTACTTTGTTTTAAAAAGTTGTGTCTTGTTACGTCTAGTATTGTTTACGGTGCACCAGGTCGGTACACCGTAAAGTAAAACTGGTCTGATAATTGTTTTGTATATTGCAGTCTTAGTTTTGTAATTAATTTTGCTATTGGCACAAAGCAGCGGGTATACTGCACACATCTGCTTTTGTGCCTTAGCAAGCCGCTCGTTCACGCACTCATTCCAAGCCATCTTTTTGTCGAAGATGAGGCCAAGATATTTAATTTTGTCACTCCAAACTATCTGCCTGTTGTTAACTTTTACTCGCGATCTTGGTAGCCTTGTCCTCCGCTTCGAGAAAAAGATGGCTCGAGTCTTATCTTCATTTAACCTCAACTTCCATTTATCCAGCTCCTTAAAACTAGTGTTAGTAGTAATATTAAAATGCGAAATTTTCCATTCTAACTTTCCAGGTGCTTTATATAAACCTGCTACCTACTACAACAGATATACTGTTCGCTTTAACGTTGTCGTGTTTCTCACTTAATAAATTTCTCAAGTTACCCTTGACAGGACCCCAGAGCAACGACAAACAGTGCCCAGGGGCAAAGGTATTGTATGTGACGTATAAAGCATCTGCGTATCTTTAGTTTCTGTTGACACGTCGTAAAAACTATAGTTGGAAGAGTTAATAGGGCATGAATAAAAATATCATGTTCATATTCAGATCAGTTTTTACTGCTTATATTACAAATTATCGGTTTTGTTATCTAAGAAAGTTTATAGAGGAAGCAGGTTAGTTTCTCACCGTCCATCCTAAGCAGTGGCGGCTCGTCAAATGAGGCAAGTGAGGCGCCGCCTCACTAGGTTTTTGATAAAAATTCATTAATAAAAAATAAATTATATTAACCCTAATTTTTCCATCAATATTATCTTCTTTACGAAATAAAAATAAACATTAACATTGGCCAAGACCAAATCAGTATTACTGATGCATAATATGCATATATTTTTTGTTTATTAACGAATACGTTATTTTTGCGTATAACGTAGTAAGTGCAATGACACACTACAGCGAAATAATATTCGCCTCGAAATTCATACCCATGCATTTAAAAGCCCAAGACGTCGCCGTCGTTCCGACTTACGCTATATCTTTATCTCACTTCTTCATACACGTTTGTTTATTGCTTTCAGAGGCGACCATAAGTTCGCCGGTGTTTGTATTGCGCATAGTAGCGTAGATCACAGGTGTCAGATTACTTTATTTTATTCGGTGGTTCCCACTGTTCCCAGAGCTTTTAGTTCATTGATTTTATTTAATTAGTTTTTATATTATAGTCGTGAATTGATTTTGATTAGTGTTAGTGTCGCTATTTTTCTCGACGTGAACATGAATCCGTGGCATGATATTGTGATGTCCCTTGTGCAAACGTCCTTTTCAAGACGTAACGAACAAGAAAAACGAGAAATCATTTGCTGCGAGAGGCCTACCCCTCAGATAAGTACCTACTCTTAGAAAAGACAAAAAAGACGGAAAACAATATACCCGCAGTTTTCAAAGTTCTTGATATGGAACTCATACCTGGATTTGTGGTAGCGTTTTTAAACAGCGCTTATATTGTTGGCCGTGCTTATTATTGGGAAAAACTAAAAACGTGTGGACTTCTGATGGCTATGCAGATTTTAAAAATTTTTCCAGGGCAGTTAAAATCCATGACGCGTCTAAAGAGCATATTCAGAATTCCTTAGGTTTTGTACGTTTATCCCAAAATCGATACACAATTAAAGACGCTTTGCAAAAAAATGCCAGCCAATAAAAGTCTGTGCGTTTTAAGAAGTCCGATATCGGATTAAATCACCAAGGGATGTTATCGCTTTTAAAACAGTAAGTCGGTTAAGTTACAATATCTTCGCACCTTCGCTATACTTGATCACACCGAACATCCCACTGGTTTACTGTATTCTATTACTGAGCGAAAGAGAATACAGTAAACAAGTGGGATGTTCGGTGTGATCAAGTATAGCGAAGGTGCGAAGATATTGTAACTTAACCGACTTACTGTTTTAAAAGCGATAACATCCCTTGGTGATTTAATCCGATATCGGACTTCTTAAAACGCACAGACTTTTACAAATTGTTGTATAACGAGGATGTTAGGAAAAACCGTTTATTATTGACATACCTTATTGACACAACCATAATATTAGGAAAGCAAGAACTTGCATAGGGGACATAACGAAGCTAAAAGTTCGCTTAATAGAGGAAATTTTAAAGAAATCTTTAACTGTTTAATTAAGAGAAATAATGAGCTTGTCAATCATTTAAAAGATAAACATGTTTTTACTGGACAGTCGAAAACTCTTCAAAACGAACTAATTTTTTGTATTACCGAGTATATGAAAGATGTACTAACAAAAGAAATATCGGAGGCAATTTTCTTTTCTGTAGTAGTGGATGATACAACAGACATTGTAGCGATAGCTCAGTGTTCTATTACACTACGGTACGTAAATAAATCAGCAGAAATTAAGGAACGTTTTTTAGGATTTTTCGATGTAAGTTTAGATACGAGGGCTTCTGCGTTATATGATTTACTAACTACTGTCCTGCAGCCTTTTAATTTTGAAGAAAAATTGGTAGCCCAATGTTACGATGGAGCAGCTGTCATGGCCGGAGAACTGACAGGACTACAAGCGCGAATTAAATCTGATGCCCCTCGGGCACTTTATACACATTGCGCAGCACACAGACTTAATTTAATATTACAACAAGATACACAAAATATTAGAGAAACGGGAATCTTTTTTGCAACGTTAAAAGGTTTGCCGTCATTTTTTCATAAATCTTATAAGCGAACTTCTATTTTAGATAAAATAATAAAAAAAAAGAGTGCCTCAAGCCAATGACACTAGATGGTATTCTAGGTCAAAAATTTTATTCTTTGTTGCAAATAACTGGGAAGGCCTAGTTTTGGTATTTAAAGATATGGTAGAAAACAGAGAATTAGACTCAGAAACAATTCATATGGCCAAGGGTTATTTAAGACTTATTTGATTTTGAATTTGCCTTTTTAACATTTACCTTTAAAAACATTTTTTTAATTACTGATATCCTCTTTCAAATTTTTCAACTAAGTAATCTAGATGTTCATTATTGTAAATCACAAATTAACATTGCTGTTACTCGATTACAAGAAATCCGCTGCGAAAGTATAGTACAGTCCATTATTGACGAAGTAAAAATATATAATTGTGTTGTTTCTAACCGACAAAATTCCAGAATGAGTGAAACAGAATTATTTTAAAAATATAAAACTTTGTATTACGAGATTTCGGATTGTATAATGTTTCAAATTAATGTACGGTTTGAAGATCTAAACAAAGTTGAATTTGTAAAACTTCTTAATAGTACAATTTATAAAAAGTTTTCCTCTAATTTTCCTAATGACTTATTAAACTCATTAGAAAATACATACCCTAAAATTTTTGACAAAGAGCGTCTAAAAAATGAATTGAGCATAATTTATCGAGATGAACAATTTTTAAATATTTCCATACTTGACACACTTAAACTAATAAATGAACCAAAATTGATCTCTATATTTTCGGAAGTCTATAAGTTAGCAGTATTAATTTTAACAATTCCAGTTACTAGCGTACAAGCTGAACGAGATTTTTCTTGTTTGAAGCGCCTTAAGACTTATTTACGTAATACAATCTCACAAGACAGACTGAACGCCCTGTCAATCATGTCAATTGAAAAAGAATTATTAATTAATCTTAGTGAAAATATTGGCCAATTTTATGATGATATAATTGACAGATTTGCGGCCCTAAAAGATAGGCGTATTAATTTAATTTATAAAAAGTAATTTTTTCAAAACAAAAATTTAAAAAGACAAAAAAAAACATACTGTGATGAATTGCAAAATAAACTTGGATTTATTAAGATATCTGAGGATGAAAGGCCCTACTGAATTTAGTAGAATTGGGTGTGGTCCATAAAAATATTCCATATATTTATAGGCTTTGCCTATATGGTCAGACACCAAAAATTCGCCTCACCTCATCTAAATGTCACGAGCCGCCACTGATCCTAAGGTAATACTTAATCTAAGGTTAACGTTGCACCGGTAAGCTTTGGCAAAAAAGTGGATGGAAGTCCAACGTTATTGCTAAAGGTTATTCAGAAGAATTTATAGAAAATAAAACGATACCTGGTGAAATTACTTCAGCAAATGTAGTAGTTATTAAGTTATCCACTAACATAACATTAGATTCCTACGTGAAACAGATTTATAGCAATGAAAATATATGTATGCGTCGTGTCAATGTGCGCAGGTATGTATGGTTAAATATCGACTTATTTTAACACTATTAATAAAAAAATTTTCATTTTTACTCTATCTGGTCTAGAATTCCAGATATCATTTGTCAACGCACTGAATAGCCACCCTGCATTACTGTTGATTAAAAGTTAAGAGGGGAACTTTAGACGCGAAATGCATGTTCATTGTATGGCTGAACCCCTTTATATATATTTTTGCATCTTTTTACCACATATTTAGATAATAATCAATAATTTGTTCCACTGACAGTGGCTCTAAAGGAGTTTTATATCCTTCTTAAGTTGAAACTAGAAAAGTCTAATAATCCAGCCGCTGTTTTACGGAAAAAGTCTGCCAGAAAATCGATTTGACATATTAAAGTCATTTGCTGGTTTTCCCAGGAGAGTTATTGTCCCGACATATTATTTCTGCTAGTTTATTTTATTATCTTGTGGCGAGCAAGATTAAAACGTAATATTTATTAAAGAATCTGCGAGATCAAGTTAAAGCAAAAATTGTTCTGTGCAGTAGGGAGTTGATAAGTTTCTTACTGTACCTAAGTTACTTTAGTTTGAACATGAACTGTAATTTAAAAATTGCTCAAATCAGTAATTTATTAGGAATAATGTTATTTGAACATCAAATGTGGTTAATTTAGATTAGTTTATTATTTATTATCATTGAAAAAACGTAATTAGACAATTTATCTTTTTGTATGGATGTTAATAATTCGAATCACCAAATAAATTATATTTTACTTCAAACGCATCGAAAATACGTTGTGCCTCAGAGATATGATGGTTGTACCATTGGTTTATGAACATGTTTATGAAAATTACGATTAAAGATTTTTAAAATAAATTAGGTATGTAATTAAATAAAATTTAAATTTAGGTGATGAAAGTATTTATTATATACAGGGTGTCCCAAAAGTAATGGGACACAGAGCAACAGCAGACTCCTTAAGGCGAAATAATGCGATTTTTTCAAACTTGCCTTATCCCAAAATTGATAACAACCAAGATACAAGGTGTCAAGGTTTTAATTTTGTTTTAATTTTTCTGCGATTATTTCTTAACGAAACGACATAGCAGCACAAATTTAAGGGTTTTGGGGTTTCTTGAGGTGGGAAATTCAAAATTATCCATAGTCTTTGTGTAACCAGTAGAGGGCGCTATCTACTGCATACCCCACTCATTTTAGCTGGCATAACTTTGTTTAGGATTCTTATATCGATCCAGCTAATAAAAAAATAAGTTACTTTACTTCTTTTGCATCAAAAACGTATAACTTATTGAAGTCGCTAGGAGCAACCATTTTCGAGATAAAGGCATTTCATATTTTTAATGCAAGAATGCTAAAATATTTAAAATAATTGTGTATTTGTATTAGTGTTATTTATCACAGCTGGCCTTGATTAAGAACAACGACGTTTTAAGGCAACAACATGTTACACAAAGTGTCATCTGTCAAAGTTATTAATTTTCTAAGTACAATACGCAGATATTATTTAATTTTTTAGTAATGCCTCGACATAATTTATTTTCCAATGCGGAAATGCGTGATATGCGTTGTATTTACGCACAAGAAAATTTTGACGGTCGGAGTGCAGGGCACAGGTACCAAGAAATGTTCCCGAATAGAAGGCAACCAAACAGCAAATTATTTCAAAATATTTATGACCGACTAAAAGAGACTGGTTCGTTTCAACAAAAAAAAGAGGTATCGGGCCGTCCAAAAAATATAACACCAGAACGAGATTTTGGTTAGTGTAGCAGAAAATCCAGAAGTGAGTTCCAGGAGATTAAAGGCAGCTACAGGTGTAAGTAAATCTTTAATTGTTAGAACATTTCACGATGAAGGCCTGTACCCATACCACTTTAAACCCGTACAGTGTTTACTGCCGCCTGATCTTCCAGGGCCTCAATTCTTGATTTGATAGAATCTATTCCATGAAGAAAATATCCCAGTTATAAGATCCCCGTGATATTCCCCATTGTTAAAGCAATTCTTATTCTCGAATTTAAATGGAATGGAACTTCGTTGTTGGGAAAATATTCCATTATTACGTTACGTCGCAGATTGCAACACAGCTTTTTAATGGTTTTCGAGGTTGCTGCCACTTCCATTTTAAAAAACAAGAAGAATGTCGGATATGACTCTACCCTAACCTTATTGGTCGCAATTTGTTCAAAAGTTTTTGTGTTCTTATGGGATAATGTCTGAAGAGGTCATTAATAAAACCACAAAACGGCGTGGTAATATGTCAGAAAAGCAAAAAAAGACATTGGTAGAATTTATGCAACAACATGAAGAACTTAGAAAAGGCAAGTTTAGCCCAACGTTTACAAACCAAGTAGCCAAAAAAATGTGGTATGAAATAGGTAATGACCTAAATGCAATTCCGGGGGCCAAGAAAAGTGCTGACCAATGGAAACAAGTAAGTACCTACTTATTTAAAATTAGGGTATACAGTAAAATGTGATTTAAAAGTTAAGTTCTTGTAAGTTTGTATTATTTCCAGCACTTGGCCACGCCACATATTATAACCTAGTAAATAATTGATTATTATTTGGGTTATTTGCTTTCAGACTTGGTTTGATTTAAAAAAGAATGCCAAAAAGAAAAACACAGATTTAAAAAAGTATTCCAATGCCACTGGAGGTGGAGGTCCGAGCACAATCATTCTTTCTGATATCGATGAAACTGTTTTGGGAATGATAAATAAAACATCCCTAGAAGGAGATAATAAAGTTAAAGAGTCTAGATGTATTTTTGGCACACTGAATGACGTAAGTTCTATTCTACAAGTCTATACCCTTCTATGTATTTTTCACTTACAAATTTAATTTCAGAACATTATTCAAATATAAGCTCAACTAGTGTCTAACTGGCTGCAGTAGGTACATCAAATTTTATTTATTTTAGGTACCTGAAGAGGAAAACCGAGGGGAAAATATTGATATGGAAATCGATGGGAATCTACTTTTGGTGAACCCAAATGATAGCAACAGTGATGAGGAAGGCAAGCAAGACACAAAAATCGAAGTAAAGGTACTGAAACCTAAAAAAACCGAGAAGAACCAAGCCCTAGAAAACCATAAAGCATTATTAAGTTTGACTGAAAAAGATGTGCAGTTAAAAAAAGAGTATTGGCAAGAAAAAATTAAATATTTGCAGGAAGACCTAGCCTTAAAAAGGGAAGATCTTGAAATAAAAAAGAAGTGTCTAAATATTCTCGAAGACATTCGTGAGATATTATTGCTAACTCCATCTCAAGATACACAATAGTTATAATGTTAAATTACAATATTAAAACCTAATTTTGAAATAAATACCCACTGTTAACAAAAGATTACATGTTTTTATTGGCATTTTACATTTTTTTAAACATTGATTTTTTATAGTTTCTAACTTTAAATTAAACCTTTTAATGATCGTTTTGTACAAAATAGTTTGTAATAATTTCATTCTGCAACCTTCTACCTTCTTGTAGTTCAATATTTCTATCTATTCCTTGCCCTGCATTATTCTCAATAATTTGATCAAATATTTCAAAATCTAAGTTTTCTTCAGGAACCTCAGGGTCTGGGATATTATTAACAATACACATATTGTGCAGAATAACACAAGCATTTGTTATCTGGGAGCATTTTGTAGGTTTGTAATGTAAAACTCTGTGTTTTAAAAGGCATCGAAACCTTATTTTTGGTAGACCAATGGCTCTTTCGATCATGCTTCTACATGCTTTAAATGCTTGATTATACTGGTGTTCAGGTGTGCCTGGATCAGCTTCACGAAGGGGGATTTGAATCCATTTTCTTAAGGTAACCTGAATCACCTAAGAATAATTATTCAGATATTAACAATTTGACTTTTCAATATAAAAAGTATTGTATCCTACCAATTACGTAATATCCAGGATGAGTGATACTTAAGTTCCTAAGTGTGTTTTCCAAAGCTGAGTGACTCCATATATACAGGTCATTACAACCACCCGGGAATCTGGAGTTTACATTTACAAACCTCATTCTAGAATCACAGACCTAAAACAATAGCTTTACTCTCTTTTTTTCTGACATGCAGCCATAAAGTGGGGCCTGTCATATGACATTTTTCTAAAAAAAGTAGTAGGTAGGTACCTACTGAAAATAAATTTAAACCTATGCATTATTATTAATGTGGAAGGGCTCTTTTACTGAAGTATTATTTACTACTATAAAAAAACAAGTACTAAACTATAACTTACAAACTGAACATTTATTGAATGGTAATTTTTCCTGTTAACATAAATCTCTTCAGGGTTGTTATTATCATTGGCTGCTGGTGGAAAAATGGCAACATGTCCACAATCGATTATTCCGACAATACCAGGTATTCCATAATTTTCAAAAAATCTAGTTCACAATTGGGTACATTACGACAAAAAACTGCATTAGAAATTTTTATATAAATATTACACTTACAATCTTCTTTCTCTATTTAGTTCTTCGATAGTTTCATAAAATTTAACCCAATGGTTAAATATTACAGGATTATTCAAAGCACCTGTTACTTCAGTTACACACCTACTAACGGAGGGTTGGCTACTACCACAAAAAACGTTGAATCCAATGTCTGTTTGGTATGATCCTGTAGCATAAAAGTGTACTGCAATCAGAACCTGAAAGAAGAAATTCCGTTCTGTTCTGTATATTCCATAATATAGATATAGGTACCTATGATTCTTCATTTCCTCGCATCAAACATAATAATATGTCCTTATCATAATAGTAAATATTTGTTAATAAAAGTCTCTGCGCGAAAACAGTTTGTAAAAACATGTATTATTTTTCTCTTACCTTGGTCTGCTTATCAAGTGCGGAAGCTCTTGTTGGGGCTGCTAAATAGGGGTCTAATAAGTTAATTAACTCTCGCATAAGTAGCTTTGGTAATCTAAACAGTTTTACAAACATTTTATCAGCCATTTCAAAAGCATCGAGTCTCTTAAAGTGGATTCTTGGAACATTTTCATTTTGAGGAAAGTATTCCTCTTCTAATGCATTGAGAAACATGATATTAAGCTGCAAATGATCCATATCTACTGTATTTTAATGCACTGAAATCAACTTTATTTCGCACGTGAAATACCTAACTTTTATTTCTGTGAATCACATAATACATTTCGAAATTTGACATTAGGTTCAAATTGGAAACCGCCTTTTCCATTGAAAATAGCACTGGAAAAAATTCCATTGGGTTCATAGGAACGTTTTCCCACGAAATCTATTCAAGAATACAAATTTGCATTTTTATGGAAAAAATGGCGTATTTCCCATGGGGATTTCTATTCCCCTAATTCAAGAATTGAGGCCCAGCCAGACTTCAGTTTTCTCATTTCCTCCAAAATCTGCAAAATACAGATCCAATGTTCTTAAATCGTGTATTGTTCACGAATAAGGCGACATTTACCCGACGGGGTATATTCAATCACCGAAACAGATATGCGTGAGAAAATGAAAACCCGCATTTAGTTGTTGAACGTCACTTTCAACACTAGTTTAAGGTCAACATTTGGTGTGGAATTATCGGAAATGATCTTACAGGCCCCTTTGAATTACCATAAACTCTAAACGGAGATTCATATTTGAATATTTTACAAAATAAACTTGGAGGGTTTTTAGAAGATGTACCACTAAACGTCCGGCAAAATATGTATTTCATGCAAGACGGCGCGCCGGCGTGCTTCTCCCAACAAGTGCGAAATTATTTAAATGAACAGTTCCCTGAACGTTGGACAGGCCGTGGTTTTTGGGGTTATTTGAAAACCATTGTTTATAACAATTCAATAAACAACCGTAATGAGTTAAATCAAAAAATTATAAATTCTGTTAATCTGCTCAGAAATGATGAAGATCTCTTGTTTAAAGTCCGACAGTCTTTTGTAAAACGTATAGCGAAATGTATTGAGGTCAATGGTGGCCATTTTGAACAATTGCTATTACGGCGTTACCGTTTTTATTTCTGACTATTTTGTTACTTTTGAATGTTATTAAACTAAGTATTAAATAAAATTTTTGATTAGAATAAAATTAGTAATTCCGTATACGAAAAAGCGTGTTTATTAGAAAAAATAGTCAACCTTAAGTATCTACATTAACTTTGACACTTAGCAAATGTAGCTGATTTACAATAATTTTAAGTCAGAAATTCACCGATTTTCCGTTGCTTTTGGATCACGTACTTAGTTTAATTGGACATATTAGCATTCTTGCATTAAAAATATGAAATGCCATTATCTCAAAAATGGTTGCTCCTAGCGATTTCAATAAATTATACGTTTTTGATGAAAAAGAAGTAAAGTAACTTATTTTTTTATTAATCGTATTGATATAAGAAGCCTAAACAAAATTATGTCAGCTAAAATGAGTGGGGCATGCCGTAGATAGCGCCCTCTACGGGTTATACAAAAACTATGAATAATTTTGAATTCCTCACCTCAAGAAACCCCCAAAACACTTCATTCTGTGCTGCTATGTCGTTTCGTTAAGAAAAAATCGCAAAAGAATGAAAGCAAAATTAAAACTTTGTATCTTGGTAAGTACGACTTTTGCATGTTTCCAGACACACAGAAAATGGCCTCCTTTTATTATCGCCTGCGATATGCGTACTATGTTCCCCAAAGCTTTGACTGATAGATTTCGCAACGCCGCATTCTTTAAACCGTCAAAGCCCAGGGCTTTTCTAATATTCAATTCGCAAATTAGGGACTATACCTCGTTTAAAGTGACTTGAGGAAAGTCCTGAAATAGATGATTTTTTGTTTTATAGATTTATATCGTCCTAAAGACCCTGTCTCGTAACGCGTTATTGGTCGGGTTTCCGCTGAATTGGTCGCAGAGTTTGTCTGCTGGCAATTCAGCTTTATCTTTGGCATCAATTAAAACACCTGTTTCCTGATTTTTCAGGTGGGACATTGATGCTCGCGCGCCCTTTATCAAGTCAATGCCTGTATAATTGGCAGCAATGGCACCAGTGGCGTAGCTAGCATTGAATGGGCCCTGTATCAAGAGCCAGGCGGTGGGTCCCTCGGCTAGAGAGGAAAGCGGTTAAAATAGAATTAAAACATACTGAACAGAATAGCTTATAATAATTTCTAATGAAATGTAATCATAAAATAGAAGTATAAACTTACACAAATAAAATATGCATAAAATAAACATGATTTTTAACAAAAATACAAATAAAAACATAAAAACAACAATAAATTCGAATAATAAAATAATAACAATTATAATATTATTTCCTATTATAAAGATCTCCTTCTAGCTTTTTTTTCGGCAAAAACATTAATTAATTTGTCCATTTTTGGGGATGATTTAAGGTTTTGCAATTCATTCTTTTCTATGGACATTATTGCTAAATCTGTCAACCTATTTGGTGACATTAAATTGCGTAAATAGCTTTTTATTAATTTTAATTTCGAAAAGCTTCTTTTACATGTCGCTACTGTAACAGGTAATGTTAAGAATAGCAAACAACCTGTAATAACTTCCGAGAAATTAGAAGACACGCTATCGAATTTAATCAAAATTAATTCAGTCAGTTCTTTAATACTTGCAAGTTTTGTAATTTCTGTACCGAGGCAGAGTTTCAAAGAAATAAGTTGGCTATAAAAATCGCCCGTGCCCGTACTCTTACATAAAAAAATTATTTAAAGTAGTAGCCAAACTAAATATCTGATATCTGATAATCACCAAAAATATTTTTGCTGCTTGGTGCCTTGGTGGGCCCCCAGACCAGTGTGGGCCCTGTATCATTTATACAGCTGATACAGTGGTAGCTACGCTACTGAATGGCACTGTGATATAGTAGTGCGCGTATCCTGCGCTTCAACTTTAATAGACATTGCGCCCAAATCTCTAAGTTCATAAATTGACTTTTCGGGGTGTGGCAAGAAACTAACCCCGCTGCGGCTGTCGCAGCGGATTACTCTTGTAGGGTTGTAACCTAGTTCTTTTAGGTCGCCCTTAATCTTTTGCTATTGCAAAACATTTGGGTTAGACAATGAAATACTAATTACCTATAAATACTTGTTTATATTAAATTTAAGATGTTTCGGCTTTCCTAATCTTTTCTTTTTCTTTTATTTGTGTTGTGTATTCTGTGTAGTAGTGAATTCTTTTTATGATACAGCACCACAGCATTAATCCTTAATGACGCTCTGCGAGCGGTACGTGTGCCCAAGAAACGATTCACTTGAATCGTTGGAGATTATATTCGTTAAGGAACACGGCCTCAGGAGGGGTCATTGCAGAGTGATGGCGTTCGCCAGGTGAAATAATTTCTAAACAGTGTCGTTCAAGGGACACTAAGTTGAATCATGTACGGGTGGGCTGCAGGGGCTCGTCGTGTATTTCTACCATGCACCGCTCTCGGTGGAATCAAGCGGGCAACTTCAGTTGAGCCCTTGCCATGAAAATATTTATAAAATAGGCTCAAGTCGTCAACGTGCCTTTGATGTTCAAGGCTTTCCAGGTTCTTTGTCAGATCATGGTCCCCGATTAAGCGAATGGTTCTTCTTTGAATGTATTCTAGCAATCTCAAGGTATGTTTAGAAGCAGAGCCCCAAATATGCAAACAGTAGTACTCCAGCAATGGTCGAACTTGGGCTTAAAGCAAATGTGTATAGAGGTTCTTAGTTCGGAAAAGTATTCCAAACTTCTGTGAGGCTGCCTTAGCAATGGCCGCAACGTGACTATGCCAAGACATATGACTATCCAATCCAATCCATCCGCCCAATAAATGAATTATTGAAGCCAAGGGAATCGAGTGTCCCGCCATGATTATATCCGGTTCTTGAACATTAGTTTTTTTTAGAAAAAACTGTCGCCTGAGTTTTTTTAGCGTTAAATTTTACTTGGTTACTGTCACCTCAAGACAGAATTTCTTCCAGGTCTTTGTTGAGATGTGAGACCTCTTGCTGCGTATGGAGATGTGCATTGGCAGCCAATGTTTGAGCATCCAAAGTAAAAGATGAAAGAAGTGTGCTGTCATCAGCGAAGCTATATATAGGATTTTTGTTTTTTTTCAAAAGATCGTTAATGTATAGTAAAAGGAGGGTGGGCGACAATATAGAACCTCGAGGGACTCCGGCGCTGATGTCAAATGTGTCTGAAAGTAATTCGTCCCTCGCAACTCGCAGAGAACGTCTTTTAGAAAGCTTGACAGCCATGAACAAAATTGAACCGGCATTCCGTATGCTCTCACGTTAGTTAGTTAGGAGCTCCTTATGCCATACTCGGTCAAGGGTTTTGGAAATGTCCAGTACTACCGCCCGGGACTACCCATGATGTTTTATTGCGTTGTTTCAAACGTGAGTAACATAAGCAAGAAGGTGTCCTGTTGATCTAAGCTTACGGAATCCATACTGGCAGTCACGAATAATGTTGAAGCCTTCCCGGTACTTTAATAATTCTTCGTTGATAACCTTCTTCATAATTTTTGATATAACCGAAAGCAATGCGACTGGATGATAGTTGTTTGGCAAGGTCTTCTTGCCTTTTTTGGGTATGGACTGGACTCGCGCAGTTTTCCAGCAAGAAGGAAAGCTTCCTATTTTGTAGATAAGTTAAAAAGCATACAAAATACCGGTGTCAATTCGTCAGGGCATGTCTTCATTACGATGACTGGAATATCGTCAGGACCAGAAGCTTTTTTGGTGTCAAGACTCCTCAAGATTCGTTTAACATGGCGGTACCGGAAAGAAATCTCAAACATTCTCGATTCTACAAGGGAATATTCGATGGAGTTTTTCCCTGAAAATTAACCATTGAATGTGAAGTAAATAGTTGCACCCGTAAGTTTGCCCCTTCCTGTGCTTTGGTCGCAATGGTGCCATGAGAACGTGTTAGAGGCGGAATGGTTGACTTGGTAATTCTGGTTGTGTGCTTCTTTGGTTTGGTTTATCGTTTGCTTGCATTGATTTCGAGCGTTAAGAAAGACGGTACGATTTTCGGCGGTAGGGTTTTGACGGCATTGTCGGTAAAAATAATTTTTTGATTTAACAGCTCGTTCGCAATTTTTGGTAAACCAAGACTTGCCGTTAGAAGGGCACTTTTTAAGAAAGGGATGAAGGCTTCCATGCTGGTAAGGATAACGTCCGGTACTTATCTAAAACAGATGGATGGATCATCAGAGGTAAAACTGGACGGTGTTATGCAATAATCGTCTAATCCACACACACTTGTTGTTGAGATAATTAGGTTTAAAGTTTAACATGAGCCCAAAAAAACAATTTCGCAAACTAATATGTTATTTATTTCACTTATTTTAACAAGAAATAATATGAAACTAAAAGTGTTAAAATCATAAAAAAAAACTGTCAGATTTGTCAGAAATATGCATTAAAAGCGGGTTAGATCATTTTTGAAAACTGGGTTACAAAGATACTAAATTGGACAAAAATTATCCTTATAAGAAAAATTCAAACTAATCTTCTAGGAAACACTCATTGATTTCAAAATCTACTTCATTGCCAAGACCCTCAACATCCTCTTCAAATTCCTGTATCGGATTTGACTGTAAAAACTTGTAAAATGCTTTAGCATCCTGAGGAATCAGTTTCATGATCTCTTTCAAATCTTTCATTTTTTCTGCGGATAAAGCTTTACCATTGGGCCACAGTAATGGCAGTTCTATTTCTTTTAAAATAGGCTTGCGACCTTTCCCTTTTTTCAATGTTAACTTCAGTGTAGGTTTCGTCATTGATATTATTTTTCATAAATAAAATCATTGGCTGATCCTTTTTTAATAGAATTTCGTGAGTTTTTAACCAGCTTATACCCTGCTTGTTAATGTCAACTTTTCTATTTGTAATCGCCTTTTCTAAATTTATAACAGATAACATTTCTTCCCTTGTCATCTTATTAACAATAAATTTATGTTTGTTTCTGCATTCCTTCATGATATTAATATAATCTTGATCTGTATAGATTCTTTGCTGAGTTTTTAATGCACACTCTACATCACCAAAATGTGAGTCATTGGGTAAAAATGAATGACCAGACAATAAAAATTGTAATCATATTTCTTTCAAAGAGGAATGATTTTGCAGAAGATGTATTAACATTAAAACTAACTTTATACTTCTGTTCTGGCCACCACATGAATCAGACCATAATTTTAGTTTTGTTACTGGAGCTTTAACATTGTCAATAATACATTTACGAAGGCAAGAACCGACCTCTTGGGTTCCCCTGCCAGCTTTATGTTCTAACCATACATTAAACATTCCTTTTCCTGTGCTTCCCACAGCGATGCCCAAATTGTAAAAGTTTAACTGTCTCTTGCAGTAAAGAATTGCTGTAGGTAATTTTGGCAGAGGGCGCGTTTTTTGTAAATCAAATGTTAGAGTTTCCACAGTCTCGTCTTCTCGTGAAGATTTTAAATCATTATTCATTTGTTCACGTAATTCTTCTGCAATCTTTAGGTGTTCATCATGATCTTCTTTTTTTTTTCTCTATTCGTGTTAGCAGAACAATTTAGCTGAGCTTTGTATACATCACACATTTTGCATGTGTCTTTGTGTGGTGTTTTAAATCTTAAGTTAAAATTTTTATAAAATATGTCTTTATATTTCGATAGACTTACTGGATGGTCGACTTGTTCTTCATATAGAGAAAACATTTTTCTCAAATTTAAATTAGGGCTTAAAAACTTGGAGTCTGTTTGGGCTCTGCAATAATGAGTGATATACGTTGGAAACGCTGGGGGAAAATGACAAAAGCGCTAACTTTTCCAGACATCACTCTATTAAATCTACGATAATTTTATTTTTAGATTTAATAAATATGATCGTAGGTAAAGAAGTATAGTATGTAATTCGTGAGGTATATGCAATTTACAACACTAATTTTATTACGAAATATACTTTCATAGTCAATGACATGTATTATCAAAAATACAAAAAATAATATACTTATCATAACCTTACTTTTTTTACGAGAATTAAGTTTATCTGCACTATTTTACACCTCTTCTCAAAATACTTATCAAAATATCTGCATTAACAAGAGTATCTACCTAGCTAAAAGTATGACTTACCACTAAATAAACTAGGTAATAAAACAGTAAAAATATTTAACGTATTATTGGAGTCAACTAAAGCACAAACAAAAACCGGAAAAGAATAGCTATCAGTAATTTTGCAAAAATGATCTATTCCACTCAGTTGATTAAACCATTTTTGCTTGTTCTGTGTACCTCAATTAAAAATTTGTGGGTTAGTACATTGTCTCATAGATGGCTCTAGGATCGCAAGTCAGGTTAAATCATTTTTGCTTGCTGTAGATCACCCCTCATGGAACGGTTTTCAGTAGAAATCTCAATTTTCAAGGGTATGTGGGTTAGACGATTTTTGCATAACACCGTCCAACTAACGTTCCGCCAAGGAAAGTTTCGAAAATGGTCCTTTAGATCATCCCCTTAGCTATACGTATAATGCCAGATCTTGCGTGGATACTGGATACTTGGGATTAGAAGACTGTTCGGAAATAACTGGTAGTTTGCTCAGTGCCGAAATGAGCTTGTGGTCAGACGTTCCTAACGGAGGCTTCACAGTGACAGTGTACAAGTCGGTGTTTAAAGTTAAAAAAAGATCCAACAAAGTAGCAAAATCACCGTCTCGGTCTGTAATCCGAGTTCGTTCCCCTGATGGAAAAGGATTCGGCTTCGTCGGTTGTAGTTTTAAGTATTTAAGCCAGTTGATATTATGAACATTGAAGTCGCAAGGATGACAACTTCGGAATTGGGATGATGGGTTTATAGGAGTATTAGCAAGAGAGGAGAACAAGTCTCCATAGTGGGTATCGCTTGGCAGCCGGTAAAGGCAGCAGATGAATTAGTAATTCTCTGCGTTAATATTTTAAATTACATTACATCAAAGTCATTAGGCTCGGGTATCTCTTCTCGTTGACATAATATATCACTGCGGACAAAGAGACAAAGGCCAAAATTGCGCCTAAATCGGTGATGAAAGTCGTACCCAGAATATAAATAGCTGACCGTACTAATCGATGATCTGACCTTTGTTTCGGTGAGTGCGAGTACATGAGGTTTGGTAGATTGAAGATGTTGATGGAGTGCATTGATGTTAGAGTTCAGTCCTCTTATATTGCAGAAGTCAGTTTGGAAGCTGCTAATCTCGGCTCTTTTAACAACCTCAGTTGTAACACCATTTTCATTTTAAATGTTTTCGAAGAACCCGCCCGGCCATTGGACTTGGTGGATGTTTGGATAATGTCGCTTGATGAGGCGCCAGGACCCGCCCTTACCCGGAGATCCAATCAGGGGGCGATTTTAACTCGGGAGCATTTTGATCTTGGAACCATCATTTACCATTTTTCATATATTTGCCGCCCTGGAAACCGGAGACATCGGCACAGCGACGAAACGTTAGCTCAAAGAGCCACTCACGCCACCTAAGCCGATGCGATGGTATTTCACCGGGCGATGTCGGGTGAGCCAACATCTACCATCTTTAAGTACTTAATACCTGTAGTACATACTTGAGTACTTGTATTAACAATGGCTTTCACTGACTGTGGCCGAAAACAAGCGGTGAAGGTTAGTTTAGAAATGTTATCAAATTATTATTAGTTGCCCACAAAATTTTCCCCTCCAGTAAAAAACTTACGGACAGCGCCTGGTTTTACCAATCATCTGTTAAATATTTAAAACGCAAAAATCAATTATGCCCTGCTGATTGGCACTTGTTATTTGGCAGGAAGCTTAAATGTTCTAAAAATTGAAATTCCCTCCTCTTCCCAACATTATTATATTGCTGCTTGAGCGCTTTTAAATTATTTTATTTCGTCTGAAAATCGATGACTGTGTACTTTACTAATTAAAACTGACAGTGTAAATTACTCACTAACCTTTCATAATATAAATATAACAAATAAATGTTAGAATTTGAATGGGTCTAAATTAAATATTGAATTAGTAATTGTTTTTGTATGCCTGCGGTTAAATAATTTCGGTAAATTTTCTTGACATTAATTCTATTATACGCTCCATTTTCCATGTAACACAAAACTTTGCCTCGGGAAGCTTCCATTTGCGTCATCGAATATTGTCAGGGTGGGGTTGGTTTGTAAATTTAAACATGTTTAAGAGACCATGTAGCTTTGTGATGATATTTGTTTAACTATGGTAAAAATAAGATTTAACTAAAATTATTGTTCGATTATTTTTATTTACCGATATTTTATTCTCTTTTAGCAAATATATATTTTAGTATTATAACCAACGACAAGTTTTAAAATCTAAATTTAAAAAATAATTAAATCCAACAAAGACACTCTTAAGGAAATATGCAAACATTTTACCGGAATTTAACTTTACACCGAACGTATATAGGTTCAAATAAAATCTAAACCTTAGTAATTGGCTACTTAAAAATGTATTGAAAGTATCTTAGTACCACAAGCTTCATTTGCAATTCGACTTTTAAAAAATAAAAAAAATTTGTGCTCCTGAGAGTTTCAAGTAATGATTAATCAGCCGTCTTTTCAATCGACAATTTTTTCCACAAATTTATTAAGCAGAATATTAAGAGTGTAGTAAATAAATATGTATAGTTTTGAGGGTAACTGTTTATTGAAAGGGGTTGAATAGAGTACGTTTCTGTAACCCAAGTTATAGGATTCCACGTGCCAAGCTTTCAACCGTTGTTTGAAGATAGTAAAGATACGCAGAGGCCGTGTATTTTTCTGTGGTTACTATTACCCTTATACCGCCCGCCACTCGTCCATAATTTTGCCGACTGAAAGGTGGAGCCTTTGCCGGTCCAACACGAAAACATTGACTTTATTTTACAGTCCAGGAAAACTGTACTTTCCATAATGCTTTCTGGGAACTAAAAGCGAGCGAGCTGCAATTTTGTATCGGTGTAAGGTACCACTGGGAAAGCTTAACTCTGAACTTGCACGGTTATTACCCCCTTAACTTTGGCGCTATCTTGAATCAATAGTTTAAATCGCTATTTAGGGTTAAGTGTAAGAATAGCTGTATCCTGCAGGCTACAGCTAAACTTCGCCCTATAGGCATCTGATTTTTTGAAATATATTGTATTATTTGTTAGATATTTGCCAATAAAAGTCGATTTATTATTATTTCGCTTGTAACTTCTATTATTTTTATACCAAAAATTAAAAAAGCATTTTGTAGAAAAAATCATACAAAACCATGCCTCTAAACAATTCATTAACTATGAAATGAAATTCATTAACTCATTTGTTCATACTGAAAATTCCTTCATTTACACACAATAAGCATAATGATATCAGTTTCCTCGCTATTTCTAATTTCCTGTTATTCTGATTAGAAAATGTCCTAAATAAATATTGTAGCGCAGCGAATTATCTACATTTTATGTGCGAACATTTTTTTTGTTCAACAAATTCTTTTTGTTGTACACCGCGCCAAATGTTTAACAAACTCCAATGATCCTGCAGTCGCTCTGCGCACGATTTGAAAATCGCTGGAGGTTCTTATATTCAATGTAATAAGTATATTTTTATTTTCGTAGATAAAATTGTTGTGTTGATATATCCATTCAACTTATTATGTGTATCGATTATATCATTTTTATGAACAAATTCATTAGCAATTAGTTCTGTATCAATCAATTCAAAGTAAACAACATATTGTACTTACCGAACAATACTGTAAACGGTCAGTCTTGACGTAACGTGTGAATGACAAAAATTTTCATTATAAATAAACAATTAGATTATCCAATAAATAATCTGTACAGAAACTCACGTTCAGTTTACAAAATGTGGAGTATGAAATGATTTCTGAGTAGTTTACTGAAATACGGAGTTAAATAATTGTTATCAGTTCTTGTTTTGATGAACAAAAATTTTTAATGAACAAACCAATAAGATAAACAATTACATTTCTACCTGAAAATGTGGAACACAGATATTTTTTGATATCGTGAAACTTTTTCAGTTGAATAAATAACAATATAGAATGTTGTATATATATAAGAAAAACATGACACCTCATTGAACAAAAAGTTATTTAATAACAAAACTTCATCGATTTTTTACAGGAAATTTTTGAAATTACAAATGCTTGATATTTCTTGTCAATTTCCGTCTCTCTTGTTCTCAGTAAAATCTTCAGTATTCTTTTATTTGAATCCTTAGTTAAGTATCTTTTTTCAGTTAAATCGAGTTTTCTTCTTCAGAGAACCCGCGAAATCGCTAAATGTTTCAGAAGTTTCTCCTTCTTCAGAAGAATCTATTCCATCGATGTAGATGGAACTTGTTTCGTTGGTGTAAAGAGCAGTTCTCGTTTCCTGGTCACGGAAACATGTTCCTTCGAAATTAAGAGTTTCGGTAACAGCTTCTTTATTTTTGTCATCGTCAACGAATGTAAAATTCATAGTTCGAATAAGATTTTCACAGATTCTCCATCTATTGGTTTTTTATCTTATTGAAAAACAATTATTTGCAATTATTAATTCTGAAAAATCCATTATTCTAAAATTGGCAAATTAAAAAGTCCGAAAATGCACGTCTCGGAATTTCTAAATTCAAAAATCTTATTTACGAAACGTTGTATGTAGAACGAATTTAAAAAATCTGACGAAATCCACGAAAATTGACATAAATGCTGGCAACATTTACATACATTTATCAGACAAGCTATTTTCAAGGCTTCCTCAAATAAAGTAAGTTTTCATGCATTTTTATAAAGGCTGAAAAACGCCCAGAAAAATTGCCCACAACCTCTAAACATTTCGAAAAAAGTATTTGAAAATGCAAAATAGAAAATATTTCAAATGTTTTATGAAAATAAAAAAAAAACTCACCTTTTGATTTAACATGATCAACATCACCTTCGTACAAATTTTCAGTTCACAGAAAACACTTTTTACTTTCTTCGTTATTGTCAAGATCATCCATTTTGCTGGCAAGAGCATACCGAGTAGCACCAAGTCCTCGGAAACACTGCGATCTGAGTACATTTTCTTTCCAAAAAATATCGTGTCATCAGTATCACGTGACTGCAAGCTAAATTCCACACATCATTAGCGCTTAAAATGCGGCTTATGTAAACAAAAGACGAAAAACTGCCTTAAAAAGGTAGAGATAACATAACGAATCCTCGTTTTCCAGCGATTTTCAAATCGTGCGCAGGATCATTGGAGATTGTTGAACATTTGGCGCGGTGTACAACAAGGAGATTGGTATAACAAATAAAGTGTTCGGACATAAAATTTAGAGAATTCGCTCCTCTACAATGTTTGTTCAGGAAATTAGAAACAACGAAAAAACTGATTTCACTATGCTTATTTTGTTTAAATTGTGAACGTTTCTGTATGAACAAATGAGTTAATGAATGATTCAAAGGGTTTTGTAGGTATTGTTTTCCCCTACAAAATGCTTTTTTAATTTTGTTTCTAGTACAAAAAAAATAGGAGTTACAAGCGAAAAACTGATTTAACTCTTTGATTCAAGATGACGCCGAAGTTAACTGTGCAAATTCAGAGTCAAGCTTTCCCAGTGGTACCTTACACCGATACAAAATTGCAGCTCGCTCGCTTTTAGTTCCCAGAAAAGCATTGTGGAAAGTACAGTTTTCCTGGACTGTAAAATAAAGTCAGTGTTTTCGTGTTGATCAATGATAATAACATTACACGAATAACAGCCCATGGATGGTTAATAAGCATGCTTTGATAATAATAAAATATATATCAAATATAATATTAAATAAAAATGAGTGGAAATGGATCGATAGTCATTTCTAGCATGAAATTGTTTAAAATTCATTTTCTCGAAAACTGCTCATTATATCGTGATAAAAGAGGCGGATTTATGTGAAATTTGGAGCAAAAATACATAAGAAGAGTAGTAATTAGTAGTGTGCTAAATTTAAAGGGAGTCGGTTAATTAGTAAAAAATTATAAAGCAAAATTGAGTTTAATAAAGAAACAAAAAAATCTTACTACTATGCTTATTTGTCACTTTTTTTTCTTTTTGTGTAATTTAATCATAGAGATAATTAGAGAATGAAATTAGTAATTAAGTAATAGAAATACAATTTAATGTTACAATAATCATAATATAAACAGTAATGCGGGAGATGGAGAACATTTCGAGGACATAGATATAGAAATATGCAAAGTGACTAATGTGTATCATAATGGTTTTTTTGTTTATTGAAAATAAATCAGTTCTAGATAAAATATTTTAAAGATTTTTAGTTTTATTTTATTTTAAAATCGGCCGCCATTAAATTATAAATTGTTTGTCCTATACAGGATTTGCCACTTAAAACTACCACAAGGCACCCAAGAATTATGGTGATAATATAGCACCGCGGATTTAGAAGAGATTACAATCTAACAATAAGAAAAAGCAAAAACCATTTATGTAATGATGTCATCTATGCGTTTTCGATTAACACATAATTAAAAATATAATAAAAAGGCCCTACTATAATTTGTTCGCTTCTATTCTTTAATCTAAAAATTTTTCGTCAATATAACATTGATTAATGCAGCTTGAAGAAGTCAGCTGTTCTGATTTTTTATAGAGAAATATATTTTTTTGCCCTGATAACGATCAACTTGTTTATTTAAAGAGATAGTTTTATCGTTCCAGAAGCGCATTTTAGAAAATAATTCAACTACAAAAATAAGAAATCCAATTTTCCGCTGGGTTGCCAGTTTGGAAATATTTCAGAAAAACACAATTTCTTCGGATTGAATCGCAACAAAAACTCGGGAGGCTTAAGAAATAACTGCCATTTAAGGAACAAATATTAATTTTAAAAAAATCAGTTATATATCATTTTTAGAAAACGACTTAAGTTCTTACGAATGAGAGATTACTGCAAGATTGAATTACCTTTATATTAAGTGATGACAACCCAGGCCAAATTATAATTCGTTTTCGGAAAAAAAAGGCAAAAATCCCTTTCGTTAATGCAGGGTGTTACTTGATGATAGGCCGTAATTCGAAGGGCGCATTCCTGAACCAAATTTAAGTAGAAAAGTTCATATAAGCATGTGTACTAAAACGTCTGGTTTTCAAGATACTGGGTGTCAAAGTTTAAAAAGGATAGGTTTTTTATTAATATCTCAAAGATCCTTTTGTCGATTTTGATGAAATTTGGCAGTGTTATTCGTTGTAATTAGACGCTAAGTTCGCAGTAACTAGATGATAATTATGAGTTTTAGTGATCTCCGAATAATATTGACAAAAAACTGTACTCCACTGACTTGTTTAAAAATTTTATATTGTTCTCGGATTAAGCAGCTAAAAATACAACTTTTTGTTTCTTGATATGTTTTCGTATCTTACTTCATTTTCATTGCATGCCGAATTTTTTTTTTCTCGAAAGCGAAGTAAAATTCTAAAAATTTCAAGAGACAAAAAAGTTTCTTAGCTGTTTATTGCCATTTCGTCAAGAGCATATTTTACAAAGCGATGTTTGTGTGTCTTCACAATTGTTAGTAGCTCTTTTTTTACCAAATCGTCTTTAAATTATATTTATTTTTCGATAAAACCACTAAATTATTTTTGTTTTTTTCCAAGCAGTTATTAGCTTCTTCTCTTCACATCTTCTTTAATGGTATGGAGCAATGTTCGAAATAACGACGGAGTCCGTTGAAATCAAGCTAATCATTTCCTCAATATAGTCCTCAAAAACGTCAGCATTCATATCTTCGTGGTAGTCACCAGTGGGAACTGACTTTTGAAAAGTCATCTGTACAACCGATGTGGGAAATAATTAGTCATTTTCCTTTTCCAGAGGGCGTATTTATTCCTATGGATATACCATCTAAAAAGACGGGAAAAGGCTTTATTTTTATCCTGCTATATTTTTTGCTACTGAATAACTTTTGTTTAGCCACGTTTTCGCCTCCAACATACAATTTTTATTTTTGATTTATTGCGACTTTTGATTCTGTTTTCTAAAATTTAATTCCCGTAGAATTTTCCAAAGATTATCTCCTTTTATGTCAGGAATATATTCCTTTATTGCAAGTTAAGTGGGAATATGGTTTGTAGGATAGAATTAATGTACTTTCCTTCTTTAACTATTCTTTTTTTCGTGTTCGAATAAAGGCTTGCGGTTCCACTCTTTCCCTAACGTATGAGTCTGTAGATGGTCGATTTTCTAATTCCGGTCATCTTTGAATATACCTCCACTGTACAATCGTAGTGTTCTGGTCTTTAAGTGCATTAATTATTATAAGTACAATTATATTTTCGTTGATAGTTAATGCACATTTAGTAGCACGTTTAACTGAAATGAATCCCGAAAGACTTTCTATTTTTTAACAATACTAAAAAAATACTATAGGAGTATAAATAAGACGCCACAATCGCTAAAACTCATATAGGTTCTTACTACGCAACTTAAGTAAAAACATTACCAGGTACAATCATTTATTACTCTCTTTGCGTTTTTTTATAAAAATAATTATAAACTTTACTATTACTGTTACATTTTTCCAAAGTCAGTTTGATGACATAAAAAAAGCTTCGACCGGGCTTCAATAGGACCAGCATCATAATCGGGATTGTCAGATCTTTTTTTAGAATCTCTTTAAGTTTTCGTTATTGAAAGTGTTCTTTTATACCAGTATTTAATTGTAACAGTAACTCTCTTTAAAAGCTAGTTTGCAAATGTACTTTGAACCAAGAAATTTTCAATGTCAAAGACAGAAGGAACAAGCCATTCATGAATATTATAATAATTTTTTTAGTACTTCAGAATAGTAGATTCTGTAACGAGGTTGGAATGAAAATTCGATCCGAGTGGAAGATTCCGAACGCGAGCGTAGCGAGCGTGAGGAACCACGAGTATCGAATTTTCATTCTAACCGAGTAGCAGACTATATTTTCTCCACGACCAAAAAGTACGAATAAAAACAAATAAAATCTGTACAAAGCAATTAAGTTATTTATTCGCAATATTTGTAATTTCAGGTGGAGTATTATCCAGTTCCATATCTGATTCATCCGATTTTTCACTCATTTTTTGACTTGCACTAAAATTTGTCTGAAAATAATTATTACAACGCGGCCATTTTTATCTGACACTGACAGTTTCGAAATTCATGGCGACCTATGTCGTTTAGATCAATTACAGAATATTCATTCCGTATCTTGTTATGGAATGAAAATACACGCAAAACGCATAAGAAGCAAGTATTTCAGAATAAATATTCCAACTCAAGAGCGAGAATTTTTACATTCTATTATCAAAAATGATTTTGGAATTATTGCATTCAGTAATGGTCGTGGAGAAATATTATTTATATAAAAATAATTTAAATGAAACTAAAAAGGAGTTTCACTGTTGTTAGACAAGAAAAATAAACAATTAACAAACACTTATGTTCCTCCTACACTTACGAATACTTTGTAGAACTGGCAACACCCTGGCGATGGACCATCGAGACCCACTGGCAATTTAAAGCGCGAACTATTTTTTCCGAGTGGGTAAATTAATAGAGCAGCATATAAATACAAATTTATAGGCTGTAGAAAAGAACAGCAAATAGTTAAAGGTTCTGCCAATTGGGTGATCCCTTATCAGCTTTAAAATCAGTTGATGTTTGAGGTATGCGATATTGAGAATCGGACAGTAACGTGACGGGTTAGGAATAAATACGCCCTCTGGAAAAGGGAAAACTTCCTGGGGTTTAAGTTTTTTTCTACTACGTCCTTCGGATTATATTTGCGATTACTACGCAGTGTACCAATCAAATGAGTATTTTTAGTCAACAGTTCAGTTGCCAAAGAAACACTTGTGTAGTAATTATCAGTATATAATTGTCGGTCAAAGTTGAAAAGTCCTTCCATGAGGGAAAGTACTACATTTGAAGAAGCCTGTCCACCTTCGGCAGCATCATTACCACAATAAACTTTTAAATTATACGTATAGCCACCTTCACAGCACAACTTATAGACTTTGATGCCGAATTTATGTCGCTTATTTTTGATAAATTGTCTAAATCGGAGGCGACCACGAAACGGGACCATTGTCTCATCTACACACACTTTAGGACCAGGAGTAGAAACAGATTAAAATCTTTCTAGTAGTTTTGTAACCAGTGGAGATATCTTTCGCAGTCTGTCGTTTTCGAGCAAAATATCCTCATTATCGCTAAAATGCCACATACCTAAGAGGAGTTCAAATCTATTCTGTGGTAACAATTTTGAAATCTGATTAGGATATAAAAGACTTTTCTTCCAGTATGCCCTCAACGTTGGATATTGGCACAGACCCATCCACAAAAGAATACCCAAAAATTTTTCCATTTCTAAATTATTGGTAGGAATCCAGTTCCTCACGCGGAATTTTGGTGTGTTTGCTTCGGCCAAGCGTTGTCTTGCATAGCGATTGGTTTCTTCTACCATATAGGTAACTATTTCATCAGTCAAAAACAGTTTGAAAACATCAATTGGATTTTTGTTATAGAAATCTTCGTAGAATTTAGCGTTAATGCCAACATTCTGGGCCAAAAAAGTAAATTGTTTCAGTGACATACCATCAACAGGGCGCCATTTCAAGTTGAAAAGATTATTGATATTATTACCTTGGTCTTCCATAATATTTTCGTCTTCGCTTTCGTCACTTCCCACGGTGTACTGTGAAATAACATCTTCTATCACTCGGGACATAATGTCATCGGCTTGATTAGGGGGTGCCCTATTATTCTGACCGCTAGTGGAAGCACCGCGATCTTGAACTGGCAATTCTCTGTTTGACCGGTCAACTTTTAAACGTTTTTTCTTAGGGTTAGCAAAATCACTGTTGGAATCACTGTCATTTCTACTGGACTCACTCGGGGAATAGGCATCAGATAAGTACACATCGCCAAATTCACTTTCCTCATCAGATAATATTTCATTCCAAAGGTTTTCTAGATGTTTTTGATCTTTTTCGTACAACGGCATTATAAAACTTACGGAGCACTAATCTATACAAGAATACAATAAAGACTAACCATTGCTTTACGTATCAACGATACGCCGCGGAATGACTCAACTAGTCTATACGCGTCGAGACACAACTTATGTGTCGCGTGGCCCTGGAATGAATATTTGATTTATGGGCCGCGCGACACATAAGTAGCACCTCAAAAAAAAATATAAAAAAATCAAATAAAAAAGAAAAATTTGGAAAAAAGTCGAATGTATATAGTAAAGTAATGCTAAAAAGAAGCGAATCTGAAAAGAAAAAAAGTTGGGCATTTGGGACCAGATTTTTAGATACTACGGTGGCGCTTAACGTGTTAAAAATAAAATTTTCTGAAAAATCGGTAATAAAAAAAAATTCCCATATGTTGCACACTTAAATGGCCACACCGTATACGCTATATTTCGCAATACCAATTTTTATTTTATTTTAGTTTTAGGCATACTATTTGGATTGTTTTTATTCTGTAGTGTAGTATTATGAAATAAATAAATAAATAAAAAATAGCAACCTAAAGATCTCACCCCGGAGTCAATGAATGGCTGATCAAAATCCACTTCGATCCTTTTAAAAGACGAGGTAGGTCAATAAATAAAGAAAGGTTCTGATATGCAATGTAAATCAATATAGATCCTTTCAACTACCCAGCACACCTGTATAAGATCCGTGTTTTACCTTCTGATAAATGTGATTTGTTCCAAGTTAGATGCGACCTAGAATATAGCTTTTTCGAATGCAGAACCTAATACATGTGTGTAAAATTGAATTTCCCTTCAGTGTCCTTTACCTTTTGTCCTTACAAAAGAGAAAGATATATAAGGTTCTCGTTGAGTACTTACATAAAGTTAAAGTAGAATTATAAAGTTGAAATATTAGAATTAATATCCATGTATTTCCCTTATGTGTTTCTCCCCCTTTTTAGTGGTCTTCTGATTTGTACTTTAAAACAAAAGTCGCCCTGATAGACCCCAGTGGCATGAAGCGTGTGTTCCTGTTTATGTGTTTACTTTTTCTCCATATTAATATTATTTGAAATATTAAAGAATTTCACTGTGCGACTGGCTGTATGGTTTTTCAGCCAAATACCAATTATGTAGAAAAAAAAAGATCCTTTTAAAATTACTTTTACCACCTTTTGAGCCTTTTACATATTAATTAGGGTTTAGTACTCTCCCCCAATCTCAAATATAGACAATAGGCTTCTGCAAATCATAGTTGGGTTATTAACGATAATAAATGAATATTGTAAATCAATTGTTGCAGAAACGAACCAATAATAAAGCAGCGGTTTTAAAATTTTTAAATTTATTTATTAAAAAAACCAATGATGTTTTTTTTTTTACTTACTATTATAGCAATTAAAAATTAGGTAATATTATTTTAAAAACCACTCACCGACGGTATACACATTGAAACAAACATTTATCTCCGCAGTAAATAATTTAGTGAGACAACTTACTTCTTGGTTTGTAAGTTACTACTCGTTTAAAACATATAACACATTAGGTGGGTTTACTTAAATTTATGTTGACGATAAAATCGTGTGCTCAATGGCGGAAATAATTACGGTTAGACCGAGATTGAGGCAGCTACATAGTTAATTAACTAAAAGCATTTTTTTTGTAATAATTTAAGATGTATACCGTACGTTAACTCTAAAGAGAGAAGTGCTGAATTTACGCATAGACTGAGTATTCCAATCAATTTAGAATAAATTATACTTCCATCAACCATGGGAGCGGGACCGACTTCTATTCTGGGTCGGGTATAAGCGATTATCGGAAAAGTCTGGAAACGTTGATGCTAGACGTGTTTAGTATATAAAAGAGATGTTTTTCTGAGAGCTCATTTTGCGCTAAAACATCAAAAAAGTATCGTCAACTTCAGTCTAAAGTCATCAGTCACATGAATGGCACAAAAAAAAGCTACGCCCATTTTAAGAATGTTCCACTGAATTCCCACCAGAAGAAAAACAAAGCTAATCGCCCAGCATCTCATGCATCCTTTCGCGGAAGCGTATTTCATGCGCCGTACGTCGGATTTCTACGATTTTTCGATATTTGACGTTACTTTTTATTTATACAGTGTTTGGCGTGTGTATTATTACATTTGCGCGCGCTATTTTCAGTTCTTTATTCTACTTTGTGGAACTTAAAATCTATTACTAGATTACACTTCTATAAATAGTTTATTCTTTTTTTTATTCTTTTGTTTTATGATAAGGCAGAGGCACTACAGGATAAATCCTAAATGGCGCTCTGGGAGCGGTGCGTCTGCGCAGGAAACAATTCACGTTGGTCTTGAATCTTTGCAGATTATACTCGTTGGGGAACACTGCCTCAGGAAGGTCGTTCCAGAGTGATGACGTTCTCCAGATAAAAGAATTCTTAAACAGTGTCGTTCGAGGGACATTAAGCTAAACCACGTACTGGTGGGCTGCAGTGGCTCGTCGTGTATTTCCAGCAGCCACCGCTCTGGGTGGTATCAAGCAAGCAACCTCAGTTGAGCACTTGCTATTAAAATATTTGTAAAATAGACTCAAGTCGCCAACCCGCCTTCGATGTTCAAGGCTTTTCAGGTTATTTGTTAGACTATGGTCACCGATCAAGCGAATGGCTCTTCTTTGAATGGAATCTAGCAATCTCAGGTTATGTTTAGGAGCAGAACTTCAAATATGCGAACAGTACTCCAGTGATGGTCGAATTTGGGCCTTATAGAGCATCAAAAGTTGTTGGGGTGTATAGAGGTTCTTAGTTCGGAAAAGTACTCCAAGCTTCTGCGAGGCTGCTTTAGCAATGGCCGCAACGTGACTATGCTAAGACATGTGACTATCCAAATTTACGAGTGTCCCGCCATAACTATATCCGGTTATTCAACATTAACTTTTTTGGAATAAACTGCCGCCTGGGTCTTTTTAGCGTTAAATTCTACTTGGTTACTCTCACCCCAAGACAGAATTTCTTCCAGGTCTTTGTTGAAATGTGAGACCACTTGCTGCCTATAGAGATGTGCATTGGCAGCCGATGTCCGAGCTTCCAAAGTAAAAAATGAAAGAAGTGTGCTGTCATCAGCGAAGCTATATATAGGATTTTTAGTGTTTTCTAAAAGATCGTTAATGTATAGTAAGAAGAGGGTGGGCGACAATATAGAACCTTGAGAGACTTCGGCGTTGATGTTAAATGTGTCTGAAAGAAATCCGTCAATCGGCACTCGCAGAGAACGGTTTTTAAGAAAGTTCGACAGCCATGAACAAAATTGAACCGGCATCCCGTATGCTCTCACTTTAGTTAGGAGCCCCTCATGCCACACTCGGTCAAAATCCTTGAAAATGTCCAGTGCTACCGCCCGGGAGTCCCCATGATGTTCTATTGCGTTCTTCCAAACGTGAGTAGCATAGGCGAGAAGGTGTCCTGTTGATCTAAACTTACGGAATCCATACTGGCGGTCACTAATAATATTGAAGCCTTCCAGATGTTTTAATATTGTTTCGTTGATAGCTTTCTCCATAACTTTTGATATAACTGAATGTGACAATGGCAATCTATTGTCATGGACAACAGGTTGCCACTATCTGCTAACGGTAACTCTTTATGTGGAGGCACTAGGTCGTGGTTCATATACTTACACCTTCCCCTCGTCTTTGGTTTGTCTTGGGCGCCACCTGGTTTGATCGATGTCCAAACCAGGAAAATATACCGTACATCAGTTCTATTGAAAAATCTATGCAATAAATAAAACCAAAATTTCCTACACAAACAATATAGATTTTATTAAATAAAAAGGGGGTTTAGGTTAATTTTATATGGTATCAAATTGTTTAAAATCTTGTTGAGTTTGAATTATAAAAAAATAAATGAATGAAAAGACAGCCTTTCCGGACGCAAGGATTTAAGATAAATTTTCTGTATAACCTCGGGGAAGATTCTAGAACCTTTTAAATATTTTGATAGTGTATGGTTACAAAAGGGGTACCTTTGTCAAGATGGCTTTACATTAAAAAAATTATTGATTAAATAGCAGTTAATTTAAATGTTGGGACGTACTAATTAACTTGAAAAAGCAAAATGTATTTAATTAAGGTTCGCTTTATACAAGCCTTTTAATTCCTCGCTTCTGCTGGGGCAGCTATACTGGGCATGGCCCATGTGGCTCCTGAAAGCTGCTCATGACTTCTGGGTGAAATTTAGTCCATATATTTATATAGCTTGTAACCAACTCAATCTGTTCTTACGTGGGCCAACCGGAACCTGGTAGCTCAAGGGCTATTTATGTGGATGTTAAAATCCCATGTGGTGTTCCTAACCTATTCAAAGGTAAAACGGCATATCAGCCGAAACCAACCAAACACACAACCCCAAAAAAAAAAGAATAGAAAAGAAAACTAACCCACTGAATACCTACAAAACGATAACAAAGAACAAAAGAAAAGAAAATAGCTTGCCTCTAAAAGGGGGGTGAGACCTCGTGGTCTTTTTTAACAAAATGTCTCAACGGCGACCTTCCTCTCTGAAGGTATTTTCAGAAAGTGAAATAGAGGCCGCAAGGACTCTCAAGTAAGACAAGCCCCCTTCTCTAGCAAAATCGGCTGACTCAATGCTGCCAACTGAACATAAACCCCAACAGGAAAATAAGAAGAAGAAGAAGACGAAGAAGAGAACAGAGACAGAACATAACGGATCCAAACGATCAGAACGAACAAGAGTCTGGGCTTTTACCAGAACCTAAATTACATAAGGAAATAAATCTAATAATTCCAAACAACTTTGTTTACGCATAAAGCTGCCAAAAGTACAAGTGGGCGTTCTGCGCTTTCACGGGAACCAGAAACGCAGATGTGTGATTCGACTTTACGTGGCGGCGGCTAGCGCCATCAACCCACAGAACAGCAAAAGTAGTGCGTTCACCCCATATTTTGGCTAACGTTATGCAACCAAAGATGATACCCCTAATGGACAATTTTTAACAGTAAATAAAAAGAAATGCACTTGGTGGAAACATATCTGTATAAATCCACACAAAATAAATAGTGGCAATTTTAAAATTGCTACATTATTCCCCAACGAAAATAAAATAGGCTATGAAATAGACTATTTTCCAAAAATAAAAAAATAAAAAAATACGCAATGACTATAATAATAGTCAACAATAATCAAGGATACAATAAAAGTAAAGATTTCTGGGTAGTTTTAGTTTGATAGCTGCGTGTATCACTCGCCTTAAAAGGGACTAAATCGGTAAGGTTAAAATCGGGTAAGTCATAATAGGGAAAAGTCTATCTAAAACTAACAGAAATGGAGATATGGTAAATATCGTGATAATATCAATAAGAAAAATATGTACCCAACATCATACGTCATGTAATCACAACAAAACGGTAAATAAATCCCCAGTAGGATCTAGCCTACAAAAGAATAAAAAAATGCAGATTAAAGGAATTAATGCCAAGGGAGATTACTCTGGAATTTCCAGACAAAAACACTGTACAATATACACACCAAGTGTAATAGCAAAATTCAAAATAAAACCTCTAGTACTAGACTAAAGAGGAAACAAAAAAAATAATTTCAGAGAATATCTCGATGGCGAAATGCCCATGAAACCCCCAAGTGAAGGAAGAAGCACTCTCCAGGCAGCAGTGTGGAAATCCTGAATTAAGTAGAACGAAAGTTAGCATTGCGTGACTTCAATAATGGCGTGAAGCACCTCGTCCACTAACTTCACACAGCTGGTCTGGAGAATACGCCCACCAACACCAGACGTGACCCAAACACCCACCAGGAAGGTACACTCTGAAAAGTGGAAAACCAAAAAAAAAAACATATCAAATAAATAAAGGTAACCCAAATGTTCCACTCGTCACAAGGGACTATAGTTTGCTCCCTACGTATTACTAAAAATGTCAAAGCACATAGAAAAATACAGGAACCATTTTTCTCTTCGACTTAATAAGTCGACTTCCAAAATAAGAAATTATTAGTGTACGTCTACACCAATAACCCAACAATATATAATCACTTTCAGTGATATGCAAAAAGATAAAAAAACCAGACAGGTAACTGCCAAAATTGCCCGAAGCAAATCATAAAACTTCAACTTACTTCAACCAAAATATATACCAAAAATATAGGTAAGTGAAGAGAGAAAAATCAGCGAATTTATTCGCTTACCAAATAACCAAATTATGCATCAAAATAAAATATATATCTGACTGCAAAATAGATAAGATTCTAAACAGAAATAAAGGTTTTTAGGAATAGTGAATGCTACTAAATCAGGGATACAAATCGTAACGATTTTGCCAACAGAATACGTGGTTAGGCAAACTTCGCCCCTGAAATTTTAACATACTCCCTAAATTCCAAAATTTAATCTGAAAATTGAAAATCCTGATCTGAATTATCCAGATCAGTACCATCGTACTTTTTAAGATATTTGATATGTCATCTACCAGCCTTAGAACCATTAACATTGTTAAGTTCATAAACCAAATTTGAAATATTTTTATGTACGATCGAGAGAGTATACTTTGGAGCTAACTTTGCCATGAAATGATTTGCCGCACTAGATAAAACTTGATTTTTTCGCCACACGCGATCTCCCTAATTAAATGAAACGTCCCGCTTCCTAAGATTATATGCTTTTGAATTTCGTTCATATGCCTCATGAAGTCGTTTCTTAACCCCTACAAAAATTTCCCTAAGACCATGCATGTTTTCTGCATATGAATCCCTATTTCCTGGAATAATTTCAATATCTTGGCTTTTGCGTTCAGATGACTGAGAACAATACTTTCCCGATAAAGGCGGATGTCTACCGAAAGCTAAAAAAGCAGGGGTGAAGTGAGTAACTTCATGCTTAGAGGTATTTATAGCCTGCTGAATTTTCGAAATGTCTCTATCCCAACCATCGTGATCACTAACATAACTACGAATAGCTGTACCGACTGTTCTATTATTCCGTTCTACAAAGTTACACTGCGCAGAATATAGAGTCAGGGCTGGCCAATAGATTTTCCGGGTGGGCAAAATTTCATAGACTGCGGCGGCGCCGGGCCAAATACAATATTTATACAAAGGTTTTATATAGGTACACATAAAGTTTATTATACAAATAACGCATTATACACAAAAAGACAAAATATGCTTTAATTTACTTTATTGGTAAATGAAATTAAGTAACATAATAATCAAAACATTATTTCTATTTTTTAATGTGAGCTGTAAAGAGGTTTTCCTGATATTAATTTGTCGATATTTGGTTTTAAGTCTGATGTTGATAGGACAATTAATATTAATTAATAAGGATAATTAATATAATCAGAAATGTGTTTGGCAGTGAGAGATGTGCGATATTTATTTTTGAAGTATGATAAAGTTGAAAATGTTTTTTCACACACATAGGTGGAACCAAACCTGCTTAAAATTTGCATAGCAAGGTCGCGCAATGTTGGAGAATCTTCTAGCTGGCCGACCGAAGTTCGGGCGGACAAATTCAAATGTCTTGGCGGGCCACTTCGTGGCCCGCGGGCCTGGGTTTGGCCAGCCTTGAATATAGAGGATTATACCGAGTGTTTACATTATATTTTAAACATAAATCTTTGAAGCTTTTACAAATAAACTGAGGTCCATTATCACAGATAAGAGTTTCGGGGCACCCAAATACTAAGAATATTTCATTTTCTAGAATATTCTCGATATGAGAGGACTTGGAACTACGTAATGGATATAAAAGAGTGTACTTTGAAAACCAATCCGCTACAACTAATAGCCATTTGTGCCCTTTCTTAGATCTGGGAAAGGGTCCCATAAGATCTGCAGCTATACATTGAAACGGCAGGTCGACTTTCTTCTCTTTTCCCATAAGTCCCATGCGAGAAGTGTTTGATACCTTTTGAGCACCACAAACTAAACATGACTTAACAAATTTCAAAACGTCACGCCGCATCTTAGGCCAATAATAAAAATCCTGTACTCTATTAGGAGTCTTAAAAAAACCAAAGTGACCTGAAGTTGGCGGACAATGACAATGTTGAATGACATCAGAAATTTGGGGATTTGAAACAAGAATTTTCCACTCAGGAATATTTACACTCATTGGAAGTTTATTAGGTATAAACTTTAGGATAAAATAATTCTCAACCTTCCATTGAGTATACTTATCAGGAGACTGAACAATTTTTTCGCGTAGATCATTATACCAAAGGTCAATACGATCACTATCTACATTAAATGGGTTAATAAGAGAAACAATAGGTGAGACTTCTTGACTGTCATAAGGAGGTGGAATTCTACTTAATGCATCTGCCACAACATTATCTACTCCGCGCCTGTGAACAAGGTCGAAATTATGCTGACGCAATCGCACACTCCAACGAGCTAATTTGCCTGCAGGGTTCTTCATGTTGTTTGGCCACAAAAGAGAATAACAGTCTGTTATGATCTGGAATTTCGGAGCGCCTTCAATATAGATACGAAATTTATCTAAACAAAATAAAACTCCAAGACATTCCCGTTCCACAACAGAATAATTCCTTTCGGCTCTTGAAAGTGACCTACTGGCGTATGCTATCACGTGCTCCTCTCCATCGATAATTTGTGACAGTGCGCCTCCAACACCTATCAAACTGGCATCTGACGTTATAATAAACGGTTTGCTGAAATCGGGCTGAGACAAAATTGGTAACGAGACTAGAAGTTTCTTGATTTTAACAAAAGAAGATTCTGCGGCTTCAGTCCAGGTAATCGGTTGGCTTTTCCTGCGACCTTTGAGAATATCATTGATCGGAGATATTAATGAGGAAAAATTATTTATAAAACGCCTATACCACGAACATAAACCTACACAACGTTTAACTTCCGTAGCAGTTTTCGGTCTCGGATAATTAACCATGGAAATAATTTTGTCAGGATCCGTGCGCAAACTATTTGACCCAACTATGTAACACAAAAATTTCAAGCTTGTTTTAAAAAAATCGCATTTTTCTAAATTAATAGTAAGGTTTGCTTCTCTTAATTTTTCCCTAACTTCGCCTAACAATTTTACATGATGCTCAAAATCAGGACTACAAATTAAAATATCATCCAGGTACGTGAAAATAAACGGTTCATACTTTGCACCAAAAATTGCATCAACCAAGCGCTGCTGAGCTTGTGCTGCATTACATAAACCAAAAGGTACTGTATTGAATCTAAAAGAACCACGCCCAGGAACATTAAAAGTAGCTTTGTCTTTAGAATATTCATCTAACGGTATCTGCCAAAATGCTTTTCGTAAATCAATAGACGAAATAAATTTAGCATTACGTAATGAACTAAGAATTTTGTAAATACTAGGAAGAGCATAAGAATCAAATTTAGTAATATTATTTAAAAATCGTCCATCAAAAACAAATATAAATTCTCCGTTTGATTTCTTGACCAAAAGTACTGGAGAAGACCATGGACTTTGTGAAGGTTCGACAACACCCAACTTTAACATTTCATCCAACTCTTTATTCAAAATTTGAGACATGTATGGTGACATTGGACACTGTTTTTTATGAAATGGTAAAGCATTACCTGTGTCAATTGTTAAAGTTAATCTATCGGTCCTACCTAAACGATTTTTACTATTAATCAAATTAAAAGAAGCAATAACCTTTTCAGCTTTAAAACGCTCTGAATTAGAAAGATCATCTAAAGAACATAGCGGCTCAAAAACAAAATCAGAATAATTCTTAACAGTAGGTACGTAAGAATTTGCTAAGTTAGCGTGTGCTTGCCAAGAATCATTCTTAAAATTAACAGAAATTTTAAACTGTTTGGCAAAGTCACATCCAAAGATAAAACTATGTGGTAATGTCGGAACCACCAAAACTGTAATAACTTGACAAATGTTTCCTATAACAATAGGCAAATCAACTAACCATCGACATTTTTCTGAGTTCCATCTGCAGTGCATATATTTCTTAAATTGGCTGGATAGATTTCCAAATCAAAACGGCGTAAAATGTCTAGACATTTCGTGCCTACAACAGAAGCTGTAGCACCAGAATCTAGTAAAACGGTAATATCTTGATCAAATAATTTTACAAAAATATAAGGTCTATTATCCATCGGTTTCTTTACAAATAAAGGAGAAACTTCATTTTTAGAACTCTGATAAAAATTTGAAACTGTTTTAAGCCATTTACTCCAATCATGTTTATTAAATTTACTAATTTTGACTTTACTTGAGACATTAAATTTAGAAGTAGTGTACCTGCCTTGAGAACACACTTCCTTTACAAGTTTTTTGAACAATTAGGCAAGAAGTCACTTTAACATCTGGCAATCCACATTTAAAACAAAAGAGTTTACGAGTTTGTCTACAAAATTGATAGGTATGATTTGGCATATTACAATTGAAACAGACTATATTACTTTGAGGTTTACTATTTTTATTACTTAAACGATTACTAGTATTTACTTTATTTTTGAATCCGGAATTTGAAGAAGTTGGAGCAGCATTAGAATTTAAGTTGACTGTTTCACTTGAGATATTTCGATTATTCCTACTAGCATGGTTATTAGAAAAATTTCCAGAATTAGTTCTATTGGAAGAATTGTGAAATTTCCCCCTACCAAAACCAGTATTAGATTTATTAGAATTCGAAGGACCAGAAATATCTAAGTTGGACAGTTCGCTAACTGTATTATTTTTATTTCTAATGTAAGAAGCTTCTTCAAGTTTCCTACAAAGATTTGCTAACTCAGAAACTGTAGAGATATCAACTAAGGCTAACTGAGTAATATAGTCTGGCAATAAATAGTTCCGAATATGTTTAACCTTGGTTACTTATGCAGGTGGATGAACTAAACGAAAGAATAAAATTTCCAAATGTGCGATGAATACAGCTACTGTTTCATTTCGCCTTTGTTTGCGATGCTTTATCTGATTCCACAAATCATCTTCTACATCAGAATGCAAAAAGTCTGCTTTTATCTAGCCACCAAGGAATCCCAATTGTTTACTGAGCCCTTTACACTCCTAAACCAAACAAAAGCATCACCGACAAATAATTCGGCTGCAGAAATAAACAAGTCATCTTGCTTCACCTTACGAGATTCAGCAAGTTCGGTTACTCTTTCCAAAAAGTTATAAAGATTTTTAGAATCACCATTAAATTTAATCTGCAAATCACCTATAGCTGGAACATGGCCTGAACAATTAACAATGGGTGGTGCAACGTTAATAATTGGTGCTTGAGGAGCTGAATAGTTAGAAGTACTAGTACCAGAAGATGTAGGTATAATGCTGTCATATAAATCTGCTTCAAGAACTAAGCAAGACGCATGAGCCTCGGATTTAAAATTACTAGCATCAGCATTATCCTCTGGACAGTATAATCTGCCAATTCTACCCGAGAAGTGAATTAACCTAGAAGTCATTCGTAAAAATGTAGTCTGTTGCACTACCTTCAAAATCAGCAATAATCTCTTTAATTGATTGCATTGTTTCCTCGATTGCAATTGCCTCTAACCTAAACTCGCGATTCCTAACAAGAGCAGTCACAATTTCGGATCTATTACTGCTAGTCTCTTTAGCTAAAAGTCGTCTCAAAATTTTACGCCTGTCTGCAACAGGTCAAGTAGATGTAACCGCGCGAATTGCTAACTCGTAGCTTAATTCAGAATCTAATAAAATGATTAGGCTGCATTGACTCTGCCATGATTGTAAGTAAATGTGAAAGCTCAAAAAAAAATCTACAAATCAAAAAAATCAGATAAGCACGATGAAATCGAGTGTTCTCAATCACAAGTCATTCAAGAATGAATGCTATTAAGTAAACTTAAAGCAGTAAATTAATATAATACTTTGACCACTCTGTATATAAAAAAACAAATCAAAGCTATACCTGTAGGCGGCTGTATAAAAAATTTGAAATTCAAAGAAAATTTAAGATATTTTACAAGTCCAAATATTACTTAAGTTCACCCTATATACTAAAAAGATTTCAGAAAATTATCCAAGTGTCTATAAGATAAAACTCAAAATCGAGAAATAATCAAGAAAAACCAATTTTTAATTTAAATTATATTTGTGCCACTCTGTACACTAAATGATAACAGCAGAGCTTAGAAAACGTGTTGTACTCCTTCAGAATTATCCGGAGATGTTAAAATAAAATTTAAAAAAATTAATGTCAATTTAAAAAAATTACTATAATTGGGACACCCTGTATAGTGAGTTATCCAACTATGTTGAAAAGTAATTATTTTCCCGCAACTTAGTTAATTGGTCTCAATTAAGGTGAATAAAATAATATTAGGAACAGTGTAAGTAAAATTTCAACATTTTAGACACTCTGTATAGTGATTGTTAATTAAATTGGTGATCAAGTAAAAGTTAATTATTAAAATCACAATGTACTGCATATAGACATCAAAACTAGAAACACTCAATGTTCAAGGAAGCCAATACTGAAAAATTCACCAAAAATGTATCGAACCTTATATATTTTCTGTAAAATATGCAGTATAAAGTACGAATACCAAAAATGTAATCAAAAGCCACTAATAGAAGTTACCAAAAAAACCTAGAAGCGACAGAAATAGTTCAATTCACACTCAAAGTGCAAAACCATAAAAATATACCAAATATCATTGAACTGCTGTCTTTCTTACACCACAACATTAGGTACTTCCATTAGGCAAGATAAAAAATACAGGTTTAACATTCCTCAAATATAGATCCCTAAAATTTGAGTTTTTAAACCAAACTAGATAAAGATAAGATAAAATAAAGGTAAAGATACAGGTAGGTAATCACACAATAATTATTAAGGTTTAAGTTTGTAAGAAGTTGCCCTACTAAAGAAAGTTAAAATTTAAACCGCATGAAATTTATTGCATAGTTTTCCAATATAAATATTAATCAAAAACGTAGACCAAGACGAAGGAAAGTTGAAAAAAAATTAGAATCAAAGCCCCACGTTGGGCGCCATTTTGTGACAATGGCAATCTATTGTCATGGACAACAGGTTGCTACTATCTGCTAACGGTAACTCTTTATGTGGAGACACTAGGTCGTGGTTCATATACTTACACCTTCCCCTCGTCTTTGGTTTGTCTTGGGCGCCACCTGGTTTGATCGATGTCCAAACCAGGAAAAATATACCGTATATCAGTTCTATTGAAAAATCTATGCAATAAATAAAACCAAAGTTTTCCCACACAAACAATACCTATAGATTTTATTAAATAAAAAGGGGGTTTAGGTTAATTTTATATGGTATCAAACTGTTTAAAATCTTGTTGATTTTGAATTATAAAAAAATAAATGAATGAAAAGACAGCCTTTCCGGACGCAAGGATTTAAGATAAATTTTCTGTAGTAATATATTAAGGGATAGGGAAATTATCGAAAATCATCCCGAAGATTTTTTGCCGTGGAAATCGCTCGAGGGCTTGCCCGAGAGCGATTTCCTAATGGCAAAAAATCTGAGAATGATGCTATGTGGATGTTAAAATCCCATGTGGTGTTCCTAACCTATTCAAAGGTAAAACGGCATATCAGCCGAAACCAACCAAACACACAACCCCAAAAAAAAAAGAATAGAATAGAAAATTAACTCACTAAATACCCACAAAACGATAACAAAGAACAAAAGAAAAGAAAATAGCTTACCTCTAAAAGGGAGGTGAGACCCCGTGGTCTTTTTTAACAAAATGGCCCAACGGCGACCTTCTTCTCTAAAGGTATTTTCAGAAAGTGAAATGGAGGCCGCAAGGACTCTCAAGTAAGACATGCCCCCTTCTCTAGCAAAATCGACTGACTCAATGCTGCCAACTGAACATAAACCCCAACAAAGGAAAATAAGAAGAAGAAGAAGAAGAAAACAAAGACACAAAATAACGGATCCAAACGATCAGAACGAACAAGGGTCTGGGCTTTTACCAGAACCTAAATTACATAAAGAAATAAATCTCATAATTCCAAACAACTTTGTTTACGTATAAAGCTGCCAAAAGTACAAGTAGGCGTTCTGCGCTTTCACGGGAACCAGAAACGCAGATGTGTGATTCGACTTTACGCGGCGGTGGCTAGCGCCATCAACCCACAGAACAGCAAAAGTAGTGCGTTCGCCCCATATTTTGGCTAACGTTATGCAACCAAAGATGATACCCCTAATGGACAATTTTTAACAGTAAATAAAAAGGAATGCACTTGGTGGAAACATATCTGTATAAATCCACACAAAATAAATAGTGGCAATTTTAAAATTGCTACATGAAAGCAATGCGACTTGACGATAGTTGTTTGGCAAGGTCTTCTTGCCTTTTTTGGGTATGGGCTGGACTCGCGCAGTTTTCCAGTTCGGAGAGATATTGAAAAATTTAACGAGATGGACTGATTGTTTGTTTTGTTGTTTGCCACAAGAAAATATTTTTGCATATTTTACTATGCATTCTTTATTTTTGTCTTGATATGATATTAAACTTGGAATTTTATTCATTGGGGTAGGTAAAGTTATTAATAATGATTAATATTGTATAAAAGAAAAACAGCTACTAGTTGCGAAATCGCAACAATTATTAAGACCTACTTTCAACCTGGTGGGGAATTTAGCTGTCTTAAATAGTCCATAAGACTGCATAAGATTACATAGATCCTGTGATTTTCGATCATCCTTAGTGCAGTTGACGTTGAAGTCACCAGTTAAGTTGGTTGGCTCAAAACCAAGCTCGCACTTTCGTAAGACAAGATTTAAATTTGAAAGAGCGCGACTGGATAATATTTTTAGATAAATTCAAACTATTAAGACAGGAAATATGTCAAAATTGCCGTTTGGTGATCTATTAGTAATCACAATTTGGGTGTTCGACTCAGCCAGAAATCACGAGAATCCTAGCAGTCTAACTTATTTTCAGAAATATTGGGAAATTCTTAGAAAATTTTCAGGGGTTTTAGGAAATTATTTGTTAAATAAAGAATATATAGATATTATTGATATTGCGACACTGATATGGATATCTAAAAAAACTGGATCATAACTGTACATTTAAATTCTATACGTAACAAGATAAACATAAAAGGGAAGTTATGCAGGGTGACACTATATCACCAAAACCATTTACGATAGTTGGGTAGCAAGTTTCAAAATGTTAGAATGGAAACAAAAAGGCATAGTCATTGATAGAGAAAGACCCTTAATTTGCTTTGCATGTGACATTGTCTTCATATTAGATCATTTAGGAGACGCGAAAGGGATACTTTAAAAAATCAACTAGGTTTTCCAAAACTCGGATTAATGATAAACTTTGGAAACAACAAAATGATGACGAATATGGTCCCAAGTAGTAATGGTGGACATATATTTCTATCTATGACATTAGATTAAAATAACCCAAATAATCAGACCTGCTAATTCTGTAAAAGGTGCACTGTGGGATGGGCGGCATAATATGGAAAAGTGAGAGACATTTTTATAGAAAATACCGCAATGGCGTTGAAGCGGAAATCGTTTAACACAACACTGTCCAACATGAGACCAAGACATTAAGTGAAATATGTCTTTGCAGCAAAGAAAAATAAGAAACTAACATCGAGTTTAATGACCTTGGGAATCGAACTATTTAATCACAAACATCCATAATAAACTTCAGTGCAATATTTGTATGCATTATTATATTATATTATTTATCAGTTCCTAAAGAATATAATGGGGAACGACATTACACTACGTCTCACGAGAAAAAGTTTCAGCAGTATACAGGGGAATCTAAAAATGCCATCATTACGGAAAGCTAAAACTACAACAAATTTTTTCAAATTTTTCTGATAACGAATGCAGTGTTGGCTTCTTACGAAGTAGCGCTAAAAATTGTCAAAGCGAGAAAAGCTTTTGTGCATTCAAAAATAAATTAGGTTTATTATAAACATTAATAATACACTTTTTTAAATATTGTCGTTGTAAATAACTCTTACAAATATGAATATTATATTTAATATACTGTTATATGTTAATTAACAATTCAGCATAAGTACTTGAAAAATTCTTTATTTTACATTTCAATTAAAATATGTTTATAATAAATATTCATATATTGAATTCAGGAATAATTTTATTTTTATTCTAAAATAACCTGTATTATAGGATTTAATATATGTTTGTTTATTAGTATTTTTACATTTTAGTATACAATGTAATATATTTGGGACTACTTTATCTAAAATATTTGTATTGTTACTGTAAATAAATTGTATGGCTGTCCCAGATTGGAGACATAAAATATATCTAAAATAAATATAATTATGTTTAAACTTAAACGATATATTTTTCTTAGTGATATTTAAATTAAGCTAACAATCCTAATGCCCAGAATACTTAATACAGAAATTACTGGAGTCACGCCCTAATTTCTTCAGTAATTCCCCCCCCCCCCACCCTCTAACTACGCAAAGGCTTTTATGTTATCATAAAATATGTTGCCACGTGACCTGATGTTTTGTGCATGAATATCTCCTGAATATAAGCATAACAACTTTATTCAATTAGTCATTTTAAATCCCTACCCATGTTGTCTGAGATATTTTGAGTTTACCTAAAACTGTTTTTATACCATATCGGTTTTTTAGCAAACAAGCAAATGACAGTTTAAAAGGTTTTGCACACAAAGTTTTTGGTCTCATTTATATTTAAAATATTTGCTCGGTTTTTGTTTTGACAGAGCTTTGCGGTCCCTTTTTAAATTTGATTTTGAAGGGAGTAGGTAAGTAAAAAAGCTGCTTGGAATTAATTAGACGTGCACATAAATTTTGATCTTAATATACTTTTGCTTCCTAATTTACAATGCATTAATACGTCAGGTTAGTCAGATACGAATTATAATTATTAAAATTAAATCTTTAAGATAAAAAAAAAATACCCACCCTTAGCATTACAACAGGCCAAAACGCCAACAGTTTCTTCTTTTTATCCCGGGCTAATAGAAGCAACAAACTTGGAGTCTTTTCGGCAAGAACTTCACCAGCTCTTGTGTTTAGCTGAAGTCAATTTCGTCGCAGTTAAATATGTTGCCAGGGTTGGTTAACAAAGGGTTTTCCATTAAAATTGTTTTCAGTTAGTTGAAATATGTCTGCTGAGTTTATATTGACATACCAATAGCACGCGCGATGGAAACGTTTTAAGATTTCTAAACAGGAACGTCCATTCTTCGCCTTAAAAAGACTCTATCGATTTTTGGACTGCTGTCCTAGAAAGAATAATACATTTTATTGTACTTGCTTTACTCATACTGTTAGTGTACAACTGCCTTTCGCAAAATATAAAAGTTTAAAAAAACCATCCTTTATTGTGATTAAACCTGTTTTTCATTCTAAGCTGGACAGCCAATTTATAAGTTATTTTTATGACGTCCTATTTTGTGGGACAAAAACCAGCCTTTTGTGACTTGCTAGCTTTTCTTCCGCCTTGGCGCTCAGCATTAAATCAGAACCAGATCTATTATTTTTTTCTGTTGTTCTTTTTTAACCTGCGTTTAAGTGTATATTTTTAGGGATACCTAAACTTCTAGCGGCTTCATTTACTCTCATGTTTCCGGAAGTAACTGCCTCAATCGCCTATTTTAAGTTATCAGCCGTCGAAAGAACTCTGCGTGCAGCATTTGATTTTCGCTTGTTAATATTTGGCATTTTCTACAACAAAAACAATGGTTCATCTCTTCTCTATATCACTGGCCCGTCTAGATTCGATAGATAGACCCAAAACAACTCGACAAAGTTAGTAATTGAGGTTAGGTATTTTGTCAACAAACAGTAACTCATAATTCCATACAAATTTTAAGTTGAAACTTACCAAACGTTCGATACAGTTAATCACAAACCTTTATGTAAAAATTTTGTAAAAAAACGTTACAAGCAACCGGATAATTACAAGCCCTAGGCATGCACCCATGCTGCTGGCGCTACAGTCCCTTGAAGCCCTCTTAGCCCTCCGTTATTGCCGGATTTTGCGAGAATCGCTATTGGTTGGACTATCCTACCGGTCCAACTATCCTGTATTTACCCTATTGAACTCCAAGTTAGAAATATACAGCAAGAAAGTGATTATACTCGTAACGTAAATTTTAAAGTATATAATCTTGCCTTTTAATAGTAATAAAAATAATGCATTTGTAAAATTTATTATTTAAACAGTGAGTTATTTAAAAAAAAAGTTTAACTCTAATTTTAATATGCAGTAAGAATACTTCTTAAAAATATGCTAATAACATGTATCCTAACTTATTTTACAATCTATACCTGTTTGACTGCCAGAGCCCAGAAACCAAATATAGTTTATAATTTTGTGGCCAGAGTCATCATTTAGGGTAATTACAATGGGTTGTACCATATTTTGTACATAAATATAAGAATCTTCGACTGATAAAATATGCTTTACTGAATTTTCCAACTTTCGGTTGGTACATTGTTTATGGCCGTTTCAATTAACTTTATGACACACACATTTGGGGTAGAAAAAACAGTTTCTGCTCTCATCGTTGATTCGGATCATGTCCGTGTACTTGGTACCACATATTATGCTCTATAGGGCTAAATATACAATAATATGGTGAAAGGCAAAGAACAGTATGTCCTAAAGATTTCTCAAGACTGATTAGATTATTTATTTAATATATCCTAATTTGACCGGCCCTGTGGTCAATTAACAAGGGTGCCTAACCTGAATAACAATGGCAAACGCCATAAGCTTATCAAATACGGGTATACCTACCTGCTCTTGATAAAAGCAATAGGATTGAATGAAATGACATTAATAGACCTGTACTTAGGCCACCGTGTAAACCTTTCAGATATACAACAATGAGGCCTTATTAAAATAGATTGCAGATAGCCAAAAGTCAAGACGATATACTTTAAAATTTGCTTTACTGACATCTGACATTAAATTTGTTCTTTCTTCTTGGTATTTTTATAATATCTATACTATATGGCCTAAGTTGTAGATTAATGTATAAAATTGGATTAACTTGAGTATCAATAAATGTTTCTTCTGTCTATCTATATTCCATGAATCTGCTTAATGTGAATTCATATACAGTTCTTGACTTAGCCGGTAATAGATTCAATTTCACATCTCGCGCCTGGTCTCTTATCTCAGGTGGCGTTAATGGTAATAACTCATCCTCACTTTCAATCAGATCCATTTCGAACAGTTAAGGTCGATTTATAAAACTTTTCGTCGCCGTTCCCGTTCGTTGTCACTGCTCCCGCTCGTCGCCGCCGTTGGATAGGTATTTATAAAAAAGTCGAACTACGAACTGCGCCGCAATAACAAAAGAAGGTTTGAGGTTAGGAAAACAAAGTTAAGAATTGTAGGGTCATAGGTATTCGTTTATTTTAATTAGTCTAAGTATACAGATTTTCTTTTACAAAGCGTGATGTAAGTACCTTAATATATGATATTAATCTTTTTTGTAGTATAAAATATATTCTATATACTCTGCAATCTGCATCCATAATTAACTTTACAGCAATACACGATACACAAACACAAAAGAGCTTTTAAATTAAAATCCACAAAATACAATGTCTATGCAAACTCAAAATAGCAAAACACTCTGTACTCTAACCCTAAAATCACTTCCTTCAAAACTTCAAACCATATGTTCGAAATTTTTTTTCTTCTCATTGGCCAGAAGTGGGAACGACGAACGACCAAGGTCAGCGGGAACGACGCGATTTAAAAATTGGCCAATTCAGAACTACCAACGGGAGCGGGAGCGGCTTTTCTGAACGTATACGCTGTTTCCCCTTAGGTTAAATTGCGACGGGAACGGCGGCGACGAGTGGGAACGGCGACGAAAAGTTTTATGAATCGGCCTTTTACTTGACAATTTTTTAAAAGTGACAATGACATTAAAGTAAACACAAACAATTCAACGAACGTCATCAGCGGTAAACATAGTAACGAAGTAACCAGTTACCTTTGTTAAAATAATTTAATTATTTGACTGAAAAAGACGATTTTGGGTGAAATTGGATCAAATTTGGAGACAAAATTATATGTTTCGACTACCCTTAAAATGCCTCGCCTATGAAACACCAGCCGCGGCATTAAATCTTGTGCTTTTCTGCCTAGTAAAACAAATCGCTATTATTTAATAATTTTTTAGATAGAAGATTTTAATACTCCGAGATCTTTTTCCATGACTTTGAACGAACTTCTACAAAAGCCATATTGTTAATTTCGTCCCATTCGCGATTTTTTATAAGGGATTTAGATATTGTCTTTATAAATAATCCTTTATTATTTAATTTAATTTCTAAACATTATTATTTATTTAACAAACATTTTTATTTGCAATTTTACAATTAAAGTTATAATATTAAGGGCGACGTTTAACCCATATCATAGAGTTATTCTAACATGAAAATGTTACTTGATTGGGATGCCTTCTCTCTAAATATCTATGCAAGTAAGTACTCTATAAGTTAGATATTCAAATTACAAGATTGTAGACTTACCTATTTTCATTGCACTCTATAAAGCAAACTGCCGCATTTTCAAAACTTCCATATAACTATACATACCTACTAAATTTTCGCCATTTTTTTAAACTTTAGTGAAATAGTGACATGTATTTTAACAAAACATTACTTGAGCCTATATATTGTGACAAATAGTCATGACAGATATTCTTTTGTTTGTTTTAATGGTTTCATGGCCTATCTACTAAACCTTAATTTTCTAAATTTCTCGATTTGTGCGTTTATTGCTAATAGTAACTATCAGCTATTATATATTTTTGAAAAGCTTAAAAATGGCTTAATCAAATAGGAGAAAAAATATACAGGGTGTCCCATTTGAAAAAATCATATGTTTGCTTTAAATCTTAAAACGTAAGACTCCAGAAAAAGTAAGCACGTCTGCTTAAAAAACTCTCTTAGCAACAGTTTTAAATTTTTTGATAAGTTAAAAGATAACCGAAATACACGGCGTGGTCACAAAGCAAGCATTTTCGAAATCACCCTATTGCTTAAAAACTAAGAGAGCTATGACCATTCCGCTTACGGAATCTTTTGTTTCACGAAAAAGTAGCGAAGTAATGTAAAAACCGCAAGTCTTTATCTTTACTAGTTACCGAGATACCCTGCAAGTGCATCGAAAAATGGACACCCTGTACATAAAAAATATAAAAATATAAATAAAATTATTGTGGCGACAATCTCCAGTTATTTTTCTCATTTAATGCAGACATTAGAGAAATATAGCTATTCACAGGTCTGACCCTGAAGGCACGCCTATAACTGGCTGATCAAGAACCACTCTATTGTATTTGAGCCTTTTACAGGGCGAGGTAGGCAAATTAAAGAAGAAAGGGTCTGATATTAAAATCATTTTTCCCAATTTGTAAGCATTTTGCATATTAATTAAGGTTTATTACTCTCTTCCAATCTCAAACAGAGTATAAACAAACACCTTCATTTTTTTAAATCGAAGCCCTGTACTCAACTAGCAGTGCGTTGCAAAGCCACTCATTCCGTTGCATACTCGAGCTGCTTCATTTTCTTTTAATGGTTGATTTAGGCGTATCAGGCTCAGAAATATAAATAATTTCATTACGTTCTGTTTACGTCAGGCTTCAAAGGGTACAAGTGATGCTATCATCGGGTTCCTTGAGCATCTGTACGTGCCCCTAAACTCTGGTAAGGCTGCTGCGACTGTCTTCTGTGATTTGTCGCAAGTATTTGATGGCGTGGATCACCGAATACCGCTGTTGAAGTTGAAGGCGTATGAGGTAAGAGAAACTGCCTTGGAATGGTTTTGCTCGTATCTAACAGGCCGGGTGCAGACAGCCGTGTTTAATAACAATAGTTCTGATGAGCTGATGAGCTTACCACTGGCACGGGTGTTCCACAAAGGTCCTAGGTCCTCTACTCTTTTTTCTTAAGCTGTTCATGCGGTAATTGTTGGTCTGTTAAGATTGTGTACCTGTTCTGTATTATTTATTTGTTATATATTTTATTCATTGACATTTGTTTAGGCCCTTCAGATTGTGTTTCTATTTATTGTATTTGTTAATAATGACTTTACTTTGTCAACAAGAATATTGTTCTTCACGCAATAAAGTACTTTTGAGTTTGAGTTAAATTATTTCATGCGATATAGGTACTTAATATTTATTCATTGATACACATAGTAATTTTTTAAAGCTTGTAGTTCGTTTTCTCTGCAATCTGTTCTTTCCCTATAAATCAACTGCAAATACTACCTCAACACACCATCGCCCACTAGCCCGATGTCTGGTTCGGTTTTGACTATACCACTTCTCGCAATAAAATTAAGTGAGCGTTTTCATGTTGGACTGGTAGAGGCTCCACCTTACAGTCGTCAACACAATTGGCAAGAGGCACTCGGCGTAAGGGGAATAGTGGCCACAGAGAAATACATGGGCTCTGCGTATGTATGCACTGTATTTCAATCAACAGTTTAGGTTAGTTGGAAACCTTCGCGGGCGTGCGCACAATAGCTAACCAGAGTTTCATCGCAATAGAATGAATGTTATAGCAACGCATACGGGACAAAGAAAGAGACAAACAAAATTTTTATATACAAGGTGACATTGAAAAAAGTGCAATAACCACACGATAGATGATCTCAAAAGAATGTATAGGCTTTCTATACACTTGTACAAATATCTTTGATTTTTGAGATATTGTATTTAAACAAAAAATATTAATCTTTTCATTTTCTTCTGACTAAGTAGAAGGAACTAAAGCAGAATTGGTTCTTAATATGGGCTGCATTATGCAGGCTGCCATATTGTGTATAAATAATAAGACTTTTAAACAACCAGCACCGGAGCTAAAGGATTTAATATGCTTAAATTGAATAAGTAAGTTAGTACGACCCTTGAAAAAATATTTTTACATTTTACGATAAAAGATTTAATTTACTACAGAAAGTTCCTCTCGATGTTTTGCCTGGCTATAGTCGCAAGAGAAAAAAAAAATTATATGAAAAAAATTAAAATGAAAAAATATACAATATCTTGTACCTCGAAAACAAAAGAAATTTGTGCAGGGTTATTTTTTATATTTGCATCCCCACCTACAGGGGTTAATATAAGTGAGAGAAAAAAAAATTTAAACAATAGTTACATGATTTGTCCTGTGATATCTTTTAGACTTATTAAAAAAATCATAAGCGCATCGCAAATTTGAAAAACAATAATTGCAAGCTTTCTTTTTTGCTAACGGAACACGCCATATATTTTCCACCAGTATGAAAGATCTCTTCTCCTGATTTCAAAAGTATATAATATGTCAACATTTAGTTCAGCCGTTTTTAAAATATTTGAGTTTACAATTTTAATAAATATATATTCGAGTTGTCGAGGCGTTCCATATACTTCAACGTGACATATTTGTCGCTTTACTTTAAATTGACACATTCAGTAAGGAATGGCCGGCTAATAGTCCTGAGCTTAGTCCGATAGATATGTTTCTGTGGGGACTAGATAGATAGATAGACCTTTTTTTTTTATTTTACTTTTTTACGGTTCGTCGGCGTATCTGAGGCCATCTAGAACCGGTCATCGACCGTACGGTTTTTAATCGTGCGGTCTACCGACTGGGGAGTGTGAAACGGCACCTTCATCCTACGAGATATCCGATCTCATCCGGCCTGTCCGGCGTGAATAGGATGGTTTTGATGTCGATTCATTTTACACTCATAGATAGACCTCAAAATGTACAAGTGTTAAGACAAAAGATTGAACAAAAAATATTCATGCACAATACAGATTACCCAGATTTTATTTCAAACGCGATCTATCACAAAATGAGAGAAAATATCAGAAAATGTGTCGTCAGAAGTCATGGCGGATATAATATAAGAAACGTAATTATAGTCATTTACTTCACTTCATATCATAAATTATAAAATATAAATTACAATTTACCAAAATTGTGAAAGCAAATATTTGAAAAACGGCTGAACAAAATGTTGACATGCTATATATTTTTGAAATCAGGGGAAAGAGATCTTTCGTCCTGGCGGAAAATATATAGGGCGTTCAGTTATATTAATTGTCACTTATATTAACCTGTAAATTAAATTAAATATAAGGACTATAATGAAATAAAATCTAATATTAGGTTACTAAAGCCAAACTAGACACCGGTATTCGACCAAATAATAACTTAAGTTCTAAAAGAAACCGTAGAATATATTAGTATGCCCTTGTGCAACATAGTAAATTTATTCAACAAGTTTAATATCGAATATCGCAAAACTATTTGAAAAGGCATTAAAAGCTAGATTACTTAACTTTTTAACAAAAATAAAATAATATCTCCCTCACAATACCGTTTTATGCCCGGTAAGTCAACAAATGATGCAATTGCCTATCTTGTGGATAGGGTATATGAATGTATGGATAAAAGTAAACATGTGCAGGCGTTTTCATCGATCTGGCAAGGGCCTTTGACACAGTGTGTCATAGGGGGTTGTTGTCAAGGCTGCATGCAGTTGGTATATGCGGACAAACATATTCTCTTTTCAAAATCTATTTAAAGGACAGGACACAGAGAGTAGATATAACAAGACATTTTAAGTGAGCAGCAAATTATAACCTACGGGATACGTCAAGGCACAGTCTTAGGCCCAATTCTATTTATAATTTACTTAAACCATTTACTGAACCTGGAACTACCAGGTAATATAATATCATTTGCTGATGATACAGAATGGCTTGATAAATATCTTCAAACAATAAATATAATCAATACATTCTACCTGACCTTTTCTTCTTACAACACAAGTTTGCGCAATACTAACTCCATAGATATTAAAATTCCATTTAGAAACAATCAAAATTGGATAATTCAGTGCAAAAATAACGTTGATTACCTAGGAATCTGTATAGACTCTAGCTTAAAGTGGGACCAACATGCTATCAATTTAACCAAGAAATTTAGATCTTTAATATACGTTTTTAAACAGCTCACCAAAATAACTAATAACACAAATATGAGAACCGTTTATTTTGGACTTGTATATACAGTCCCTGCTCTCGTATGGTGTTATTGGATGGGGTGGACTGTATGAAAATACATTACGACCATTAGAATCGGTTCACAAAAGAATCATTAAATCCGTGTATAAACTTAACATATTATATAGTACAGATGGGTTATGTATGGATACAAAACTCCTTAGCATAATTATATTTACGAAAACAGTCTCTTGCACCTAGTAAAAATAAAGACAATAACTGTAACATCAGGTCTTGCGTATCCCCATGAAACTAGATTTGAAACTGGTAAAAACTTGAGAACGCCTAAACTAAAAGAGACAATAGGTGGCCGTACATTTGTCAGTGTTGGATACAGGCTATTCAACGTGCTGCCGCAGGACATGAAAAATAATGTTTTTTTGTATAACTTTAAGAGAATATTAAATGACTGGCTTATTCAGAATACCATTAAATGTTGATAAATATACAACGATAAATTATATGTTAAATAAACTTAAATGGTTGAATATAAGAAATTTAATATTTTTCCTAGTTTGTATTTTTATTTATAAAATTCAAAATAATTTATTACCATCTCATTTAAAATACTTTATAAAGCAAAACTTTGAAAATCATAACTATCAAACCAGAAACAATCAAAATTTTTGTTTAGGGAAAGTGACAAAAAATTTGAAATATAAATCAATCTTTTTTAAAGGACTTCACGAATATAATAATTTAGATTATTTAATTAAGAAACAAAATCCCTTAAGTAAATTTAAAAAATCCTTAAAAATATCATTACTTAGAAAACAAAATATCTGATAAAATTTATTTAAAAATATTTTTGGTGCATAAAATTGTAATTTTAAATGTTTTAATTATTGTTAAAAAAAACTAGAATTTATAATATTGTAGCAGTATTGCTAAAATAAATCTTGTTACTACTACTACTACACAGCAGATAGTAAAAAGGCCTCTTTGAAAAAAAAAATAAAAAAAACAAAATAAAACCATTATCATAACGCGTACGAGGAATCTTGTTTACAACTTTTATTTCAGTATTACAGTAGATATTGTTTATTTACTTTTTTCCTCTATTTTTTTTGGTTTCATTGTTTTCTTATTTTAAATGTTTCTTGGTTGCCCTATTTTTTGAAACACGTGGGGTAAAACATGTCTGGTTACTTGCTGTCAAGTTTTAAACTTAGCGAATGCTAGACATAATGAATCCCTCTGGATTTACAAAGATGCGTTACAAGGATAATTAATAGTAACAATAATTAATTAATATTTATTTTTAAATGTTGTATTATATTATATATTGTAACGCCATTTTAATTAATAAATAAACATTTAAAACAAAAAAGAACCTGTAGGTGGGGTATGGAAATATAAAAAATAACCCTGTACATACGTCTATACACAGGGTAAACTTGACAATATTTCGAATGTTAACACCGAATCGGGTATCACCAATAACCCTAGTTTTTTTTTACCGTTTGTAAAATATGACCGTTTCCATGCATTTCAATAAAAGAGATCAACATCGCATAGCCCGAGTTAAACAAAACGCAATATACACAAATACACTCGAAATGTCGTGTTGTTTCATTAATCCAATACTTCATTTCTCGACATCCAATTGCAATACTTCAAAAACATCCTATAAAACATATTTTTAACAAACAAAAGCCTTTTAGAAATCTGATTTCATTTAGCTATAACGGCATTAACTCGACTTATTTGAAATATAAACTGCGAACGTCAACGACTTTGCTGGCAAAAGCTTTTAAAATGTCATTTGCAATTAAAATTGGATTAAACCTCGATTTTAAACGAAAATTAAACAATCTTAGCCGGTAATTGTTTTTGTCATGTTTTGTAAAGGGTGCCACTAAAAGGTCTATACAAAATGCTACCATAAATTCCTAGGGCTAAAATATGACGATATTGATCAACTGAGAAGCGATCAAACAAATCGCAATAAATAAATTTTTACCTTTTTTTAACTTCATTTGGTAATCCCATTTAAGATATGAAATAAATCTAACAGTGACATGAGATTCAGTCAAATCGTAATAATTCCCTTTAAAATTTCATCGTGAATATGGGCAATTCAATCAAAATGTAATAAGTCCATTATTGTTTGAAATAAATCGTGTAATAAATCCGTCTGCCGTATAATAAGGTAGGTCTCTGTAGTTAAAATTACACGCGATTTAAATAAGACTTATTATTAGACGGTACTACCTGCTACCTGGTTAAAAACATGATAAATTAAATACGCGCATGTTGCTAGACTTTGTATGACTTTGTCATTGAGCGTTAACCCTTTGATGTGACTGTGTGACAGTATACAGGATGTTTCATTAGTATTGCGAAAAAATTCAGGATAAGTTTATCTGCTTAAAAATATGAGAAATAGTTTCTATAACCCTATATCCGGAAGTACTTCGTTTCGGAGATTCAGGGTTCGTCCTACATTTGCATCCCGGTAACGCAGAACCTAGGATAGTTTTTTGGATATATATACAAACCAATTTGCATTTCAAAAAAATAAAAATACTAGTGATGCTATTTTTTCATTTCTTGAACATCTTTATTTTAAATTAAATGAAGGAGATTTTGCTGCAGCAATATTTTGTGATATTTCTAAAGCTTTTGATTGTGTTAACCATAATATATTATTAAATAAGCTTGAGCCTCATGGCTTTAGAGGTATATCGTTTAAATGGTTTAAATCATATTTATCTGAAAGATCTCAAGTAGTATTGTTAAATGGTAAGAAATCAAAAAGTAATAAAATTGATTGTGGAGTACCTCAAGGTTCAGTTCTTGGTCCATTACTATTTTTAATATATATAAATGACCTTGCGTCAATTTTTATAAATGGTAAATTTACAATATTTGCTGATGATACAACAATACTTTGGCATAGTAAATATTCTAATGAATTAATTAAAATAATTAATGAAGATTTAATAAATGTTAAAAAGTGGTGTGACTCTAATCTACTCTCATTTAATATTACTAAAACAAATATATTAACTTTTAAGTGTACACTTAATAATATAGTTTTTGACAATCTAATAATTAATAACCCCAAATTTATAAAGTTTTTAGGAATCTATATTACTCAAAATCTTTCTTTTAATGAACATATCAAAAAGTTATGTAGAAAATTAGCTTCAGGATGTTATGCCCTAAGAGTACTTTCTCATGAAATGAATATGGCGGTTCTTCGAAATGTTTATTTTGCTTTAATAGAATCTCTTTTGAGATATGGAATTTGTTTCTGGGGAAATTCAAGCCAGTATCTTCTAAATTCAATTTTTATTTTACAAAAAAGAGCTATCAGATATTTGTGCAAAGCTAGATCTAGAGATTCTTGTAAAACTCTATTTATCTCACAAAAAATTTTAACACTAACTTCAATTTTTATATTGGAAACAGTTTGTTTAATTCATAAAAAGCATAGAAATAGTATTAATTCACATACTTATAATACAAGAGAAACCTTTAATATATGTTTACCTATTCCTTCTTCAAGTCTTGTAAAAAAATCCATAATTTATGATTCTAAAAAAATTTTTAATTTTCTTCCAGTTTTTATTAAGAAAATGTCAAATTTTAAAATGTTTAAAAAAAATGTTAAAAATATATTATTGGAAAAAGCTTATTATACTCTAGATGAATATTTTGGTGATACTCTGTCATAATTATTTGCATTTTTTTTGTTTATTCCGATATTTTAAGTTTTATTATATTATTATATTTTATTGTTAATTTAATTTAAAAAAAAGGCTTTGTCGATAAAAATAATTTTTTATGACAATAAAGCATATTTTGATTTGATTTGATTTGATTTGGAACTGGTACCTACAAATGTTGCAGGAAAACGCAGATTTTGAAAGAAGGGTGATATGGTCCGACGAGGCTTATTTTACGAGTACTGGTATCTTGAACCGAAAGAATTCAAGGTACTGGTTCCAAGAAGACCAACAAGTAATATTTCCACAAGAACGTCAAGGGCGGTTTAGATTTAGCGTGTTATGCTTTATTGTTGGTACTAAAGTTGACTATAGAGCTGGAAATAGACACCTAAGTATAATATAAGATGCACTAATGGAAATATTAGAAGATATTCCTTTGGCCGATTTAAATAATATTCATTACCAGCAAGATGGCGCTCCGAGTCACAATTCTCATATACCATGTTTCCCGATAAATGGATTGGTACCGATGGACCTGTCAGGTGGCCTCCAAGATCACCTGATCTATATGTGTTGGATTTTTTTATGGGGGTGTTAAGCAAGCTAAGTGTTGTTATTTAACTTGCGTCAACAGTTCATGAGGCTTTTATGTCCCTCTATTGTAGGTTAGGAAATAAACGAGCTTTTCACTGTGGTAATTTTGCGTTTATTTCTCCAAATAACACGAAACTTCTTTAGTACATGATTTTACAAGAACATACTATAACATAAATATTCACTACTGATTTACAAACACATAACTAGTCACTACATTTGTTTAGTACATTTGCTGGGTGCCTTTTTTTAGGCAATGCTATTTGTTTCAATCCGACGGAAAGAAACCACGTGCGTTTGTTGACATACGACCTTGCTTTATCAAAGCCAAAAGTGTAGTAGTATACAAAATGGAAAACTATACCATCCAACGCCCCTGTTGTCATGACGATCAACCAACAATGCACTCTGATAGGCTACACAACCGCCATGTTTTCTTTTAATCAATTGGACGGTAATGAACAAAATGTACCGCTTATTTAGGAGATATAATATGTACCTTAAAATATGATATTTGCAAGTTTTATGTTTATCCCGGCGATAACACTATTCGTTCCGCAAACATTGATTCACTTTGCTCCTTTATTGAAATAATATTGAAATCAGATATTTAACAGTAGTATTGATTCTAAAAACATTTGTTGCATTCAATTACATTACTTTTAATACATTTGGATGATCGTTCCCCCAACAGGGGTATATACAGGGTGAGGATTTTAAAGTGTTACAACGCAATATCTGAAAAACGGCTATAAATATTTTAGTCAAATTTTGGGACGTGGATAGGGAGGTTGGGGGACAAATTTTAAAATATTTTTGATATTTACCCCCCCTCCAGATTTGATGTGGCTAGTGACAAATTTGAAATGTCAAATGGAAAGGTATTTTTTTTTTTTGATAATTCGATTCCTCGTCAATAACTACGTAAGTGAGCAGAAAATTGTTACATTTGCTCTACTAGTTGCTTAGTTACGAATTTTTCAATAAATAAAATAGGAATACTTAAAAATGATAATTCCTTAAAAAATCTAACGACGATCATGCTTCAAAAGGTATTCGAAATGACCCCCATCCATTTCTAAACATTTTGCAATTCTTTTTTGACATGAGTTGCGCACGCGAGTTAACATTTGAGGCGTTACTAAATTACATGCTTGTTGAATACGATCTTTCATGTTTTCTGGTGTGGTCGGTGGTGTAGCCATAACTTTCTCTTTTATAAATCCCCACAAGAAAAAATCTAATGGGGTTAAATCTGGTGACCTTGCAGGCCAATTTACAGGACCACCACGACCAATCCATCTGTTTCCAAACATTTCATTTAGTGTATCTCGAGCTTGTCGGGCAAAATGTGGCGGAGCACCATCTTGCTGAAACCATAGTTCTTGTTGATTTCCATTATTATTCAGAAGTTGTGGCAAATCGGTTTGTAAAAAATTATTATACATTTCTCCATTTAGGTGACGGTCAAAAAAATGTGGTCCAATGACTCTATCTCCGACTATGCCACACCAGGTATTAACCGACCAAGGATGTTGGTTTGGCAGAAATCTCATCCAGTGAGGATTTTGAGGTGCCCAATAGTGTAAATTGTGCCGGTTGACCTTAAATTAAGAAAAGCAAAATTGATTGAATCAGTATAAAATTAAAAATAAATCTAAATGTATGTGAATATTCTCTAAACACCCGTTAACGGGTGTTTAGATATGTATTTATTTATGTACACCCATCAAGTAGTGGATTACATATTTTTGATTATTAAAAGTTACATTAATCCATATTGATTTAAATAATTACCTGACCACAATTGGTAAATGTAGCTTCGTCAGAAAATACTATCTTTCTTAAAAATGCATTGTTTTCGTGAATTAAAGTTTGTAACCACGTACAAAATGTAATCCTATTTTGAAAGTCTTGGCCATACAATTCCTGATGAATAGTTATGTGGTAAGGGTGAAAATTGTGCTTGTGTAAAATAGCCAGTACCGATTTTTGGCACATTCCTGAATCACGAGCAAGTTCCCTTGAACCAACATGAGGATTTACAGCTATTACAACCAACACTCCAACGGCCATATCGTCATTAGTTTTTGTTTGTCTTCTAACTCTGTTCTTATTTTTTAGGATTCCCGTGCTGCGGCCTCGATCTTCTAATCGCTTAAATGCCATATGAGATTTTTGAATGGCGGGAAACCTAACAGTCCACAATTGCGCCGCTTCCCGGTAGTTTTTTCTACATTCTCCCAGAATTAACAACATGTCTATTTCAATGTCATAAGATTGTTCCATAATTGCACTGAATAATGAACTTTATCAGATTATCACTACTTGTCAAAGTCAAAAGTGGTTTCCTAGGATACAACATAATTAAAGGTTTGGATAAACAATAATCATAGGTGTCATGATTTAAAATGTGTAGTTTTAAGTATTCCTATTTTATTTATTGAAAAATTCGTAACTAAGCAACTAGTAGAGCAAATGTAACAATTTTCTGCTCACTTACGTAGTTATTGACGAGGAATCGAATTATCAAAAAAAAAAAATACCTTTCCATTTGACATTTCAAATTTGTCACTAGCCACATCAAATCTGGAGGGGGGGTAAATATCAAAAATATTTTAAAATTTGTCCCCCAACCTCCCTATCCACGTCCCAAAATTTGACTAAAATATTTATAGCCGTTTTTCAGATATTGCGTTGTAACACTTTAAAATCCTCACCCTGTATAAAATCAGTTATATAAGAGACAATACCACACTATTAATTAATTTTGAGAAGCTACCCAACAAGCCTTTAGGCTTTTGCAGGGAAGACCAATTGTTTTATTAAATGCATTGCGAAGAATCGATACGGTGTGTCGAAAGTGTTTAGAACACAACGGAGCTCAATTCGAGCAATTTTAGTAATTTAATAAAATAGTATATTTGTTCTGTTGTTGGTTTAAAGTTGTGTAATAATATAAAGTTGTATAATAAAAATAATGTTAATTTAAAGAAATAGTCCATTCTCGAAGTGGAGTTGAAATATAGGGAAAGGGGAAAAAAAAAAAAAAAAAAAAAAAAAAAAAAAAAGACTTTTAGCCTTTTTTTCCCCTTTCCCTAAAAATAATGTTGTTAATTTTGTTTTTTATTTGCGGGCATAGCCTATGCGAAAAATGATTAATTTGACAAAAAATGTTACATTTATCCCTTTTGCAAAGAAATAAATATCGACTATTATTATTTATTTTTACAACGCTCTTAAAAAGAGGGATAATACACAGAAATAATATATAGGGTGTCCTATTTATAAAAACATAAGTTTGGATCATAACTCAACAACAAAACTTTTTGAAAAAAACTAACTGCGCCACTGAATTCTACATAAAGGGCTCTATAACATCCCATTTGTACCTTATTAACAAGTTATTAAATAATCAAGATACAGGGGAACGTCAAAAATGACAAATTTTCAAAATCGCCCTGTATGTCAGAAACTGAAAGGGCTATAAAAATTTCGTTCGCGGTATTGAAATTTTCATTAAATAATAGAGCAGTAAGCCGCAAGCCCCGTCTTTCTATCTTTTATAATAAGGGAGCTGATAAATGAAAACCCACGAAAACTGGACACCCTGTACAAGCGATTCAGGAAGTCTCGGCCTAATATCAGTGTTAAAGATATCTTTGTGTATATCTTGTGTATGCAATTACTTAAGTCTAAAATACCAATTTTGTAATAATTGTGAAGTATGTTGATCAAATCGCAATTTAACGCCCTTTGCTATGCCCAAATTTCTATCCACATCGGAAGAAATTGGCTCTACCCCATTTAAAGAGATTATAAAATGACTATTGCTTAAAAATTCATCTGTATTTGTTCCAAATACAAGCATTTTTGTTTTTCCGCCATTTAGTACTTACCATGTTCCCTCAAAATTATTATTATTTAAATCATTGTTTATCATCTGTATAGCCTGTATTGAATTGGTTGAAGGAAAATAATAGTAGAGCTGCATATCGTCAGCGTAGTGAGGAGAAGAGCAATACTAAAGGCGGCTTAAAATATCGGCAGTATACAGTGTCACCATTAAAGTCCGCACCATATGGAACTTTTTTTTATTAATGAGGTTAGTTAAAATTAAATTTCGGCAATCGTTTTTGCTTCAAATTAGACTAAAAATTATATAATCAAATGTCACCATCTGTCATTCGGTATCTGTCAAAAATTACATTTTAATCAAAAAATGCTGAAAAATGGCATTCTTTTACCGAATTTCAAAAAATTTTATTAGAAAAAGTTGTTTCTAGTACAATTCTTGGCCTAAATACAATGTTTCAGTTTTCTAGCTCAAAGTTGACTTTTTTGCCATTTTTTCTAATTAACTTTTTTTTTATTTAATGTAAGTTCGCTTAATGGATATTAAACTATTTGCTTATACCATATTCAATATTTTATTTAGTTTGTATGAGCTTTTTTTTACTAGAATGCCATTTTTTTTCGAAATTTATAATTAGAGGCAAAAAAATTTGACACAGGTGGTGCAAAGTTATAGTAATTCAAAAATTTTAACAGATAGACGTCAGATGTTTTGTTTTCCAAAGGACAAATACATCTAAATATTTGATAAAAATTTTATTTTATACTTAAAACTATCATTATTATTAAAAGGAACAAAAAGGAACTTTAATCATTTTAAATAGGTAACACAAAAGCAATATAAATTTCACATTTCAGTGTGACGTCCTTCTCGCTCTATACAAACACCCGTCCGTCTATAAACGTCTTTGACAGCATTTTGTAAAAAGCTTGGTCTTATATCGGCACAACACTGTCTTATCGTTTGTTCCAAATGCTCGATATTTCTAAACGGTCGATTCTTATAAACTTTCTGCTTAAGATAACCCCACAGAAAAAAGTCTAGTGGGGTTATGTCAGGCGACCTGGGTAGCCAGTGACATTCTCTATCACGCCCTATAATTCTGTTTTGAACTAATTGGTTTATGCGTTCTTTCACTGCTACAGTTTGATGTATGGGTGCACCATCAAGCTGATACCATAAGTTATGTCTATGGTGTAAGGGCATGTTATCCAAAACTTCGGTAATCTCGTTATCAAGAAAATTCAGGTACCTTTCACCAGTTAAGTTTACTCTAAAGAAGTATGGTCCAATAAGCTCATCTTTCAAAATTCCACACCAAACATTGGTTTTAAAATGATACTGGTCGCGACATTCAATTGTGAAGTTAGGATTTTCTTGGGACCACCATCGGCAATTTTGTGAGCTTACGGTACCATTCGAAGAGAAAGTGGCTTCATCTGTCCATAATATCTTGTATGGAAAAAGAATATTCTCCTCATATTGTCCCTGATACCAAAACGAAAAATCAAGTCGGATATCAAAATCGCGTTCTTTTAATGTGTTTATAAACTTGGGTTTATATGCCCGAAATCGATTTTTCTGAAGAATTTTTCTAACGCTTTCCCTCTTGCACCCTGTTGAATCACTTATCTTGGTTACACTAGTTTGACCGTGGTCAATAACAGTTAAACAAACATCAAGTTGTGCTGCTTCATCGTATTTACTTGCCGCGTGAGGTTTCTTAAAATTATTTTGAACAGATCCAGTTTCTCTAAATTTTGACATTATTCTTGAAGTAGTGCTATGCTGCAAATTTTTTTCTGGATGCCTCTCATTAAAAGTGGCAGATACTTGCCGGTGAGGCATATTCTCTCCACAAATTAAGACAATTTCTATTTTTTCTTGAATGGACAACATTGGTGATAACACTGAAAACTATAACTTGCGAAAATATTCAAATTTATGACATTTCTTTTATTTATTCGGCACTCCAATTAGTTTTTTTTTCCATAGCCTACTTATAAAATTCAAAATTGCCTTGATATTTTATTGTGGATAAAAAGAAAATGTGTCTAAATTTTGAACTAATCTGATATCTGGGAATTTTATTATAAGTTTTTTAAACTTCTTAGGTGTATGTACTATCAAAAAAATGGAATATCTGACGTCTATCTGTTAAAATTTTTAAATTAGGATAACTTTGCACCACCTGTGTCAAATTTTTTTGCCTCTAATTTTAAATTTCGAAAAAAAATGGCATTCTAGTAAAAAAAAGCTCATACAAACTAAATAAAATATTGAATATGGTATAAGCAAATAGTTTAATATCCATTAAGCGAACTTACATTAAATAAAAAAAAAGTTAATTAGAAAAAATGGCAAAAAAATCAACTTTGAGCTAGAAAACTGAAACTTTGTATTTAGTCCAAGAATTGTACTAGAAACAACTTTTTCTAATAAAATTTTTTGAAATTCGGTAAAAGAATGCCATTTTTCAGCATTTTTTGATTAAAATGTAATTTTTGACAGATACCGAATGACAGATGGTGACATTTGATTATATAATTTTTAGTCTAATTTGAAGCAAAAACGATTGCCGAAATTTAATTTTAACTAACCTCATTAATAAAAAAAAGTTCCATATGGTGCGGACTTTAATGGTGACACTGTATGATGGAAAGAAGAAAAGAGGTGCCAAGATAGTGCCCTGCGGTACACCCTTGTCGGTGGGCAAGAACGTTGATTGGTTATTAGAGGAAAATATGACGCGTTGACTTATTTACCGTCGACCATATTAACTGTCCCATCCCCAAAGCCCCAATACTTTAATTTCTGTAAAAGAATGGAGTGAGAAAGTACGTCAAAAGTACTATTCTCAAGTAGTATAAGAGATGCATTTTGATGATGACATATTTACTCTTTAATTTGAACAATGTTCTTTACTCCTTATCTTTGTCGTTCCTCTTTTTTGAAATATCTGGATATACAGTGGTTTTCAATTTTGAATGTTTAAAAGGTTCTGGGTGTCTTGATTATTATCTTTAGGGTGGGAGCCAGTCACGGGGGAGTCTGTATGTTTCCTGGTGGGGCGCGTCTCTATGTGAATTTGTTATTAGTATATTGTCCAATACGCCTGTTCGTGCGCAATATTTAATGAGAATTTGATCGAAAAACTGGTGCATTGTGTCCTTGTGCATGTCATTGTGCAGTACTCTTGTAGGTGTGTATCTTGGTGCGTCTGTTATTATTCGTAAAATTCTGTTTTGAAAAATTTGCAACTTTTTAAATTTTGTCTTGTTTATGGTACACCAAGTCGGTATACCGTATGTTAGTACTGGTCTAATTATTATCTTGTACATTCTTGGTCCTGTTATCTATTCTACTGTTCTTATTTATCAAAGGATACATTACACACAATTGAGTTTGTGCGCAGGCTAGCGTGGTCAACATTGTCGTTCCAGGCCATCTTATTGTCAAACACGAGTCCCAGGTATTTGACTTTGCTTTTCTATGGTATTTCCTTGTTGTTTACTTTGACTCTGCTCTCTGATAATCTGACTCGTGATTTTGAGAAAAAGATGGCCTGAGTTTTGGAGTCATTTAGACGGATCTTCCAAGTATCAAGCCATGCAGAAGATTTATGTGTATTTGCAGGCGTGAGATTACTATTCGGGGCTGTCTCGAGGTGGCGGTTATTGCCGTGTCGTTCGCAAACAGATAAAGTTGTGTTTGTGGGTGCTTGGGGATATCGCTAGTGTATATATTGTACAGGACCAGCGCAAGAGGAGATGCATTTTGATTTTCCTACGACCACCTATAAATATGAGAAAAAAAGCACTGTTAACTTACCTAGAAAGTGCTATATATCACACACGTGTTGAAAACATATTTCAATACGTGTGTTGAAATATAATTTTCAATGGCGCACTAGGTATTTTTAATTTAAACAGACTGTGTCAATTTGACAGCAAAACTTATTAATTTTAAAAATAACAAACTTTCGGGACCCGTGGTGCGAACTGGGGTACTGGGTGGGGTAAATCACACGAAGACATTACTATTAACTATTAAATATATACATACATTTGTCTATTTCTTTTTATTTTGGTGACTATTAGGTTTTTATCACAAATATAATAAATAGGTAAAAAGTAAAGAGCGATAAAACAGAATCCATTAAAACAAAATATGTCAATAATTGTCAACACAGAAAAAAAAGGTTTGAATTGTCAAAAAGTGTCCGGCACAGACGAATATAGGTTAGGAGTCGCTGGATGCTTCGTAGACTAGAAATGGAATGAAATAACGATTAGCGTCTTATGTTCGATTTTTAAAATAATTAGGTGCGTGGTATCTGGTATAGAATATACATGCAATGTTTCAAGGATCTAAAGTAGGTACCTAAATTAAATGTAATTTTTGTAATTATTTAATAACAATGTAAGCAAACTTTCATAATTAACAGGTTATCGATATTGTAAGCAAACTTTTATAATTAACAGGTTATCGATATTTAACATCATCTCAAGTTCCATGAATTGAGGTTATGAGGTTATTTTGTTTAGTTTTTTTTTTTTTTTTTAATTTTTAGGTTTTTGTTATGTTATTTTATTCCTTTGTTGAAGAATTGTAAGAAGCTAAAAAAACTAAGTTTTATACATAGTACATAAATAGCTGTGATAAATAGTATGTTAGTGAGTGTAAGAAAATAGAAGAACAAGGTAATATTTTTATTTAAAAGTAGGTACCTATATCAAAATATTTAAGTGGGCATTGTTTCTTATTTGTTTTCATTTGTCTTGAAATTTGTTTAAACATCCATTTTGAGTCTATACTTTGTCCGTGTTACCGTCGCGTCGTTTGTACAGGGTCTTCCAACGAGGACTGAACAGGGGCTCATTTTTGAGCTTCCTTGTATTTAAAGAAAAATCCAAAATAGCCAATCAATGTACTTTTTCCTGCAGAATTCAAAAATGAAACCAAAAATTTATTTGAACCAGAAACAAAAGAGTTACGCTATGAATAAGGTGTTTTTTAAATGGAACATAGCTTTTTTTATACGATTTTTGGAACGAGTGATTTTTTATTTGTCCGTTCTGATTAAAATATTTAATATTGTGACAGCTATTTTTATTAAATTTTAATGTTTTATCCAGTATAAATTAACTTTAACCTGTTTAAAACATACACTAGGTAATAAAGGTATAATCACCTTTAAATCCTTCAAAGTCAAAAAATTTGACAAATTTACTATAATATTGCCGAAATGAAATATTCATTAGATGAGAGATTGCAGATTGTTATCTTGTTCTACAAATGCCAAGAAAATGCAAGAGAAGCAAGGAGAAGATTTATTGCAAATTTTCACAGAAATATATCCGTCAATACTGTTCTAAGGATAAAGAACCTATTTGAGGAAAATAAAACATTACATGACAGAAAAAGAAATCCAACTCTATACTAATTTAAAAAAAAAACATTAATAATTTAATTGTTCAATGTGACCTCCGTTGTTCTCGAAACATGTGCGATAACCTCTTTGTAGCCTTTCCAAACTTGCTGTTATACTGTGATTTTCCTGGTTAAGGCGATTTATTTCATTCACAATTTTCTGCATGATCTCTTCAATATCGTGGTTTCGCTGCTTGTATACCACGTTCTTTAAATGGCCCCAAAGAAATGTGTCTAATATTGACAAATCGGGACTATTGGGTGGCCAAGCATAGGTTCCATTTCTACCAATCCATTCTTCATGGCGTCCGTTTAAATATTGAGTAACTTCACGCACGGCATGCGGAGGGGCCCCATCATGTTGCCAAATTAAATTTTGATATTCTTCCAATGGTAAATCTTCCAAAAAGTTCTCAATTTCGTTTTCTAAGAACTCGTAGTATATCTGTGCATTTAAAGTCCCGTTAAGAAATATTGGTCCCAAAATTCTATTATTTTTTATGCTACACCAAACATGGATTAAAGTCCTTCCTTGAAATTTAATTGTCTGAAATTTTCTTGGATTTCCAACGGCCCAGTGATGATTATTATGTCTATTGAAAACCCCCGATGTTGTGAATGTGGCTTCGTCAGTCCATAAGATATTTCTGAATAAATTAGGGTCTTCGTTTTCTTTCCGAATCACAATTTGGGAAACAAATTGGAAGCGAAGTTCTTTTTGTGCCGGTGTTAGATGTTGAAGTGGAAGGATATGATAAGACCTAAATTTATGATTTCTTAAAGTCCTGTGAACAGTTCCTTGGATAACTCTTCTGCGTCTTACACCGCCGCCGTATTGAACGTCCCGAACTGCGTCCGAAATTGATTTGGTTGGATTCAGTAGAAAATAATTCACAATGGCACGGTCTCGATTTCTATTCCTTTCTGGATTTCTTTTTCTGTCATGTAATGTTTTATTTTCCTCAAATAGGTTCTTTATCCTTAGAATAGTATTGACGGATATATTTCTGTGAAAATTTGCAATAAATCTTCTCCTTTCTTCTCTTGCATTTTCTTGGCATTTGTAGAACAAGATAACAATCTGCAATCTCTCATCTAATGAATATTTCATTTCGGCAATATTATAGTAAATTTGTCAAATTTTTTGACTTTGAAGGATTCAAAGGTGATTATACCTTTATTACCTAGTGTATGTTTCAAACAGGTTAAAGTTAAATTATACTGGATAAAACATTAAAATTTAATAAAAATAGCTGTCACAATATTAAATATTTTAATCAGAACGGACAAAAAAAAATCACTCGTTCCAAAAATCGTATAAAAAAAGCTATGTTCCATTTAAAAAACACCTTATCCATAGCGTAACTCTTTTGTTTCTGGTTCAAATAAATTTTTGGTTTCATTTTTGAATTCTGCAGGAAAAAGTACATCGATTGGCTATTTTGGATTTTTCTTTAAATACAAGGAAGCTCAAAAATGAGCCCCTGTTCAGTCCTCGTTGGAAGACCCTGTACCTAAAAACTCTTACCAGAAAAATCAAAAAAGAGGTATGAGTATGCTTACGAACAATTTTTGGAATGGCGCAAGACAAAGCAAATCAAAAGCTTGTTTTCAGAGAATATTTTCATGGCCTATTTTAATGAGACTTCTGAAAAAGTAGCTCCGTCTACATTATGGACTCAATATTCAATGCTTCGCAGTACCTTGAGCATTAACCATAATGTCGACATTACAAAATATTTGAAATTAAAGGCTTTTTTGAAGAGAAAATCCAGTGGGTACCGACCCAAAAAAGCCAAACCATTTACACCAGAAGAAGCGCAAGAATTTCTTGTAAATGCTCCAAACGAAAAGTATCTTTTAACAAAGCTACAATGTATTTTTTTAAAATGATTTTTTTTAGAAAAATCTAAAGTTTTATATTTATGTTGCAGGTAGTACTCACCTTAGGCATCTCAGGAGCTTGCCGGAAACTAGAACTATGCCAACTCACGATAAATGATATAACAGATATGGGTTCCGCAGCGGTAATAAGTATTAAAAATACAAAAAATTACATCCCTCGGAGCTTTACAATTACTAGTACATTCTATGAAATATTCAAAAAATACAAATGTCTCAGACCAAATACAAACCAAAACCGTTTTTTTTTAAATTATCAAAATGGAAAATGTACTCAACAACCAGTGGGCATAAACAAAATCGAGTGTCCCAAAAACGGTAGCTACATTTTTAAAACTTGAAAGCCCAGAGCTTTATACAGGACAATGTTTTCGAAGGTCGTCTGCAACAATTCTCATTGATACTGGTTTAGACCTAGCCACACTTAAAAGGCATGGTGCTATATAAGCTATATAAGTAATAATAGGTATATAATAAAAAATATTTAAAACATCTTGGATTTTATTTTGTAAACATAAAACACAATCTGACATAATTCAGATGTATGAGGGTGTAGTATGAATCATGTGTGTGAATGTGTAGATTAGAATGGAAAAGTTAAACAAATAATTTTTCAACGCTAGTGTTGAAAAAAAATTGTAAATTATAAAAATTTAGTCATTGCATACTTACAAAATATAAAATACAATTCAAAGGAATAATTCTATGTGGTCATAGGAAAAATGTTGTACATTACTAGTGTGAAAGCGATATTCTAAAACTCGGAGGATTTCCGCACTCGGCTAACGCCTCGTGCTAAATACCTCCTAGTTTGAAATGTACCACTTTCATCACTTGTTATGTAATATACTATTGCGTCGAGCTCCCTGAGAATGTCGTCAGAAACATTAAACAGAGCTGTAGTTGTACTATGAGCAGCACGAAAGCCAGATTGAGTTGATGGTAATATTCGACTTGCTTTCAAATGCGGTAAGGAGCGGGAGCGTTATTATAATATTATGAGGAGAGCCCTGTCCAAGTTAGTATATATAGTATGTAGAATATTTGTAAAAAATCAAAATAAAAAAATATATGCAATACGAAGACAGCTAGTGGGGGTGTTAAGTAAGATTTTTCTATTTAAAAATCCTGTTAATTGAGAATAAAACCTGAAAAGCTTTTACACTCTCGCCGTAAATCAAAAATGCAAATTTTGTTTAAGGTTAAAGTTTAAAGTAGGTAACGAATTTTCAAAGAAAATTAATTTATTTGTGTATTTATGGATAAATCAATTTGAGAATTTAGAGACAAACAATTTTCTGGCACGTGTTGTTTTCAGTAAAAAAAAACGCAATCTTTTGGCACTCATAATAAATTAAAAAGTTTAATTTAAAATTATTATCGTGGTTAGAAAAACATCACTTCTCTGAAACTGCGACTTAATTAAAAGTCCTAGTTCCAATTTTGCTAATTCTAAGTATTAAATAACTTTTGGTTATAATGTGTTTTTATATTAACGCCTAGAATAATTCCCCATTATGGTAATTATAGACATTTCATCTTCTATGCTACGTCAACTATAATTTTCTTATTAGACAGAGGTTCTTATACATGTTGTTCCATAACTAAGAAGCCGTACTAAGGCCCAATTATATAGGTTGGAATTAACTATAGAACTAATATTAAGATTTACCCTCAAATTAAACCTAAAGTTAATCTAAGGTAGGTTATATGTTGCAATTGTATAGGATAGGGTTAATCCATAAAACCGCTAACTTCAGAACAATGGAAATATCAAAATTGCTTTCTGCTTTCACATTTCATTTGTCAATTGTCATGTTCATGTCACTTAAAAGTAATCTAACTTTGCAACTTATTTTTTTTTAATATTCTTTGATTTGTTAGTTGCAAAGACATTAATGTCTTCGGTGATTTGGCACCACATTTGTCTTTGCAGGCGTTGGCCAATCACTTGAGCTAGCATTCCTACAGAAGTTCTGATATTCTAAACCTTGCAATGAATTCTGAATATATCCAATAGTCCATATTCTCAATACGAGGCATAAAAACCTGAGGTCTTCGCACATTCTCAACTACGTTAATAATCCCCAAATTTTCTTCGTCATCTGAGAGAAGATAATTTACCACAGTCGAGATTCAATAGGTACAAATGGTAAAATAGGTCCAAAAACAAACATATATTAAGAATACGCCATTTTTAGCCCAAGATTGCGAGTTAACTTATACCCAATCCACGAGTTGAGGGCTAATCCGCAATCTTACAGATGGTAGATGTTGGCTCACCCGACATTTGAAGTTGCTCATTGAGCTAACGTTTCCTCACTGTGCCGATGTCTCCGGTTTCCAGGGTGGGAAATATATGAAAAATGCTATGATGACGGAGTTAAAATCGCCCACCGATCGGATCTCCGGGTGGGGGCGGGTCCTGGCGCCTTATCAAGCGAGATTATCCAATCATCCACCATGTCCAGTAGCCATGCGGGTCCTTCGAACAATATTCTAAATGGAAATGGTGTGAAAACTGGAGTTGTTAAAAGACCCGAGATTAGCAACTTCCAAATTGACTTCTGCAATATAAGAGGACTGAACTCGAACATCAATGCAGTCCATCAACATCTACAATTTACCAAACCTCATGTACTTGCACTAACCGAAACCAAAATCAGATCATTGATTAGTACGGTCAGCTATTTATATCTGGGTACGACTTTCACCACCGATTTAGGCGGAATTTTGGCCTTTGTCTCTTTGTCCGGAGTGATATTTCTTGTCAACGAGAGGAGACACTCAAGCCTAACGACTTTGATGTAATGTGGTTTAAAATATCAACGCAGAGAATTACTAAATTCATCTGCTGCCTTTACCGGCCGCCAAGTGATACCCATTATAGAGACTTGTTCTCCTCTCTTGCTAATACTATCGACTTTTTGCAAACCCAAAATCCCAATTCTGAAGTTGTCATCCTTGGCGACATCAACGTTCATAATGTCAACTGGCTCAAATACTCAAACATGACTGACGAACAAGGTCGTTAAGCCGAATCTCTTGCCATCAGCTCTGGCCTCACCCAGCTGGTGGGTGAACCAACTCGGATTCCAGACCGAGGTGATATGGTGATTTTGCTAGTTTGTTGGATATTTTCTTAACTTAAAACCCCGACTTGTACACTGTCACCGTGAAGCCGCCGTTAGGAACGTCTGACCACAACCTTATTTCGGCACTGAACAAACTGCCAATTGGTGCTAAAGAGCCTCCTAAACCACGCACGATATTATACATCAGCTAAGTGGGAGGACCTTAGGGACCATTTTCGAACCTTTCCTTGGCGGGACGTTTGTTTACCCTCTGATGATCCATCCATCTGTGCAACAGAAATATCGGAGGTTATCCTTACTGCCATGGAAGCCTTCATCCCTTTCTCAAAAAAGTGCCCTTCTACCGGCAAGCCTTGGTTTACCAAAAATTGCGAACGAACTGTTAAATCAAAAATTTATTTCTACCGACAATGGCGTAAAAATCCTACCGCCGAAAATCGTACCATCTTTGTTAACGCTCGAAACCAATGCAAGCAAACGATGAACCAAAGCAAAGAAGCACACAACCAGAGGATCAGAGACAAACTTCTTGAATGTCCTAGCGGCTCAAGACCATTTTGGTCGGTAGCTAAGGCCAGTTTAAGTCAGTCAGAATTTTACCAAGTCAACCATTCCACCTCTAACACGTTCTGATGGCACCATTGCGACCAAAGCACAGGAAAAAGCAGACTTACTGGCGATACTATTCTCTTCACATTCAACGGTAAATTTTCAGGGAAGTACTTCACCGAACATTACCCCTGTAGAATCGAGAATGCACGAGATTGCTTTTCGCCACCGCCATGTTAAACGAATCTTGAGCAGTCTCGACACTAAGAAGGCTTCTGGTCCTGACGATATTCCAGTCATTGTAATTAAGACATGCGCTGACGAACTGACACCGGTATTTTGTAGGCTTTTTAACTTATCCTACAAAAAAGGAATATTTCCTTCTTGCTGGAAAACTGCGATAGTCCAGCCCATACCCAAAGAAGGCAAGAATACTTTGCCAAACAACTATCGTCCAGTCGCATTGCTCTCGGTTATATCAAAAGTTATGGAGAAGGCTATCAACGAAAAATTACTAAAATACCTGGCTTCAACATTATTAGTGACCGCCAGTATGGATTCCGTAAGTCTAGATCAACAGGAGACCTTTTCGCTTATGTTACTCATGTTTGGAACAACGCAATAGAACACCATGGGGAGTCTCGGGCGGTAGCACTGGACATTTCCAAGGCTTTTGACCGAGTATGGCATGAGGGGCTCCTAACTGAAGTGAGAACATACGGAATTCGGGTTCAATTTTGTTCATGGCTGTTGAGCTTTCTTAAAGACCGTTCTCTGCGAGTGGCGATGGACGGATTTCTTTCAGACACATTTAACATCAACGCCGGAGTCCCTCAAGGTTCTATATTGTCGCCCACCCTTTTCTTACTATACATTAATGATTTTTTGGAAAAACTAAAAATCCTATATATAGCTTCGCTGATGACCGCACACTTGTTTCATCTTTTACTTTGGATGCTCGGACATCGGCTGCTAATGCACAGCTCTATAGGCAGCAAGAGGTCTCACATCTCAACAAAGACCTGGAAGGAATTCTGTCTTGGGGTGACAGTAACCAAGTAGAATTTAACGCTAAAAAGACCCAGGCGGCAGTTTTTTCTAAAAAAGTTAATGTTGAAGAACCGGACATAGTTATGGCGGGACACTCAATTCCCTTGGATTCATCAATTTATTTATTGGGCGTTAATTTAGATAGTCATGTCTTGGCATAGTCACGTTGCGGCCATGGCTAAGGCAGCCTCGCAGAAGCTTGGAGCACTTTTCCGAACAAAGAACCTCTATACACCCCAACAACTTTTGATGCTCTATAAAGCCCAAATTCGACCATCACTGGAGTACTGTTCGCATATTTGGGGCTCTGCTCCAAAACATACCCTGAGATTGCTAGATTCCATTCAAAGAGGAGCCATTCGCTTGATCGGTGACCATAGTCTGACAAACAACCTGGAAAACCTTGAACATCGAAGGCAGGTTGGCGACTTGAGTCTATTTTACAAATATTTTCATGGCAAGTGTTCAACCGAGGTTGCCCGCTTGATACCACCCAGAGCGGTGCATGGTAGAAATACACGACGAGCCACTGCAGCCCACCAGTACGTGGTTCAGCGTAGTGTCCCTCGAACGACACTGTTTCAAAATTCTTTCATCTGGAGAACGTCATCACTCTGGAACGACCTCCCTGAGATCGTGCTCCCCAACAAGTATAATCTCCAAAGATTCAAGACCGACGTGAATCGTTTCCTGCGCACATGCACCGCTCCTAAAGCGCCATAAAGGATTTATCCTGTAGTGCTGTGCCTTATCATAAAAAAAAAAAAAATCTTGAAATAAATACGGCGTATTTTTAACATATTATTATGTTTGTTTTTAAACCTATTTTACCATTTGTACCTATTGGATCTCGATTGCAGCGTAATTATACAGTAACCTTATATGGATGTTTTTGATGTTGTAAATTATCTTCTCTCAGATGACAAAGAATATTTGGGAATTATTAACGTATAGTTCTTGCAAAACAATTTCTGATGCACATCATCAATCAGCTGGTAATTGTAAATCCGTAAGAATGAGGAAATTAAATTTGGGCAAGAAATATTGGAATTTTATGCGAAATTAAATGTAATACAAACTTAAAGTATTCTTCTTTGATACGAACCCACTTATAGTAAATATCTTGTTTATTCAAGATTGAAAAAATTAATATAATTTGAACTTTATTGCACGACAGTTCGCAACAGAAGTGTCAACGGTGCGGTGGCGCCAGCTCGTTCGTTGGCCGGTTTTGGCGATTTGTTTACGTTTCATAAAAAACGAACCTAATTGTTGTGTGGTTTCGTGTTGTTGTGCGTTTATTTTTTAACAACGACGCCAGATCTTTTCATAAATAACATTAAAAAAAACAGTTCTTTTAAGAACAACAAAAGTGCACACACATATTTCTGTCCATTACGTTGTTTACTATTTGTGAGAAATGCCGAAGCATTTAACACGGCCAGTGCAAAGAGCTAATAACTTCTCCAATAAGCTATTTTTAGAAAGAACTTAACAACAATAGTCCATTTTTACCCTTGACAGCTGTTAGTGAAGTAACTTTAAATAGTATTTTAAGGTCTATATTATATTTTATTTCTACTATTACACATATAGCTTTTTAGCGTGTAGCAGCTGCCCTAAGTTTGAATATCTCCACTATTAGCGCAGTTAAGGAAAATAAATTATTAGAATCACCTAAAAAGAAACGTTCTTATTCATAAAGAATTGTAAACTTGTCAATATTTAATATAAGTTCTATCCGTGGCACTATTTATGAAATGTACGAAACAAGTAAGTTGTATTATTCGAAAACTCTTTAGAACACCATGTCACTTTGACAACTTTAATTAAGAAATTAAAAGACAGACAACTGTTTGATGGTTGTCTTAACTCTTGATGAAGCATTTTAAAGGAAATAGGCTTCGGATGGAAATAGTTCAAAGCCTAACTTTTACAAATCGTTAATAGGTTGGTACAAGAAATTTTGTATGCCCTTTTTTTTAACATATTCTCAAATATTGAACTTAAATTATTTTAAGACATAAGCCACCAAAAAGATATTTAGTTAATGGCCTGGTTAAGAAATATGGACATAAAGCTTTACGGCTTCCTCCATACCACTCCATTTAATCCGATTGAACATGTTTGGGGGATAACCAAAAATTATAACAGACGTATTGGTCGAGATGGCAGTACAGAAACTGACTGTATGAATATGTAGAAAAAATCATTGCATACTGCTACTTCTGATGTTTGGAAAAATTCCATTCGGCACCCAGAAGATATTAAAATGGTATAAAAGAAAACATGTATTAGATAGACTGAATATTTAATCCATTATTATTGAAGTAAAAGAAACGAGTGATTCAAGTGATTTGGAGGATGATTGATGATTCATACTTGTACCATTATTTTCGTTTTTCCTAATATTAAAATCCAAAAACTAAAATAATTAGAGTCTTTAATTAAAGACTACTTACGTGAAATTTTAGGCATATTTTTATCTCGTCTACTTTTACGGAATACGGAATAATAAAATAGATTAATAGCCAAAGCATATATAAAAAAAGTAACAATGAAATTGCATGACTATTCCAATGCCATTTAGGTATAAATTGGCATCCTGGAAGATTTTAAAAATAAAATAAATAAATTTGTATTTATTTTTGTAAATTTATCTTGTTTTGGTGTGTTAAGCACATAAAGTTAACTGTCACACTAAAATTTTCGCCATTAATAATTTCGTCGATAAGTAAAGAAACCCATCTACAGGGCATCCCATTTAGGGGTCTATCGCTCCCTGAGAAGGCATTTCTCGATATACATAAATAATATACATGTATGATTATTTTGGCATGTTAATTACGCCCTTTAGTTATGGGACACCCTGTGTAGAGAAACTTTTTTTGTGAATTGAAAGATACACACGTCTTCCATATTATATAGTAAGATGTAGCTAAAGATCGGCTCTGGACACGCTGTATATAATGTGAATCGTATTTATCATGCTTCCCATATTTCGCTTCGCCTCCTTAACTGAATTTTATACGGGTGGATAAACAGGTAGAAAATGAATATATTCTTAAAAAAATGTATTACATTTTTCTTGGAAAGTGGCTCAGAAATACAATAAAACTGGGAATAGCTTTTGGGTTTATTCTCTTTATATTTTGTTATATTTTAAAAACTAGGTTATGTAAAAGTTGGTTACATAGGAATATACAGCGTACTTGGCATTCAAGAACAGCTGATTATGAAAAAGCATCCATTTGCCGGAGGGATGTTACCAGGGCTGTCTCAATTCGGAGGTGCCAGGGGTGCGGGGTACATGGGCGGCAAGTCAACGGGGCGGCGACAGCCGGCCGGTAAAAAAAAAATTAAAACTAATTTATTAGTAAAATAATCAATATAAAAATATTATCATTATAGTAGGTAACAACCTAGAGTTAAAGATGCATTTTACAAATACAACTGGAAATAAACAAAACAACATGGGTTTTGAAAATGCTACTCCACGTGACAACCAGGTGGTCATTTTCATATGACGTCAGAGGGTCGGCGGCCATTTTGCTTGGAGGACAAGCAAAGTAAATAAACACAAGCGGTTGGATTATAAATTCAAGTTTTCTTTACAGTTTGCCTTGAATAGACCCTAATTAGAGATATATGTTCGTTGTGCTAATAATTAAAGTGTCCTAAATAAAAATGCCGTCGTTTTGTTTAGTGGTAAATTGTGGGCTGAGGGGAATAGGGACAATGTACAATATTTTAGAATTCCTGCAGTTCTTTAAAACGGCGTAGAAAACCTTAATCGACTCTTCCAAGAACGGGGTAAATGTGGAGAAGAGTTTTAGCAAGGGAGTGATAGTCAATGAAAGTATGGAAGAATTTACTCCAGACATTTTTTAAGTGATAACATTTAATTTTTGGTATAACGACCTAATAAAATAATCTCATGTAAGCATTTCTATGAGCTCCAGCAGTATTGGCAAACAAAGACAACCCTGAGTGGATCCCTTATTAAAATATGAGGCACCTTATTCCAAAGAATGCAATTCAAGCCCAAGATAACAGAAATGAGAGAGTGCAGAAATGCAAACGAGTAAAGTATCAGAATTATCAGATAGGTGTATTATTGTAAATAGTAGGTATAGTAGCGGAATTAATTGTATTATAAAGTAGACATAGTGTTGATTTAGGTTGAAGTTTTTTTTATTAAGTAATGTTGTGAATAGAACAGCAGATTAAGACGAAGGTACTCCGGGAAGTAGTAGAGAGGAAGAAAATTTTGAAATTAGTGAAAACTGTTGCCACACAGAGTGAGTTAAGTATGAATGATTTATGCAAACTTTTCGAAGACTGTACTAGTAGTACTGTTAGAATATATTATAGTTTGGAGAAGCGGTTAAAATAATGTGAATTAAATAAAAAATCTATCTACCTAATGTGATTTTTTATTTATTCATGAATATATCTCTTTCTAAGACAGTACAGGATCTACCAAGGAGGTAGTACAAGGAGAGAGTGAAACATTTTCTAGCATCCTACTCGTCTAACAAATTCTTTTTTGCCCTATGATGAACTTGATTTTATATAACATTTTAATTTGTTAAATTGTTACTGTGGGTTTAGACCCAATGAAATAGTAACAGAGTTATCCAAAACCCAAACCTAATAAGCCTCAATGAAATGGTTACAGAGTGTATCCAAAACCCAAACCTTATTAAAACTTAATTTTACCTTGCCGACTACAATATAAGCATTGGGATTTACTTTCTTCATAAAATTTAAATACTTGCAAGCCTTTGTACGCCTTCCGCTGCTGCCCAGTGTAAAAACTATGTGTTAATATAAGGTAGTTTACCAAGTCAATCCTTGCTACTTCTGGCAGACATTAAATTTCCAAAATCAGTCTCTCCGAGCAGATAAGGATCAATATCACCAATAATTTTAAGTTTTGCATCGTATCTACATTTAACATCGCCACTAAGAGTCTTTAAATATTCACTTCTTTCCATGTTTTGAAATCTTAAATTGAACACTACAGAATGTAAACAAAAGATCGAGGCACACACTAGGAAGGTCAAATAAGTATTGCGATAGGAATACAGTTGGAACACGAAAAAATATTTAGTCCGGGTAGCACAGGCATAGATACATCTTAGAAATGATTACAAATGAATCCTAAAATTACTTTGAAGCTTATTAAATTAAACCGAAAGAATCTAATAAGTCATTAGCATAAACGGTCATGAACCTTTGTTTGTCTTTTAGGCAAAATGGCCGACCTGTCAAAGCCACGTGTTTGAAAGTGGTCAATGTATTGTTTGCTTTTGCTTTAACACGTTTTAACCCATCATTCCATCAAATCGCGTCGCATCGCCGGCATCGCGTCGGTGCACGCGGTTTTTGTCAGGTTGCAGGAAAATTCTCGTTTATGCCCTGAACCTATAAATGCATGCACCGGGATAATTTGTACTTAATTAATTTTGAAGTTGTCAATCTCAGCAACTAAAAAACAAAGCTGTTGGTCTCTAATCTTTGTGTTCGATTTTGTAATTGCTGGCTGGCCAATAAAAATATTTCCCAGGTAAGCAAACTTGATATTTTTTTCTTTTGTGCGGTTAAAAATTGAAGTAATACATTTATGGTGTTTTGATATTTGTTTTGCAAGAAAAAGCGAGAATTTATTTCTTAATTATATTTTAAATGTTTTAATTTTGCAAATGTAAACTTGGGTTTTTGAACTGCATCAACCTATTTTTTTAACAGATGCGTGAAATACGGGCAATTTTTTTGCTGAAACCGGGAAAATTTGATTTTTCTTATTAAAGTAAACATAGGGGGAGTTGTTTTTAAAATATGAATAAAATTAAAATAAAATCGATTTGGAACGTTTCTTTGCGATAGTCAATCTTTATCGAGAAACAGCTTAACTTACATTCCACCGTTTTTATAAGTTTTTTACAAAAAGTATGTCAAATATCGACGCATCCGTTATACCATCATTGAATAAACCTTTAGAAGTTTTGAAGATATTCTGCATGTTTTTTATAAAGATAATGTTTATGAGGATCCTAGCTATTGGCCATCCGTACTATCAGACAAAATTAGGTTAACTTTAGTAGAGTTAACTCTTACAACTTACAGAAGCGGATGTAAACTTTCCTTTAAACAAAGATAACAAAGGTTTCTCATCTATTTATTATAAAGTAACGGGGAAATAATTCCAAGAGTTTGACTAGTGTATTCTAAATTAAAAGATTGTGTATTATGCGGCCTAAAGTTTAAATATAGTTGTTAATGACGCTGCAACAGCGTCTTTAGAAATTACAAGCTTTCTTGTAATTGTACAGGAGCTATACGTTTTCTTCTCCGCATCGACTAAACGTTGGAGGGCCTTAAAGAATTAAATCCCAACTTTAACACTTAAACCCCTTTCAGATACTAGATAGAAAAGCAGAATAGATGAAAATACTAGATACTTTAAAACTACAGACATGGCAAATTCATTACTTCTGAAAATTAAATCGTTTAAATATTATATTTCTTCCATTATTACATGGTATAATGTGTTAACAAAAATTAATATCGTAAGTAAAGATATGCAGGAATCAGATGCTACACTGCCAAATATTACTTTAATGTTAGAGAAACCAAAACATATTTATATAATATTAGGTCAGATAAAGGTTTTAGTGATATTCAGAAGAGGCAAAAAATAATGCAGAAGATATCGATTGCGACCCTTTATTTCCTCCGGTTAATATTATTAGACCCCGAACAAAAAAACGTTTACTTTACTACGAATATAAAGATGAAGCTTCAAAAAATCCGGAGAACCAATTCAAAATTAATTTTTAGTAATAACTTGTAATATTGGACACTACATTATCAAAAATAGAAGGAAGGTTCGATCAAATAAAACAACATCACATAGTTTTCAATTTTCTCAACGACTTAATAATTTCCTTAATACAGAGAAATCAAATAGGTCTACAAAATGTAAATCTGTAAAAGTATGTTACATGGTCCATCTAAAAATGAAAAAGATATCATAGCTGAAGATTTATGAGATGAAATTGATACCGTTGCACCCTATTTTTCCAACTGAAATGAGCGCGTTAAATGCGATTTAATACCTACTTATCTATCTGTTTCCAATTTTAGTAATTGTCATTCGAATTTTTTTTACATAACATGTGGCTGTGGCCAGCGGAGAAAGAAGCTTTTCAAAACTTAAGATAATAAAAACTTATTTGAGATCGACAGAGGGACAAGAAAGGCTTTCAGACTTATCTATTATTAGTATTGAAAACAATAAATAGTAAAAAAATACTACTTGGTAAGTGGTAATCATAATATGACATATGAATATGTAGGTAAATATGCGAGAACTTTGTCCCCTAGCCACTTGCTGAGACCTTATACAATAAGGATTAACCAAATTATGCTAAAACAGCTATTCTCTGGGCTACATGCCCCAACGAGCGCTGAATTACATAGCAAAATTTGGCGTATTTTTGGCGTATTTTGGCGTTAGGGCATGTAGTTTGTATTTTAGTACTAACAGTGTTGGTCAAAATACGCCAAACTTTGCTATGTAATTCAGCGCTCGGTCGGGCATGTAGCCCAGAGAATAGCTGTTTTAGCATAATTTGGTTATGCAATAAGGAGTCAGCAAGTGGCTAGAGGACAAAGTTCTCACATATTATTATATACATATTTATATGTCATATTAGTATTGAAAAGGACATTTTGGAAGATACCTATAGATGTATCAGATATTATAACAGAATTTGTATTAGAAAAGGCAAGAAAAGCAAAGATTATTTAAGCATTTTGACCGACTTATTAAATATATGTATTTAATATAATGTATTCATTTGGTTATTATATTAATAAATTAATAATTATTATGTTAGGTTGTAAAATTAAGAAATAAACTTAGTTTATTATATTTTCTGTTTTTTGTTGTTTCATTTATAAGGTAGAAATATTTCAGAGAAATTTCAATTAATCCTAAGGATGTGAGGGGGAGGGGGCATAGTTATTATATATATCGCACACGGGCGGCAGCTACCCTAGGAATGGCCCTGGATGTTATTTTCTTTTCAGATTGAACATTTTTGTTATTCTAAATTTTTGAATCCTTGTAGACCGAAATCTCACCACCAGACAAAATGACACATTCTCTCCACTATACTATATGGTGGGTAAGTGTGCACGGAGTTTCTTGCTATAGAGGAACTTTAGAACCTAATCAGTACCCTAAACTTTACCTGTTCCAAATTTAACCTTTTTAGAACGGACTCTAGAATAGTAGTACAGTAAGCAAGTCATATTTTATAAAGCCAACCAATTATAAACAAGATCGTTTTGATGAAAATATTTATAATTAATCTATAACAATACTATACTAAATGTATCATTTGACTGCATTTCGAGAAGTGTCAAAATAATTATTTCTCCCGTTTTCTTGCAAATATCTTGCAGTAAAGTCTCTAATTTAAATGTGTTCAGTTCCTGGTACAATGTGTCAATATAAGTGAGCCTATCGTAGTAATAAAATATCATTAATACTTTATTTTGGAGGATTTTAATTTTATTAAAATTTGTTATACCACACATGTCCCATATGGGCAATAAATACCTGATATGTGATAGGAAAAATGCGTTATACACCATTGCTTTGCTTTGGTTTTATCTGATAAGTAGAAGTAATTTAAACATCGCTGCGATTATTGATAAAAATTTATTGGTTTACATGGTCAGACCAGTTTAGATCCTCATCCATAATTAAACTTAGAAACTTAATTATTTCAACTCGTTCTAACGGTACATTATTAATGAGAATAGCGAAGTTTCCCATTTATTTGATTTTCTGTTTGAACATCATACTAGGAAAGTAGGGTAAAAAGGCCCGTGGGGTGAGTGGGCCATCTCCTCATTGAACCTATGTGCCAAAAGATATCTTTATTTTAGTATTTTACTTGAACCTATAGTAGCGTCGTCTACAAGCAACAACCTAAACCGTTGCGATCAACGTCGCATAGCGAAAATAAATGGCTGCCAAGGTGATTGTTGTTGTTTTCGCTTTCTCAACTTTGGTTAAACTTCCCGTTTTCTTTCAATTAAAAATTTAGTTTTGATATAACCTATTTATTACAAGGTTAATAAAAAGTATATATTTAAAATACTTTCATGTGTTTTAGTAATGTTTCTAGTTGTTTAGGTTATAATTGAGGGATCCAGTTCCCTCTTTTAAAAAGGTTTTTGGGGTAAATGGGTCCTAGGAATGAAGGAAACTGGATCCCTAGTAGCCCATTTACCCCAGCACCTATACAATGTTTTTATGCATTATCGCATCAGACCTATTTTTTGTAGAATGGGCAGAGTTTATCTTAGAAAGACTAGCCGAGGATCTGATGGGGGGTCGTTACAGTCGAGTTGTATTAGAGAATGCTGTGAGAGAAGTTCGAGAAGGGCAAAAGACTACTCGAGGAGCTGCACAATATTATGATATTCCACGATCGACTTTGAAACATTATGTCCGCGGAACCAGAGGTAGTGGGGTTCTTCCTGTTGGCGGAAAGGGAGATGGTGGAAAATATTCATTATCTGCAGAAGAAGAAAGTCGATTAGTAGAAGGAATTGTAACTGTGAAGAAATGGGGATTTGGTTTATCGCGACATGAAGTCCTTGATGTTATTCAAATTTATACGAAGAGCAATAATATAAAGACTAAATTTAAAGATGGGCATCCTGATGAGGATTGGTATATTTCATTTGCTTATCGAAATAAGCTATCCCTTAAAAAACCTCAGGCAGTAAAATATTTACGAATGTCTCAAATAAATCCTTTTGTAATATATGGGTTCTTTGACTTACTCAATAAAACAGTGGATGAGCTTAACTTGGTAAATAAGCCACAACAAATTTTTAATTTAGATGAGACGTCTTTTTCGCACGACCCAAAAAAGACCAAAGTAGTTGGTGCAGTTAGTTTACTGAGCACCAGAATGACAACTTCTGCTGGAAGAGAAAATACATCTGTATTAACCTGTACTGCGGCCTCCGGCCAAAAGTTGCTACCCTTGGTGATATTTAAGGCAAAATGTTATAAAATTGTGTAAAAGATGACATGGCTTACGCAGTCTCCAAAAGGGGATGGATGGAGGCTACCATTTTTTACGATTAGTTAAAAAAAAAGTTTTTTACCAAATATTGCTAATGAGCGACCAGTGCTCCTATATATGATGGGCATTCAACACACTGTCCACACACAAGTCCTAATCTCTGTACGTTGGCAACCGAAAACTATATTAAAACTTCGGCCACACAACTCACGTTTTTCAACCGCTAGACGTGGCTATATTTAGTCCCTTTTAAACCAGCTGGGAGAAGCATCTTGTAAAATGGCAACGACTAAATCCTAAAAAAAAATTGTGTGGAATTATTAGATAAAGTTTATGATGATATGCCAACAGCGAACATAAAGACTGGTTTTAGAAATACAGGAATATACGATGATGTGCGTGATATTCTTGGACTTTACCCTGTGAACAAAGATGCGATTAAGCTTTCGATTTTTAAACCATAAGATTTAAGACGTTATGAGGAACATCAAAAGAACAAAGATTTTGCACATTCCGATGATACTCCACTTGTAGAACCTAACTTAAATGGCTCTGAGCCTAAAACCGCAGATACTATCTTACAAAATTGTATTAAATCGGTTGAACCTCGGGCTGCATCATAAGACAACGACAATCAAGTGGCGGGTTGTAGTGGATTTCAAGGTACATCTACGTCCATTTTAATTGTGGATAATCGAACTATGAATGAAAGCTTACTAAATAACTCTAATTCAAATAGAAATTAAGTATCGGCAGATACGGTCGTTAGCCAGTTAAAGACAATGTTCAATCAAAGTCATTTAAACAACTTCTGCTAGGCATGGTCAGAACTGCAAAGGAAATTTCAATAACAACTAGAAAGCGGCCAATATGTACTGGAGCTGAAATTATAACTAGAAAGGATTATATCACTCAACTAAAAAAAGAACAAACTGCTAAAGAAGGAAAAGGAAAGAAAAAAAAAAGATAACATGAACAAGAAACCTCTAAAAGAAAAAAAAGTTAAATCTTACAAAAATATAACTGTTGACTGTTCAGGCAACAAAGAATTAACAGATGAAATTGAAGAAGAATCTGAAGAAGAAGACGTTACTCCAGTTGATGTAATCGCCGATGACTACGTAATTGTTAACTGCAACGGAGTATTCAACCCAGATCAGGTAGTTTCAATTAATGACTATGAACACTCCATCAGAGTTAGGCATATGGAGAGGTGTGGCAAGACTATCTTGTGGCGCTTGACAGGCAAAGAATGCTCTGTAGGCTACAATCCTGACGACATTGTTAAAATTATTAAGAAACCTATGTTAAAAAACAGCAGAAACATGTACGACTTACCCGAAATGTGTAAATATGTTGAATAAAATAAGTACGTTCTGATTCAGTTGTGTGATATTTTTATTGTCATCTTTCTTAGCAATTTGCAAAACTACATACCTCTGGAAGCGTTTATAATAACTGTATCAAATTTGGGCACCTTTTTAGAGAAGGCCCGATGAAGGGTCCAGTTACCTTGCGATAATCTCCATAATATTCATACCTGAAATATAGACAGGTGACAGTTACCTCATTAGATTTTGGTAACTGGGCCCACTGCAAATAAATAAAAAATAGGAAATTTTAGTAAAAAAAGACAGATATATCTCAAAAATATATTAACAGTGTATTGCTAATAGTCTTATCGTTATATAGCTAGATTATCATAGACATATGGAAAACGATTCTGAAGATATCTTACATAAAATTGTGAAAGTTGCAAAACTAGGGCCCATTTACCCTACCTTGCCTTACTTAGTTTTATCAGTATTGATCTTAAGCCTCTTGGAATAAAGCTAGTCTATATACCTTTCAAGGTCACTGTTGACCTCCCTGCAGAGTTCCTGTTCATTTGCGCCTGTATATACTAGTATCTTGCGTTAAGTCCGGCGCACTTTAAGTTAAGAACATACAGGAAGTACAACAGCGGCTCGAGGACCAAACCCGTATGCATTGGAGGTTGCTTCACTATTCACACTATCAACCCTGACATACTGTTCCCTGCCTTTAAGGTTACTTTCAATTAAATCGATTTGTCGTTTAAACCCAATACTTTTAATTTTTTTAGCAAAAGGTCAACGCCCACTACATCAAAGGCTTTTCTTAGGTCTACGTATACTACCACTGCTATAAGTTTATTATCTAGGGCTCTAGGGACATGGGTAATAAAATTAATTGTAGCGCTCAGAGTGCTGCTATCCTTTAAGAAACCATACTGGTGCTTATCAGTTCAGATATTGTGATTTATGTGTCGCATCATTCGATCCCTAATACCTTTTTCAATCATTTTTGAAAATATGCTTAGTACCCAAGTCGGTCTATAGTTGTTGTTCATAAATTGTTTATTTGCCGATTTAAAGGTAGGGCTTATTTTACTTATTTTTAGTTCATCTAGAAAGCGACCGGTCATCAGGATAGTGTTTACTAACTTAACTATTACTTTCGTACTAGTATTTCTTAAATTAAGTATATCTCTAACCGACCACTATCTCGTCGTGTCCTGGAGCTGAATTTTTTTTCAGGTCCAATATGATTTCCGTTATTTCGTTTTCATTAGTAAATTCTAATTTTGGCCCACTCCAAGATGTGACTCATTACACACAGGGAAATTATCGAGACGCATAATTATAATTTTCCTTTCTAGGTCGCCCACAATTGACTCCCCAATTTTCGCAAAATGATTATTCAGGTTATAAGCAATATTAATTGGGTCGTCAATATGCGAGTAACCCACTTCAAGATTGCATATTGGGGCGTGTATCTTAGTATTCTTAAAGAATTTGTTTATAAATTTCCATTGTTTTCTTGCATTTGTACCTGCTTGCGACCACTACTGTCTAAAATACTGGTTTTTAAGTGAACGTATCTCATTGTTAACTTAGTTCTTTAATTCTTCAAAATCAGCATCTAATTTAGTATTCTTCCGATTTTTGATTTTTGCCGTATATATTTTATCTCCAGCCTTCATCATTCCAAGAACCCGGTTAATCCAGTCATTGTTCTCCCGAGCTTTAAATACTTTCAAGTTCTGTGCTTGTTTTTTAGATTGTAGGATCAATTTTTAAAATACAGATTTCAAGTCTGTATTTACTCAGTTACGTCCGCATCTCGCGTCTCCATATGGTTGATTCTAATTTTATCTGTCCGTAATACACATACGGATATCCGTGATCAAGGATGCATGTGGTTCAGACTTAAGCCCGAGTTCAGCTAAACTGAGGTACGACTTAAGCTGGATTTATAAACTCGAAAAGTTGGTGAAGTTGAAGTTATGGTCAAGTTGTGAGGTTAGATATTCCGAATTCCGAGCATAAAAATTGATTATCTCGAACTACCCGGGAAGTTTTTGAACCTTACATGAGCTTTACATGAACAACATGAACGAGTGTATAAATAGAACCGAGTGTTCCCTTTAGTTTAAATTAAACTCCTATTTCCAACACCAACTGAACCTCAACCTCGCCAACTTTTCGAGTTTATAAATCCAGCTTTAAGCAGCTACTTAAATTCAACGAGCGTTATCGTGTAAGACTAAGTTTAACTGAACCTGGCTTTCTTGAATAAAGTTTAGTGGTGACATTGACAACTTACTTTGTCAAGTAATTCCAGAAACTTAAGCTGGATTTATAAACTCGAAAAGTTGGTGAGGTTGAAGTTTGAAGTTATGATCAAGCAAGCGCGGATCCAGGGGGAGGGTCATGGGCGTCATGACCCCCCCCCAAACAAACAGAGGAACACAAAAAAATAGTATACAGTGCGTCCATAAAGTCTTGCACAAATTGATTTAAAATTCAGGTATTTACTTTTTAAAAACGCTCGGACACGTCAATTAGTACTTTTGTTTGCGCATTTTTTAACGTAAAATGTTTTTATACAGGGTGTCGCACGTATGAGGTATGAGGTCATCAATAAATGTGTTTAAAATAAATTTTCAAACGTCAATATTTCGGAAACCGTGATTTCCAGAGGTGTTAAGTGTTCATCATAGAATTCAAAATTGATATAATATACAGGGTGTTCCATTAAAAAAAAATCCTTGATGACCTCATACGTGCGACACCCTGTATAAAAACATTTTACGTTAAAAAATGCGCAAACAAAAGTACTAATTGACGTGTCCGAGCGTTTTTAAAAAAAGTAAGCCCCTGAATTTTAAATGAATTTGTGCAAGACTTTATGGACGCAGTGTATATTATATTTACTTTGCTCATATTATTTTCCAATGCATGATAAAATTTAATTATATTGATCCGTAAAATGATTTATGAAAACTTCTTTTATTATTTTGGAGATTTATTATATAATAGCATTAATACACAAAAGTAAAATATATTACTTTTTTGTGAGTGACCCCCCCCCAAAACGAGGTTCTGGATCCGCTCCTGTGATCAAGTTGGTTAGGTTAGATATTCCGAACTCCGAACATAAAAATTGGTTATCTCGAACTACCCGGGAACTTTTCGAACCTCTCGAGCTTTACATGAACAACATGAACGAGTTTATAAATGGAACTGAGTGTTCCCTTTAGTTTGAATTGAACTCCTATTTCCAATACTAACTGAACCTCAACCTCGCCAACTTTTCGAGTTTATTAATCCAGCTTAATCGTCAGTAATATTTTCGAAATTATCGAAATCCATTTTAAATTTTAACTTTTTATCATAAACGTTAAACTTGACTTTTCAAGTTATTTGTTTCTAAAACTTGGCTTAGACTTCGAAGACCTGTACGATAAGCTGAGTTTCACTACTAAGCCATAATTGTACAACAGTATAAGTTAGCTTAACACCTTTTCTTTAAATCCAACTTTAAGCAAACCCATAATATTTTGGTTAGATAATTGTTAGCGGCAGTGGTGGATGGAATGAGAACTAAATTCTTAAGGCGGGTGATTCAAATTATGTGAAGTATATACTTTTATAGCGAGTTAACATCAGGAACACACAAGTATCAAATTATCATGGGTTTCATTGCCCGCAAAAACTAAATTTGCAGACCATGCAACACACGTTAATTTGACACTGATATGTACCTGGATTAAAATAAAAACAAACAAAAGTACATAAATGTAAATATTTAGTTTATTTGTATATACAACGACTATTTACTAAAAGGAGCTAAAATAAATAAACCACTATATTATTATAATGACTGTACTCATTAGGAATAACATCAACAATATTATAAAAAAAACCTAAATCCATACAACATGCAATGTAATAAATTAAACCTAAAAATTACCAATTAAATTATTAATTTTTAAAAGGTGTCTTAAAAGTCTAGCTTGACGAAGTTAGCTACTCAAAATCTGGTTCTGAATTAGGAAAGTGATGTTTCTTAAAGTTGGAAGAATCAGCACGTCCAGGTACACAACACTTTATTGCAGACGTGAAAGAACTTTGAAGTGTTGAAAAATTATTTCAAAGGCGACACGAAAAATGAAGTAGACATTAATTTCTGACATTACTGGTCTCGTCGTGTCACCGGAACGTCACGGGTTGCCGGTGGGTCGACATAACAACGGCATCAGCGCTGCTGGTAGATGGAACTGTCCCTAACATATTTTGGCGAGTTCCCATTTAAGAAAACCCTCTATTGGTAATGGTTTATGATACATAGACCTTCACTGATTATTGTTTATCAAAACTTTTAACTATCGTGGTATCCTAGGATACTACTTTTGACTTTGACAAAGAAGTAATCCGATTCAAAGATATTCTTTGCGTTTGATAGAGTATTTTGTTCAGTGTAATTGTGGAACAATCATACGACATTAAAATAGACATGTTATTAATTCTGGAAGAATGTAGAAGGAACCACCGAGAAGGTACAGGGACTTTTTTTAAGTGTCTCACCCGATTGGCTCCCGCTGACTATAATAAAAAAAAACAAGTTACATATTTCGCAATAATTTTCGATAAGGAAGCCGAATTTAATGTCAAAAAATACATAGATTTACAAATTTGACAGATGCGACGCCATTTTGTAATAGTCAAATCCGACAGATGTCAAAAAGTGACAAATACGACGCCATATTGAATTTTTTTAAATGGCAACTCTCATAAATAACGAGCGAATTGCATTTTGCGATCCTATTATTAAATTTCTTATTCCCTTAATCGCGGATCCTCTTTTTTGTAACAACCTGTATGTTTCAAGATTTGATTTCTATTTGTTAAATTAATAATCCTTACTTTTTATTTTCTTCGACTAGACATGCAATAGGATATCTTAATCATTCTAGTGGCACCAAACTGCTTTTTTTACTTTTCCCAATAGTTGGTTTGAATAAACTAAAGTGCATAAAATATGTTAAAGAAAATACTAAAACATTTGCCATTTTAAGTGGCGTTAGTTTGTTGGAAGGGGTAAAAATAAAACATTTTGCCCACGACTACTATATAACATGATCATTATACATGTGCTTCCTTAATAATAATAATATTCAATATACACCAATGTATAATATTCATTATACACGGTGTATAATGAAATCATATGATTTCAATAGGATTTTGTACGCACAATAAAAAACAGAGCATGCCATGAACGTCAAGTCGCAGCGCTTGTTGCTATGGCAACACCATGACACCTTGTTTTTATTTTGACAATTGCGCTTGGGTTTTTAATTTTAATTTGAAACGTCAAAAATTTAGTTGTTCCAAAATATCAATGTAGATTTAAGTTCGATTCCTACGTTTAACTTAACACACTGTGTAAATACAAACATTAATATTAATGTTAACAATAATTTTTCTTGCCAGTTAGTGAGAAGTTCAATATATTGTTTCAATGTTATTAATTCAATGTTAGTTATTTAAAAATAAAGAGATGTGGTACTTAATTGTAGCTAAATTTATTTGGTAGTCCTGGACAAAGTATAGTATTCTACTCGCATATAATGGCTGTTATCATTATATGCTTGTTGAATAATGTATATTGTTTAAAGCCACTCACCATAATAATAAATAATTATTCACTTTACTTGTTAAAGCTTGATAATAAAAATTTAATAATTTTTTTTTTAAAACATGTACGGTTTCTTGTTGTTTAAATTAAATTATATGTGGGATAACATTTTCATTAAGACACAACTTACCAGTAAAAAAATTGGGGTTTTCAGCTTAGAAGGTCTATTTACTAAACGGCGTCGTATCTGTCACTTTTTGACATCTGGCGGATTTGACTAGAGAGTAGATCGCTTGCTAACGGGAAATTATGTTACTGTGAAAAAAATTAAGGTGTTCAGCTTAGAAGGTCTATTCATTAAAGAGGTGAGACACTTAAAAGACAAAATCGATGAAGGCAAATTAGGAACCCCCGTATTTCCGAAACGGCTGAAAATAAATATCATCATCTATAGGTTTTTGAAATCGGATCGCCAAGAGCAATTTACTCGTGGGGTTATTTATGGGGGTTGCCATTTAAGAAAATTCAAAATGGCGTCGCATCTGTCAAACTTGTTAATCTATGTATTTTTTGACAATAAATTCGGCTTCCTTATCAAAAATCATTGAGAAATGTGTTATTTGTTTTTTATTATAGTCAGCAGGAAAATCGCCAATCGGGTGAGACACTTAAAAAAATGTCCCTGTACACAACTGTGGGCTATTAGGTTTCCCACCATTCAAAAATCTCATATAGCATTTAAGCATAGAAGCAGAATTCGAGGACAAGCAAAAACCAATTACTATATGGCCATTGGAGTTTTAGCTGTAGTAACTTGCTTGTGATTCAGAAATGTGCTAAAAATTAAAAGAACATTATGTCAAACTAATTTTCATCGTTTCAACACACATCTTTTCCACCTAACTCGCAAACCGATTACTCGATTTTACTTTTCTTGACACGGTTAGATCACCAATTTAATGCCCTTTTCATTTTTCCTCAAGACGTTTCAAAGTAAGGTTGGCTGGAGGTGTAGAGTCCAAAAGTAAAGTTCTATCAACTGTAAAATTAAAGTTTCCCCTCAATATTAAAACCGTCGTCTTTTGGCTAAATCTTATTTCCCTCAAAATCAAGAGATAGTTACGGTGGTTGATTTGGAAATGAAAGCCCTGTATACATTATTTCATAAGTTACTTTACTTTCTTATACGTGACATAGTAAGTTACTTTGCAGTTTAGGAGAGTCTGAACCTGTAACCTTCTTTTGTATTTAACCGACCATTATGAACACTCAATGGTATTTTATCAGGTAGTTGATTTATGGCCCTAAAAGGCAACGGTACAATTTTGGGCAAGCTATATTTATTAACAGATCTTTTCGTTCCCTGGGTCTTGGTTTGATGCGTATTTCTAGAAGTAACGCCTTGCGGCTGCCCTATAGTGCTGGTGTTATTATTTATCAAATTCCCTATAGTTTTGAAGTAAGTATAATATGTTTAGTTTTTTTTAATACTGTTTTCCTTAAGCTAACCTTCTGCAAATAAAAAATTCAAATTATTCTATTCCCGTGCGCCAGCTCCAAACGGGTGTATTTGCAATTTACTAGTTTTCCAAGCATTCGTGCTTATTGCTAGATCTTTGGTGTAACTCTCTCGAGCTTTGTGCCCTTGCTCCACGTTTTCGTTTTGTTACCGTGGAGAATATTTTTAAATCTCAATATATTTTGTAAAACACAAGCAGTCATTGACCGGATCAATATTAGAATATCAAACGAAAAAGCAATAAAAACACAGTCTTAGTCTGAAAAATTTTTGGGCTACAAAAAGAAATCGAGCTAATCTGACGACTTCGATATATCGATACCTTCACTTTTTCTTGAAGTAGATTCCACTCTTGTAGCCGAAATGACAAGCTCCTTGGACAGGTCCGAATCCCTTAAAGACCACTTAATTCGCTTTGAGTAATTTTATGTGACACAGTATGGTCCGAAGGACGAGGCTTGCCCGATTAAAGAATATAAATAAAAAAAGTGCAATATTGCCGATTTGACCAACACACGCTTTGATAAAAAACAACTAGAAATTTATTTATATTACACAAGGTATACAGTGAGAGCAAAAAGGTTGGAACAAATTCATTTAAAATTCAACCTTTAATTTTTCGAAAAAAACGCTCGGACCCGTCGATTTTTATTTGTTGAAGGGCATTTTTTAAAATGATTTTCATTTGTACAGGGTGACCCAAAAGAAAGATTTTATGTGACCCTTTAATTTTTTTAAATTGAAACCCTAATCTTTTATTTTATTTTTGGATTCTACGTAAAATTTTGATCATATTTCATGTATTACAACTTATTTATTTTCATTGAAACTGTAAATATTAAGGGTTAAACATAATTAAATTTATTGAAAGCGTTAATATAAATTTATATCACTTTTCTGTATGTGCTAGGGATGGGCACATCGAAAAAAAACATCGATGTTGAACATCGATGCTAACATCGAAACTAGTCATCGATGTTGAAAAAACATGGAATAAAAAACATTGATGTTCTCGAACATTTCTTAATTAAGATTTTAGTCACATTTATTAAAAAAAACATTTTATTTTAATTTTCCTTTTCAAATAAAAAAATAGTCACAAATATACAGGGTTGTCCTTATATAGTGACTGGCACAAAGTTGGGACGCATGGAAAAAAAAGTATTGATGTAATGTTGAAAAAACTTTTTTTGCCGATTATCTCTGCATAATGGATAACCTGAAAACTCATTTTGACATTTGTCCCGTGACTACTCGTTTGGTGGCAAAATTAAAAAAAAATGTTTTTTATGAGAAGTGGCATTAGATGACGAGATATCGAAAAAAGTTATTTGAGAAATGTGTTTAGATTTTAATTGTATGTCTGCTCGCAAAACTTCAAAAAATATTTTGTTTTACATTTTTTGAACACATATCCAATATTATTTTCACATTGCCATGAATTTAATGAAAATGTGTTAAATGATCGAAAACCAAGGTACAAATCTATTAGTTAAATATTTTTATTCTTTCTTAAAGTTTTAATTTGTTTAATCTTAAAATTTAGCTTTTTACCATGCATGTACTTGAGTGTGTTCCGCCCAAAGACATTAGAACTACTAGACCAAATTCCCCAATTGTTTACACTCATGTGGCAAATCATCACTCCCTCTTTATTATTCATCTCTGTCGCTTAAAATTGGACCTTAGCCGGCTTTATCTGTCTGCTAGAAATATTAGGGAAAACTGTTTTTAAAAGATTGAGTTAGTAATTTTGCAGTAACGTCCAGAACCTAATATACAAAAAAGTTAAGGTGTGCGTATCAGATTATGCATTCATGCTTGTAATGTTATGCGGATATTTTATTAAAAACTGTTAAAAACTTTAAAAAGTAGGTATTAAAATTATTGTTATATATCTCAGGCACTACGGCAACATTGTAATACGATTTTACAACCGGAGAGATTGTTTTAATGACGGTAGCGCTTGCGATGTTGGCAGTGTGTCGTAACAGCTAGCTTGTGTCTTTGTGCCCTTATTGCAGTTTATTTTCGATTTCTTTGTGTATTTGCCTAAACATTAGTGTAGAAATAACCAATCATGGTTCGTGCCTGTGTAGTGTGTAAAAAAGTGGATCATTTTAATCCAAATTTATCATTTCATCGGTAAGTATGGTTAGGTTATTGTTTTATAGAAAGCATTGGTGTAGCCAGAGCTGTGAGTAACTTAAAAAAAAAGATACTTTTCAGTATCTAGATACTTAAAGTAACTAGTTACTTAGTAACTAAGATACTTTTTTAATTATGCCAAAATTAACTATAACTTCGTTACTTTTGAAAAGTATCTTGTATCTAGTTACTTTTTATGAGTAACTATACACTTAAAAAGTAACTAGTTACTTTGAAAGTAACTTAAGATACTTTAAAAGTATCTTAGATACTTTTATCTAAGATACTTTGGGTGGTTTGATGAACCAAAAATGCACACGTGGAGTTCGCCTGGTTTGTCTTATGTGATCTACTTTTTTTATGGTAAGTTATAAAGCACAACATAATATAATTATCTTCTAGGATGGTAAGTAGCTGTAGGAGGCTAGGAGGTATACATGGTATAACAAATTCGTTTCTCACCATTGAGAGTTCGGAAACTGTAAGAGATCCAAAGTCAGATAAATTGGGGCAATGTTGAGTAATTATGGGCTCAATAATATGCCGCAAAGAAATCAAAAATAAATACAGGGACTTTCAAAATATTTTGAAAAATCTAAAATTTTCCGTTTCGGTTTTTATTTTTTCCTGATTTTGTTGGAAGAAATGTCTAAAAATAAATTTGACTTTCTCATTGATATTTTTATTCTCTACAAGATGACATCACCATCATCAGCTGAATTTTTTTAAATACGGGCCTGGAATTTTTTGTTTAAATTATGAAAGAGGACTAAATTATAACTTTTAATCAAATTAAACTAAATTTTTTAAAACAAACGGAAATTACAGGAACGTAGGTACTAGGGCTATTTTAATGAGGATGGTCAATTTAAGGAACAAACCCTCGAGAAACCAGTAAGTGTTGTATGCTGCGGAACGTAGATTACGTTCCTTTCTCATAATTTAAACAAAAAAAATCCAGGCCCGTATTTACAAAAATTAAGTTGATGATGGTGACCCAAAGACGAAACATCGCATTATAGACCTGATTGTAGAGAATAAAAACTAACAATAAGACGTGAAATTTATTTTTGGACATCCCCTCGAACAAAGTCAGGAAAAAATAAAAACCAAAACGTAAAATTTTAGATTTTTACAAATATTTTGAAAGCCTCTAAAGTATTTATTTTTGATTTTTTGGCGGCATATTATTGTGCCCAGAATTACTCAACTTTGCCTCAATTTAACCGACTTCGTACACACCCTGTATACAAGGTGTCCGGAAATTCGTATGCCAAACTTCAGGAGGCGATTCTACATGAAAAAATAAGAAAAAAAGTTTCTATAAACCTATGTCCGCGAATGCTCCAATTTAAAGATAAAGGGTGTTAAAGTTCTTTAAAATAAATCGATTTTTGTTAATATTTTAAAATCCTTTGTACAGGGTCCTGCAACACTCGTCAGGCTTCCATAGCTCCTATACGAATTAAGTTAGGAATTCCATTCTTATGCTTGCTTATACTGTATGGGATGTATTTCAGCAAAATATTTTCGCATATACAGGGTGGCCCAAAAAAGTGATTTAAACTGTCTACATAAATGTGCGATTAAAAAGGAAAAAGGCAGTGGCGTTCTTATTTTTTGTTCTGCTTAAAAATTTCAACGCCCTTTGTATGTCAAAATTAGATCATTTGCGGACATAGGTTTACAGGAACTTTTTTTACTTTTAGAGTATCTTAGTTAATTTAAAAGTGTCTTAGTTACTTTTTAAAGTATCTTAGATACAATAACTAGTTACTTTAACCAAGTAACTTAGAACTAAGTTACCTTTTGTGGAAAAGTAACTATTCCTATTAGGTATCTAGATACATTTGTGCAAAAGTATCTACAAAGTAACTGGTTACATTTCTAAAGTATCTTTCACAGCTCTGGGTGTAGCGCAGTGGCGGGTCCAGGGAGGGAACTTCAGCCCCTATAGCTATAGGGGCTGAATCCCCCCCCCCCCGCGAAACCAAATAATCTAAAGTGCTAAGACAAGTAACAGTATACTCGTTTTCCAATCGTACGAGCCCGTTAAAGCATGTTACACAAGCATGTTATAGGAGCGTGTTATACTAGCATGATAGAGTTAGCTAATGCTAACTCTAAGATCATTAGTTAGCTAGTTAGCGTATTTTATGTTCGGTACTGAAACCCGAAGCAATGTAAAAGTAAACTTTTAATATAATGCAAAAAAAATGTTATTCACTTTTTCGAATTTCTTTCAGCCCTCCCTGATGTTGAATCCTCGAACCGCCACTGGTGTAGCGCATGGGTTCGTTTTAGTAATGCTGTGGTAGCACCATTTTTACTAAAACTTTATTATATATATATGTTATACTTAGACAATTAATACTTAACAGTAAACGAGTAAAAAGGAATCGACTAGTAAAATACTGTAAAATTAAAATTCCATTCCTAAATTTAAGTAGTAGTCCATTTCCCTCGAGAAAAAAAACGCCAAATTGTCATACAAGCATGAAAGTTGGCATAGTTATAGAAAACGATATTTTAAGAGATTTGACCCGATTAGCCACCCTCCTAGACCCGTAGGACACCCCATACCGCCATTTTTTCAAAATGGCGGATAAAAATTTCTTAAATCTTAGGCTTTTTTAATATGGGCGATATTATACTCTATATTATATAATTCGAGGATGGAGAATTTAAAAAAAAATGTTTCAGGTCGATATGACCTTTATTGACCTTGAAAACTGCTATATGATTGGAAAAATGGGCATGTTTGCAGACTTTGCGTAAAGATAATTTTAAACGGCTGAAGCGTGAACAAATTTATAACAAAAATAAGTAATTAACATTAAATAGGTATAAAAACCGTGTTTTCTAAAATTATAGATGTCTACGACGATCATAGGCGGCGCATGGATTTTTTGAAATAATGGTAAAAATTTAGAAAAATGTGTTGAAATCAATTAAATGAAATTGTATGGTCTTCCAAGTGATTTTACGGCAAAAAAATAGAGATACATGATTTCTACTTGATATTGATTGATCTTGAACAATCTCTAATCAAGCCAATTATGATTGAAAAAAAAACAGCTAAATTTTAAGTCTTTATTTAGGTAACCTGTTTATTTTCACATGCCCCTTGACAAATCGTACATGCAGGAGTGCAAGGAAGTCCTGCTTTGCGACAGGTGCATCGCATGCTGTCGCACTGTCCTCTGCACCCACATTTTTCCAACCCTCTTAAAGCAGACCAAATTTGGGGTTCCCCGCTCCATTTGGGCTCCCATCGATCCACTTTTAATGTCCAGCCCCATCCTTCAGGTGAAGGTGGTTTCTCATCGTGAATTAGGGACCGACCCCATATTTGTCCCGCTTGGTAGGCAGCCCTACGACACTGCTCAATAAGGCTTCCTTTCGTTGGTGCACACATTGATATTTGTCTATCACCACTACAAAATTGCACTTTTCTTAACTCATTGACATTTGATAATTGGGTCTTGGCGTCGTATAGCTTCACCGTGAATGCTTCTATTTGACCAATTATATCATCCGGTAATTCTTTTTCAGTATCTTTCGATGATAAATATTGGAAAGCCAAAGTTGACCCCGGGCACTCTTCCCATGTTTTCCAGCATCTAATCTTCGACTTTAGGGCAAAAAAAGATGTGGTATCACACCCTGTAAACGCGTGAAAACCACGAAGAGCTTGTGACTTCTGAGGCCCTAAATTATTTGCTATGATGTGAGCTGCAATATATCTTTGTGTTTTTCCAACCCCGTACAAAAACCATAATTCATGGAGACCCAAGTCTTTCAGTTCGTAAAAAAAGGAAATTCCGATAATTACCACGTCTGTATCGGAGCATCTAACCAAAATAGATTTTAGCCCATTCTGGACCATATCTTTCACATGAAGAAAAATTCGTCCATCGGCCTCCTCTATATTTCCGCAAGGGGTGTTACTCAGGTTGGTTTTGATGTTTTCTAAAAAAAAGGGCAATCGAAGGTAAATGTGCTCGTTAATGATCGCAACCCTACCAACAACTTACCGTTAGATGCCATCAGATTTTCCCGAACATTTGTCACACAATTAATGTCCAACGAATTTAAGAGACTTTCCGCTAAATACGTAAAAAGTTCTTGTTTATTAGAGGAGTCTTTTAAAAATTTTTCCCAGTTGGTAGGAAGTTTATCTAAAAAGAAAAAAAATATCCATCATATACTTTATTTTGTTAATATACAAAATTACTGGTAGGTAGCCTAAACTGTCACTTTACTCACTCTTTTTTGGCAAATTATTCTGCCTCAAACCAGTTCCTCTATTTTCTCTTGTAGCATTTTTAAGGCTGTTTTCATAGTACAAGTCCCATGCCACATCCAATCTTGTAGCTTTCGTAGTGGCACCAACTTTCTCGATATACAATTTAAATTGTTGAAGGTAATATTGAGAAAACGATTTAAATTCTATTCGTGGTTTCAAAAAGTGAACTAAACCTGCACAATCAAAAACGCATCCATCGCACAACGGAATCAAGTCAGTCGCAGGGGCCAGACCTTCAAGAAGAGGCATAAGAACTGATTTGCTTCCAGGTCTCAGACACCCATTAACCGACAAAGATGGTGGTGATTGTTGATTTTCGTATTGAAAAAATTCATTTAAGTCTAATTCCCTCGCAGTACTTACTATAAATAGCCTGGAAAATAATTGAACGTCCGACTTGAGAATATGAGTGGCTGTTTTAATCGTTTTATTTTTATTTGTCAAAAATATTTTCGACTCAACTCTCGGAATGGAATCGTGAACTGATTTGGTTTTCAACTCCAATCTTTCGGTCGTAAAAGTTTTGTACAAATTAAGGCCATCTTCCTCCAACCTATAAAGAATGTCAATTCCCTTCTTTTCTACAACTGTCCGACTACTTAAGTTGATTAATTGTTTTTTTAATTTTTTAATTAATTAAATTGATTTCGACACATTTTTCTAAATTTTTACCATTATTTCAAAAAATCCATGCGCCGCCTATGATCGTCGTAGACATCTATAATTTTAGAAAACACGGTTTTTATACCTTTTTAATGTTAATTACTTATTTTTGTTATAAATTTGTTCACGCTTCAGCCGTTTAAAATTATCTTTACGCAAAGTCTGCAAACATGCCCATTTTTCCAATCATATAGCAGTTTTCAAGGTCAATAAAGGTCATATCGACCTGAAACATTTTTTTTTAAATTCTCCATCCTCGAATTATATAATATAGAGTATAATATCGCCCATATTAAAAAAGCCTAAGATTTAAGAAATTTTTATCCGCCATTTTGAAAAAATGGCGGTATGGGGTGTCCTACGGGTCTAGGAGGGTGGCTAATCGGGTCAAATCTCTTAAAATATCGTTTTCTATAACTATGCCAACTTTCATGCTTGTATGACAATTTGGCGTTTTTCGTTGAAAATTTGCTCGAGGGAAATAGACTATAGGTACCTATTCATTAAGATGTTTTATATACAACATATAAACATTCTGTTTAGGTTTCCTCAAGATGCAAAAAAAAAAGAAAACTTTGATTTTTTTTAGTAGGTATTCTAGATAACTAACCTTTTACGAAAAAATCAAGAGTTGGTTTTTATAATGTTTTCAATTATAATAATGAAATAAAGTTTAGCAACTCTTTTGCAGTAGTAGCAGTGTTCTATTTTGCACTTACGTACCTACCCATATTTTGTGATAAATTTCCAACTGAAACTAATTCAAAATAGGAATTTTCCAAATAACCTCTTTCTTTCATACTGGGATTCAGAAATTTCGGAATCTTATATTAAAGGTGAATTTGTGATTCTGGAATTTAAGATTCAGAATTAATCCAAAATGTTAAAAGGATTTCAGACGAAAAATAATGAAATCAAATAAGCAATGTGATTTTCTTTTTATTCTAGCATATTTTTTGTAGCCTATTATTTCCATTCCTAGGAAAAAAATCTGATACAAAAAAAATTATTGTATTATTTTCTTACATTGTTGTAAGGTTTTAACTTCTACACCACTGGCGAGCAAAACCAAGGCACGATTTACAATGTTGCCGATCGGGTCAAAGAGATCTGCCTTTCTCTCTCGCACTCGCCAATTATTTTAAAACAATAATAGTCGATACCTTTCTGGGAATTATGAATGAATCGTTTCGTCTAGTAGTTCTAATGTCTTTGGTTCAGCCCCTCTGACAACTACTTATGTACATTCAAGAGATTAATACATTGGCTTTCGATCACTTAACACACTTTAATTAAAAATATATGAAAATATGAAAGTAATATTGAATATATTTTTTTCAAAAAATTTAAAAAATATATTTTTTGAACTTTTACTACAAACTTTGCGGACGGGCATAAAATTAAAATCTAAACACTTTTTTCAAATAATTTTTTTCGATATCTCGTCATAATATAATACCACTTCTCGTGAAAAAAAATTTTTTTTTCAATTTTCCCGCCAAGCGAGTAGTCACGTGACAAGTGTCAAAATAAATCGGCATAAAAAGGTTTATCAATATTCCATTAATAAATTTTGTTTCCATATGTGTCCAACCTTATGCCAGTTACTTTACATATAAGGACAACCCTTTATATTTTGTGACAATTTTTTAATTTGTATGTATATTTTATATTAGTTGATACTACATCGTTCGGAGGTTGAGTTGAGAGGTAGCGCCATCTTTAGAATTGCCTTGAGACTTGATACTACACCGTTCGGAGGTTGAGTTGAGATATCTCGATATTGCGATGTTTAAAATAAACATCGATGTTATCAAAAAAACATCGATGTTTCTTGCTCATCCCTAGTATGTGCGGCTAGATCCTGATAATTTCAATTCCTTTAAACACACCTTCCCAACCATTTACAGACAACCAGTTGTACACGACACACGACACGGCTCTAAAGGTCTCGAGTTTGTATTCAGTCCGATACAGTTTCTTTTTTTTATTTTTTTTAATAATAAAAAAGGTAGATCGGCTCTCAAAGGTGGATCCCACCGGTGTTAGCACTTTTTAAGCAGATCTTGTTTTTATTTTAGTTATCGTTCGTCTCTTTACACACAATTTCAGACAGTAGGCGTGGTTAGAGGGATTGAAATTATCAGTATCTAGCCGCTTGTCTTTTCTGTTACCTACGTTACTTAACATTGACGTTGACGTTGATTCCCTATTAAAAGTTTATTTAAACATTCGTATAAAATATTCTATTAAAAGTAATTTTTTTAACTCTAAAATGGCACGAGTAAAAGAAAAAGAGCGCAAAGAAATTCTAACGATGATTGGCTATATATGGAGACAGGATGCGTACTCAAATGGAAGTTTGCGAATTGTTTAACAATAAATACCCAAAAGCGCCGATATCTCAATCAACTGTAAGTAATATATTTATGTTTGATATTAGTGACCACAGTTAGGTATAGATGATGGTAGTTTGGTTGGATAATGGTCAAAATAAAAACGGCTTAGAAGATCAAACTATTTATTTATCAAAATAAATAATTTGATCTTCTAAGCCGTTTTTATTTTGACCATTATCCAACCAAACTACCATCATCTAAACTGTAAGTAAAATTGAAAAAAAATATAGAGATTTGGGACATGTAAGAGATAATTATGCAAAGGGCTGTCCCACTATCTCAGAAGAAGTGCAGTTGAATTTGCTATTATCCGTCCAAGAGAACAATCATAAGGTTAGTCGCACTATTGCTGACGAGAACAAAATTAGTCAAGGATCTGTATTGAATGATTTACATAAATATAAATGGCATCCTTATAAAGTCCAGTTAGTTCATGAACTTAATGAGGACGACCCGGCTAGAAGAATGCAATTTTATTTTCTGATGAAGCAACATTTTGCCTAAATAGAAGTGTGAATAAGCGAAATTTCCGATATTGGGCTACAGAAAACCCGCACTGGAAGGTGGATTGGTCGACGGTGTCCAATAGAATGGCCGGCCAGATCCCCTGATTTGACCCCATTAGATAATTATCTGCGGGGATACCTAAAATCTAAAGTTTATATCAAGAGACCGAACAATATTGACGACCTTAAAGCACGAATAAGAGAAGAAATAAGATTGATAGAACCTCAAATAGTGCACAATGTTTTGCAAGAACTCGAACATTGCCTCGGTGGTCGATTCCAACATTTAATAAAGTAATATTTCATAATTTTGTCATTGAAACATTTTATATTTAAAATTAAATAAATATAATTTTTTCTCAATTGTATAATTATTATTAGACTATACCCAAAGTCCACAAATTCTGTCAGTAACTCATTTAATATCAATCACCAAGTTTAGGAAGCGGCAAAATGAAAATATTGTGCAAGCAAATATTTCTTATGCATATAAATGATCGTTGCCGCTACAATTGCAGTAAACTTAGTAGGCGACGTTCTCATACAAGCCGCAATCAACTAAATGCATATAAAATAGCAAGGCGATTCCGATACTGGGATTCTGATCGTGGAGAAAATAAATGTGGTAACACACAGAGATCGAATTCACAACTTGAAAGATTTGTAAATAAGCGTACCGGCAGGGTTCTCGCACTGTTTAATTAATTGTTGTTTTATTATTAATTTATCGATAGATTTTATGAGTTTTTTTTTTCATATTTCATAGTAAATGATCCATGGATTGAAATATCCGCAATGAAATAAACTATGGCTGAAATTAAGAAGAACACATCTTCACATAAAATATCTTTAAGAGTTCAAATCAACTTTAAAAGTAATTAATTTTAGGTATATTAAAGGAAATCGAAAAAGCATAATTGAAAAAAATTAAATTATTGTATGGCGGCGAACATATTTGAAAAGAACATAAGAGTTTCAGGAAAAATGGAAAAAATTGTATTACACCGACGAAGCAGGACTCAATGAAGGGCGTTGAGAAGGTATGGCAAGATGTAAGTATTAAAAGTTCAAGGCAGGTATTTATAAATTAAGTTTCGCAAGGAATAGGAAATCCTAGTGGAAAAGGTCGTCGGCTTATAGGATCAGGTTTTAAGGGTTAATGAAATAAATTTACAGGATCATGTTCGTTCTTTAAATCAGTCGGGGACTATTAATTTCTATTTTTAAACAGGTAAGCTTCTCAACGGGACTTGGCATGGATTTAATGCTGAATCTTCAATTCGTAGCTTATTGAGGTAGGAAGGGTGGTAGGCAGCAGCAGAGAAGTGTGTATTTTTAATAATTTGGTTATCGTTCTCGGTCAGTTTATTGTGGTAGAGGGAAAAGGGGATGCTGGGCAGGAGTGAGCCGAGTCTCTCGGTAGTCTGTATGATTTCAGTGGGTTTGAGTGGATGTGTGATTGTGTGATCAGAGGATTCAGGGAAACGTCCGTCCGCTTGTAGTAGTTGATAATAAGTTTGTCAATGTGTTCAACAGTTATCGGCATTTTTAGGTTATTATGTATCATCGTGAAGCGTGGAGCGTTAGTCATAATTCTGAGTACTTTGTTCTGGAATGTCTGAACTTTTTTGAATGTTGACGTTGATACGGTACACCAGGAAGCGACACCATAAATAAGTACAGATCTAATAATAGTCTTGTACAGCAATGTCTTTGTTCCTAAGTCCAGTCTACTTCTACTGTTGATGAGCGAGTAGATAGCATCGACTTGACCATTTGCTTTTTTTAAGCGTGAGTACGTACTCGGTCCAAGCCTGCCTCTTGTCGAAAGACAGACCCAGATATTTGATGTTATTTCACCAGTCCTGGTGTTTCTGACTTTAAGTCTGGTTTGAGGAAATTAACATGTTGACCTCAAGAAGTAGATGGCTTGAGTTTTAGCATCATTTAGGCGAGTTTTCCATTTGTCTAACAACGCCGCCTTGATAAGTTTTATGTGGCGTTGCAGGTTTGAGATTACCAACCTTGGCTGTTTGGCGGTGGCGGTGATCGCGGTATCGTCAGCAAATAGATATAATTGCGTTTGAGCAAATTTAGAGATATTGCTGGTATAGATATTGTACAGGGCCGGTGCAAGGGGAAACGTGTCGCATAGTCAATATCGCATTCTCAGACGAAACCGCGAGAATTCTGTCTGTTAAAAGTGAGTTAATCACCTTTATTAGGTAGTTCGGCATACCTGACCTTATTAACTTTAGAATGAGTCCGTCATGCCAGACCTTATCAAGCGCTTTGCTAACGTCAAAAAATACCGCTCCTGTGTTATAGCGACCGTTAAACCCCCTTTAGTACGTTATAAGCCAGTCTTGTTGTTTGGCGCACCGTGCAATGAGCAGATCGAAAACCGGACTCTTCTGGCGGTAAAATATTGTCAGATACGATGAAGTATGACTTTCTCAACAACCTTGCCAAGACAATACAGTAGGCTTATGGGTCTGTAGCTGGTCACTAGTGCCTGATCTTGCTTAGGTTTTGGAATGAGAACCACCTTGGCTTTCTTCCAAAACTGGGGAAAACGGCCTTTTTCGATAATAGTTTGTTCAATGTTTGCCACATCCGCTATTACATTATCTGGCAAGTTCTTTAATGCTTTAACCTCTATACCCTCAAAACCCGGAGCCTTTTTCAGTTTAATAACTTTGATAGCGTCTTTGACTTCGTCCATTGGAATATTGCGAATATGCTGAATGGGGTGCTCGATCGACCTATAAATTTATATTGTCCTGGAGATATGCGCGTCCATCCCTGGATCCGTCGTCGAGTTATCACTAAACTAAAATAAATTTAATTTATAAGAACTATGACTTTCCGACGAAACTTCATCATTTATTATTTTTTAAAATGCAGACGTTTCTGGAAATAATTCCCCTGACGTCGCATAATCCTTATATGTTTCTTATATGCTAGTGATGAGTCACTAACAAAAATTTTAGACTTCGAGTATAAGAGTATTCAAAATATAGGTATTACATAAATTTTATCAGATCAAATTAATAAAGACGTAATTATGATTTCTGTCCTGGAATAGCTTATTAAATTATAATTCAATCTAATTATCCAAATCTGTCAACAGGTCAATGCGACGAGCTTACAGCAGTGGACCATACAAAGTAATTTAATTGACACCGGTTCCACATAACCAGAAAATATTTGATGTATTGTGCATCTAAGAAGCGTCTGGCTTCTAGGCGTGTGCTGATTGTTCGTCATTAGCGAACGGGACTACAACAATCAAAATCACTTTCCTTTAAGAAAGCGCCTGCAGAGGATAGGTGTTCACGCCGGAGCCATAGATACCAAATGAAAATCTTGGAAGGAAGTTATTCGATGTAACCAAAGGAACAGGACTTTTCTAACAAGATAGTAGAGCACAATAAGCCTTAATACTGAAGTGCAAGAAGATCAGATCAACCTGACCCTTAAGCCAACGAACCATCCATATTGTTTGGCCTGCTTTATCAAATATTTTATAGCATAGTAAGTCTAATGACTTTGAGTGCATTTGAAACAGAGTTTCAAATGCGCGTTAAACATAGTCTCGTGAAACAGGATCCGTATTAGAAAAGTAAAAAAATTCTACATTGAAGATGCTGCAGCGACTCTACTTGTACTGCAGTCTGCTGGAGAAAACCCCACACTGTCTTTGAGCAAACGAGCTACGCAACTACAGGTGGTCCAAAAAGTACTATTCAAGAAATTTTAAATAAAAACAAAATAAGATAGGTCCCTACAAACCCCATTATAATCACACATTGGAAGAGGGGATGATGGCAAGAGGTTCGATTTTTGTTTGTGGGTGGGGAGTAAGATGTTAAGTGGTAATAGGAAATTCCATAAACTTATAATGTTCTCGAATGAATTCACGTTCTCGACGAATGGAACAGTGGCATCGCAACATGTTCGCTATTGGAGTGATGTTAGTCCTATTTTCAGAATCCCACCCCGACGTGAATATTTATAAAAAGTGAATGTTTGGTGTGCTGTTTCCTACTATGGCATAATAGTGTCACAACTTGGGGGTTGTTTCCCTAACAGGGCGTGAATGAAAATGCTTTGGCTAAAAAGCAATACAGGTTTTTATTAATACTTCGTTATGAAATTTACCAGGAAGCTTGGAGAAAACCCAGCATGTCTCCGGGGGGTGCGGACCAGTCCGGCACTGTCGATGGGGGCTCTCACGGGATGTGCCTGAGGGGCTTTACGTGGGTTTGCCTCCAGAGGACGGGAGTCGGAGAGGCTTGGAGCTTAAGGGACTCTTGGGGGGTACTTATAGATCGATCAGGAGAGGGGCCTCGAGTCTATGTGACACTTGGGCACTCCTGTCGCAGGGTAGTTGACCAGTCGTTGAGACGAAGGTCCGTGTCCATCCAATGTTCGGGTATTTATACACCGAAAGTGCTGATTCTTGTTTAATTGAACTTGACATTGGATGGCACAGTGGTCCGCGACCTCAACGCACAGTGGTCTAGAAGTGTGAAAATTATAATTAAAATGTGGAGCCCACCATTTTGTTGACAATAGGACCGTATTTCTTTGAGAATACTTGTAATAGAAATTCTTATTTAAATATATTAAATACTTTTTTTCTGATCATTTGAAGAAAAACTGCCATTAGATTATCTAAGTAGCATGTACTTCCAGCAAGATAGATGCCCTGCTTATTTTGCTAGGGAAGTAAAGAAATGACTTGATTGGAAACTTGGACAATAATGAATCGGGCGAAATGGTCCAGTTTTTTGGCCCTCAAGGGGTCCAGTTTTATGGCCCTCAAGGAGTCCCGACCTTACGTTGACTGATATGTATTTGTGGGGGTGCCTAAAACAGTTAACTTATACCAATCCACTGCCAAATGATGACAACATTTTAAAACAAAAAATATACAAGCTGTAGAAAGACTGCGGATTAGTTATGACTATCTTCATAAATTATGCCTTAAATTATAATCATGTATTGGTTTATGCTTATCGTATTTTGTTAAACGTTTTAGTTTATATTTCGAAGTAATCTGCAATAAATAATTATGTATTCTTCGCTCCGTTGTTAACATTGTAAAGTAATAAAATCTATTTCTGAGATACCTAATCAAAGGTGATACCTAAAGGTATAAAAATTAAAGGTACACCTACCAAACTTTTCAGTGAAATGCAAATTTAAAGCAAAAGTATTATGGCTATCCAAGCTTAATGAAAACCAATATCTTAGAAGATGTGATTATTTGAAAAAATTATCTTAAATAGTATCTTGCTAAAAACTTTAGAATAATGGCACTTTACTCTTGTAAAAAATTTGAATTTTTAACTTTTTGGACACCCTGCATACAATTTTTTTTTCATCGACAATCGTATTTTTTAGCAAGCAAAAATTTTTATAAAGAATGACTTTTCCTCGAAAAATGAAATTTTTGGACAGTTTGCCCTCTTGTCTACCACATCTCCGCGGACATGCTGTATTTGACGTCGAGCTAATCCTACATGGTCCAACGTTTTATCTGAACGTACAATTCTGCAATAATTCATTTTTTATGGCAGTCATCACGATCTAACTACCTAATTGGAGAAAACAAAAATATACCTCACACTTTTTGTGAAACAGTATACGAATTTATTATAAATTAGTATTTCCAACCAACCAATTAAGATGATGAATGGGGCCCTAAGGAAGGTAATAGAACTCGAGCAGCTTTCAGCTATCATTTGATAAAGATTAATAATCAGATAAAACGACTTTTCAAGAGTAAATACTGGAATGAAATATTTCTAAATTAAAAATATAATAATAAAGTGGGATAGTTAAATTTGTTTGTAATAATTTTATTGGGTCGAGCTATAGAGGGTGTTCCTTAATAACGTGCTTGTATTTTAAGGTGCGATTTATCAGTTCATTTTATAAACAAGAATTCATAGTATGAACATACTGTTGTGGCCGCAATGGCTTAAATGTTCACGCACACACGTCTTCTGATTAATTTTGACTATTGGTACGCCACTGATTTTTTTCCATAATATTCATTCGACATGGCTAACTAAATGGAAAACAAAATTTAGGTAGATATTTATATTTTCTAGGATGTACTCTGGCGAATTACCAGCAACCCCGGAAAAAGGGGGACTCTGGGGGCTGTTGCCATTCAGGAAACGTCTGTATACCGAATTTTAATTTGAGGGCCGTGTTTGCGGGTGAGCCTTATCGTAAAGATAATAACAATACAATAGCTAATTATTCTCCGAAGTGATCGGCGACATGTACTCGCAGTGGGTTATATCAGAATTTTGCTTTTCTTATAAAGTCTGTTCAGAGATATAAGAAAGTGACTAACTGATCCCTATTAGGAGAGACCCGGGCCAGCTGTAATATTGAAATATGGCCGAACAGGTCCGTATATTGCTTAGAATTTAATCATGGTTTGTAATAAAAATAAGTAAGACGTTAAATAATATTTTGTTGATGTTTAAATGTGAAATTACAAGTTATTTTATTATTAAAAATTATATTTATGATTACAAAAATATACAAATTATTCGGTACTTATTATTTACTTAATATATCAATATCACTATCGCTATCATCATCTGTTTTAATTATTATTTGTGCTATATTGTTTATATGGTTATAGGATTTTTCCACTTTTTCAACACGTATAACAGAATCTGCCCAACTTTGTTAAGGGATGCCAAAAACTTTAGGTTCTATAAGCTCAAGTACACTGAAGTAATAGTAGGGCAAATATTGTTACGACGGATGGCAGATTTCAGTTGGTGCCAAACATGTTCGATGGGATTAAATATTCAATGATATGGTGGAAGCTTTAAAACTGTACGCCCTAGATTTTTTGCATAATTATCACAGAAGTATTCCTTTTGTAGTTTTAAACTTTGTAAATCCTCAATTAATTGCCTTTTGGTATAATCTTCCTGAAAATAAATGTCATTATCATACATGCGTAGTTTTAGATTGTTGCTTTTGTGTTATTTGAGGAGGGAGTCTTGGTCAACTGCCTACTATGGTAGCTTGCATTGTTTATTACAATTACGCTATTCGGAGGTGTATTTGGAACTAGCGCGCTTGTTTTACTCTTGCCGCTTGAGTCAACCCAACCCTTTTCCGGGGGTATCATATGTGTCGAACCAGGTTTCATTCAAGTAAATATAATATAATATAATAATATAATAAATTGCTGATCTCTGTAAATCCTAATTTTTTGTAGATATTCGGATCGCGATTCCTGAATTCTACTGTATTCCATTAAAACTTGTCTTTTGTTAATTTCTTTAAATCTAAAACCCATGTGTTGGATTTCCATAACGTTGTTCTGCCACATTTAACGCCGGATTCATCTTTTTCAAGTCTCTTAATTAAATTATCTAATGTGGGCTTGATCACTTCCATCTACTTTCGAGAAAATGCCAGTATCGGTTCTTTTTTCCTCGCTAAAATGAGATTATTCTTAATTTTTTATACAGTTGATGTTGGAATTTTTGTTAATGTGACCGTTTCTTCTAACGCGGCTTGCTTGCTGACCGCACGTTCAATGAGAGTTGAATAAACATTGTTTATAACTTTCTTAGTTTCCACAGAAAAGTGTTTTCTGCTTTTCGACGGGGTTATCTTAACTAACCTGACATACATTGGGCTTGCACATATTTTCCATGACTCACACTAGATTAAACAAACGCTGTATTACACACGAAGTAAGAATAATTACTAAGCTTACAACTAACTAGAGTTAGAACTTAATTTGTTTTATGGGATTAACCCTCTTATTTTAAATCGGGTAAAAATCGGTTTAAAATCACCAAACTATTACTATAATAATGAAATTACGTCTTCCGGATTTGCAGTTTACTTCAAGACATTTTTAAGTACGGACCATAATTTGCCTGCATATATTTATTCATTCATTGTTTGTTTATGGTCACCCTTGGATAATCCCATTTAAAGGCAAATTGTAACTTTCTTATATCTTTAGACAGGCTTTACCTACATTAGAATCCAATACTTCCCTTGCCGTTATTATTTTCTGACGGTCAAGATGAATTTCTTTCAGTTGGAAGGAATGCTTTCAGAATACGAAAAGTTTTAGTAATCATCGATACACTTGCTTTTGAATTACAGAAAAGAAGTAATGCCTGTTCCAAAATTACTGACCTGTTTGACTTATTGCAGAAACTTAACGCAGATATAGAAACAATGGAATTTGAAATATTTACTAAAAAAATTCTGGATGTTTATGGGGAAGATTTTGATGATAGTTTTACTGACAAACTAATATTTTTTTCAGGATTATTAATGAATTCCGACGAAACTTTAAAAAGTCCATTTGATTTTTATATGTATACAGTATGTCTGGCGATGTGGTAGACAAGACGGCAAACAGGCAAAAAATTTCATTTTTCGAGGAAAAGTCATTCTTTATAAAAAAAACTTTGTTTGCCGAAAAAATGCAATTTTCGATGACGAATATTATTTACAGGGTGTCCAAAAAAATAGTTAAGAATTCAAATTTATTTGAATAGTAAAGTACCCTTATTCTAAAGTTTTTAGCAAAATGCTATTTAAGAGCATTGTCTCAAATCATCACATCTTTTAAGATATTGGTTTTCATTAAGTTTGGATAGCAATAATAGTTTTGCTTTAAATTTGCATATTACTGAATAGTTTGGTAGGTGTACCTTTGATTTTGTTTATCTTTAAGTATCACCTTTGATTAGGTACCTTAGAAAAAAATTATTATGGTGTCAAGCAAAACATCATTATCAGTAACTTTTAGACATTTTATAATCAAAGAAGGCCACTTCCCGGATGCATGGAAACACGCAAAGGTTATTTTGATTTATAAGAAAGGTGAGGACCCTACGGCGCCGGCAAGCTATAGGCCGATTAGCCTGCTGTCGAGCCTAGGGAAAATCGCTGAAAAGCTAATTATAAGTAGAATCAATGACTTTGTACTTACAAGAAACGTTCTGCCTGCCGAACAGATTATTTTCCGGTCATAATATTGCACAGTCAGGCAGACGACGCGACTAGCGTCGAATATAGTCAGAGGTTTCAATAAAAGGGCGCACACGGGAGCGGTTTTCTTTGACGTGAGCAAAGCATTCGACAAGGTCTGGCACAATGGTCTCTTGTTAAAATTGATAAGGCTCGGAACTCCGAACCACTTAATTAAGGTGGTAGCTTCTTTTCTGGAGAATAGAAGTTTTGCGGTCTCGTCAGAGAACGCACTTTCTTCGAATAAACGCATCAGGGCGGGAGTGTCGCAAGGCTCACTTCTCTCTCCGATGTTGTATAATATTTATACTCATAATATTCCGCGAGATAGATTTACGCAGCTCTATCTTTTCTCTGACGATACAGCAATTACTTCGACTTCTAAGTCACCGCGCATTGTCGTTAGTCGGATGCAGCGTCACGTAATCGAGCTGGAAAATGGCTTTTGGCTTGGAAGATTCGCCTGAATCCCGCCAAGACGAAAGTCATCTTTTTTTCAAAGAGCACCGTGCGCAGGCCTGAAATAAGGCTTCGGGTTAATGGAGTCCAAGTGAACTGGTGCCAGGAGGTGAAATACCTGGGACTTATATTTGACCAAAGGCTTAACTGGAGGCTCAATTCAATTAATAGAGTCAATTAGGCTCTATCTACCCCCTGTTTCACAGGCGGAGTAGACTTTCAAATAGGACTAAGGTCAACCTTTACAAGGTATTGGTCAGGCCGGTTCTCACTTATGGTGCACCTTCGTGGTGTAACATAAGCAAGACGGAGCTTAATAAGTTCCAGGTAATTCAAAACAAGGTGTTAAAAACTATCGCGGACGTACCTAGATATACATCCAACAGAGTACTTCACCGTGACTTTCAAATGCAGACGATAAACGAGTTTTTCTTGAAAATTATTAAAGATTATTACCGACGCACAGACGTATCGACAAACCCACTAATCACAGACTCACATACGAGATCTAGACAAGACATGACATATAAAATACCAAAAGACTGGCTCCCTGTTGGTCCAAATCCAAATCCATAGTAGAGAGGCACTATATAATATATAATAGAAAAAGGCGCCAAAACTTTGCAGACAAAAACTTTTAAAAGAAAACGCACGAACCAAAATTAATTAAGGCAAAAGCCGATATCAAAATTTCTATAAAGGACAATATCTAAACCGTACGCAATAGGTAACAGATCTCAAAGGATAAAATCCTGACGTAAAAATACCTTCGAGAACCCGAACGTATTACTTTACAATGTTAGCAACGGAACAAAATAGTTATTTATACTACAAGGGATGTAAGTAACATTTACTAGTCGAGAACGATTTTGCGCCCGAGCGATAGCGAGGTCTGGCAATAAAGTTCGAGACTAGTAAATATACTTACATCCCATGAAGTATATAACATTTTTTCTCCTCCCCGCAGAATTTATTCTTGGATTTTTATTAATTTAATTCGATACTTTTCGCATGAAGTTATGGACAGCTTTGACCGGTTTCTATAGCATCATAAGCATTGTTATTTTATCAACAACATCAAGCTGACAGTTTATTATCAAAAATTGTTACCACCCAAGGGTGGTAAGTTGACTTACAACCCGTCGTCAAGGGCAATCGATACCTTTTTGGTAATTGTTACTTACGTCCTTCAAAACAGTGTCAAAATGCGTTGTTTGCAATATAGGGAGAAGAAAAATAGTTATTTATGGTAAAAGTGTGTTATGTTATGTATAAGTCACGCTGGGAAATGGTTAGCCCTTGAGGCCGTAGGCCGAGAAGGCTAATTCCCAAGTGACTTATATGACTTAACACACGAGTGCCATACAAAATTTTATCCAACACTTGATAGATATTATTAAAAAATAGAAAATTATATTGTTTCAATGTAAACTGGAAAACCCTGTATTACATAATAATTGACATCATTTTTGAACGACAAACTTGACACGTAAAAGTAGGCTAAGGTGATTTTTGTTGTTATGGAATTGATTAACAATAAAAATTTGAAGGTAGTAAATAAAATTATTATTTTTGCGATTCTCGAGGGTAGTTTTTCAAAATATGGAAGAAACTTCAGCCGAAATTCAAAAAGAAGCGAACTTGCGTGTTCATTTATTATTCCCCACAAGTCAAGAGATAGTTATGACAAAGCCTTATATGAATGCATATTTTACCACAACCCACCAGTGAGTTATAATCATAACCCACTAGTGTGTTATGATTTATAACTCACTAGTGTGTTATTTGTTACTTTACTTGTCTGAAATGACATAAATAATAATTCTATAACTTATTAAAAAATTTCATGAAAGGTTCCCCAATATACCCGTAACGTAACCAAATGGGGGGCCTGCAAGCTGGTCAAAAAATTTCGTAAAACGAGATCTGTATAAGACTTAAAAAGAGTAAAAAAAATACTAAAATGAAGATGATGTAGCGACTCTACTCGTGCTGCAGTCTGTTAGAGAAAACCCCACACTGTCCTTCAGGAAACGAGCTACGCAACTATAAGAGGTTCAAAAAAGTACTATTCTAGAAATTTTAAACCTAAATAGGATACGCTATTGTAAACCCCATTTTAACCACACATAAGAAGAGGGCTATGATGGTAAAAGTTTAGATTTTTGTTTGTGGGTACGGAGTAAGATTTTAGGTGGTACTTTGGAACAACTGCCATTAGATTACCTAAGTAACATGTACTTCCAGCAAGATGGATGCCCGGCCCATTTTGGTAGAAAAGTAAAGAAATGGCTTTGTTTATAATTTGGAAAAATGTGGATCGGCCGAAATGGTCCACTTTTATGGCCCCCAAGAAGCCCCGACCGACCTTACGTTGGCAGATATGTATTTGTACGGAATGCTGAGAAGATTTTAAAACAAAGAATTATACAAGCTGAAGAAGCAATATTCCTAGAAGAAGTGCGAAGGGGTTATGACTATCTTATAGTCCAACTAGAAAAATGCGTCTTTCGTGGTGGAGCGGTGTTTGAATAATTACTGTTATGCTATCTGATTTTGGTCTATTTTTATGAATTATGCCTTAAATTATAATTATGTGTTGATTAATATTTCTCGTATTTTGTTGAATATTTTATTTTATATTTTGAAGTGATTTAAAATAAATAATTAAGTATCCTTTGTTTCGTTGTTAACATTGTAAACTAATAAAATCTTTAAAAGTTACTGACAGTGACGTTTTGCTTGACACTGTAATAATTTATTTCTTAGGTACCTAGTCAAAGATGATACTTAAAGGAGTAAAAAATCAAGGGTACACCTACCAAACTTTTCAGTGAAATGCAAATTTAAAGCAAAAATATTATTGCTATCCAAACTTAATACAAACCGACACCTTATAAGATGTGATGATTTGAAACAATCCTCTTTTGCTAAAAACTTTACAATAAGGGTACTTTACTCTCGTAAAAAATTTTGAATTTTTAACTTTTTTCAGCAAGCAAAAATTTTTATAAAGAATAACTTTTCCTCGAAAAATGAAATTTTTGGTCAGTTTTCCCTCTTGTATACCACATCGCCGGACATACTGTATATTAAATCACAGTTTAGTGGATACGTTTCCGAACGATTATACAATCCTGAAAATTTTCGTATCAATACCGATCGCCAATTCTGAAGCAGAACGTTCCTTTTCGAAGCTTGCCTATATACAGGGTGTTATTTAATAAGTGTCCGATATTTTACAGGGCGATTCCTCAGTTATTTATAAGGTGACAAGTACATTTAAACATGGCTCTTCATTTTTGAGATACAGGATGTTAAAAATCTATTTTTATTTTGGTTTTTCGTAAATAATTTCTGAAATAATGTCTATATTTGGACAAAAATTGGTAGCTAAGGGTTTTCTGAAATGCGAAATTTGAATTTCATCTTAGTATGGCTCCCACTTGTAGAGGGCGCCACCTACGTGTCTTTTTACTCTTTTGAGGAGTCATAACTTTTTCATACGTGCTTACATTACATTTTTAAGCAAAGAAATGGATTTCTTCATCATTTTTACATGAAAAAGGCGTACTGGGTAAAATTCGCTACGAGCAATCGTTCTTGAGGAAAAGAATAATAAAGAAATAAATGGCATTTACTTGCATATCGCTATGCCCATATCAGAGTTTGATAAAATAGTATTTATCTCCTAAGCAAAGCCAAAATCAAAAAAATATAAAAATGTACTTTGCATTAGCTAATAAAGTGCCTACATAACAGTGTTATCAAAAGAAAAAACGGCAGTAGCGTACATATTTTTTGTTCCTGTTAAAAATTATAACACCTTGTATCTCAAAAATAAAGGTCTTTGCGGACCCATGCTTATGTGAACTTTTCACCATATAAATAACTGAGGAATCGTCCTGTAAAATATCGGACAGTTATTAAATAACACCCAGTATAAAACAAAAACGTCTAGCTTCATGATTATCCTAAGGTGTATTGAACGTGACATTTTGGAAAATTAAAATTTTGAAGACATTATAAAAGCTTTTGGTATAGATAAAATAAGAAAGAAGGGTTTGTGATTTTTCGTAACAAAAATGCTTGAATGTTTTTGCTGTTTATTTAGCACCCCCTGCCCCATCATTTTTCTTTCTTTTTAAGTTTCTAAATAAGGTATTTTACTTCTAATTACGCAAACAAAATATTATGTCTTTAACCTTATATTAAAGTTTTCTTATTTTTATCATAAAACTCTACTTAGCGGAATGTTAGAATTTTACTCGTTAACTACGGTATTCGTTTCACTCAGACTTTGTATGCAATGGAAGTTTTACACAGTCGAAAAATTTTCTTGACATAACTTTCCTGCTTTAAGGAAAATCTATAGTCAGCGCGTGTTGACTTTAATTTGAAAATCTAGTAATTAACTTTTTCCTTAGAATATTCAAGTGCTGGTTCTCGGTTCTCACTAAAAGCTTACAAAATTAAAAACGTAAAAGTTTTAAGAAGTCAACTTTATTTTATTACCTTTTAGTGATAAATCTTGTACCTACTTAAAATAAGCTGCTATGAAATTTTTATGACGAAATATTTAGACCCCAAAATCATGAGTTGTCGACCTTTATCGAAAAGAATTTTGGAATTATACATAAAACACAGTCTAATACTTAAAGCCCTACGCTATACATATAGAGTGATAAGATGTCGATGTTTTTTTTTAGTATAGTAAGCCATTGTCGTGGATGTAACAAAAAAATAGAATGGTTCAAATTTTCTTGTTTCAACGAGATTTAGCTTCATTTTTGCGTTTACAATATTGTTAAGTTTTTAATGGTGCCAAATTAATAAAAAATTTCTCATTTCTAATTGGCTGAGAAAAGATAACTTCCGATAAATAGTTTTGCCCATCTTCGGTAGTTACATTCAGTAGTCAGTCACGCTAAAATTTTCAAATTCAATCAATTTCAAGAATTCTTATTTTAAAGTTTACTTAGGTTTACTTATTAAACTAACACAATACATTATTACATTTTAATATTATCTTTAAATAATGGTTATTAGTCTAAAGGGCGGCATATATGCACTTAAATTCAGCCAAAATATGCACACATATATATGCCTTGTTTGCCTTTAAAGTATGAAGTTAAATGAATTTTTTTGACCAAATATACAAACTGGTATGCAATATTTCTTAATTTATTATAGTTAAATAGGGTAAAGAAACACACTGGGTTCTAAAAAACATGTTTATTAAAAAAAAAATGCAAAAAAAAAACAAAAAAAAATATATTATATAATATATTCAGTTCTGACGGTTTCTGCGACTTGGTTTATTCCATGTAAAAGAAAAGTGACATGTACCATATGGGAGTAAAAGATTCTTAAGTTTTGGCCTACTTTTACCATGTACGGTGCTGCATCAGACAAAAACACTAAAAACTTCTCATCCAGAACTGGATTTGGTAAGAAAAAGTTCGATGGGGACTGCTGAATAAATCGGGTTACGGTCAAATTATTAGTTTCGTCTAGCTGCTTAGAAGCAATAAAATATGGGTTTGCTGCTATATCTTCTTGAAGTGCTCCAATCATAAGATGTGCGATATATCTGCCACAAGCATCTGTGCTTTTATCAACAATAATGTAAACATTTTTATCACCCAATGAAGCTCTAATTTCTTTTAAAACGGTTTCGTATACTGAATAGACATTCTTCCTTCTAAGCGTGTATTCGTCAGGAATGGTTTGTTGGCAATATTTCTGCAAAAATCCTCTAAATTGCGGATTATCCAATTTTTTAATGGTATGCTTGCTGCGAGCAAAGCCTTGTGAAATCTTGAAAAATTTCCTTTTCAGATTTCGATTTTTCTCCAACATTTTAAAATGCGTTTTTTACACTCAGCTGAACTGTCTCAGATCTCATTTTTGTAACTTTGATTTATGCAGCGGTGTTTTCAAATGTTGATCGATTTGGAACTTCTTTTCACTAACAATAATTTTTGTACAAGCGTTACAGAAGACTTTTTCTCCACTGAACTCTAACTCTGGGAAATTTTTAATCCACGAAGACGTTTTTGCCACTTTAGACATTTTGAATACAAATTTGAAATCACTAGTTTCACACTGAAAATACTAAAATCTTTCCACAAACTAAAGAAGAAGTACGTATTACAACCCGATATAAATACAGTTCGTTAAGCAGGTAATAATAAGGCATTATTAAATGACAATAAATAACCCCTAATAATATACCGGCAAACCCCGGAAACCCCCAATAAATACCTTTTGTATAACCAAAATGTAAATATTAGTTATTATGTAATTATCTTTAAATTGGAAAATCCTTGAAACAAGTGCCGGACTGGACATTAGACCTATGAGTTTACAAGCTTTCATGACCGGGCGTTTTAATTTTTTAATAACGCCGAAAACATAAAAATATGCTCATAAAATAATAATAATATGTTACCAAAAATATGAAAAAAATGCATATATATTCACTTTGCATATATTCCGCCCTTTATTACTATACACTGAAACAGTAACAATAAGTTTGCAGTAAGGGGAACTACTCATCCAACATATAGATCTCCTACCAGAACACATTTTTCTAATATTTCTCCACCATATTGCTTGTAGACAGATTTGATCATATCTCCATTTAAAGCGACAACAGCTTTAAAAATGTTTTCCTTTAGTAGATCAAGACTATCATTGAAATAATTGTTATAGACTTTCTGCTTCAAGTAACCCCATTACAAAGCGCAGAAAGAAGGAATTATTATGACCCCTAACCCTACAAGGTGTAAACATTCTGGTATCGAAAGAGGTCAAATATCTGGGAGTAACTTTGGATTCCAGACTGGCCTGAAACAAATACATGAAAAAAACAATCCAAAAGGTGGAAGTTTCCTTGGAAGTTACTGGACGGATGTACCAAAAAAACATGGGGACTCTCACCTAGGCTACAGTACTCCCTACACACCAATGTATGTGCAATCACGTATACATCTGGTGGCCAAACATACAGCAGAAAACCACGATATGAACGCTAGGAAGCCTACAAAGATTGGCTTGCTTGAGCATCACAGAGTTCATGAAATAGGCCTCCACGTCCACAATGGAGAACATCTTAGCACTGCACTTCATATGGTGATTGGAGGAGAGGCAAAAATGGAACTATATAGACTACAGCCTTCAACGTCACTTTCTGGGGTGCATAGAACTGAACAATGCCATACCATAAGCGGACCTGAGTTAGAAATGAGATCAGATCATTAAAAAACCCTAGGTATCCCAATGACATACCATTTAACACCGTAATCCACCAACGGGATGCCTCGAACAATGAAACATCAGATACTCCTGGGGCAGTAATCTAGTGCGCAGACGGCTCAAAACCCAAAGAGAGTATCGGAGTAGAGATACACAGAGTAAGACCGAAGAAAGATGCTTATTTCTCCCTCTGTAAGTCTCCTACGGTGTTATAAGCGGAGATCTAGGCCACCCTACAATTCGCGTATAAAAACAATAGAAGAACTTATCTTAATAAGCGGATCCACATATACATCGACAGCAAAGCAGCCCTTAGAGCGCTAACATGCAACAAGATGACATCAAAACTGGTATGGAAATGCCAAAAGGAACTAGTGGTCCGACAAAAGCTAACACAGTAATACTACCAGGACATAAAGGAATTACAGGTAACGAAAAGGCACTCGGAGTCCCAAGGTATACAGTGCGAGATGTTATAAAACGATGAACAAGGAATGAACACAAAATCCAATGGAATAACAAACAGGGATTAAACAATAGCAAGTCTGAGGTTATGGCAATCTGACGAGTGGAAATAGCCACGAAACAGCTGTCGTGTTTTGTTAGGTACCTCGGGGAGGTTGTAAAACCTACTGAATTTGTAACCCCCCCATTGCAATGTATATGTTTGTAAACTGTAAATATTATTTGTCGACAACTATTCCCACTATCAATTTTAATACGATAACCCTGTAATGCCTTTGTTTCATAGCGTTATAGTTACACCAAAATAACCAGACCAACAGTTTCCAGTCTTCCGAGTCCAAACTACCATGTTGCTAATTCCCTTTAGGAATAAAAAGTATACTACATTGGTTTTTACGTAGATATATTATGAAAGCCAGATTTTGATTTTTCCCATATGTTATTTATGTCTTAAAGAAATAATTTATTTGTATATTGTATATTTTTCGGTATAATATGATATTGTTACCCTATTTTATGTAGTTTAGATTTATTTGTTTAGTTATATTGTTAAGTATATTTATTTTAATTTTGTTAATTAAAGATGTTTATAAACCATCCAGTTTTTTGTTTAATTACCGCTTTAAAAAATTAAAATGCGAATAAAAATTGCAAGAAAACATTTTTTGAATGAGCCGGCCTCGCATATGCGCAGGTCGATATACAAGGCATAATGGCCACTGTTTCTGACATTTAATTGTGCATGCGTGCATCGTTCCAATAACATGAGCGGTTGTTTTCTTTAACCTTAGTCTTCATTGCTGACGGGCTTAGAAATGCAACGTTTCATTATATTACCCGTAAGCGGGAAAATTTGAATGTATCCAATGCCTCCCACTATCCAAACCCTCCCGCTCTCCCCTACCTAAGCAATGTCTTAAATAATATATTTTGTTTTGAGCCTAAAAACAATAAAAAGTTTAAAAATGGCAGATGTAGCCTTTCAGCGACATCTAGTGGCAATCACATGCATCAACCTGGCCCGTCTAACAAAATCAGTCAGAGTCTGAGAAGCAAACTACTGTAAAAATCCGGCGAGCCGGTATCCTCACAGAGTCGCCGCCAGGGTCAAGTAGGCTCTTAAAGTTGCTTTTCTTCGTCGGATTCTATAGCTTTACTGACGAGCTGTTATACAGCAAAATGCGTCTGAAGATGAATCCGGCGAAGGAAAGCAACTAACTTTTGGAATAAAAAGTTTATTGAAAATTAATATCATATTTTTATAAGTTTTTAACACCCTGTGTACTTTATCTTGACTTTAATCACTGATTATTACTTCTGAAAATAAACAATATCAGGAGTGACCTTTTTTCAAAAAATAAGAAAATCTAATGGTCACCAGAGTATTAGATTCGAAATAAAGCAAGATTACTGTAAATGTATAAAATAATTATTTTACTACATTTACGAGTCTCCAACTGATTCAACCTTCAAATAAATTACTTACTTTTATATCGTAGCAGATATCCTCCCTTAATTTGTTTTTTCTTGTTCGCATCTGAAACAGAAAGATGACAATTAAATTTTCGTAATTGACAGAAAATCTTGATTTATTTTTTGTAATTGATTGGTGTTGACACAAGGGGAGGATTTTATACTTTTTATCATTCAAACAAGCCATAGACTTTAAAATTTAAAACAGACCCGTTAATTTATTTTTTAATGCAAGCTATCGCTCAATACAGGGTGGTCAAATAAGGGCCGAGTGGAAGAATATAATACAAAAACTAAAAGACTTCGCCAAAATGTGTCCTGCAAATCAGCTTCCTTGGTCTCTAAATTCTATACTACTAAATATACAGATTTCGATCTGCTACAGTGTATACTTTTTCCAAAGTCAGTTTGATGACATAAAAAAGCTTCGGCCGGACTTCAAAAGGACCGGCATCATAATCGGGGTTGCCAGATCTTTTTTAAAAATTTTTTTAAGTTTTTATTATTAAAAGTGTTCTTTTATATCAGTATTGAATTGATAGTCAGTAACTCTCTTTAAAAGAATTTTTTAATGTCAAAGAAAGAAGGAACAAGCCATTTATGAATATTATAATAATTTTTTTAGTACTTCAGAAATATTATTTTTACAAAAATAATTTAAATCAAACTAAAAATTTCACTGTTGTTAAACAAAAGAAATATACAAATAACAAAGCTTTATGTTCCTCCTACACTTACGAAAACTTTGTAGAACTGGCGACACCCTGACGATAGACCGTCGAAGCCCACACACAATTTAAAGCACATTTAAAGTGCAAACTATTTTTTTCGGGGGAAAAAATTAATAGAGCAGAATATAAATACAAATTTATATGCTATAGACAAGAACAGCAAATAGTTAAAGGTTCTCCCAATTGAGTGATCCCTTATCAGCTTTAAAATCACTTGATATTTGAGGTATGCGATATTGGGAATCGGACAGCGGCGTGACTGGTTGAAACGATTTACTGTAATTTACATATTTCATTTTCTGCTATGACTGCGTGGTTTCGGACAAGTAAGTTTTACTTGGTACCTATATTTTATCATATCAGTATGGCTTTTTGGCGACAATTTAAAACATAAGGTTAAGGTGAATTATCACAGGAATATAATGAGTTGGTACCAGAATCGGCCATCGAAAGCGAAATAAGTTCGGAATTAAGGAACAAAGATTTACATGTTCAATGTCAACGCATTATTTTAAATATGTATGCGTGTTTAAAAAAGGAAAATCCGGGAAAACCTGAAAATGCACTTTGTACAAGAATGTACTTGTATTGAATTAACCTTTGTACCTAATGTGTCTCTCTTACTAGCAGAAATATCACTCAATAATCAATCTCCAACTTTAAGCGCAGTTGTCCTTAATAATATGCGGCAGGTAATAACGAAATGAGTTGCAATGTATGAAAAAAATTGCGTAGCTCATGTTATAAAAACAGAAAATGGATATTCTGTTTCACCGCCTATAGCGCCAGTAGTAATCCAACCTAGAAATGATTATACTTCTGAAAGTTCTGACGATTCTAGTCATTAGTTTGTTTATGAATTTTAAATTAATTATGTTCCTTAAACATGTATCTTAAAAATTGTTATATTACATAACGTTTACTGTGATTCTGCTGATGCGATTCGCGATTTGTTGTTAAAATAACTGTATATTCCAACTAACATAGTACCTGCCCCAATCCTTTCTTGCCAAGGAAAACTCATACCTCCTCGCGGTCCTGGCTGGACAAAGACAATTTTTTTTTAATTGTTTTCGGCAAAATGAGCATTCTTTTTACCGAAAGACGATTTTAAAAATATTAAATGCATGTGTTCTTTGCAGGCGAAGTCACGGGTACAAACCTCTTATCGATATTAACTATATTTTTTTAAAATAGTTTTTGGTAAAATTAGCATTTTTCCTTACAGAAAGACCATTTTAAAAATATTCTCTGCAGGCGAAGTTACGGGTTTGTTAAAGGTTTGTACCTTTTATAGATATAAACTATAATGAACAAGCTGTAATAATATACACTATTTATTCATATTAAAAATTTTTAACAATCCGCATTTTAATTATTTGGTAAAAGCGACGCCTATGGTCACCAGTTTAATGCTTTTTTATGTCATCAAATTAAGCTTAGAACGACTATAACTCCTACGATAGAGGACTACATTTGGAAATTATTTTCGAATTTGCAGTGTATTTCACAAAAGCGAGACAACTGAAAATGAAATATTTTTAAATGAGACACCCTCTATTTTTTACACGAAATTTGTGTTGCTCTTTATTGTTTAAGCAATCCCAATTTTGTTCTCCATTCTTTTGCAGCAAAGTTATTTTCCTAATTTTTTTACTTCTTTACGGTCGCCATAAATATGTTACAATTTATTTATTGATATTAGTTTGATAAATATTTCTTATAGAGGTCCACACAGCACATTTTTTTTCAGAAATATCTCTGATTTATTTCTAAAGTTTCAAAAACACAACCTTTCATATCAATATTTCTAAAATATTTCACGAAATAAATATGAAATTTTACATGTAATATTTCATCGAGAATATTTATAAAATATTTTAGATTCATTACACCCAAAATGACAGTTGACACACCCTTCCGGTTATTAACACACCCTGCAATTCTTTCACACTTGACGGACCAAACAGGATAGGATAACTTAAATGAAGATCGTTCCCCGTGCGTTTAATTTTTCAACCAGTCGCTGATGGCGCTATTGTAGTATTTTGTTTAATAAGTTTGTTCAGGTTAGCTTGTCCTAATATAAGCATAATAGCGAAAAGTAAAAGCATTTATTACAATTTATTTAACTAGAATGGATAAACTGCTACGACCTGAAATATTTGACACTGATCAGAACTCTCCCCAAAGCTGCTCAAGAATGGACCCATTGGAAAGCAACATATGACAATTTCATATCATTTATCAAAAACATAGACGATGATGGTAAACTCAAACTTTTAATTAATTTTATCATGAAGTCATACAAAGTACGATTTTATTATCGATTGTAAATAAAAGATGTTGAAGAAGCTGTTAGAGCTCTGGATTCTATTTTAATCAAGCCTAAAAACGAGGTATTTCCCAGACACTATTTGACTATTAGAAATCAACAGCCTGGTGAGACCATAAGAAAATATTTGCAAGAATTGAAACAACTTAGTGAGGGATTGCAACCTTAAGGTTACTGATGAAAGCTGCAATGATTATATAATTCATTACATAAATCATATCCGTTTGCTAGAAAATAGTATATTGCAACTCCAAGACGCCGCGAGCCCAATCATTAGAAGCTGCAAAAAAAAACTCAAAAGCTTATATTATCATATTATCGTCAAGTCTTATAAATTCTTACCAACCTGAAACCAGCGGCCAGCGGCCGATTCAGTAAATTTTTGACGCGGGTTTATGAGACCGTATCACTTTTTATTTATTTTGATCGTATTAATAAAACTAAAAGACAATAATTGTTTAAGCTTTGTCAGATGCTTTCTAATATAAGTGGGTATAACATGTGTATGGGATTTTCCAAAAAGCAGAGGCTACGGGGTTCAGTCAGAATTTTTAAATTGAAAGATACAAGAAAATTGTAGTTTGCACCAGTTCAGGTTTATACTCTATGTGACTCCATACGATTCTTTAAACTATTGCTAGAAACAACATGTCTTCAGCTTTTGCCAAAAAGCAGAGGCTACGGGGTTTATTTAAAAGTTTGGAAAATTATATACCTAGTAAAATTGAGAAGAAAATAGTAGTTTCTACCAGTTCACGTTTATACTTTATACGATGCTTTATAATAATGCTAGGAACAACATATCTTTAGCATTTGCCAAAAAACAGAGGCTACGCTACGAAACTACTTGCAGCGGGTCTAAAGAGTTAAGTAAGTGTCTAATAAAAGTTAAAATAAATATTACCATTAATAAGCTATACATTCTAGTTCTTAAGCCCTTCTTTGTTTACTTTATGAACTCATTTTTGTATCATTCAGGTTTCAAAAGGATAATTATTTCTTTGCTGTTTTTTGTTTAAACCCTATGTGTGTTAACATCTGATATTAATAAAGTTTGTCGCCATATCAAAAACGTTGTTATACCTTTTTTTTATTCTACCAAAATAAAGGGTGTCCCAATAAGAACGCACATTTTAATTGTGAAATAAAAGTAATAATTTATTTGAAAGTAAGTATTATTTATATTTTAATAGAAAGTTAATGCACTGCAATTAAACGTGGAAAATAATATCTGACAAATGGCCGCCCTGACTTTGGTGACATACTCTTTTTCGAGAAATTTTCAATTACATTTTCATACAATTCTGGCCCAATTTCGCTAATAACGCGTTCAACTTCGTTCTTCAACTGTGGTATTGTTTTTGGGTTATTAGCGTATACGCGTGATTTTAAAGAACCCCAAAGAAAGAAATCGCAAGGCGTTAAATCGCACGATCTTGCGGGCCAGTTCTGATCTCCATTACGTGAGATGACACGACCGGGAAACTTTCCTTGCAACAACTGAATTGCTTCGCGTATAGTGTGACATGTCGGACCATCCTGTTGATACCACATAGCTTCCGTATCCATACCATTCAACTGAGGCCATAAAAACTCAGTGAGCATGTTACGATAGCGTTCGCTGTTCACAGTAACCGCATTTTCTGCCTCGTCCTCGAAGAAATATGGTCCAATCACTCCTTCTGCCCAAATTCCACACCAAACAGTGACTCTTAATGGATGCATTTTCTTCTCGTGAATAACTCTAGGATTTTCTTTACCCCAAATCCGGCAATTTTGTTTATTAACAAAGCCGTTAAGGTGAAAGTGTGCCTCATCGGTGAACAGAATATTCTTCGAAAAATCGACATTCATTTGTGTTTCTTGCAATACCCAAGAAGAAAATGTACGGCGTGTCACATGGTCCAGGGGCTTTAATTCTTGCGTCAATTGAATCTTAAAAGCATGGAAATGAAGATTTTTGTGAGAATTCGATGGGTAGTGCTCCTTGGAATGTGCAACTGTTGTGAACGATGGCGGATAGATGTTCCCGGACTCTCGCCAACACTTTTACGCACTGCGGCAATGTTTGGAACAGAGCGACTAGTACGGAAACGCATTGGTGGTTTCACGTCCACGACAGAACCATTTTGCTCAAATTTGTTAAGTAGTCTTTGAACGGTCGTGTGATTTGGCGCATTGTGTCGACCAAAAATGCCACGCAATTTTCGAACTGTTTCCGCAAAACATTCTCCATATTTGTAGTGTGTTTTAACAATAATAATTCGTTGTTCGACCGTATATCGTTCCATGGCTACTAATCGCAAACTGTTTACATTATTCTTATCATTTGTTTGTTGGCCTACTGCGAATAAAATAAAAATGTCGCGCCATTCAAAATGTGCATTCCTATTGGGACACCCTTTATATTAACTTTAATTCAGAATTTTCGCGCTTCTAACTTTTCCGTCAGAATTAGAAGCGCTTAAGCTTAAATTGAAAGTTATAAAATTTAAATTCTCGTGTGGTGCCGACCCCCCGCCACGGTGACATTTAGTTCTTTAACCAGTCGCGCATGACGCTATTAGGGAACCAATTCAGTATGATAAGTTGCCTATCTATCCCTCCCGCATAATAAGCGCATCTCCCTAGTCTATGGGACCAAACGCAGAAGAACAACCTGTTCCCCTCAAGAGTTATTATTTTATGTTTAGTTTTTGTAATCGTCAATTAGCAATTATTATTAAACATTATCATTGGTGGGTGAACTGTTCTACTACCGAATAGTTATATTATGGATAATGAAACTGAGTCTATTTTAATAATAGGTATACCTTATAATGGTTATTATTCGGATTACAACTTACAGCGAATTTTTCGCTCATTTTTTTTATGCGCTATTCTGAGGTCACTGATTACGAATCCGAATGTTTTTTTGCCGCTCTCAACTACTTTTTGAGAAAATAAATTAATATTAGAAATTCACTTACAGATTATGTAATGTTTGGTAATTATTCGGATTACAACATACAGCGAATTTTTCGCTCATTTTTTTTATAAGCTAAGTTGAGGTCGCTGATCATGAATCCGATTTCTTTTTGTCGCTCTCAACTGCTTTTTGAGAAAAAAAATATTAAACATTTTTCCCTTACAAGTTATGTTACTTTTTACGTTTATCTCCTTGATATTGTTGTTTGCTTGCAGTTTACACTAAACTATCTCTCCACAAAATAATAACAACATTTTGTACAAAACATAACGATAAAACAGCAATTTTAATTAAAACCTAAACAATGGACAGCCTAAGTCTGACGTCACAAGGGGCGTGCTTTAAAAAATCTTTCCAAACAAAAATAAATTGCATTGAAAATACCATAAGAGATTTTTGCAAGCATTGCTACACGTTTATAAGCGACAAATAAGCAATTTCTTCTGATTATTTGTATTTTTGGTGATATGATTGACCCATTTACAGCCACAGATAGAGGTGTTTCCTGAAAATATTTAATCGCCATCTGAAAAAGTTTGAGGTTATGTTATTGTTGTTTACATTATTGTTTATTAAGACATAACTGTTAGTTTATTCAGGGTTACCAGATGTACTGATTTTATCAGTACATGTACTGATTTTTTGACCCCCGTACTGATTTACTGATTTTTCAACGAAGTGTACTGATTTTTAGCGAGAACGACGAATTTTCGCATTTTTATCAATTTTTTTTTTCAAATCAATTTCAAACAGCTCTTTATAGTACACACACGCGCGCGCGAGCGCGCGCACACACACACACACGCACGGAGTACATAATAAAACACCGAACGATTTTTTGTGTCTTAGTCTTACTACATCTGATGAAGAGAGACAAAATATATCGTTCATTTAATGCGTTCGCGAGTGACATCGCATACAATCGATTATCGAGACTGGTAAGTGGTAACAGCACTAAGCCACTGTTATTCACACCTGTTCACAACCTGTCACAGCCATTGTAAATGTAAACATTGTATTGAATATCCGAATTCTTACTGTGTTTCGTTTCACTTTGTCGGGCGAAAAAGTATGTGAATGTCATATTGAAATTGAATATGTTATATTCAATGCTTCATTTTTCGCACTTTTGAAATTCGTCGACGTTCGCGAGTTATCGGTAAGTGTACAAATAAAGATTTGTGAGGTTATACTGAAAATCTCCGAATGATTATATTTTTGTTTTGAACTTGACGCGTTGATAGAACATGACTTAAACGCAATCGATTCTTTTATAGATAATATTTGGAGCACTTGCGTCAACTATGGCAACTGAAGCGAAACGGACGAGAAAAGGCCACTATGCTTTTTCTTCTGCATTGAAAAAACAATTTCCATGCTTTATACAGGGTAAAACTGAGCAAGAAGTGAAGTGCGAAATTTGTTGTTGTTCCGTTTCTTTTGCTAATAGCGGTGGGTGACCTTTCTAATTTCTTCTCCAACATCAATAATACTAAAATTTTTCCTGAAAAAAAAAAAAGAAAAAAATTCCTACTTACAGTCTGTAGAGGTTGAAAGATGAAAAAAAATTCTTAAATATATCTAATAAAAACTTTTCTAGCTTTTTCTCTCGCTTCTCTTACAGTGGTTAGTGGTTAGTGATTTTCTTCTTTTTAAAGTTTCTCGACACGTTTCTTTCAGCATTCCCTATTTGTGTAGATTTATTTGACATATTTTACTCTACATGTTATCAGATTTCTCTAAACTTTGATTGAATGTACGTTTTTCTTTCTTCTTAATCTTTTAAATGTGTAGTCAGATAGGTTTTCAGTTTCATTATTCTATAAACCGTAATGATTCGAGTTTTTTAATGATTCAATATTTATTAAAATTATGGAATTTTATTCGAAATAATTCTTGATACTGAAACTCAAAAACATTATACACTGAGTATTTAATCGAATAATATAATGGTTATTTTATTGGCCTATTAAGTACATTTTGAAAACTTATATGAAATGTGCGAATTTTTACCCAGTCAGTAAATGGAAAACTTCTTAAACTTTTACAAAATTGAATAATTAATTAATTTTCAATTAATTGATTTTCACCAAATGGAAGTTTGAGATAAAAAACTTTCTAGGATAATTTTTTGTAAATTATGCACAATTGAAAAAAACTTCAACTTTTTTACCTTCAAAAATAGTTATTTTATCATTTGATAGTTTCATTAGGTTTTTAAAATACTAGAATCATAGAGACTATAAGAAACGCAATTCTTGATTTAATTCATGTGTGTAAATAGTGACTAATTTCTATTGTAAAATATGCATCATGCATGATGAATGGAATTTGCATGTTGATAGTTGGAATGCTAAAATTTTCAAAAATGCTAAAATTTTCAAATTGTTTTAGGAGTGTCGGATTTAAAGAAGCACGTCAACTCAGAGAAACATAAAAAAAACATCAGGACCGCTTCAACATCCCAATCTTTAGATACTTTCATGGTTGCAAAATCATCTCCAACGGCACTTAAAGTCTGGGCTGCAGAAGGAACTCTGGCATTCCACACCGTTAAACATCATTCGAGTTATAATGAAATGGATTGTACTGCACCTCTTCTTCGTACGTTATTCGTCGATTCTGAAATTGCCAAACAATTGTCTTGCGCGAGAACAAAAACCGAGGCCATAATTAATGGCGTTTTAGCTCCGCGTGCGATCTACGATGTCGAGAAAGCTTTAGAAAAAATTCCGTTCATGAGTTTGAGTACAGATGCTTCTAATCATGGTCATCATAAACTCTTTCCTCTTGTTGCCCAATATTTTGATTTCGAAAATGGTGGTATTCAAGTCAAATTGATGGATTTACAAGAAACAAATAATGAGAAGGCTGAAACGGTCACAAATTTGATTGAAAGTGTTCTTGAGAAAAAAAATTTGACTCAAAAATTGTCGGCTTTTGTCGCAGATAATGCTCCAATTAATTTTGGTGGTTGGAATCGCCAGGGCTCTAACAATGTGTTGGCCCTACTTAAAGAAAGAGTCAATTCTAATGTCATTGGTGTTGGGTGCCCTGCTCATATTCTTCATAATTGCGCCCAGCATGGATTGGATCAATTTGGGAAATTTGACATTGACGCCCTCGTTTTCAAACTGTTCAAGTATTTCTCTGTGTACACTGTGAGAACAGCTGAATTGCGAGAATTCTGTGAGTTCGTTCAGGTGCAATATCAACCTTTACTTTCACACAGCAAAGTTCGATGGCTCAGCTTGTTTCCTGCAGTGGAACGAATTCTCAAACTGTTTCGGGCATTAAAAGCTTACTTTTTATCAATAGAAAAAACTCCAAAATTCTTGGAAAATTTCTTCTCGGATGATATGGCTGAAAGCTATCTTTTGTTTGTTCACTCTTTCATGTTTATTTTCCAATGTAAAATAGCAGAAATAGAAAGCGAAGGCAACAGTGTTTTGGAAATCACTTCAATCATCGAATCGGTTGCTAATTCCTTGCGCGAAAGAATCAAGCACAAGTTTTTGCCTCTGACGTTACTTTCAAAACTCAACACATTAAAAGCTGAAGGAAAACAAAAGGAATGCCAGGATTTCCATGAAAAAACCGTCGATGTTCATCAAGAAGCTCTTGAATATTTGTTGAAATGGACCTCATCTTTATCCGAATTAAAAGTGTTCCAGTGGTTGAAATTCAATCGTACAGCAAAAGAAGTTGATTATGATCAAATTGTTCGAACAATGCAGTTTCTTGAGTCGAAAAATGTTCATATTCATGAATATAAGATTATTGATCAATTGGCTAACTTGAACAACTTTATAGAGATGAAAAAAGAGAATAAAGATGATTCTGCTAAATTTTTTTCTCGAACTTCAAATGACCAGATTTGTGAATTTTTTAAAGCAAATTCGAACATCGATTCCTTTTCAGAAATTTTAAAAATAGCACAGTACTTTTTTTCTATTCCCGGGCATAACGCCAATTGTGAAAGAATTTTCTCTCTTATCAATATTCAATGGAGTGACGAGCGCAATCGTCTGCTCGTTGAAAATGTTCGCAATATTATTGTTACGCAGTATAATTATAAGCATATGTCTTGCAGCGATTTCCATAAGTATCTACTAAAAACTGAAAACGCTGAAATATTAAAAGCTGTCGGCAATGCCAAGAAATACGAAAAAACGGCAATGTAAATTTTGCGACGCTTGAAAATAATAAAATTCTACTTGAGATACTGGAATTTGTGATTTATCTGTGTAGTACCTTATGTTAGATTCAAGCAGTTTAGCTTAGATCATTACTATTCCGCCTTTTATTTTATTTGACACGATTCGTTAAATAAATTGTCTAATTCGTCAAATTTTTTTTTTTTTAAGGGCTTTAGGGCCTTTAGGCTATGTCAGGTTTAGTTGTATACTATACGATCATAGGGGGGGGGGTGCAAATGGAGGTGTACTGATTTTTCGCTGGACCGATCTGGTAACCCTAGTTTATTGTAAAATAAAGCTTGTGGTAGTGTTTATTTATTTATATAAAGTAAACCTAGTCTATAGCCTAAATAATTTATATTATAGATTCAATATCGGCTAAAGTGGTTACGTATTTTGTTACCCGAACAGAAAATTTTCAAGTTTGTTGTATTCCCTGCAAAGATAAAAGAAAGGAAAGCTGGGACCTCGCTTATAAGGTACCTAATACAGCAAATATTATTATGTTAAAAAGGGGTAAATGCCTTGGGAGTCAAACCATGTCCTATGGATGCAATTTGATTCAGATCGGAGAAGTTCACACACCATGATGAAAGACAAAAGTTATAATATTGTGGTAATTTAAATTACCTACTATCATAAATTTTTTTATATACTTCATGCAAAATAATATTTTAATTGTAGATTATACCTACTAAACAAAAAATGCAACACAATATCTGCCAACTGTTTATGTTCTAGCAGGAATAAAATATCATCAAATCAACTGCATTATTTGGATACTACTACCTATCAGTCACTGATAAGAAGTGCCTTCGAAATGCCCAAAAAACTAAATCCAGTGAAGTTAAAACAGCTGAGGAGCTATATCCCAGTAAGCCTTATTCATGCAGCTATGGATCATCAGATTGATCAGCAATTTTAAAAATACTGTAGACTTTAACAACATTTGATGTACTGAAATTATAAAAATTTAAACAAATATTTATTGTTATTTTTATTACATTGTTTTATAATCTACATAATATATATTTCAAATTAATTGTATTAGGCATAGCATTGATATCCCTGTGCATACATAAGGATATGAGAATAGTTGTAACTAAAGCGTACTAAAAGTTTTTAAAGGTTTTTTTGAAATTTCTTCCAAATCTTGTATTTTCTATTAAAAGTTAAATCAAACTATTAAATGTTCACATTTTTTACTTTAGTTTTTAGGAACGTGAATACATTTTGTATAATAAAAGCTATAACATACCTTTTTTCTGGATATGTAATGCTAAATTGCCTTTTAGCGCTGAACTCAAATATTGTAGCCCTATTCTTTTTGTCATTGTGCCCAAAATGGCAGGTACAAACCAAAGAATGTTGGGAAGATTCTCTGCTCTATCTTGACTTCTACCATTGTAAAGCAAATAATGGTTCAACTCCAAAGCGTTTATCCCTTTTTAACATAATAATTGTTCTATTATGTACCTTATAAGATGCTTATAGGTGATGACCAGGCATTCCTCTCTTCTATCTTTGCAGGGAATCTGGCCGAATAACGATTTTGTTGTAAGAAAATTATTTCTTATTTGTATTTTTATTATTTCTTATTTGTATTATTATTATTTTATTACATGTCATAGGTATTTCTTCATTTTATTTAATCATAAATTATAAAATATTAAAATAAATAACGTTCTATTCGAACGTGGTACCACCTAGTTCAGCGCATAGTTCAACTCGATATCTGAATTCCCGATAACAATTCCTAATTTGCTGTATTGGGATATTTGCAATGACTTCTCTTATTTTTTCTTTCTTTTAGGTTATTATTGAAATTGGTTTTATACACATGTTGCTTCAGATATCCCCACAAATGAAAGTCCATAATTGTGAGATCCGGCCTCCTAGGTGGCCACTCATTTGGACCATAATTTATTGCCAAACTGATGATTTAGCCAATCACGAACAATTATCGTGGAATGAGCGGGACAGCCGTCTTGTTGGAAATGTAATTTTATTCGATCAGCTAAAGGTATATCTTGCAAATGATCATAAAAAAAGTGTTCAGAAGATGCAAATAAGTGTGTTGATTTAAATTGTTTTCAATAAAATAAGGTCCAATGATTCCATTATAAGTAATAGCACACCACACGTTAACTTTTTGTGAATACTGTCTTCTAGAGCGGATACGAAAATGACGATTGTCGCGGCTCCAATAGCGACAGTTTTGCGAACTAACTACCCCGTTTGTGGTAAACGTTGCCTCGTCCGAGAAAATAATATTAATAACAAAATTTCTATGTCTAAGGATATGTTCCCCTATCAACAAACAAAAATCCAAACGCTTCATGTCGTCATTTTCTTCCAGAAAATGATTAAATTTAGGTTTGTACGGACGAATATTATTGAATTTTAATATCTTTTCTACTAGAGATTTACTCACATTACCAATTTGAGAAGATCTTTTTCTTAAAGACAGTTTGGGAAAATTTCTAACTGAATCCATTGCCATTACAGTTACAGCATCATCTTCATCATACTTTTTTTCTCCCTTTTTTTATTTAAAACACTACCAGTTCTCATGAATTTTATTACAATTTTTTTTAAACCCTTGTCCGTGAGAGAAACAGCAGGCCATATCTCATGGAATTATCTAAGAACTGCCATAGTATAGCTTTTTTCATATCCTAAACCATAACTTTGCACAATATAAATTCTTTGTTCTAACGTTAGCATTTTCTAATTTTACTATTATGCAGATTTATGAGAAAATTATGACACAAATATCAACAATTTGAAAGATGCAAAGTAACTAAAACATTTCATTTATTTAGAACAGGCTACTTGATATTTTATTATTTTAATAGTAGCTTTGCAATTAACCACTTTCAGAAAAATGTTTATTAGACTTTTTTGCACAATTGGTGTAATAAATCACGGTTTTGAAAATATTTTCATATAATTTCAAAAAGAAATCGAAATCAAAATCATTCAAAATGTTATTTTTGATGTACCCTGTATACTAATCGTAAATTTGGTATTCGAAATTGGAGTTTCAACACAAGCAGACGTTTTTATAAAAAATAACTTATTCTTCTAAACCCGCAAATAAAAAAGTTTTTCCTCTTCCGAACTCTATCCGTGGACACACTGTACATATATTTAAGGACATTACATATTCTTTGTTTTTTTTTTGCCCGGCGATGGGTATCTTTTTATATCGGATGTTTGTCCGTGAAACAGTGAAACATTTTCTTGACAAATTTTTAACACATTAAAATTATTACCCCCTTAAATACGTGTCACAGATTCAAGTGTCCGGTCCCGCTTTTTCATTCCCAAGATCTGGAAACCCTGGGAGTAGTAACTATTTTGAGGTTAGAATATTAATTTTCTTTGAAAAAGTGGATAATCTGACCTGTATTTAATATTATTTTTCTAATTTTGTCTCGAAAAATAGATATTTCGAACGCGCTAGCGAGTTCGAAATATATCCATTTCGAACTCCGAATTTTATTTTTTAAAAGTTACCATGAGAAAAGAAAGTTTTCGGGATTTCTCTGGTAAAAGTTGATTTATCGTTTTATTAGCAATATCCCTTAACTCAGGGGGAGTTAAACTTAGATTATCATGCTCCATATTTTTTTAATTATAATTATGAACAACTCTATGAAATATTAAATCACAAATTTCGTGACAATGACACAAAGAAAATATTATTTATTGTCAAGGCTACTATGATAAAAAGAAATTTAGAGTATTACCAACATAGAATTTAGACACACAAATTTACAAAATTTGAAGGGTTGATTTTCTTTTTAAATATGTATTTTCTTATTGAAAAAAATACAAAATAGAAAAAATAGTATAAAGTACGTGTTTTATAAAGCAGTTAGAGCACTTGTCCCGTTAAAAAACTCGCCGCAAGCGGCTCGTTTTTTAACATGGACGCGTGCTATAAGATGATGCTTTATAAAACATGTACTTTAATATACTATTTTCAACTATGAGATAAGTTAAATGAAAATATTTGTTTTTTATCAAATGTGTCAAATAGCATAGGAAAAAAATTTATAGGAACTTGTTAAATTATTTTATGTGTGTGTTCTATTTGAATCCGGGAGATTACCCACATATTCTGGGACACCCTGTATATTGCTTCTTATCTTTAGTCCAAAGGTAATATTTTCGCAGATACCGCATCCCGTTATCTATACTAAATATAGAACTAAATGAGTCTATCCTTGCCAGCAGAATTAATTCGATATGTCAACAGCTTGTATTTTGGTTGAGATATCCAGAGGTTATAGTTGTAGATGCATTTACGCTAAATTGGAGTAAGTTTCATTGTTATGCTTTTCCACATTTTCCCTCGTTGCTAAGGGTCCTGCAAAAAATATTAAAGGATAAAGCTGAGGAGAAGGTAATTGGATTGTGACCCCTTATTGGTGTATGTGTTGTAATGTTACACTTATGTTATGATCTATTTTGTGTAGGCTTATAATATAATATACCCATTCTGTATGATAACAAAGAAAATTATAGCTATAAGTTTCTTTGATAATAATAATATTTAGCAATTTATACTCATATTATTTATGGACCTATTTATGAATTTATATCACTTATAGATTAACTATGAATTATAATTAATTAATTAATGTAATGTATGTAACTCAAAATGCGATTTTTTGTGTATTCGTATATTTACGTAGAACACGGTCCAATCAGAGTTTGATGAAATTACATTTATCTCCAAAAACCTACAAAGCCGAAATCAAAAAAACATCACAAGATACTTTGCATTAGCCAATAAACTGCCTACATAGCAGTGTTATCAAAAGCAGTGGCGTACATATTTTTATCCGCTTAAAAATTGTAATACCCTGTATATCCGAAACGAAGTATTTCCGGACATAGGTAACTTTTTTTTCACATTTTTAAGCAGGGAAGCTAACCCTGAAATTTTTCGCAATATCGATAAAACACCCTGTATATCTTTAAATAAACAAGTTGGCATATATCAGGGTTAAAAAAACACCCTATATAAAAAAGCCGAACCGCTAACTTCTGCTGTTATTATTTTCATTTTTTTTACATAATCATTATTAACGAGGCAGCCTGTTAAGTTGCAGAAACGAACCAATGATATAGACGAACTTTTTTTTATATTTTTTAAAATTCACCCTTTTGAAACATAGGGGCGTACAAGCGGCAGACTTATTTCTTGTTGTTTCTAACGATTTTAAAAAATGGCTGTACAGGGTGTAGCGTTAATGGTATGCGAATATTTAAGGGTGTATGAAAAATTAGTGGGTAGTTTTCTTCATCAAGTATAGTCCAAAAATATTCCGTTACAAAAATAAGGGATATAAAAGTTTTAGGAAAAAATGGAAATTCATTAATATTCTCGAAACTGCTTCAGATATTTTAGTGATATTTGGTACGTACCGACCGACAGTTAATAGAGGTGTATAGTTTTTAATATAGAAATAATTTCACTGACTTCGATATTTTTGAGGAAAAAATTAGTACGCCAATAGTTTTTTCCCAAATAAAAAATGTTTTTGAATTTACCGTTCAATTTGAAACATAAGAGCTTTCTTAACTTGTTTTCCTGCGATGCACAGTTTTTGAGTAAAGAAATAAAAACCGTTGTACTCTCCGAGAAAATTAATCTAATTAATAAAGAATACCATTTTGCAATAAATCTAGTTATCATGGAATATGTCGCTTGCTTCTGACATCTGACATTTTCTAGTAAGTTTCTGTCGTTTAAGTCTGTGTGTTGTGAATTATTTATTTCATGTTATTTTCACCATCTTGTTGAAAATGGTGACTTATTCAAATGCAGAAATGGCGGAAATGCATTACGTGAATGGCATCGCCGACGATAATGGAGGCAAGCCAGACGTATTTATCACCTGATATATCCCAACCATGCTTCGACAGATAGTCGAACCTTTTCTAATATTAATCGTCGTCTTGTTGAAACTGGCAGTGTCCGAAGATGTACATCTGAAGGTAGACCTCCAAGTGGGAGAACGCCTGAAATTGAGGAAGCGGTGCTGCACGAAGTCGAAGAACATCCTAAAGCGAGTACGATGAAGATTGCTAGAAACTTGAATACTTGCCATCAAATTGATTGAAGAATTTTAGTGGATTTTTTTATTATATCCATACCATATTTTAAGAGTTCAGGCATTACTTCCCAGAGATTTTCCAAGGCGTGCGACCTTCCGTTAGTGGTCTCTTCATAATGTTGCACAAAATCCGCAATTTCCAACACACATTCTGTTTACAGTCGAAGCAATTTTTTCAAGAAATTCCATTCAGAATTTCCAGAGCAATCATTTGTGGGAGGCAGAAAATCCCTATCCCGTAACCGAAACCCATTTTCAACCCCAATTTTTGGTTAACGTATGGGCAGGAATTATTGGTAACCACTTTATTTGCCCATTCCTTTTGCTGAGACGACTTGACGCACAGCCTTACCTCAATTACCTATAACAACAACTGCCTTTGCTTCTCGGGGATGTTTTAATAGCAATAAGCATATGGTATGCTAGATGCATGCACGATGGTGTACTAGCACATTTCAGTGTAGTGATTCGCATTTATTTACAAACTGTTTATCCAAAACGCTGAATTGGCCGCGGTAGGCCTCAAGAATAGCTACCAAGGTCCCCCGACCTCAACAGCTTAGATTTCTTTTCGTGGGACCATCTGAGGACCCTGGTGTATACAAGTCGCATGAACCCTGTAGAGGAATTAATAGAAAGAATAGTTGCAGCATGTGATAAAATAAGAAATAGTCCGGGGATATTTCAACGAGTGCACAATTTCATAAGAAGGGGGGAAAAAGGATACATATTAAGTGAAGGGGGCCATTTTCAACAATTTTTGTAATAATCGCTTCATGTTCGTTGTAATGTTATGTTAATGTTGTATGTTATCAGTTGTTCATTACACACAAACGCCCCCCCCCCCGTAATGTGTTTACTGTTTTTCCTATTAAATTATTAATAACTTTGCAACCTTTTTTTACTCAAAAACGACGCATCGCAGGAAAACAACTCAGGATAGTTCTTGTGTTTCAAATTCAACGGTGAATTAAAAAATTATTTTTTATTTGGGAAAACATTGGCGTATCATTTTCTTCCTATCAAAGTCTTGGCCGTAAGCATGCCACTGTTAAAACTGAAAATAATTCTTGTACTGAAAATTATGCCCTTTTATTAACTCTCGCTACGTACTAAATATCACTAACAAATATAGTCAAATCTGGTCTTATCTGGCGGGTTTACGATTTAACAAAGACATCCTTTCAATTTTTCTTTTCTTTTATTGCGTTTAATTATACTAACCAAATAAAATCCGTCAGACAAATATGACAGACTTACGCAATTTTGGCATGAAAGAAAAGGATAGGTATTTAATTTTCAGCGATTCACAAAAGTTTGTACCTGCCCAAGTACCTGCCACCTTCGTCTTGATTTTAAGATGTCAGTTTTGTGACAGTTTGTGACAAAATGAAAAAATTTTCTGGGTTTTTGCATCCCCAAGCAAAAAAAATGGTACCTACTTAATCTGATAAGCTATTTCGAAAATGCAAGAAAAAGTGGAAATTCGCCAACCAATATTCAGGAAACAGCAGCCAAAGCACTGGGAATTAGTTTAAGGGCTGTGCAGAGAATTGCGCATGAAAAAAAACATAACATAATAATACCCAAGAATACTAAAAAATGTAAACGAAGAAAGCCAAAGACTGATGATTTAAGCGAAAATATTAAAATGGGAGTTCGAAATGTGATTTACGATTTATACAGATCAAAAACCAATGTAACTCTTCCAGTTTTACAAGAAACATTAAAAATTCGGGGTGTTTTGGAAATTGGACTTGAAGCGCTATCAAAATTAATAAAAAAGTTAGGTTTTCGCTATAAAAAAGAATGTAACCGAAGATTTTTATGTGAGCAGCCACAGATAGTGAGTCAGCGTGTTCAGTTTTTAAAAAATTATACGGAGAATTACAAATCGAAATTTAGAAAAGTGGTATTTTTAGACGAAACGTGGATATTTTCAAATGAAAGTGGTTCAAAATCTTGGCAAGATAATTCTGTGAAAAGCGTGAAAAGAAAAAAGGGATGTGGCACGGGAAAGCGGTTCATTATTTTAAATGCTGGTTCTGTAACAGGATATGTTCCAGGTGCAAGCTTCATTTTTTCTTCAACATCAAAAAGTGCTGACTATCATGATGATATGAATTGCGAAATGTTTGAAAAATGGTTAAAAGTTCAATTGATACCAAATTTGGATTCTCCGTCTTTAATTGTATCAGATAATGCATCATATCATTTAAGAATTTTAAATAAACAGCCTACTTCATCTTGGAGGAAAAATGATATTTATGAGTGGCTTGGAAAACACAACCAAAATCCTTCACCAAATATGCTTAAATCGGAACTCCTATCAATGGCAAAGTCTCTTAAAAAACCAAGAATATACGCGGTAGATGAAATATTGCGTGAATATGGCCATGAGGTTCTACGACTGCCGCCTCATTGCCAGTTTAACGCAATAGAATTAATATGGGCCGGGGCAAAGTCTTATTATGAAAAACATGTAAGTAGGTGATGGTCTTAAATCCGACCAAGTACAAATGGTTTGGCAAGATTCTTTGGATCATATTACACAAGAGTACTGGAAGAAATCAGTGGAACATACAGAAATATTAATAAGGGATTGGTGGGATCGAGAACAAGTACTAGATGTCGAAGTAGCGCCAATGATAATTGCTCCATTCGAAGCCGACTCAGACGACGAGGACTTTTCAGATTTTATAAGTGACGATGACAGTTTTTAATCTATAATTAGTTTATAAACGGTTTTCTTTGTTTATATTTTTTAGTATTCTTCGGTATTATATTATGCTGTCTTTCATGCACATTATTCTGCACAGTCCTTAAGCTAATTCCCAGTGCGTTCGCTACGGTTTCCTGCATATTGGTTGGCCAATTTCCACTTTTTCTTTCATTTTCGAAATAGTTTATCAGACTAAATGCCATTGAATTTTTAGGTTTTAGTAGTAAAATTGTTAAAATAAATTACACTGTTGTTTATTATTGTCGTTTTTAATAAATACATTTAAGGTATACTATTAACAGGGATGGCGAACCAATGGCACGCGACATAAAATTATGGCTCGCCACCGATCACAAAGTTTACTATGAATTATTATATTCCGAATTGCGGCGGCACGTCTATGGCCTCATTAAACATTTCTTTAGAAAAAATGCACGTTAATACATAAAGATTCGCCACCCCTGTACTCTATTATGTACATAATTTTTGCAAAAATAATAATATATCTGGCTATCTTCACGACTTCACGACAGTTAAAATAATAAAGCTATGTATCTTTTCTCCGGGTATATTGATACCTACATAGTCTCACAGCATTTTGATATAAGCTGTGGAATTTTCGAATTGATTTATATGATCCGTGACCTTCGGACCCGCATTTTGAGAGCGGTTTAGACTTTAAACGTTTCCTTCTCCCACTTATTTTTAGCGGGGCGCTTATTGGCTTAACAGGGGCAAAATACGTGTAAAATAAATTTGGGATTTGATACCTCACCGGCTCTAGTAGCTTTTTCTCGTTGACTTTTGAAGTAGGTAACCTATTAAATTGGAAATATTTTTTTAGCCTGATATTACACAACAAAAATTTAGCCAATGTGTAATTTGATTTTTTTTTTATATTTAATTTATTATTATCTGCTGAAATAAACTAAAATTTGTTTAATTTATTTAACATTTCATCGACATTTTTGGTGGTCGCTAGTCAGGGGTTTTACTGTATATTGTTTATCTAATTTTCCACCATCATTTTGGTTATTAAATTTGTTAAATGTAAAACAATTGTGTTAACCGTCTGCAATAATACGAACGCACCCCTGAGAAATTAATTTTGGAACGAGACCCGTCATTTATATTATGACTGATAGTTTCAAGTTAACGGTTAACCTATTAACATTCAATTTTATGGAAAATCATATACGGCCATATTGGTTTTTATTTGCAACATTTTGATGAGCTCTGGAATTTTCGAAATGATTCATATAATCGGTGACCTTTGGACCCGCCAGATAAGACCAGATTTGACTTTATCTCAAGTAGTTTCAAAAATATTAATTAATTTCCATTTTTTCCCTAAAACTTTTAACACCCCGTATTCTCGTGACGGAACATTTTTGGGCCATAGTTTATAAAGCAAGCTATCATTCATTTTTCATGTAGATTCACATCTTTAAATATTCGCATATTATTAAAGAACACCCTGTATAAGATCGCTCGACGAGCAAGACGTATACTCTTTGGTATATCATAAATGGATGGAAAAAAAAATTATTTCTAGTGAACGCCATATATAAATGTTATATTAACGGGCAACTCTTAGAACAAATGGCAAAACGGAACAAATGATGTATTAGAGCATTTTTTTTATTACATCTTTAAATAAATGTCATTGCAGAAATGGTAAAATCAAATAAGAGAATTTACCACCACCTCCTGAACTATTACAATTTTGAGGGCTGTAAGTATTTTTTTAGTGTCGTCATTTCACTTTGCTTATAACATGTCAACTATTTACCTACCCACAGTTCTCCTAAAATGATAAAAATTAATGTGATGTGATAGAGAGATTCTTTTCATTCATTCAATTGGAATTGAGACACGAAATTATTTTCATATTCTTGCTTCAGTGACTGCGTAGCTTATTTAAATTTTATTCTGGCGCCCAAGGCGGAAAGAAATTTGGATTGTTTGAGACAATTTGAATTTATAAGGTTATTCTCGCTCTGAAGCCAATGCTTCATAGTCAATTAACTATAAACGAGCATTTGTTTGTAAAATACTAAATATATTGAGGTTTGTGATCTGGAAGAACTACTGAAAATTTTTTAATTTATTTTTATGTACCTATCACTGGCTTCAAGCTTTTTGCTTTAAACATTAAACAAAGCTTTAGGCAAAATCGACTAAAGGTTTAGAATCAACGAGAGATCACTAACTGTCAAGTCTAACTTTATCCCAACTTAAATTGTTACGGGTCGAATAGTGGTTTACTATTAGCGCTGGGCGATATTGAAAATCCAATATCGAATATCGATCTTAAAAAATATATATCGATATGTTCGATATCTTATTTTTTTAGTATCGTTATTGACAAAAATATCGATATATCGAATTTTTGCCCGCCTATATTTGAAGACTTGTAATAAAAACAGGGCTATATGCCAAAATCTAAACTTTGAGATAATCAATATTTTTGGTATACCGGGTGTTGCATCGTCGAGCGGGACATAGGAAATCCCATATAATTTTAAATGGGGTCAATTATTGGCTTCCCTAATTATTTTAGAGAAAAATTCTATTTAGGTTTATTAAAGAGCACTAAAACCCACATTCAAAAGAATAACTTTAGATGTTTTTGATGAGCCCGTTTACGGGTTATCGCCGATTTCTTTTTAACTATTTCTCCTTTTTATGGCCCCGTATTTGCGGGCACCAGTCAAGGTAAAAGATGACTGTCAAATAAAGTTGTCATTTTGAGGAATATTTGAACATCTTCTTAAATCCTAAAGTTCTAACAATTTAATAGTACCTACCTATTAATTAGTAAAATATTGAAACATGTAAAATGTCATAATTAACCTTGTAATTGGATACTTTATTTTAGTTTTATTCAGATTAATTTGTACTCATAAATACACCTTTAATTTATTCGATGTACGAGTTTTTATAACAATAAAGCACACATTTTAAAATGACAACTTTATTTGACAGTCATCTTTTACCTTGACTGGTGCCCGCAAATACGGGGCCATAAAAAGGAGAAATAGTTAAAAAGAAATCGGCGATAACCCGTAAACGGGCTCATCAAAAATATCTAAAGTTATTATTTTGAATGTGGGTTTTAGTGCTCTTTAATAAACCTAAATATAATTTTTCTCTAAAATAATTAGGGAAGCCAATAATTGTCCCCATTTAAAATTACATGGGATTTCCTATGTCCCGCTGGACGATGCAACACCCGGTATAAAGTTTATTTTTGATAATAGAGATTCGCAAATATTTTTATATATTAGATAAAATAAATGTTTTGGCCCTATTAACTTGAAATATTAAAGAAAATCATTTAATAGTGTCTGATAAATTATAAAGTTTTTTAAAAATTTAAATTTAAAGAACTAGCTAAAGGTGGTATTTGTAATTATGTAATGCGACATTCTTAATTATTAAAACTCCGTTTTTAACTCTCTTTTTTAATTCTCAATAAAGTTTTAAGATCTACATACCAAGAAAATTAATTTAGATCATTTGTATAAAGTAAAAGTAAAAGTAGGCGCATAATAAAAAAATAACATTTTTATTCAAAATATAAATCTTTATTATTGGAATTAACAAACTACAAAACATTATTTTTACAAAGAAGAAAACATCGATCAAATAAGTCTACCTTATCAACTTTTCATAGAATGAAAACCGGATTTCATTTTTTTTTTATTCGGTATGCACTTTGCAAAACTTATTTGGTCTAGATTATGCAGAAGAACACAATTTATCGGAAAAGTTAAAAATAAAATTTCATATTATAGTAGGTGTAAATTAAAGCCGTGTAAAATTTGCAAAAGATTCGTTGTCAACCATTTTGTTAAAAAAAAATTGATCGTCTCCTATTATGGATAGTGAGTGTAAGCTAATATCAAATTCTCCAGACGATTTTGCCAGTTTCCTTCTATCAAGACCCTTTGACATTTTATACAGTGTGAAACAAACAAATTGGTCAATTTTTGGTAGCTATATTTTAAAAGCACTGTAATTTGGAAATGCATCGACGGATTTTGATGTGCCCTGCGTGGTTTTAAGCTTATTTACTGTAGTTTTTACCTTTTTTCCTAATCAGATGATTTATTTGGTCCCAATGAGATTTAGAGAATTTGATATTAGCTCAGTCGCCATCCATAATAATTTTTTTTAACAAAATCGCTTACAACGAAACTTTTGCAATTTTTCTCGGCTTTATTTTACACTCAATATAATATAAACTAATTTTAAATTAACTATAAGCCAGTTAGGTGACCACCACGGTCCTACGATCTCACGCTGCGCGACGTATTTTTATGACCACGAATTAAAACCTAGGTTGTTAAAACCCCTTGCGAAAATTTAGAAGATATACGTGCCAGAATACCACTAAAATTTAGGAAATTAGCAACTCCCCTTAAATACTGTAGAAGGTGCCACGTCTGTCATTTAGTTTAAATTTAAAATTTCTACGTTATTTGTTATAAGTAAATATATTTCTTTTTATTTTGTTTTATGCATTGACAATAACGTAATTTTCTTTAGAACTTGACATTTCTATATTTCGTTTAACTTTACCTTTCACGTTGGTTACATTTCAGGAATTTCACAGCATACTTTGAGGGCGTTTTTTTTTTATTTATTGTTATAAGAGTGTTATTTTTTACTATTTGTGTTGTTCTTTAAGTAGTAAGTTAGTAGTCTGTGCCAATTCTTCAAAATTTCAGGTGAAGTTACAATAACTTTGAAAAGACGCTTATTTCCGATGTATTTCACCCAGTAAAAACAAACCTATTTAAATCTTTTTTTGTTCATATCGATTGTTAAAACTGTGAACAGAAGATGATATAATGTTATAGGCGCAAACCAAATTTTGTGGTCTCCATTATATAGAATATTCAATAACTAACCATAGCTGAGCCAACTCGTTTGGTTAGAAATGGTAATGTAATAAATCAGCCCACATTAAACTCCTACGTACAGAAACCGCTGTATTGTAAAATTCTAAATATTTCCAATTAATAGGGTATACGTGAATTTATATCGAGATAAAGTCAGATCGATTGAATATACAATACGACCCCGTGCATAATAACGTGATATTCTACTATTTAAAAAGTAATGATTCCGTTTAAGGGTGCTTGTTTTTGAAACTGTAAAATGGTATAGGTGACGGGCGATAAGTGGAAGCGATAATAATAACACAAAATTTTAACAATATTAAGGTTAGGAAATAAAATTAATTTAATTTTCACCAATCGTCCTTCATAATCCCCTCTTTATTTCTAATTTGTTATCAATTGCAGAGTTTCCTTCTCGCAGCTTTGTCGGAGTTTGTCGTTATTTTGTACCTTGCTGAGAAGCGGTGTTCGTGATCGCGTCAATTAAACTTATACTGATACAATAAAGTAGCTTTATTTTACTATAATTTCTGATATTGAAATTAAAATAGTTAAAACAATATTTTATTCAAGAGAGTCCTTGGCAAGGGAGGTTGTATTTTGAACTTCTTCCATTTTCACAGACACTCTTTTTTGACAATTTTATTTGATACATTAAAAGCAAAGCACAAATAATTTGTAACCCTAAAGCCGCCCATATACACTGCAACAAGCGGCGATGCATGCGGCGAAGCACGCATCGCTTCCCAAGAATCATGACTATAGATAAAGGATTTATAAGGAGGCAAACTACATTGATCTTTACCTTCAGACACGCTGAAACCTGCATCTGGATCACGGATTCCGCATCTTTGCTTACCATCCAGTACAAGACTCTAGATGCCGCGGCGCAGCTTGCTGCAATTGATGCAAATCGTTCGACTTCAGTACACACACTATGCAGCATGAGTCTTGAAACATTGGAGTCGACGCATGCATCGCCGCATGTTGCAGTGTGTATGGGCGGCTTTTAAGAACCATAGGAAACTTTGCAAGTATGTGTGACAGCGGTGACGATCTTGTCAAACTCAAGTCTGTTATAAAGGGTTTTAGGAATTAAATAATTGAAAAATAAAATTATTTTTCGTTGCCATTTGGGAGCAATTGAACATAAAATCTTGTATGATATACGTTAATAGCCTGAGCTTTATGTTATGCTTACAACATAAATAGCTATTATGCATGCTCTGTGGAGGACATAACAAGGAACTGCTCATCAGTGGTAGATCATGATTATTTCTTAAGTGAGCCTGCGACTATTAGGTACTTCTATTTCTTTATAGGTTGCTGTTCAGTGGGACATAATTTGGGAGTTGATTGCAGAAGATAGCTGCATAGTTAATTTAAAGGGGGGACAGCAGGGAAGTAGTTACTTTTAAATAATTTATTGGTCCGGTGTTGTATTAATTTATTGCAGTCGAAGAGGGCGACGAGGTGGTACAGCAGTGAGCTAGTCTCTCGGTATTCTGTGTGGTTTCTTAGGATTGGAATGAATGGGTGGTCGTGTAATGAGAGGGTTCAGGGAAATATCCGTCCATTTGCAGTAATCGATAATGCGTTTGTCTATGTGCTCAGTGATTTTCAGCATTTGTAAGTCATTGTGTAGAGTATGCATCATCATGAAGCGTGGAGCACCTATCATGATTTTAAGGACTTTGAACTATTTAAATAAGGATAGTACGGGCACGGTTATGTAGTAGAAGACCAGCAAAGAAACCCTTAATTTTATATCGACTGTACTGCTGCGCTGACTGAAGAAAGGCCGTGTTTAGTGACGAAATGCTATACAATATTTTGAATTAAGATGGCATGAAAGGAATTGGGAAAGCTGTAAACTAGCGCTTCAGTCCCAAGTATGTAACGCCTTCAGTTAGGCATCGCAAGGGTAGTGTTACTTTATGGGGTTACTTCTCCTCTGGGGCAGTTAGACCTCTACACTTTGTTGATAGTATAATTTACAGGTTTATCTGCGCAATTATTATGAAAATATGTTATGTTTCCCTCTGCAGAATGGAAAATGCCCCGTGGTTCATTTTTCTACAGGATAATGAACCAAAATACTTCCACTCATGTGTAAACTTGGTAGAGGCAGAACAATATTAGAGTTTTAGACTGGCCTGTGCAATCTCCCGAACTCAACCTTATAGAAAACCTATGGAAAGAAAAAGAAAGACTAATTCAAACCGAATTATTTCTCAACAAACAAGCTCTAATGAATATAAATACAGAGGTTTGGAGAAACATTCTATCAACGTACCTAAGACCATTTAATCAACTACATACCAAAAAGATGTGCCAAAGTTATAACCAATAATGAATATGCTGTCGGATATTAAACTCGTTAATAGTTTTAAAAGTTATTTAATATTAGTATTTTTAGTTCGCTCTTTGTTTATTTAATCAATTTAGTTATGAAAATGTGGCGATACTTTGGTCGCCACCAATTCTTAATAAATTATTTGTAGAATTTTTTTACTCTGTATGTGGTTTTAAATTCTGCTTCCAAGCATTTGTTGTGAGACGGTAATTAAAAGTATAAGCGACTTGACAAGTTTTGAATTTTTGCTATCCCAAGAATTATTGCAGTACTTATGTCCGATTGTGTATATCAGGTTTTAATATTCTACAGGGAGGCTTTCTATGCAGCCGCAGTTTCTGATAAAGCTGACATCAGATATATCTTAGAAGTTGATTTGAATATTCCTCTAGAAGTGCATATGAAATTCTCCGATCTTTTACCTTGTCCACAACACTATAAGAACCTATGGAAGCTAACAATATAAAACTTTTGGTTACCCTGTATGATATAATGTATGCATTATAGGACCTCAAAGCAGGCTTTGATATTTGGGCTCGAATTGAAAAGAATACATGAGTGCTGTCATTTAAAAAATCTCCATGGCTAAAACCATATACTTATTAATTTAATTACTAGTCTAAGGCAGGCGGCTAAATATAAATTTGAGGAAAATTTGTTTAAGCTTATGAACAATGCTACATTCGGAACAAGCGTTACGGCAATTTTGGTTGTTTTATGAAATAGTTATTATTAAAGACAGGAAAAAAAGGGGGGTATTATTAATTAGCAAAGTATTGATTGATTAATTATCTATTCTTTTACAAAGAGAGAAAAAGAAGAGAGAAGATCAGGTGGCTCTTAAATGAGCAAGAGCTGTTGTCTTCAGGGCTGCGGCCGACTCGTGACTAGCTCATATGGCCGGCGAGTGGTGTGAGTAAAACTAAAGATGTGCGCCACCTGTTTTGGGGCCCTCGAGTCGAGACAACAACACAGATTAAACTAATAAAACAGGAAACGTCACGAATATCAAGAAAACACCAGACTAAACTCTAAAATCTATTAGGAAATATTATTAATACACTCTTGACAACCCCAAATGAGTCATCAAATCGACTATAAATGAAATAAATAAAAAGGCTCCAGCATTAATCAAACAAATTTACGGGGCAATACTACATAAATATCGACAAAAGGGGATTCTATTTAATTACTATAACACCTTATATTCCATTATGAGGACTCGGCCGAACCGAAGAAAACAATTAAAAATACAGAATGAAGAAGTTTCTTTAACCTTTATTTTGTCATATAGCCAAAGTGTCTGTTACCATGGATTTCGTGTTTTTAGCCTTCAAGCATGAAACTAATGCCTTTAAAATGGATTAGGTTTTGTAAGAAGATCCATATGGACTAATAATTACCTCAGAAACAGCCTGAAGAACCGGTAGGACTAAGAAAAATATATTTGTTAAAAACAAAACTGAAATTGTCAACTGTATGTTCATTGTTTCAACAAGGAGGCTCTGAAGGAAGTATCTGTCTTGATTTTTATCATTAAATCAATTAATTTTATGAAGAAGGGGGTGAGTTTAAAAATAAATTACTATTATTCTAATAGCGGCAAATTTGACCTGTAACACAAGTATGAAAAGTGTTTGAAACTACTCCTTAGTAAAATTAGTTATGAATTCTAAAGGAAGTTATGGGGCCGAAGCTTTCATATCAAAGCCTGAATGTATTATAATAATTGAAAACTTTGTAATTACCGAACTTGCAAAGTCGAAAATTTATTTCAACAAACCTATGTATATAGAAATGTCTATCATAGATCTAGCCAAATCTACAATTTACGATTTTTATTATAGTTACATGATACAAAATTTCTCTAATTGCAATATCCTTTATTCTTTCGGTACTATATGAAATTAAAAATATGAATATTTATCAAGTCATTAGAAGAGATTGTCAGCAATACTTTGACACATCCGATTGTTCTGCGGATAACATATGGAATTCCAAAAGTTAGGAGGAAAGTTTTAAGAATGATAAAAGATGAGAACAATATAACTCACTTTATAGGACTTAGATCTAAATGTATGCAACAAAATTGCATTTCACCTTTGATGAAATAGAACAAGAAAGATTGAAACTAGAGGTGGATAGTAAACAGCGACAAGAAATTGAAAATTGTCTTTCTAAAAAAAGGCTAACCAAAAAAGCATTTGAAGATTATGTTAAGTGCCTGGAAACATTTAGGGATAAACATGTTTCGCAGAATTTAATAGGATCGTGATATATATAGTGTAAGACAATATACGATAGTTCTCATGATGATAGGAGACGAATTTTAAAATAATCCGCTGACACAATTCCTTGGGGACACTGATGGAGAATGGAAGACGAGTAGAAATATCTATTATACCTGACAAGTATCTTCAATGAGTTAAATATACGGATGTGGATATGTATATGTAATCTAGCAAGAAAGGGGATATTATATTGTGCAATTTATATTTGTTATAAACTTGTAAGGAATGTATTTGTGTAGTCGTATAAATAATCGCGCTGTAACTTCTAGTACCTATTTCACTTACAATTTAACTAAAAGATGTATACAGCGCAGCGTGGCGGTTTAGAGCGTGAACCAATGTACCAATCGCAGGTTCGATCCCAGAACAAAACATTATACTTTTTCGAAAAAAAAAGATTCGTCACTACCTCTCTGAAGACGGAGGTATATTATGCGGTAATTACTAATCTTTAATGATTTTGGCGTCGGTGACCTTGAAATTCGGTTTGTCTAGGATGCTAAAGTTGGCTATATTTTTAAAATAAGGTCACCCAGGACACTTTTTATATCTGTTTCGTAAGTACATGTGACGGCGAGCGAAGCCGCAGGTTACAAGCCAGTATTCTTTATAAGCTATGCGCATCGTGTGCCTGCTGATGTAGATAAAATACTTTTATCTTTTTGACACAACAGCAATTTTAGTCAATCGTTTTTCCATATATTCAGATAAGAGTATATTTTGCGAAATGAATATAAAACGAAGATTATCGATTTTTTAAAGCAATTCCGAAAGAGCATTATAAAAGGCTCATGAATAAAATGATTTGGAGGATGATTAAATGTTCTGAGAAATTTGCATGATATTGAAATTATTGTATTGCGCAGATCTTCGAATTTTTCGATAATATAGATCAAATTAATTAGTTGATTTTTATAGTAACCAGCAGAAATATTGCGTTATGAAAAGAATGTTTATTAAAAGTTTAAAATTAAAATACGGGAAGTGGTCTGTGCAAATTATTTTACACTCTGTTTCTTAATGCCAGAGAGTGTTAAAATGTAAATTTGCAATGACAGGCCCATTAGGCAGGGTGGACCACTTAAAGGTTGCATTGTAAATTTCAGGTAAATTGCAATGATAGTTTTGAAAAATTTCGTATCTTAGACCTACAGACCCCGATTCGGTCCTAAATTAGGGTCACTCTAATTTGCATACGAAAGAAAGAGGAGTTTAGTGAATAAAATAAATAAGCACCGTTCAGGTAGTTTATCAGAATAAAAAGTATAATATTTGTTAAACTTGGTTATATTTATAGAAATAGGCAGATAATTCAGATATTAATTATTCTGATATTAAATAGATAAAAACTTATATAGAAGTAAGAATAATATGAATGAAATAGATAAATTGAAATAAATATTAATATTTATAAAAAAAATCTACTATGTACAATACAACACCTTAATTTTTAAATAGCCATCATGTTCCGAGTAGTCCGATGAACTATCGTCGTTGGGGTCCAGAGAAATAATAACGTTCTTTCTTCTATTTTAATCACATGTTCGACGCACTGACTCCATTTTTTCCAATCCACTGTCTTTATTCCCTCTTGCAAGAGGTATTCAACGTCTCTCATTTTAATAGTGGTGTTATGCCTTGCTACAAACCCTATTATTTGCGCGCACACCAATTCTATGAGATTTAATTCACAGTGATATGGCGTAAGGCAAAGTACCGTTATATTTCGTTTTGAAGCAATATTGTCAAAAACAAATTTCGTACAAAGAGGTTTATTCAACTTTACAATCTCCAATAGTTTCTTTTTCAGCAAGAAGACGTTATTTTTTTTTCGGATTTTCTTGAGTAGTAGCTGGCATTATCCATGACAATAACAGACCCAGGAGGAATAAGATCTAGTATTTGCTGGAAGTATATTTCAAAGAAATCAGCGTTCATGTCTTTATGATAGTCACCAGTCCGTTTTGATCTAAATGATAGTAAGCCGCCACCGACAAATCCATTTTTGCTACCAGTGTGAGTAATTATTAGTCTTTTACCTTTTCCCGAGCGTGCTTTTATTCCAGTGAACCATCCTTTCATGAAAGCTTGCCTCGCGCTTTTCATATGTTTATCCTGCCATATTTTACCAACGGTATAACCTTCATGTAACCAAGTTCCGTCCATACAATAGATATTCCTTTTTTCCCTTCGAAACTGTCCATAACTGCCCTCAAATATCGTCGTTCGTTTTTCTCTATTAAAAGTGATATTTGTTTTGAATTTTTTCATCACAAAAGTTCATTTCCTTCAAAGTTTTCCATAGTTTCTTCTTATCCATGGGTGGAATAAAATCATCCTTTTTCATTTCAGACATGATTTTGTCCAAGGTGGGTATTTCTTTCTTTAAGCAAAACGAGTGTATGATTCTTCTGATAGCAGTCTCTTTATCCTCAACCATTGCATCTTCTTTTCTTCCTGTACTTCTCTTTGGTGACCTGATGGGGCCGCGTTTATCCTCATGCACAAGTCGGTATATTGTTGACTGTCCGACTCCAGTCACATTCGAACACATTTCAACTATTTTTGCAACTCCGAATGTTGCATGACATAATAATTGGACTACACCTACAACTACACCTATGCGAAAATAACTGGGTTTTATAGTTCAATAATGATTTATTACTCTCTCACATCAAGCAACAGACTATAAAACCAAAATGCTTTAATGTAAGTCTAAAACAATTGTCACGTAAACAGGATATTAGCAGGAACTTTTTCCACTCCTTTCAAGAAATCGAATCCAACAGTTTCATTTTTAAGAGAGCAAAATATGGATTTGAGTATTTACAACACTTTACTAATTTGTTCAGCCCAGTCTAAGGTACTATTAGGATCCCAAAAACTTTAGGCTTACTTAACAAGTGAGCGTCAAGTTTTAATTATATTTGAAAATCTTCCCGAATACAACTTTGAAGGAGAATTTAATTACTACAGTTTTATCTGCGTTCATAATTACTAAATTTATTCTACACCACTATTGAAAAGTCATAACAATATTATTTGCTTTAAATTCCTTAGTGGTCCGTCCTGTAAACACCAAAGATGTCCCTTCAAAATATCCTTAAAACCTAATAACTGGGCAATATTATATATAGATATCAATAATACTAACAATTTCCTGTGAAAAGTTGTGTGGAACTTTATGTAAAAATCTCCAAAACAATCGTTTATAGCTATTTATACTATACAGCTATTTATCTTGTAAATTACATTTTTTACGAACATGCGGAAAGTGACTACTTTCAGCACTGGCATCAGTGCTGAAAGTTTTGTGAGCACTCACGTGTGGGATACAATACATCAACATTCACATACCCATATCATTCCTATGCAATTAAGTTTATGTAATAAACAGGGGCGCTCGCTCCATGGAAGCGATGGAAGCACTGCTTCCCCCATTGCTTTCATAATGCCAATCGAAAATTATAATACATATTTATTCCCTGACAAGCGCAATATAAAGCTTCTTAATACATTAAATACTGACCTCTGATTTGATTAAAGGGCGAATTCATCTTTTCAGTCGTACACGCGTAATCTATTGAGTTTCGAGATGATCATCGGTCTGCAGCGCTGGGTTTCGGGTCCGCTCGGCTAATGGCCCTATCACGCGCGTTTTAAACTATAATTAAACCGACGAAATATCTACTTAACTCTCCATGGATTCGGGAGTCTATTGCGATGCAAATTTCCTTTTTATCGATTTTTTTGTGCAGCTAAATACTACTCAGTAAGACCTTTCATTTAAGGTATAACAAAGGGGGTGACTGACCCCTTGACTAAAGTATGGTGGTTCTAATTCCCACTACCCAAATACCTTTAATACCAAATCGCGTTGTTCTAACTTTTGTAGTATTCGAGATATTTGCATTAAAAGTTTTCAAATTGACACCCTGTATATAAGTCGTTGTTTCATTTAAGGTAAAAATATTTCAGAGAAATTTCAATTAATCAATACGGTATTAGGGGGTAAGATTATTCTCGCACACGCTCGGCAGCTATCCTGGGAACGGCCCTGGATCTACTTAGGTAGAAAACATTAGAAAACTGGCTTTTAACAGGCAAATTATGTACAAGTTCACCAAGAAACTTAGCCTTATTTAGGTAACAGAAGAATAATAGAAGAATCATAGGTACACAACCTTACATTTTTTGACAGTACCAACATGACAGTACTCTTTTTTGGATACTCAATTAAACTTAATATAGACTACATAATTGCTGTTAACTTACCGCACGCCCCTGATAATAAATAAACTTGCTAATTACCAATATAGACGTTGAAACGAACATATAAATATTTTTGGAAGTATACTATCACTTTGGTGACATAAAAACTAGATCATTCTTCTCGCGCTCGTTGAGAAAACATTGTACGACATGAAAAACAAAGTTAAAACTGAGGTAAAAAGTGATTTTATTTATTATTTTTAAAATTTAAAATGTGGATTTTCGTCATTAGATGTACAAATTAAATTTAAAAACAATGGTCGACCCCTAAAATTTTGAATTTAATTATCACGGGACAGAAACAAAGGGAGAAATAGGTCAATTTTAGAAATAGGATATCAAAAATATACATGACTTCCGGGGAGAGAAGCCACAGATCCATGTGGCTATACCGGGTGTTTCTCAAAAGACGCTCACCCCTATAACTTTTTTGTATTTATAGATATTAAAATGAAATTTTGGAATTGTGCATAAGAGATGAGTCTGCATTTATTGGCATAATTTTTGATTTGTTAGCACTTCCGGTTTAACCGGAAGTGACCTTGACTTTGGTATTTTAAATGGGGCATCCTGTATATTTTTACTTCTTTGGATTCAGCATGATATTCTGAGTAAAATAACATCCCACTTGTCATTTTTTGACGTGTTATAATATGTTCATTCTCATTTTTTGTATTAAATCTAGAGGGCCATGAATCAATTAAATAGGTTTATTTATAGTCAAGTAGTTTACGAAAAATAAAATTATGTCATATTAATTGACTTTCTAAGTTTCACAAGCGTTTAAAAAATGAAATGACGTTTACTCCATTTTTCCAAATGGAACGATAGTGGTTCACTAGGATATTTATAACGAGCATTTTTTTTCCCAACAATTTGATTCCATACACTCCTATGCTGTTTTAAAATTAACACGAAAAAATTTGCCTTAAATCCCAATCACATATCGCTGGCCTAGGTGCAATACCTCGTAAGTACAAAATATTCAAATATTCAAATTCTGGCGCGAATGCTATATTTACATTGCTCCGCATCAACCGCCAAGAGTTGGAATTACTCTAACCAATAGAAACGCTCTAACTGCTTCCTTGCAATACCTCACGTGCAAATTTCGCTTGCAATACCTCGTAAGTGTGAGTACTGTGTCGTTCATTACGTTGACGTGTAAACTAGTAGTTTACAATTTGTGACTCTAATTTCAACGAATTGTAAGGTAAGTCGTTATAAATATTTGTATTTTTGTGTGCAAATTAAATATAGGAGATCTACAGCTGAATTATAAAGAGGTATATCATCATATCGTTTTCTATTTTCTTAAATACATGCACTTTCATTGTGCATTGTACATACGTGATTAAAATTAGGTAGGTAATTATTTTATTATGATGTATTGCTGTAATATTTTTCATTTTCCTATATTTTGTATTAAACATTGATAATACTAATACAAATATTAGTAATATTCATATTAATAATGTAGTAGTAATTGTAGACGTAATTATACAGTTTAGAATTTGAGGTAAACTATTTTTTCGATACAAATAAGGGGTGAAAATATATTGGGAACATGTTGATGGTATGTATGAATAAATTTTATGACCAAAATATTTCTTACATGATGAACAGATACAAAAAGCTTGTGGCCCTTGCTCAACAAAAGGATCAACCTCTTCCACTTAGTCAAATTGTAACGTTAATATACAAAGTGTAGACAAAGATCAGCGTATACAAAATTACCAGTCACTGGAAGACATTCCTATAATTTTCGAAGTTGACATTTTATTAGGAAGTGAACAGATCTCACTTCAATGTGATGGATTCTCAAATAAAGATATGCATTCATTTGAAATTTTGGAGTGTATGAACATGGAAACTGATATCAACACGGCGCACAGTAACAAAGAAATAGGCTTTCTTCCTACCAGATCAGCTTCGACCAACAGATCTACATAATAAATGAGCCGCAGTGCATATGATCAGCTTTAACTTAACTGTCGCTGAAAAAAGTACGCTTGGGGATCAAAATAATATACCTGATGTACCCTGTTCTGATGATCGTGTCCCCACACAAGATTCCCCGTCGTCCCCTTGCAATAATAACGGCACACATTCTGATAAAGAATTTTAGCTTAACGATCAATCTGATGACACTGAATCAGATTTTAACGTCACTAATAATAAAGAATCCGATCTATAATCTACAGGAACAGAGGAGAATAACTTACCAAGAGAAAAAAACAAAAGAGCAAAAAGAAGAGACGTGCACAAAACTGAATGGACAAGAAATAAATATAAAATTAAGCGAATGAAAGGCGAAACATATTTCGGATTTAGGAGAAAGAACGGAGAATGGAAAAATAATAATATGAGAAAAGAAAGAAAACTAAAACAAAGGTGTAAGGGAAAACATAATGAGAAAAATAAAATTTATTAATGCGACAAGATTACAGAAGAAGAAAGAAACCTAATTTTTAAGAAATTTTGGACAGAACTGGGGCCAAAAAAGGATATTTGTCATCAATAATATAGATAAAGTTGAGCCGAAAGGAGAAAGACTGAAAATAGGACTGCACAAAAATTAGAAACTCTGTTAAAATATTTGCTCCTAATCTGAACTTAGTGTTCCGATACGGTTTTGATTCAGTTACCTATTTGAATCTAGTTTTTTTTATTTTGGTAATATGCTTTTGATGAAATATTTTATTTATTGCCTTATAATTATATTTTCAAAATAAAAATGCAATGTTTGTGTTGTAAAGAAGAAAATAAAGAAAGAAAATATTAAATATATGTATTTATTTTAAATGTTCTCAAATAAAGATTTGTATTTTTTAAAATTTAGGATCAATAGCACGTAAGTACATAAAAATCGTGGAAAATAAAAATGCAATACCACCTATGTGCATTTAAAAATGAAAGAGATAAGTTTTGACTTTTTCTGACTTAAAATAGCAAACGCAGTTGTTTTCAATAACTGTTAGTTCAAATATTGGTAATCAAAGTCAAAAAAAACTGGTTTTTTCTTCCTATCCACAAATATTGTTCAGAGCACATACGTGGTATTGCACCTAGGCCAGCGATATTTAAAAGCGTTATGTAATATAAAGGCGGCTTTGAAAAACAATTAAATTGAATATCAAAACCAATATGGCTCTAATTAAAAGTTGTTCAAATATCATTCGTTTATAAAACTTAGATTGTAAATCAGATAAAATGGTTAGTTTTACTAGAAATGAACAAATTGATATGCTCTTAATTTTTGGAGAGACCAGAAAAAATTCTTCTGAGGCCGCAAGATTGTATGCAGAGAGATTTCCAGGTCGTCGACTTTCAATCCGGCATTATTTTTCAAAATTGAGTAGTGGATTTTCGTGTCTAAAGCGCGTTAAAAACGAAACTTGGAAGTGGTCTGCAAATATTTCTGCCGCGCTATTTTTGCACCTGCGCCACTCTTGCCGACTTTGGCTGCAACTCCAAAAACAGTTGACCGTTTATTAAGCTGAGAAATCGTTTTTTCAGTACCTCTGCTTCATTATTAAACAAAATATTACGTGAGTGGCAATGGCATAGATGTAAACTTGAAATGAGGTACGTAGTTATTAGAGCCGGACTGGAGGGTTGGGTAATCGAGTATAGATTTAATATCTGTTCCAAAATGGGCCATTTCTTAAAAATGAAATTCCTCTAGGGGTGGGCAACTCAAAATTTACATTAGACAATGTGTGTACACCGAAACGTTTTATAATAAGTAATCAATTTTAACAACTTAGTTCTACTTTACTCTAAATTTAGTTCTGTGTCACTACCAATATCTTCATCTAAACTCATTATTAAGAGTTGAACATGAGTAGTCATACACATATAAGAATTGTGCACCTTAATTACATGTTGAATACAGTTTTTACAACTGTCTGCAAAAATGTTACTTACTATGATTTATATTAATTCAACTACAGATATATTTAATGTGGTGGAGTATTATTCCTTCTAATATTTGATTTATAGTGCCGTATTAGGCCGAGTGGATTAGATATACAATAGTAGGGGAGGGGGGGGAGACGCAACATTGTATGTTCACTTTCTGTTGCAAGTTTATGGCACACGTATTCTTTATTAATTTTGAAATCCTGTAATACTTCTAAAAGATCTGAAGATTCTGTTTTTCTGATCAGAACAATACATATTACTATTTGTGCTGTTAGAACTAGGAAACAGTTTTACTTGACGACTATGATAACTATCATTGTCCAATACAATAACGCTATATTTTTGGGTTTATTTTTAAGAACTCGATGTTCAAACCAATCTTCAACAAGTTGTGCGCCAGTGTCCGGGTGGTAACCTAAAGAAGAATCTGCTATGTTTTAAGTTTTAATAATATTATTAAAAACAATTTCGGGCAAAACCGATTATCAAACAAAAAGTGCCCAAAAGATAGAAAAGCTTCTAAATATATTCATTTACCTAACAAAAATACTTGGGTTGCCATAACTGTGATGACAGAGAACATAAAAAGGAATGTTAATATGTTACGTCACATTTATATCACTTCTGATTAGCCTAATATTGCGCGTTAATTTTGGGACACCCTGTATGAGAAATAATATTCTGGGGTGTATGCTTAACAAAGCATCCGAATTTCGAAAATATTGGAGCACATGAACTGGATATTTCCCATTTAATGCAAATTAAGTTTTATTGCAGATTGCTTTCTATTTGAGGTTTAATAAATATCAAAAGAATAAATAATATACTTTTATTTACCCAACACAGCATTGAAATCCCATTAACAAAACGAACACTGCATTATTTACCATCTATTTCCACATTAACTTGCATATCTGAAAGTGCAGCGTTTTCGCTCAGCTGGAAAACAGCCGGCAGCGTTTTGTTTGGGTTATCAACCTTGTTAACGGAAAGTGCGCATTCGCAATTTTACCTGGAGTCAATTCCGGAAATTGGGGCACGGTGAGCTGCCGGGAAGAATATACAATGTGCATTGAATACCTTCATCATATCTTATGAATTTTATGTAAAGTATACCTACGATCGGGTCTTTTATACATTCTTCGTACGCGTACGGCTAATTGAATCAGAATTATTAAAAAAAAAAACAAAGAAACAGCACCGTCTTTGTTATCAGAAACAGAATCGCATTAAAATTGCCAATACGTAATTTGCCGTGCTATGCAACTGGGTCAACTTGAATTGTATGAAACTTGCAATACAGTGACAACACATGCACCATAAGGGAAACTATTTTATTAAGATTTTAAAAGACATTAAAATGGCTCAAATTATTGACTCTGTCGATGGCGGTGTGCAGGTGGACGCCGACGTCATAGATTTCAGCAAGGCTTTGGATGTAGTTCCACATGACATACTGCTGAATAAAATGGCAGAACTTAATATTGACAGAAGAATAATAACATGGTTATAGTCTATCTATACGAAGTGAATTCGAACAGCTAAAAAGAAAGTCAAGTACCGGGTCTGCTAAGTTTACCAATAAATTTTAAATAAAAATAATCTAATTTTATTATGATTAGACCGCGTATGAATTTTTTATCGCCCACGCGTCCCTAGCCGGCCGCTTGGTGGACAATAAAATAAAATAATGCCTAAAAAATATCTGTTCCACTGCGTTTTTTTATCTGTTGCCCCTGACAGTGGTGTAGTTTAATTATTAATATAGGGGGAAGTAAATTCAGTTTATTGGTTTATTCGTTATTGGAAATTTTAGAAAGTATCTTAAGAGTGTACCCGAGTGTAGTGTTTTCTAAGTTTTTTGTTGTTGTTGCCATTGCTGTTGCTACAGTTGTTATTAAGTGTCGTGTTTTTCTAATTGTTTTCTTGTTCTTACCGTTCTTGTTCTTATTTAAATATTTAATTAAGATGGCGTTGTGGAGACCTTTTAATGTTTCTGATAATGAAACGAACAAAGTGGAAGCCAATTCCTTGGCGGAACTGACGGAATACTCGGAATATTGTAATAAAGACTAACATGTTCAAACCCAGAGACTTATTTTAAATATTTACACCTCCTTAAAAAGTGATAGTCCTGGGGCCTCCCAATCGAAATATTAAAAAGGATTTGTGAACTCACTAAACTTGCTCGAGCTACAATTTACTCAGTGATTAGAGCAGGAGTTATCATCGACCATTCCGTAAAGCGAAAAAGAGCTAATCAGAAGCTTAAAAAAAGTTGATAATTGTGACAAAGAAGTTATACTCCGAGTTGTATATTAACTTGACGAGGAAAATAAAGTCTCGATATTATAAATGATTAGGGATAAGTTATCCTGATTATGAATATAAATCTCTGGACACCTTACGTAGTATTTTCTAGATTGTGGCTTCAAGTACAAAAAATTGAACAAAATAATGGTATAATGGAATCGTCTCGTATCGTAGCATGGCGGCAAGAATATTTACGTGAAATTAAGGTATATCGCCAATTAAAAAGAGACATAGTATATATGGTTGGGCGTATGATGGTAATAAGTGCACACTAAATGGACGTTGTTCTCGCCGTAAACGAGTTATCATACTACACGCAGGCAACAATAAGGGTTTTGTTCCTAACGCTTTAATATTGTTGGCTAAGAGTATAAAGCACTTATCGGCTGACTACCGTAAAGATATAACCGCCAGTCTATTAGAAAAGTGATTTATTGAACAATTGCTGCCAAATCTATCCCCAAACTCTGCCTTTGATATGGACAATGCATCCTATCATTCGCGTCTGCTACAAGCTATAAAAAAAGAGAACTTTAAAAAGGAATATGTAATTGACAAAGTATGCGATGCACATGGTCATACTATTTTATGCCTCCCCCTATTACTGTATATTTAATCCAATCAAGAATATTTGGGCTGCAACTGGGAAAATGTAACCAATCGCCAATTGACAATGCTTTTGTACTTGAAAATATAAGCACAGTTGTTGATGAAGTAAACGACAGTGATATATGGATGAAATGTATCCAGCATGTCATACAGAAGGAAGATGAATATTGTTTTTTACCAGCAATTAATCCCATTATTATATCCTCAAATACGGATTGAAGCTCTGGAAATTCGGATAGTGAATTTTGACTTTTTATTAAATTCACAGGACATAAAATATAATGATTAACGGGTGTTAAATGTTTTCTTATCATCACTATACAGAATATGTGGGCAATCTCCCGGATTTGGATACAATATGAAAAAATAATATAAGTTCCCATAAAAAAATTTCCTACAGGCCCTCCCTACTGAGATATCAGCCCCTGAAGGACGCCTCTGGAAATCGGTTTATCTTGAATAATTCTTAAATTACTTGGTGTAATTTAATAATTTTTCAGTATGATGGTTGCTAGGTAAGTCTCCTCAAAATGAACCGTTTTAATTTTATTCGGCTTATTTAGTTTTCTAGGGACGGACTAGCTTTAACAGAATAATGCTTATTTTTTTTACATCCTGTATGATAGAGGCATATCAATAATACTATTGAATAGCTGAAACCTTAAACTAAAAAAAAAGTACTCTTCATCGACATCGATAAAGTAAACCGTTTACGAGAAAAAATTTTTTGTTCCATATGCCTTTTTTTATGAAATATTCGATAAATACCATATTTTTACTGATTCATTTTGTACGTCGGTTCAACATGAGCTCCTTCTACTGCAATGCATTCCCTACATCTTTTAATTGTAGATTGTTGGATCCTCTACAATGCGAAAACAAAAAATTATTCCTTATTTCGCGACAATGGAAGTTAATCAGTTCCAATAAGTGTTCCCGATTTTGTATTGGATTGGCGTATACTAAACATTTTAGATAGCCCTACAAAAAAAAATCTAATGGATTTAGGTCTGGTGATCGAGGAGGCCAAGCCACTGGTCCTCCCCTTCCTATCCATTGATTTTCGAAGACCCTGTTTAGGTGTTCTCGGACTACTAGACTAAAATGTGGCGGAGTTGCAGAGGTAGATCTTCTAAAAGTTCTGGCAGATTGTTTTGAAGAAATTCCAAATACCTTTCTCCATTTAACCTTCTTGGCAATACAAATGGTCCAATTAAGTGTTGTCTGATAATTCCGGCCCACACGTTGATGGGTTCAAATTGGTGCTGATGATGCGCTACAATAGAAGCATGGGGATTTTCCCCTGCCCATAAATGTAAATTATGAGAATTTATGATGCCGTTTTTGGAAAACCCAGCTTCGTCCGTGAAGAGAACTGAACCAATGAAATTTGCATCGTTTCTGTGCCGATCTAAAACCCAGTTACAAAATTCCATTCTTCGCAGAAAGTCTTCAGGAAGAAGCGCGTGGACTTTTTGAAGGTGGTATGGATGTACCTGTTGCTCTGTAAGGATTCTAAAGACCATTGATTTTGAACAATCAAATTCGGCAGCCAATTTTCGAACACTTGCAGCAGGATCTACTACTACGGCATTAAGGATGTTTTCTTCAAGACCATCAACGCGATGGTTTTGGTTTCCACAATTGTGACTGGCTTTGTCAAACTTTCCTAAAATTATTTACGACCTAAATACTTTAAATCAAATCTTTATCATCCGATAAGTACAAATTAAAAATAAAACGACTTAGTTTTTACCTGTCTCACTTAAACGACGATCTACTCTTTCAAAGGTTTTTCTGTTAGGAATTCTTCTGTTTGGAAATCGTTCTTCATAAAGCCTTCGGGCTTCTAAGGCATTACATGATGCAAGCCCATACATTAAATGCATGTCGGCATATTCCTCAAACGTAAATTCCATACCAAAACGAAGCAGAAGAAATAAGATCAAAAACTTAAACATACTCAATTTCCAACTGACACTGTCGTAGTTATTATTTATTTTAACTGGTACATATCAACTAAACCATATCAACAAAATAAGGTATTTATCGAATATTTCATAAAAAAAGGCATATGGAACAAACATTTTTTTCTCGTAAACGGTTTACTTTATCGATGTCGATGAGGAGTACTTTTTTTTAGTTTAAGGTTTCAGCTATTCAATAGTATTATTGATATGCCTCTATCATACAGGATGTAAAAAAAATAAGCATTATTCTGTTAAAGCTAGTCCGTCCCTGGAAAACTAAATAAGCTGAATAAAATTAAAACGGTTCATTTTGAGGAGACTTACCTAGCAACCATCATACTGAAAAATTATTAAATTACACCAAGTAATTTAAGAATTATTCAAGATAAACCGATTTCCAGAGGCGTCCTTCAGGGGCTGATATCTCAGTAGGGAGGGCCTGTAGGAAATTTTTTTATGGGAACTTGTCATATTATTTTTTCATATTGTATCCAAATGCGGGAGATTGCCCACATATTCTGGGACACCCTGTATATAATGCTAATTTAAAAAAAAATATATTTGTGTACTTATATGAAAATTATTGGGAATAAGTTTTTATAATTATAACTTAAATGGTACGCCACAATGCCGACCTCAATAGTTTTCATGCTATTCCAATTGGTTGTGTATACACAGAATAAAATTAATTAATGAGGTAAAATATTTTCCGTTTCACGCCGCCCATACTTCAAAAAGAAGTTGCCGCCTATAACCCGAATTTCAGTTTTTTGCTGTTCGGATTGACTTTGTATATACTATACATACATTTTTAAATAATAGAACACAACAGGTGAGAATTGGTAACAGCATTTCTACTAGTTCTAGTGTAACATATGGAGTGCCTCAAGGCAGTGTCCTTGGCCATCAGGCATTTCTAATTTTTATTAATGATATCTACATATATAACATCCGTTCAACTATACGTTTTTGCTGATTTTAGTATCATCTATAGACAAATTAAGGGCGCTAAAGACTGTGAAAATTTACTCCAGCACTGGGTAGATGTAGATTGCATGAAGGTGAACGCTAATAAAACTCGGCAGATTTCTTCCTGTAAAATACGTTTTCATCATAATTATACTCTCAACAATGAATACATCTTAACAACCAATGTTATTAAATATCTCGGAATAAATCTTGCTCCATCTTTGAATTGGTCCGAACATGTTAACAAAACGGTAGCTAATGCTTACAGGGTGCTTGATTTTGTGATGCCCTGAACTTAAACAGGGAAAGTCGAGCCTCCAGAATTAAAGCCTATCTACCCTTGATCAGACCATCCTTAGAGTACTGCTCTTCCATATGGCATTCCCAACAGCAGACTCTGACACCAGTTGGAGATGGTCCAAAGGAGGGCTGTTCGCTGGGTTTATTTGAATTTTTCTTACTCCTTTAGTTCCACTGCTGCATTGAGGGAACTTGGATGGCCATCGTTATACCAACGCAGGGGAATATTTCTTGAAGGTTCTTATATGTACAGGGTGTTTCAGAACATATGGGCAATCTCTCGGATTCATATAAATCTGGTGAAAATAATATCGTAAGTTCATATACTTTTTTTCCTAAGAGCCCCCCTCGAGGAGATATATGCCCCTAAAGGCCGGTCCTGAAAACTAGTTTTTAATTGATTGCCTTTGTGTCGCCCTGTATATTTTAATTAAAATTTAGTATGATCTACACCAAGAGAGATTCATTAAATAAGCATAACAATAAAAGGTATAGTTCATTCTGTGGGCCAGTAGTTCATTCTGTGGGCCAGGGATGGACTAGCTCGGGCATATATAATCTTACATTTTTGTGTCACGCTATCGGGATTTTGATATTATTTTTGGATAGCTTACGTATTTTAACGCAAAATAGATACTCTTCGTAGATTTTGATAAGTTGAACCGTTCTCGAGAAAAAGACAATAACGATAATAACAATTATTATAATAAATGGAAAATGATTGGATTTAATTAATTAAATAATTTATAACAAGGCTCAACGTGGGTTCCCTAAACTTTAACACACATCCCGGGAACGATGTGCTGAAGACTGCTGCACCCTCCACAATACCCCGGCATTGTGTCTTATTTGACGACAGTAAAAAGTTATTCTATCTAGTAGTTCCTCTCGAGTCGCTACTGGAGTTGAATAAACTAAGTTTTTAAGATGTCCCCAAAGATAAAAATCTAAGGGGTTTAAGTCAGGTGACCGAGGTGGCCAAGCAACGGGTTCTCCTTGACCTATCCACTAATTTGGATACACATTATTTAAGTGCTCTCGAACAATAAGGCTAAAATGAGGGGGAGCCCCGTCATGCATAAGCCATAAGTCTCTTCTTGTTTCGAGTGGAACATCCTCTAGGAGATTTTGTAAATTATTTTGAAGGAACTCTAAATAAAGAGCGCCATTTAATCTAGCAGGTAATACAAAGGGACCGACTAAATGAGTGCCTATTATGCCCGCCCAGACATTGATTGATGCAAATTGATGCTGATGTCTCGCCACTATCGTAGAATGGGGATTTTCGTCGGCCCAATGATGGAGATTGTGCGAATTGATTATGCCGTTTTTCGTGAACCCTGCTTTATCTGTGAAAAGTATTTTTCCAACGAAATTATGGTTATTCCTGTTTTGTTCTAATAACCAGGTCACAAATTGCATTCTTCGTGGAAGATCTTCAGGTGTAAGTGCATGTACTTTTTGTAAATGAAAAGGATGCAGTAATTGTTCTTTAAGAATTCTAAATATGGTAGTTATAGAGCCACCTAATTGAACATGAAGTTTTCTTATACTGGGTGAAGGATCTTCAGCCATTGAATTTAAAACATTTTCCTCTAAGCCAACCGTTCGGGCCGTTGTTTGGACGCCACCGTCAGCAGAATTTTTTGCAAGTGTGCCCACAATAATAGGGATAATGTTCCAAGTTTACGAGTATCAGAGTTAGTTTGCAATTATTACCTGTCTCTCTGATACGTTGATCGATCCTCTCAAACGTTTTCCGATCTGGGACTCTCCGGTTTGGAAACTTTTCCGCATACAGTCTCTTAGCTTCCAAAGCATTACAGCGAGCAAGCCCGTACATTAAGTGTATATCCGCATACTCATTAAATGTGTATTCCATTTTAACCTCGGGTATTTTAAAGTTCACAGATTAAGTTTACAGTAAATATGAGTGACAAATAATTATTTGACAACTAATCTTAAAATCATACGTTACGAAAAAACAAGAAACAGGTTCGGGTAGGATTAAACGTTTTAAAGCATGTTACAGTTCGAAAATTGCATTTCATAAGTTTGATTATCTTTGATTATCTGTGTTAAGTTTTCGCCTTTAAATTGTTAAAATACATATGTAGACTCTCATCTTAAACATTAATTACTAATTAAGTTACCTGTAATAGCCAAAATTTTCATTATGTTTAGGTTCAAACCTTTGTTGATGTTTATATTCCAGGAATGTTTTGTATCTTGTAAGACATAGCCAAGTGGATTGATTTCTTCTGTTCATCGTTTAATACTACTTGCAGATAGATATGATTTCAAATCCTTCTTTTAGTTAATTGGTAATTGGTAATTTATAACTATTTAACCTAGTATTTAAATTGTAGGTTAATTGTCTCGGCTGTTGTAAATCAGCTGTTATAAGAAAATCGATAATTGGTCAGTGTCAGACTGACAGTTTCTGGGGGCATTTTCACATCCACGTCTGGTTCATTTTGCTTGGTCGCGTGGGTTGACTTCGGTCGCCGTTAGTTTTCTATGTTATTATAAGAGGTTAGTTTCCGTAGATAGGGTTGACTAATTTTTGTCATTGTTTTGTTTTGGTAAATATGTACGTTGGACAAAAATAAGAATCGTCTCTTTCGACCATGGACACTGGAAGTTAAAGCACGTTTGTGGAAATAGCCCCCAAGTTTAGTTTTTTTGGGCCGTGCAGTCTAATGTAGTGCCGATAAAGCATCCACAAATGCTTTAAAAAGGGTATGGCTTTGTAGTTTGCCTTTTCCTTTGGGCGGAATGCCGATTTAAAATGTTTTAATGAACTTCAACAGCGGTAATAGACGCCATCTGGTAAAGTGGAACCCTCGTTAGTTATTTGAGGTAGGTTTAAACTTTAGTATCTGAATTACCCTCGATGGGTGTTATGAAAGATTTCTCTTTCATGTTGTATATCTAAAATTCGATTTTACGGTTTTTATTTGAGGGGCTAAAAGTCCGAGTACAGAGCTTGTGCAATGTAAACGTGTAGCGTATGCCGACATAGCGTTAAGACGTCACAATAGTCTCTAGTAGTTCAGAACGTTAGGTAGTCTGTTACAGCTACTTTTGTTGTAAATATAGTTACAATTTATGATTATAAAGTAAGTATTTTTGTTTCCCGGCTAAAGGCTATTTGTTTCTTCTGAATTTGACACTTGTAACTTTGATATTTTAAGTAATCTATGCCCGAGTGGCTAGTATGCTTATTGAGTAACCACAGGTACTCGTAAGATATTATATTATACTCTAACAGAGATTTTATGGTAAATTTAGTTAGTTGTGAGAGGTTCTTGCACAGACCTTGCGGAAATTCCTAGCCGGAGGCAATGTCCTGGACGTAGGTCTATGTGGCTGCCAGATCAGACTGAATAGTCATTTTTTACAGTGTAGGTCTGACAGTTGCCGTCTTGTGCAAGACCCTGTCAAACAGGGTTTGACTTTTTGCTTTCTTTTATCAATAACTTTATGAATATTAATAATTTAACCCTTCAGAAATTTTATTGTCAAACCTAGTAATATCACTTTAATATTTCATTTCCCTTATTTATCTTTTAACTTTAAGTATCTATTGTCCACCAAAGTAAGAGGAGCTTGCATTTTTAAAACCAAGTAACCAAGGGCTTAACACCACCTTAAGAATAAATATTTGTGTTGGCCTCTGCGAAAATTTGGCTTTTATTTTAAATAGAGTGACTTTGAGGGCTTAAGTGAATGAGAGCTTATAAGAAGCTAGTGTATACCGATGGTGACATAAGTGTTTTTTTTTTCCTAGTTTGTTTTTTTCTGAGGCCAAACACTAGAACCTTTAAAGGCTTTTAAGTAAAATAAAACTTAGGTGGCGCCTTCAGGATTTGACTTTAACTTACTTATATAAGAGTGCTAAACCTCTTAATCTAGAGACAAAATAGCGAACCTAAACTGAGTTCAGCTAGCTAAGGGGGGTCTGAAGAACATCCTCCAGGGCGTAGGGTTGCCAGAATAAGGGTGGATAGGTTGCCTTGTCACAGTTTATTTTGGGTTATCCTAAGGTGAATACTGGCACCCGATTATTGTTTAGTTTGTATGGTTTTTTTTTTGTATAACAAGCAGACTAATGACTAAGTGGATTTTTCTCGAGAACGGTTCAACTTATCAAAATCTACGAAGAATATCTATTTTGCGTTAAAAAACGTAAGCTATTCAAACATAAAATCCCGATAGCGTGACACCTGTCAAAAATGTAAGATTATTTATGCCCGAGCTAGTCCATCCCTGGCCCACAGAATGAACTATACCTTTTATTGTTAGGCTTATTTAATGAATCTCTCCTTAGTGTAGATCATACTAAATTTTATTTAAAATATACAGGGCGATTCAAAGGCAATCAATAAAAAACTAGTTTACAGGACCGGCCTTTAGGGGCATGTATCTCCTTGAGGGGGGCTCTTAGGAAAAAAAAGTATATGAACTTACGATGTTATTTTCACCAGATTTATATGAATCCGAGAGATTGCCCACATGTTCTGAAACACCCTGTATATAAAATCTATAATATGTTACAATCTTGTACAGACCTTTCTAATACACTCGCTAAACCCTACTACCACTCTAGGGGGGACCATAAATTTAAAATTAGAAAACCTTTCGGCCAGACTGATGTCGGTTTTTCTCGACATTGGGGTTGGGTGTTGACCTATGAAATTGTTTGACAGATGAACATTGCCTACTTTGCAAAACTTTAAGAGGCGTTTGAAAGTTGCTTAAAATTTATAACACTGCGCATTGTGCTTACTTATTCTTTTGTATGTTAAGTATATATCTTATTGTTATATTTTATATTTTATTTTTATGTCTTATATATATATATCTTATATATTATTGTAAATGTCTCTACAGATAATATTTTAAGTGTCCTAATTGTTTTATACTTAGCATCCACACGTATTTATACTGCTGTATGTTGTAACCCATAAATAAAATAAAAATAAAAAATAATAAAGAAATAATAAAATTCTTAAAAGACAGTTGAATTTATTTTCTTATAAAGTGCAAGTATTCCTAGAAATACGAGCTGCAGATGCTGAAAGACGCAGAAATTACTGTGAGTGATTTATTCAAAATGTATTGTAAATAAATGATTTATTAGGCCTGACATTTTTTATGTTATGTGAATTCTCACAATACACGCATGAGGAGTAGTGAAAATTCCCCCTCGTTTGTAGAGTCCACATTGCACCCTCAAGAAATTGGTGTCTGGTTGGCTGTTTCCCGAAGAAGAATTATTGATACAACTTTTTTCCATGACACAGTTACAGTACAGTGGTATAGGAAAAATATTTTGAATCCATTTGTGGAGCAATTACTTGACAATGAACTACGTTTTGGTTATTTCAACAGAACCGCGCAACCGCCGATGCATCCGCCGAAACTATCAACTACTTACGCAATTTTTTCAACGACAGATTGATCAGTTTTCGAACAGACATTGAATTTCCACCCAGGTCACCTTGTATGACGGTTATGGATTACTTAATATTTCCTCATTTGAAGAACAATATTTTTAAAACACCAGTTGAAAATTTGAAACACTTACAAGAAAGGATTATCCAGAGATGCTGGTCAACCCTTTCGAAAATATGAAGAGACGTGTTAATTTATGCTTTGAGCAATTTCCTTTCTCTGCATTCTTAATTTTGTAAACAACAAAAATAAATTTGTAGTTTACTTATTTTAATATTAATCAGTTTGGCATATCATGTCATAATATGAAGTTGGCGCAAAACCCAGATTTGGTTAGATATATCGTCCCTTTATAATTGTAATCTAAGCTAAGCCCTACAATATTTAATCCAAGCCCCCTCTTTGATGAAAATATTTTTTGCTTGCACGGTACGTACCCTGCAAGAAGACAATAGAGAGTTTTAAAGTCATAAAATATTTGCAGATAAAGCAACCTTCAGCAGCAGTGATGTATTTAGTAAATTCACAGAATCTACGTTGGTGTGATGATGAAAATTTTACCATCAATGCTCGTAACCAATACTCCTTTAAAACGAATGTGTTATGTGGGATTATAGAGTCACAAGTGATAAGATCCCACTTTTTTCGAAGAAATTTGAATTTTTAAATGTATCCAGACTTTTTTGAAAATAAAATGCTGAGATATTGAAGAAATCCCGCTTCAAATTAAGCAGTATTTATATTTTGTAATGGAATTTGTCAAATTTATTTCCTACCAAGTCTCCAGATCTATTTCCTATGGATTTCTTTTAGATCACTTTGAGGATATTATTGGACAATATTCTCAAAGCATTCCACTCAGATTTTTAAAAAACGTTTGTAGGGAGACCAATGGGAGAACAATTAAATGTATTCAGTACATGTGTTAACGTATATTAGAATGATTTAAGATGGGTCATGGCACTCTTGAAAATGTTAAATTGACACAAAAATTAATAAAAATAGTACAGTTGTACAGGGTAGTGCTGGGAAGTTTAGTTTACTTTGCCGATTTCAATCTTTCGATCTCGTTTAATAAAGTGAATAGTACAAAAGACTAGTTTGTTTAGTTCATTTAGTTCACTGATTTATACTCGCACACGCACAATGATCTCAAGATCCCAAAAATCTATAAATATACAGGGTGTCCTATTTGAAAATCCAAGGTTAAACCGGAAGTCGCTATAATTTGATACGTACCTCAAAATGTGTTCTTTTATTAGCCTGTGACTTCTGCCAGTTTTTTCTTGTTTGATTAAAATCTAAAGAAATGCTAGCCGGAAAGTGATCTCATGGTCACCCGGAATTATTACGATTATACTTATGTACAATATTTTAATGTTAAAACGATTTTATTTACGAATCACACACAAATTTCATTCATTTATCTTCTAAAAAATAAAATCACACGACAATTGCCCCCCCCCCCCCCCCAAACGAAATTCTGTATCCGCGCCTGTCTGTATCTGTACCTAATAGATATACTGTGTATCTACTAAAGTTATCCGCATAAGGAATATTTTTTAAATCAACTACAAAAAAAAGTAAAAAAAAATTACTCCTAATGAATTCTTTTTTTTTATTGAAAACTTTACTAATCCCATAAGATATTTAACTGAGTAGATTACATTTTAAAAAATCAATTTAAGCGAAAGAATGTAAACGATAAATCCTGAAAATGTTACGAATCTGACACAAAGAGAAAGACTTCTTTCCAATTATGAAGGACTCTTTCCTTTGAGAACCGCGTTCTGTTATTTGGCATCGTCTAAAAGGAGGAATTTAACTATTGTTTGGTATTGGGGAAAAGTTAGCTATTTATCGGTAGACTATTTTACATTTATGAAAGCAAGAAAATATGCTTATTTAGGAAAAATATTTTTTATATCTTTTGCTTCATCCCTCACGTGTATTTTAGATCCTTACTCAATCGAAAGGAAGATAGCGACTTGGGACCATTTCCAGTTTTATCAAACGTAGTTCCAATTTTGTTATTCTATAAGTTAGTGTATCTTGTAATATATTTTTTCAACATCTTATTTATCCTTATTATAAACTCATAACCTAACTTTAAAATTAACCGTTTTTCAACCACAGTAATAGAATTAACAAGTAGGTTTTTTCGATTGTTGTCACGGAAACGGTACGTTAAAAGTAAACTTGTGTGTTTGATCATAGGGCTGATTCTCTTTTAAACAACACATAATAATAAGATATTCCATTTTAAAATAGTGGCACAATTATTTTTGCTAAAACTTTTCTGTAGGTGCAGATATGGGATGGCCATAAGAAGCTTTTGGATTAGTCGTAATCCATGAATAATATAAAATTGGATTACGTTTATTCCAGTAATCACGAGTTGTTACTTCTTAAAGCAATGTATTTTTTAATGAATTAAATAATTTGTTACTGGTATTTAGATTTTTACTAAAAGTCAATGATTTTGAAACAGTATATTAAAAGGCAAGTGCGATAAAGCATTATTTTGCGCACACATGCGCCCGTGGGATAAGTGCGCTCATAGTTTCAAAAGCTATGTACCTATTTTTTTCTATGTTGCATTTTTTTTCCAATAAAACCCATAACATTAACAACTATTAACTTTGGCATCAACGCCAACTGTCCAATAAAGTTAAAAAAAAAATCAAAGCAGAAAAGAAAGGCTGAATATCTCAAGATATCATAAATAAAAGTCGAGATTTAAAACATCTTTTTTGTTCAATCAAATTATCAGGAGATTCTGAATTGCACTTATTATACAGAAAACAAAAAAAGGAATTCAATAATGTACTTCGATATGCAAAAAACAATATAATTTGAATTGAGCGAAGCAAAAATAAACAAAAAACGATATGGTCCGTTATTAATACGAATTTGGGTAAGAACAACACTAAAAAAAGGCTGATTTATAACTGGGCACCCCTTCTGGTGAAATTTCAAACCCTAAAAAAGTAGCTGGCTATTTTTTCCCACTTTTCTCAACAATAACTCATGTAAAGCTAAGTGAGGAGTTTTTCAATCAACTACTTACGCAATTTTTTCAACGACAGATTGATCAGTTTTCGAACAGACATTGAATTTCCACCCAGGTCACCTTGTATGACGGTTATGGATTACTTAATATTTCCTCATTTGAAGAACAATATTTTTAAAACACCAGTTGAAAATTTGAAACACTTACAAGAAAGGATTATCCAGAGATGCTGGTCAACCCTTTCGAAAATATGAAGAGACGTGTTAATTTATGCTTTGAGCAATTTCCTTTCTCTGCATTCTTAATTTTGTAAACAACAAAAATAAATTTGTAGTTTACTTATTTTAATATTAATCAGTTTGGCATATCATTTCATAATATGAAGTTGGCGCAAAACCCAGATTTGGTTAGATATATCGTCCCTTTATAATTGTAATCTCAGCTAAGCCCTACAATATTTAATCCAAGCCCCCTCTTTGATGAAAATATTTTTTGCTTGCACGGTACGTACCCTGCAAGAAGACAATAGAGAGTTTTAAAGTCATAAAATATTTGCAGATAAAGCAACCTTCAGCAGCAGTGATGTATTTAGTAAATTCACAGAATCTACGTTGGTGTGATGATGAAAATTTTACCATCAATGCTCGTAACCAATACTCCTTTAAAACGAATGTGTTATGTGGGATTATAGAGTCACAAGTGATAAGATCCCACTTTTTTCGAAGAAATTTGAATTTTTAAATGTATCCAGACTTTTTTGAAAATAAAATGCTGAGATATTGAAGAAATCCCGCTTCAAATTAAGCAGTATTTATATTTTGTAATGGAATTTGTCAAATTTATTTCCTACCAAGTCTCCAGATCTAACTCCTATGGATTTCTTTTAGATCACTTTGAGGATATTATTGGACAATATTCTCAAAGCATTCCACTCAGATTTTTAAAAAACGTTTGTAGGGAGACCAATGGGAGAACAATTAAATGTATTCAGTACATGTGTTAACGTATATTAGAATGATTTAAGATGGGTCATGGCACTCTTGAAAATGTTAAATTGACACAAAAATTAATAAAAATAGTACAGTTGTACAGGGTAGTGCTGGGAAGTTTAGTTTACTTTGCCGATTTCAATCTTTCGATCTCGTTTAATAAAGTGAATAGTACAAAAGACTAGTTTGTTTAGTTCATTTAGTTCACTGATTTATACTCGCACACGCACAATGATCTCAAGATCCCAAAAATCTATAAATATACAGGGTGTCCTATTTGAAAATCCAAGGTTAAACCGGAAGTCGCTATAATTTGATACGTACCTCAAAATGTGTTCTTTTATTAGCCTGTGACTTCTGCCAGTTTTTTCTTGTTTGATTAAAATCTAAAGAAATGCTAGCCGGAAAGTGATCTCATGGTCACCCGGAATTATTACGATTATACTTATGTACAATATTTTAATGTTAAAACGATTTTATTTACGAATCACACACAAATTTCATTCATTTATCTTCTAAAAAATAAAATCACACGACAATTGCCCCCCCCCCCCCCCCAAACGAAATTCTGTATCCGCGCCTGTCTGTATCTGTACCTAATAGATATACTGTGTATCTACTAAAGTTATCCGCATAAGGAATATTTTTTAAATCAACTACAAAAAAAGTAAAAAAAAATTACTCCTAATGAATTCTTTTTTTTTATTGAAAACTTTACTAATCCCATAAGATATTTAACTGAGTAGATTACATTTTAAAAAATCAATTTAAGCGAAAGAATGTAAACGATAAATCCTGAAAATGTTACGAATCTGACACAAAGAGAAAGACTTCTTTCCAATTATGAAGGACTCTTTCCTTTGAGAACCGCGTTCTGTTATTTGGCATCGTCTAAAAGGAGGAATTTAACTATTGTTTGGTATTGGGGAAAAGTTAGCTATTTATCGGTAGACTATTTTACATTTATGAAAGCAAGAAAATATGCTTATTTAGGAAGAATATTTTTTATATCTTTTGCTTCATCCCTCACGTGTATTTTAGATCCTTACTCAATCGAAAGGAAGATAGCGACTTGGGACCATTTCCAGTTTTATCAAACGTAGTTCCAATTTTGTTATTCTATAAGTTAGTGTATCTTGTAATATATTTTTTCAACATCTTATTTATCCTTATTATATACTCATAACCTAACTTTAAAATTAACCGTTTTTCAACCACAGTAATAGAATTAACAAGTAGGTTTTTTCGATTGTTGTCACGGAAACGGTACGTTAAAAGTCATATATGTATTAGTACTATATGGCTATTACCCTGAATATCTTGAAGCAACAACAGAGATAGAAGATCCAGGGTCATTTCGACTTGTGCGCATGCGTCGTAAGGGTATTGCCAAATGCACTTTTATTTCTTTAGAACAGGGCAGAATAGTGAGCCTTAGAAAATTAGAGCAATGATAAAATTACCAAAAATCTTGCTAAAAAATTGTAAAATAAGCATCAAGTCTGTACTTCCACGTGCTTTCAAATTATTTGTTTCCATTTCTAAACTAAAACGCGTTAAATAACAATTTCATATAACTGGAAAGTGACAACGTGACAACGTCTTAATTTTACTCGACATAACCTCGAAATCATTAGCAAATGTTGTTTTTGTTTGACAGTTCGCTTCACCTAGTTGATTAGGTAATTAACGGCTTTTGTGTACTGTTTATCTTTACTTTTCTGCAAGTTTTGATTGTGTATTGTGTGTGTGAAGTGTGATAATTTTGTTAAGATGCCGAGGCAAAACCGAATATTTTACATTATTTTAAACAGGCGTAAAAACTTAAACAAAGATTTATCGTTCTACAGGTATGTACCTAGACCGGATGTTTCTTCCTTTTAACTTACCTACGTTAATTTCGTGAGGGAACAATAACTAGGTAGTCCATTTCCTAAAGATTATTAATTTTCCTTTGCTGCTATTGATATACTTAGGTACCTACCTATTTTACCGAAAATTGCATGTACTTTAAAGAGTCCTACAAAAACCTATTATTTTACTTGTTAAACTCTAAGAATAATTGTAAAATATCTAATAAAAGTTTTATTAATATGCTTACCTGCGTTCTTTTCTTTTCTCAATCGAAATAATATACAAAATCTTAAACAAATCAAGAACTGTAATGTATGTTTTCAAATTTCGGTCCAGTTGTCAAAGTCAAATGTGATAACCTCATTTTTTTTCCGCTAGACGTCAATTTTCTTTTTCTCGCGCATGCGCACTTCGCTAAATGACCCTGGCGGAACAAGGAACCTCGGCTTCACTACGTTTACATTGGTTAAATGGGCAAGGCGCCATATAGTACTAATACATATATGTTAAAAGTAAACTTGTGTGTTTGATCATAGGGCTGATTCTCTTTTAAACAACACATAATAATAAGATATTCCATTTTAAAATAGTGGCACAATTATTTTCGCTAAAACTTTTCTGTAGGTGCAGATATGGGATGGCCATAAGAAGCTTTTGGATTAGTCGTAATCCATGAATAATATAAAATTGGATTACGTTTATTCCAGTAATCACGAGTTGTTACTTCTTAAAGCAATGTATTTTTTAATGAATTAAATAATTTGTTACTGGTATTTAGATTTTTACTAAAAGTCAATGATTTTGAAACAGTATATTAAAAGGCAAGTGCGATAAAGCATTATTTTGCGCACACATGCGCCCGTGGGATAAGTGCGCTCATAGTTTCAAAAGCTATGTACCTATTTTTTTCTATGTTGCATTTTTTTTCCAATAAAACCCATAACATTAACAACTATTAACTTTGGCATCAACGCCAACTGTCCAATAAAGTTAAAAAAAAATCAAAGCAGAAAAGAAAGGCTGAATATCTCAAGATATCATAAATAAAAGTCGAGATTTAAAACATCTTTTTTGTTCAATCAAATTATCAGGAGACTCTGAATTGCACTTATTATACAGAAAACAAAAAAAGGAATTCAATAATGTACTTCGATATGCAAAAAACAATATAATTTGAATTGAGCGAAGCAAAAATAAACAAAAAACGATATGGTCCGTTATTAATACGAATTTGGGTAAGAACAACACTAAAAAAAGGCTGATTTATAACTGGGCACCCCTTCTGGTGAAATTTCAAACCCTAAAAAAGTAGCTGGCTATTTTTTCCCACTTTTCTCAACAATAACTCATGTAAAGCTGAGTGAGGAGTTTTTCAATGAACGATCAAGTCAATGTACGCTATCTATTACCGTAGTGTCACAGTTTCTACTTTCAACCCTGTGATGGTAAGGAAATTGCAAATATAATTAATAGTTTGAAAAATGAAAATAGAGTAGGAAGCGATGATATATCTGTAAAAATAATATAGGCAATAAGAGATTCAATTGCTGGGCCGGTGGCGTACCTAATACATAGACGTCGGTATTTTTCCGAAGCAACTAAAAATTAATAAAGTAATACCTAATTATAAGAAGAAATAAAAAAAAATGTGCTGAGAACTACAGGCCTATAACTATCCTGAATTCACTATCCAAGGTGTTTGAGAGGGTGTATTACAACCGCTTAATAGAGTTTCCAGACAGTTACGGGATACTCACACCGTCACAGCATCGATTTCGGGCGAATAGGTCGACGGAGATAGCTGTCTGTGACTTTTTGCAGATAGTGTATGCAAATATTGATGCTGAACGTTGCGTGGCGAGTCTTTTCTTGAATTTGTCTCGCGCTTTTGATAGTTTGGATATGGGATTTATTGTACAAAAATTGTCAGCTAATGGAACTAGGGGAAGAACATTAAACCTTTTATCCTCCTATGCAACAAATAGACATTTTTATGTAGAACCAGGTCTCTGACATGGCGGAGAGCGACATGGGAGTGCCCCAGGGATATGCGCTGGGGCCATTTCTGTTTTCTATTTTCAATAATGAAATACCAAATTATATCCATGATGATAAAATCATCATGTTTGCTGATAATTCATCAGTGGTGATTACGGCATAAAGTCCTGGAAAGCTCCTAAACCTCGTTTTGAGCGTCGTCAGTGACTTCGATGAATGGTGTAAAAGAAACAATCTGATTCTAAACGTTCAGAAGACAATGTTGGTTAATTTCAGATGCAGGACTAATTCACCAACTATAACTGTGAACTCAGTGAGTGCTGCGGAAAGCTGTGGGCCTTTGTTTTTAAATAAGAAGATAATGACATTCCCATGTATAGATTTGTTTTAGTATGTATGTGAAAAAAAATGAAAGTAAATTTAGATCCAACTCCTTTTTTCATTAGTACCCAACCAGAAATGCAAGTAATTTATCGATAATAAAACACAATGAAACAAAATTCGAAAAATCACCAGATTATGCAGGCCCCATTTTATTTAATAAATAACCAAAAGAAATTAGACTTCTAAATGAAAACAAATTTAAAATTAAGCAATTTCTGGTTGGCAGACGTTACTATTCAGTATCGGAATTTTTAAAACTTGACATGCCATACGTCAACAGAATAAAACATTGGATAAAAGTAACAACAATAAGACAGTATTGCATTTAGTTGCAAAAGTTACATTATTCAGTCATATAATAACATTCTTTGACTGGGGTGATGACAATGACATGAACAAAAGTCGCATTCTCCAATGTAAAGAGAATTGCAGATAACTGCACTGTGAATCAAAACTCACATTATATCATAATTTTCATTTTCAAAACTCTCCACCATAAGATATTAAATAGAGAATAATATATAGTATATACATTCGTTTTTAAACACAAAATATTATCTAAATATTTATTTATAAAATATTAAACCGAAAAAAATAATTTAATATGTGTGCAAAATCTCACAATAATTTTTTTGATTTCCCGCAAATTAGAAAACCAGGAGAATATGAGTCTAGACCTCTTGAATATTATCAAAGAAAAACTGTTTCATAATAAGTCTATTATCAGGGTCGTGCGGTCCATGGAAATGATGGAAGCACCGTTTCTTATATACTATGTTAAATACTGCCCTCTGATTTGCCGGGCATAGTCATCTTTTTATTCGTATACGCGTAACCTATCAAGTTTCGAGTATAGGAATGGCAACAAAAATAAATATATCTATAAATCGAATCATACGATTGTACATCCGATATATCGAAACAAAAATATCGATATAATGGCCGATTTGATAAATTGATAACCAATATATTTTTATGTATTGATTGGGTCAATGCTATAGGATCCATTAAGGACGTAAATGAAGCGAAGAGTATTTTTGATGAGTTACTGTATTGTGGGGTTGGGGTTAGCGAGTTTGTTCCTGTTCACCGTCTGAAAAATCCAAAGTTCCCTAAATATCACAAAAAATATAAACTAAACTAATTTGTTGTGCCACTATGAAAAACTTTCTCTCTTGAGATCGCAATGTAATAATTTAAGGTATACTTCTTATCTTAATTATATTCAAAACGTTGAGGATGATCTAGATAATGACGTAAAAAAGTTTTGGAATTTTGTGACTTCAAGGAAGGGGAGCAGCGGTATCCCTAGTTGTATACATTTAGACGGGCAGACGGGAACGGATGCTGGAAGTATTTGAATCACATTTTCAAAATGTACTTAGACTTAATGTTGATTATAACGATTTGACAGATAACACTAATAAGAGTGATTTGCATTTGATTTTCATTTCAGTCACTTTGGGAGAGATCTTTGACAGTATTTTAAATCTGAATCCAAATAAAGGGACCGGCCCTGATGGCATAACTTCAGGATTTTTGGTGAACGTGTTTATTCTCTGTCTAAGCCATTATATTCGCATTTTAAGCTTTTACTTGAGAGTGATGTTTTTCCTGAGCAATAGAAGTATGCTTTTGTTACTCCTATATTTAAGACTAGTAACCAATCAGATTCAAAAAATTACAGACCCATTTCTGTTTTGAGTAAAATTCCTAAACTTTTTGAGAAGGTAGTGTGTAATCATGTTGGGAGTTCGGTGATATATGGGCGCAGTGTTACCAGAGTGATAAAGCCAAAAATCGCTACTATGTCACTACTTTGTTTTGACGCAGAAAGCAGCGTAACATATTAAAAAAAAACGCATTATTATCGTGTTTTTACAGAATGGGATTTTTTTTGGATTTTAACTTTGAAATGAATCGTAGAATAAATCATTATGAAGTAAATTTTTACAAGTACAATACTAATGGCAACACGGTTTGGGCGTGGCCCCCAAAACAAGATTCGGCGCCTTGCATTAGGCGGGCCTACGGGCAGACTTTCCCCATTCTACTAACTCACAGCACGCCACTGATTATGATACTGGGGACGATATCGTTACAGCTCCCTTACCGACTGAGTAATCTGTGACTCCGTTATGAAACCGAAACAGAAATAGTATCTAAAGTACATGTTTTATAAAGCATCATCTTATAGCACGCGTCCATGTTAAAAAACGAGGCGCTTGCGGCGAGTTTTTTAACGGGACAAGTGCTCTAACTGCTTTATAAAACACGTACTTTATACTATTTTTTCTATTTTGTATTTTTTTCAATAAGAAAATACATATTTAAAAAGAAAATCCACCCTTCAAATTTTGTAAATTTGTATGTCTAAATTCTATGTTGGTAATACTATAAATTTACTTTTATCATAGTAGCCTTGACAATAAATAATATTTTCTTTGTGTCATAGCACGCGTCCATGTTAAAAAACGAGCCGCTTGCGGCGAGTTTTTTAACGGGAAAAGTGCCCTAACTGCTTTATAAAACACGTACTTTATACTATTTTTTCTATTTTGTATTTTTTTCAATAAGAAAATACATATTTAAAAAGAAAATCAACCCTTCAAATTTTGTAAATTTGTATGTCTAAATTCTATGTTGGTAATACTATAAATTTACTTTTATCATAGTAGCCTTGACAATAAATAATATTTTCTTTGTGTCATTGTCACGAAATTTGTGTTTTAATATTTCATAGAGTTGTTCATAATTATAACTAAAAAAATATAGAGCATGATAATCTAAGTTCAACTCCCCCTGAGTTAAGGGGTATTGCTAATAAAACGATAAATCAACTTTTACCAGAAAAATACCGAAAACTTTCTTTTCTCATGGATCACAATAACAGGAAACGTCAGACGTCAACAGAATGAAACATTTAAATATTACCAATGCCAACTTTAAAAAAATTAAAAAACGGTATCGTAATAGATCTGTTTCGATACTGAAAACGGTATCGTAATAGATTTCTTATGAAACAAAATTAGAAAAAGATAATTTTCAAACCTAATTATTTACGCCCCCAAGCTCTGCAAGTCACAAATACGGCTTAATTGATGTTTCTATTTAATGCCGTATTTTTGAAAAATCCAAGCACAGTACAGTATCGTTATTTAATCATTGCCTAACAAAATAACCTAAACAGCTTTTAGCTTCGGCCCCTAATTAGTTAATTGACTTTGACTGCTCCCGTTAAGATTAACAAAAACTAGCTATAGAAACACCTAATAAAGGCAGTTAAAAAGAAACAAAGATTCCAAATTTTCGCTGGGTTTGCCAACCACATTTCGAGACAAATGAAAAGCAATCTCTGGGTAAAAAGTTTAATCCCTCGACTGTTAATGAGGCGAAATAAATGGATCCATCAGAAATGTTAAATAAAGTATATAGTGGTCAGTTTTGATCAAGATTTAGTAAGCTGAAGTGTGGTACGTTTAATTTATAACCATGACAAATGAGGCCAAATTTTACAAGGGTGGCAAACTAAACACATTTAAAGGGAAACTCCTTGGATCATGTTTGTTCTTTAAGTGAGACATACGTCTATTACTTCTAGTTATCTCAGTACCACGTCTTAAGCAGATCTTCTTTAGAAGGGTTTGATTTGGAAGTGATTCTTATTAAACTGAATTATTATTGAATTGTTAACTCCTATTTCTAAAAGAGATGGATGAAAACTGATGCAGGTGTCTGAGGCCTAATTTTATTGACAAACTTAATAGTGAAGACCGCATATCGATATATCTATCGCCGTTTCGAAGATATAGAGTCTCTGTAACGTTTCTGCAGTTCAGGTAAGTTAGTTCAGGTTAGTTAATTTTTTTATTTCTCTGAAAGCATTTCACACGCACTTTTCTACATACCGGGTGATGCATGGCTTTATTGAACATAGGATATCCCACGTAAATTTTAAGGTGGCTAAATATTGGCTGCCCCGTACATTTTAGAGAAAAAATGTGTTATAATTTTTTGAAGAGGCCGATAAAATAAACAAATGTGCCAAGTTTCAATAAAATTTAATAAGCGAATCGTAACTTATTCAATTATATGTGATGGCAAAATTACGAAATTTTCATAGTTTAGGTAGTAAAGGTCAAATAACCAGCAAATTATTATGTGGCATTAACAAAACGAAAAGTAGCGTCAGTGACAACATTTTCGTTGAAGGCTCTTTAATTATAGCTAAATAGGAGCTATTCCATTCAAGAAAAAGTAACTATGATTAAGTGGTATTATACAGGAAACAATGTAAGAGCAGTGTCTGAAATGTTTTTAGTTCAATTAGGGGCGGCGGAACGTTTTCAATGCGGGTGTTGAGTTGTTCAAGCCAAGATTCATACTATTCGAGCCCCCTAATGAATCTTAGTCCTCCTTCAGAAATCGAAATATAGAAAAAAATTTCAATGTTTCAGACAGATGTAATTTTTTCACAAATTCTTGTTTTTTTGTGATAAAGTCCTTAAAGCAAGCTTAGTAAAGTTTTTTTTGGGTATGGCGTGAAAATTTCCCGTGTTGAATCCCACATAGCGAATTTTCACGCGTGTTAAGCTCTAAACAC